>CM026287.1:1683986-2891032 GCA_014851415.1 Cnaphalocrocis medinalis | reverse complement strand
CCTTAAATATGCCTAGCTTTAGTGAAGAGGAATAGATTTGAGATATTGGATCGAATATAAGTATATCGTTTGTGTTTTTTTTCAGTGTTCCAGCCGCACCCCCACCCCGCACGCGCACCTCGCTGGACCGCGCCCGCGCGCCTGCGCCGCGCGGCCGCTGGCCGCGCGCGAAAAATTTACTACCTACTAAATTTATTACCTAGTATAAGACCACCACTAGGTATACATAGGGGATTCGTCTTCCTCGTTATTTTCTCAGTAAGTATCTGATTCTCAGTGCCATGCC
The DNA here is from genome assembly GCA_014851415.1 of Cnaphalocrocis medinalis. Taxonomy (NCBI): domain Eukaryota; kingdom Metazoa; phylum Arthropoda; class Insecta; order Lepidoptera; family Crambidae; genus Cnaphalocrocis; species Cnaphalocrocis medinalis. The sequence continues at coordinate 2,890,746 of CM026287.1, read as the reverse complement.
ATAAAGGCCATGTGCTTGCGAAGACGACAAATGCTCATTAACCTGTCTGCCAAATAGACTGGAGTTTATGACCTACTAGGAACACTGTTTTATGTCCCATTCTAACATCGGTTTTATTGACTATTCATGTCTATTGTGTGCAATTTGTTAGTGCTTTTTATACAGTTTTTATTAATCTCCGGAAACTCGTAGACGTTTAAACTCGAAAACCTATAAAAATATATTGTAATATTTCATTCTAAGCCAAAATGTCACATACATACTGGCTTGGGTTGTCTGAGTGTTTAACTACCACATTAAAATCATAATTTAACCATGATGCTCAATTTTATCTTAATTATGAATAGTTTATGTCTATTAAAATAAGGGTGTTTTTTTACTTTAATGACAATTAAGGTTTAATTATGCGGTGCGGTACTAAGACGTTTTTCAAAACTGTTTTTAATTAAAACATTTTTTTGCACTTTATATGCAGGGATCTGCCGATGACACAACCACCACAAGCAATATTTCAAACGCTTAATTAAACCAACATATCTAATAAATAAAATACGTGAGAATTGCTTTTTAGACTTTTGCGTTACATTAACTATAAATTAAAAGGGTGATTAATTAACGACAATGTCAAGCAGTACAAAACAATAGAAAGTAATAAACGTCGCGTTAATTTAGGTTTTAATTAATTAAAACGATATTATAACGAATACAAACGAACGCAAATAATGAATTAAAGTTGGATTTGAGTGAAAATAACGAATTATAGTTAAAATACGTGAGAATATGGATATATTTTTATTAGTTTTGAAGTAGGTACCTAGCTTACTTGGAGGGATAACTGTTACTATAAGTATACCGGATAATAAACATTTATACATCTGACTGGTTAATTTATTTGTTACCTGTCATTCAGATGTAATAATTCTAGCATACATAATAAACTATAAATAAATCGTTATCTTAAACAAGTTTAATATAAATCTGGATCTAACCAGATATAATTGTATCGTTGCATATTTATTGCAATCTTATCAAATGATCCAAGTATTTAGGGAACATGAGGTGATTTGGACCATCGCTACATAATTAAATCATATTTAAATATGTTTTATTTGTACTTTATGATATGTCCCAAAGATCAGGTGGCTAACCTAAGGACGTCTCGTAACGAATGATATTTTTTTTATTATCTTCTTTAATAAGGTTGCTGGGCCATCGGGGTATGTTTCTGAAGAATAAATTAATAAAAATGTATGTATATTCATCAATGGCTGTGTATTTTTTGAATGTGATAGGTGTCAGACGAGCAAACGGATCACCTGATGGTACCCTCGGATATCCCTCACTCAATCGGCGATACACAGGGCAGGCACTGCTTTGCGCCGGTCTTCGGCTGCTTTTCCACCAGAGCTGTGCGAGGTTGCTAAGCGGTGTGCGATGAAAAAATCCACCAAAAGACTCACAGGTCTAGTGGAAAAGCAGCCTTCTGTGAGCCTGTGGTATCATTCCGGTCGAGGTTAATGCCTTAACGTTGACTATGCGATTAACCTTTTGTAAAATCTACTGATTTTATTTTATGTACATACACACTGGCTTCGATTAATGCACCAGTTTTTAAATATGCATGTTTAATGTTAGATGATAACTTGTGACGAATAGTTCTTACTGACCCCACACTCCCTCACAGCACACAAGATTCATCTAAACACACAAGTCTGATAAAGGATTCCGTTGCGTCCTTTTGACGTCAATAGTTGACTAATAAAGATATTAAGGCAAGGCTGAGTCAAGAAATCTGACGAAAATATTGATGTGCTCCAGTATCAAAAATTATGAAGAGTTCTAATACTAAAGAATATTGTTAATTGAAAAAGATCATAAACGAACTTCCAAGGTGCCGTAATTTTCAACAACAGATATATTATTTTACGAAAAAATTTTTTTTTTCAGTTACCAACATAATTATCCAATGTCATCATCATGGTATTGACCCTGCCTCATACGGCCAAAGGTCGTGGGTTCGATCCCATCCCTGGCACAAGACATTCGTGTGATGAACACTTGTGGTTTGTTCAGTGTCTGGGTGTTATATATGTATTTAAAGTACTCTAGTTGTCTGATATCTTGTAACACAAGGTGCATAAAGCTACTTAGTACGGAGTCAGGGCATGTATGAGATGTTGTGTGAAATTGTGTGAATTCTCCAATGTGGTTACACAAAAATGTCTCCACAAAAAACACTCTATAACTCTCTGCAGTTGCAGAGGTAAGATAGATGCGGTTTTCTGAGGAACAACTTAGCCTTAACAGGTACGTTTAAATACGTCAGTTCAAAGACCCTGAACCATTGCAGAATGAACCAATAAAAACATGTTGATTCTCCCTACAATAGTTTCATTTTGCAATAATATTTCTTAAGATACTGCCATAAAGACTTTTTATTGTTTGAAAACAGATTTTCCTTATCAAGCAATACAATAAATAAATTTTACCACATGTCGTCTACATCAGCTCTAACTATATAATAGCAACAATGGTAAATCAATTGTTTTATGCCTTTTAAAAGGCTTTTGGGTCTTACGGCGTTGACACATAAAAATACAAAGTAACTACAGCGCAATTCTATTGTAAATATTTATTATTACGACGGGGTTCAAATAACTTTTAAGTTTTATTATCTAGACTTCACTTTACATGATTATTAGCATTTTCAGCAAGCAATTACTTAAAACTACCTACTTACATATTATCACCATTATGTTGACTATTTTTGTTGCTACCGACATAGTAGCGGAAAGGAAAGTAATTAACTTTATTGGGAGTGTTCTCAATACAATAGCAATATCAGAAGTTCCTACGCATCAAAAATAAAACAAAATACTTTTCATTTTAAGGAAACAAAGTTTACTCTAATAGTAAGTCAACAGTGAAATTTATATTCTTCTTCGAAATTTATATTATCCACTAATGAATTCTGACGGTACCCTTATGACTTTCAAGGAACCCTTAGATTCCGCTTTTAATTAAGAAACTGGCCTAATGCGTACGGGCTTTGAGGAGACAGTTTTTTTCTGAAGTCTAAAACCAATTTCTACGGACACTGCTTTATTGGTTCAGTTATGGACGCAACCGTGAAAAGTAGTAAGTAAGGGTAGCTGGTTTACTATTCCCACTTATACTACCTATCAGAGAGGTCAACTTATCCGCGCAGGTCACGTCGGCACCATTTCCTACGGTTCAATTACCTTAATTGATCTAACATCGCCTAATGTGATTGTAGTCAACAATGTTGTCGATTTCAGTACGTCGGATCTGTCGCTGAGGGCTGGTATCCATGTCGTAGCCGGATCGTGTAATCCGCTATATTACATTACAGCTAGCTGTTTTCAAAAACAGGGCCGACTATAAGCCGAATTGAATGCGGCTGAAGAAAAAAGCCATACGGCTAGACATAATGTCGCACTCGTGTTCATTCATGTACATTGTCCCTGCTTAGGTGGAAATAAGATAGAAGATAGTCTAGGTTTTTGTTAATAACCTGGGGAAGAATTCTCGTGCACTAGATATTAAAGTCGAATTAGATATTTATTGGACGAATATACGAAATCTCTTACTTCGACTCAATGTCGAGTCCTCGAGAATTCCCCTGTTCGTTCGTCTCACCAAATCTCGGACCGTATATTGGTGGCAAACGGCCCTTATAGGCGGTTGTTTGTAAACTACTTCGGCTTGAATAGCTCGGTACGTGGTGATTTTGAATTAGCGTGTGCCACTTACATTGTTTTCTTGGATTTATAGCACCAAGTAGACTTAAACGCCAATTACTGGAAATAGGTTGAGTTACATACATTGAATCTCATTTATTTTATACACAGATTAGCGGTTCGCCCTCATCGTTTCGAGACTTAACTAACTACTTACTTACTACCAGTACCAATAGATGGCGTTGGGAGTCGATTACATTGCGCCGATGAACTTTTGGGTTCAGCTTTAATCTTGGACGTTGTCCATGCTATATTAAAGTCTTTATAAGTAATATAGAATACAGATTAGGTAGTTATTTATTATATTAGGTAGTTACAAACTCAATTTGTCAAGTGAGTGGTGGTTTTTGAGTAGGCATCAGAGTAAGTAACCTAAAAGGTAAGGTAAAGTACATACGGATTCTGACGATATAGGACTATACTTGGGCAATGGACATTCTATTTCGTCCTGTGTATCGAACTATGGAAGTAAAAAATATCAATTTCGTCCGTCATAGTTCGACAAGTGTACGTAAATCATTATAATTAGACACAAGTTGTAAATTAACCTCATTTGTGCCAACGCGAGTTAGCGGCTGCAGCATATTAGAGTAGATCGGCGCAGGATATTGCAAACTAACTGATTGTGTGCAAATTTGACCGGCCTTGACGTGCGTATGCGCAGACCTGTCGAGAAATCTTGCCCACATGTTTGTTTACTTGTCAATATGAGATAAAGTCCCCGTTGGTCTAGTGGTTTAAAGTCGTAAGACCCAAATGCCTCATACGAGGCAAAAACAATTGAATTTCGATTGTTTTCGAAAGACAGCAAGTCTGGGCCTTACGACCTTAAGTACCGGATCGCAATCTCGGGGTTCAAATCCCGGGTGGAGCAAAAGTATGTTTCGAATTTTTCGAACATAGCTCGGGTTTGTGATCACCAATCCGCATTAGGCAAGCGTGGTCGATGCGAAACTCCGAATTCCATGGCTCCATGCTTACCTACTTCACGATTATGCGGTTATTACTAAATGGCGATTTTACTCGCCATTTAGTAATAACCGTCGTCATAGTAAGTTTACTTTTCATCTTCTCGATGATCAATGATCATCATTACGACAGTCTAGTCTGCAAGCCACGGGTCATGAGGTCCGGCGAGTGCGAATTTCATTAGCCGCGCTCAAACGAGGTTGCGAGTCGCTAAGTACGCCACGCCTACCCATTTGTCTGATCAAACTGCTTGGACGGCATTATGCATTGCATTTAACGTCGTAAGACCCAAAAGCTGCTGTCTGGGACTTACGACGTCAATAAAAACAATCAAAACGTAAACGTTCTTAATCATCATCGTCATTTACCGGTTGCAGACTACTGCTGCACATAGGCAGAGCCCTTGGGAGAGCCCAATGTTTAAAATTTCCAATAGGTACATCTTTGAAACGCTGTTCAGAATGATTGACAGAAAACGTGGTTTAAGGGTTTTAAATGTTTACAAATATCCTGTAAAAAGTAAAGTATCAGCCTATATACTGGCGCACTGCAGGGCAAAGGCCTCCATCATATGTATAATTCAAGTCATCGCCACTATGATGGTATAAGGTCTTATCACACGCTTGCCAAATGCGGATTGGTGATCACAAAACCCGAGCTGTTCCAAAAATACGAAACCTATTATTACTCAAGATTAGCCCGGTATTTAAACTAAACCAACGGGGCGTCATTTTGTATAATGCGAAAATATAAAGACTTTAACTACCATTGCTTGGTTCTCTCTTGCATACGAGTGACCGTAACCACCAGTACTGCTAATGGTGCTAATGGTTTGCATTAACACCCAGAACCATTACCACGTTGTTTAATGACAACGTCGGTTTGTTAACCAGCTATCATCGAACAACACCAATAATTATAAATTATGTTAATTATTTATTCGAAACATACATTTAGCTCGGGTTTGCGATCACCAATCCGTATGAGGCAAGCGTGGTGATTTAGCTTAATCCTATTATAGTAGCGATGACTTGATTTCTATGATGGAGGCATTTGCCCTGCATTGGAACAGTATACTTTATCATTTTGGCCAATAGACGTCCACGACTGGACCAAGGCATCCTCAATGTTCTCCACACAGATCGGTCTTGTGCCTTGGTCCTCCTAGTCGTAATCGGCTATGGCGACCCTTACTTATCAAGAGCATGTGCTTTTATGTGGCTTGCGAGTCCGAACTTTGTCTTGAAGACACGGTCGCAAGTTTGGCAGTAGAGCTGACCGGCGCTGTTGAAGGTGTAGGTGTACGAGGGCTTAGGGCTTAGTTCTAAAAGACGAGCGTTTTCAGAGTCTTGAGCCCCATCTTTTACGCGTTGACCCACTACCAACTGCACCACCACCAGCCAGTAGGCGTACAGCATAAACGAATGAAGATCTGCGATTGCGAATAATAATGATGACTGCACATTACCGGAAACTTAGTTTTTTTACTTACAGTATGTGCTGTTTTTTACTTTCTGAAGGAAATGCAACCACTTCCTTACAGTCATAACAGAATTAGCCAACTAATCAATTTCTATCAGCGTCATTTGTCGTAGAAATTTTGACTCGTAATTGTTAGGTATTGAGAGTTTTGGCTGCTTACCATCAGGTGATCCGTCTGCTCGTCTGCCACCTAACACATAAAAAAAAGAAAAAGCAGGCGAATGGCCCACTAACAGAGCCAACACAGATATCTATTTGATTAACGCACATTTGTGTTGGTGCGGGAATCGAACCCGCGACCCTTGCATCTTAATCACGCTCAAACTACTGCGCTAAACGCCCTATCAATATTCAATGCTTTTATACATTTCAGGCTGTCTAAGCTATACCAATCAACATTACAATACCACAGAGCCGCATAATCGGGACAGACCGAGTCGCAGTACAGACTGGGGTCACTGACCCGGTGCAGTTCGCGCTTGTCGCAACAATGCGATATGTTTCGCAACGATCCGATAACTGTATAATACCAAACTTATACATTGGATTGCATTGCAATCGAGATGTGGTGCTGAGGCGCATGCTGAGGATACCCTGGACCGCCTTTTTTATTCAACTACTAGCGGCCGCCCGCGACTTCGTCCGCGTGGAAAAGTTACTTTTTTACCCCCCTTTTAACCCCTTACAACCCCCTTTTCGCAATAAAAAGTAGCCTATGTCCTTTCTCAGGGTCTAGATCATCTGTATACCAAATTTCATTTAAATCCGTTGAGTAGTTTTGGCGTGAAAGAGTAGCAGACAGACAGACAGACAGACAGACAGACAGACAGAGTTACTTTCGCATTTATAATATTACTAGCGGCCGCCCGCGACTTCGTCCGCGTGGAAAAGTAACTTTTTACCCCCCTTTTAACCCCCTTTTCGCAATAAAAAGTAGCCTATGTTCTTTCTCAGGGTCTAGATCATCTGTATACCAAATTTCATTTAAATCCGTTGAGTAGTTTTGGCGTGAAAGAGTAACAGACAGACAGACAGACAGACAGACAGACAGACAGACAGACAGACAGAGTTACTTTCGCATTTATAATATTAGTATGGATAGGACAACGCTTGACCACAATCGCACCTGATGGAAAGTGAGGATGAGGTCTAGAATGGTACGCGTTTGCCGAGAAGATGCCTGTTCATTCTTGCATTAAAGATGTCCACTTTATAGTGGTCGGAAAGAAACAGACCTCGGCAGGGAGTTCCACTCCTTAGGTGTCTGTGTGTTTGTGTCTTGCATACAAATGCATCGATCCTTTCGCAGCTTCGCATTAAAACTGCCTCTCAATAATCTGTCTGCAGCGCATATTGACCTATTTCGGCCACATAATGAGAAGAGGTGATGAGTCTTGAAAAGCTGATCGTTGGGAATACGGAGGGTAAACAAACCCGAGAATGATCCCCAACAAGATGGACCGATTAAGTGAGAGGAGCATTTAAAAATATATGTTTTGCTCGGTTGTCAGAGGCAGATAACACAAGCAAGGTGCAACCCATCCCCAATCAATGACCCTCACTCAGCGAAACACAGTGCAGACGCTGCTTCACACCGGCCTTCTGTGAGACCGTGTTATTACTACGGACAAGTCGAACCACTCATGCTAAAGCGTGGCTCTCCCACTAGTAGTAATTATTTGCAGTTCATACTGATTTCTCCTATTGGCAGCAGTCTTAAAGTTAGTTAAGTTCACTGGTGTTAAACGTTACAAAATCGAGGAAGAACCGCATTACTCAGCTATTCACAATTGAAATGCTAACGTGATTCTCGTAAATCGGTTCTTAATTCGATGAAACTGTTTCTAATTATATAGTGTTGCACTCTTTTAGCAAGGTGAAGTGGCAGTGGCACTTGGATTACAGATATCAGAAAACAGACGAATTACAAATATAATTGGTAAATATATTATACGCCCAGAAAGTTAACAAATACATGCGTTCATCACACGAATGTTGGTTTTGTTGGGTTCTGCCTCTCTTTTTCATGATACGAATTTCTTACTAGGGAAAATATTTCGATACCCGACGACTTTTCCCCTTTATTCATGTAATGAATTAACGAATGTACTTTTTATTGCACACATAACAGAGATATAAAACTTAAAACTAGATATTGCACGAGTAATGTACATACAACAAATGCGGCCTTATCACTATGAGTTACTGGAGAAAACTTTTTTTTAGGTTAAAAAGCACAACGAACCTATTACTTTTTGTATAATATGAAAACACTGATGCAATAAATCTACCTTCACTAATCGAATTCCGTGCGATAAATCACACATACGAATAATCCATAGTTCCATACTAATATTATAAATTTATGAGAAAGTGTGTGTCTGTCTGCATGTTTGTGTTTCTTTCACAGCAACACGGACCGACCGATTGACGTGATTTTTTAAGTGGAGATAATTGAAGGGATGGGAGTAACATATTGCTACTTTTTGCTCCTTTCTGTGCCGTGCTGCCACGAATTTAACGCGAGCGAAGCCGCGGGCAAAAGCTAGTAGTTACATATGTTACGAAACATTCACTTGTATGTAACGCCTCACTAATTAATTAACATAGAAATCTGTCAGAAACCATGTCAATACTCGCGACTTTCGATTTCTTTTGTATCTTCACACTTATGTAAACATTGATGACTATTCATCATTTTGGCTGCAGTTACTCGTACTCCCATTATGATAAAATAAACAGTAGGTGTAGCACTGTCGTCGTATAGCAGAGAATAAGACAGTGCTACTATTTATTTTAGGGGACAAGTGGAATGCCATACTTGGCTTGATATCACAGGGTCGCAGAAAACTGGCGTGAAGCAAGGGAGTAAGTGATTTCCGAGGGCACGGCCCAAAGGAGGTGTCAACACCATAAGAGTCATATGTGCAGTGGCGACCTTTTAAAAAAGAATGCATCTCTTCCAATAAGGTTTTCATCAAAGTGGGTAGACTTCATATACCTATTTAAGTGTTTATTTAGAGCGGCAGCCGTGGTCACAATGTACATGGCAATAAACGTTGCCTTAAGTCCCGTTTTAATATTTTATAGGTACTTAATACAATTTGTAGTTTTGACAGATCACGTTAACGTCTTTCCATCGATACTAAGGTCGGCCCAGTGGTCTGCTCTGGCATGCTTTCTTCACGAGACGAAGACTCGTTTCAGGTCGCTGTGCAGTGGAGTAAATAAGTTATATAATTTGTAACTAACCTAAGTAAATATTGCTCTTAAAAATCCTCGGAGGGTTCAGGTGAGACTCGAACCCACAACCTTCCACAGTCTAGGTGGCTGTACTACCGATTACACTAACCGAAACCCTTACTAGGCCGACGAATTTCGTAAGTGCTTACAACTCGCCATGAGGTGACAATTCCAAAGCATTTCTATACCAAAAGTAAAATTATTGTGACTAACCTGTTTAACAGCGCCATCTACATAGTCTTCACATACATTCTTGGCGAAGAAGGTCTCGACGGGGAAAGTCCTCCCGGGGATGGTGAAGGTGGGCACGTTGCCGAAGAAAGTGGAGAACTTGCTCGAGTCCATGGTGGCTGAGGTTACTATCAGCTTCAGGTCTGAACGCCGGGCCACCACCTGAGGAAGAAACAATGTAATCAGTAAAAAAGGAAAACAAATCTGTGCACAAAGTCACATGATTGCCTGGTCTCTATAGACCAGTCTTAACCAACCAGGCAGTATACTTAACGCCCCTATAGCCATAATATAGCCACTGGACAGGAGTTGAAGCAGTCGCTATGGTCGAAAACGGCCAGACTACATCATCATCATCCATCAGCCATAGGGCTATAGGGGCGTTAAGAATACTGCCTAGGCATTCCCGATCTGTCCAAAAAGGTCACTAAACGGCCTTTGGAGTACGTGAGCATACTCACTACTAGGGACTGCCTTGCTCAGTATACGACTCCGCGAGGGAAACCTGATGGGTGTCCTGATAGGTCGTTAAATTCGAAGAGCTGAATTACGCCCAGCTAGCCTACAGCGGTGAGCGCGATTAGTGGAATCGTTATGAAGAAGTATTTATCAGGGCGGTGAACCTTTAATCACTGGGCCCCAATCAAGTTTTCCCAAACAATTAAACACCACAAAAAGATTTACCCAACCTAACAAAGCGTGCATATCTATAATTACAGCATTTTAAACTTGCTAAGTTAATCCAGTCTAACTTGAGTGTGGCAAAAAACGCCAATGACTTTGTGCGAAAACCAAGTTTCTAATCTGGTTTACCTGCGCACCACAATGGCTGTAGCCTGGGAGCCAGTCTGTAAGTCTCACGAGGTTGACTAATTTTTGTTTTTGTTGAACGCCCTACATGCAGGAGGGTTATGTCGGGCTCTCCACCAGCAACGGCTGGAGGCATACCGACTAAACCCCAGCGAAGCTCCCTCATCGCCATGAGTACGGGTTGAAAAACCTTACTTCACGTCCCGTTGGTCTATTCCCCGTTGGTGATTTAAGTACCGGGCCGTGATTTCAGGGTCCTGGGCTGTGCTAAGCTGTCCCGTATCGGGCAAAAAGTATGTTTAGAATTTTTCGAACACAGCTCGGGATTGTGATCAGCACCAATCTGCAACGCAATTGTGATGAAGCCTAAATCTATCATAGTAGCGATGACTTGATTTTTTGCCAGAGTCCTTTGCACTGCAGTGGGACAGTTATATAGGCTGATACTTTACGTCCTTACCAAGGAGGTACCTATGCCCTTTAGGAAGAGGCGGTAAGCCGACTTACAGCCTGATACTGCATGCCCCATACAGGTGAGAAGGGCGATAGGAACAGCCCCAGGCTGAGGTAGAGGACTGTGCAATTGTGCAACTAGGTTAAGTATATAGAGAGCAATAAACGCTTTTTATTTATTCAATGCCAGCGCTGGTCCCCCCGCACCGCGAGCCGGCTGGCCTCTACCTCAAATAAAGAAATTTATGGATTATGGAATTTATGGATATGGATATCCCAAAGTCTATTCGTGTACGAGATACTATCAACTCTGTACAGCACGAGGGATTAACATCGCCAGCTCTTACCCTATAATGAATAATGTGGTATAATGATTCATAACAGGTAGACGATTATCGTCGAGATCGATTTGACGGTTCGGCGCACACGCACCACTTGTGCAACAATCACGAACTTAAAAACACTGTCGTTCTTATTTGCGTACACGTTGACTTGGGTGACAAATCAACATGGGTGCAAAAAATGTTTGGAAAATGTGCATTTATTTCAAAGTTAAGGTTCTGTCTATAAACGTGATTTTGTTAGATATAATTAGAAACATATTAATAGTTCTGATTGAAATATGAAGGACATAAAGAAACTAAATCTTAAAATTCAGTTTCTGATAATCTTGGAGATCACTATGACAGACCCACGTTTCGGTATGATTGAGCTGATCGGTCTCGCAGAATACTTATTACCGGCATGAAGCAGAGCCATCACTGTATTGCCCTCATTGAGTTAGCGAGTGATCGTTAATCCATGAGTGATCGTTAATCCATTACATACCTCCTCAACATTAATTTAAGATTCATTTCACAAAAACAGATACCTCCAGAATCAAGCAGTGGGCTCCTGGGCTATATACATACGTTTATAATTGTCCGGAGTACAGAAAGCTCCCTAATAAATTTCACCACAAGAGAAAGCTAAGTGTCTATACGACAAATGAGCGAGATTTTCAACGTCCACCTTAGTATTGTATAGTTTATCACGGACCACTTTCAAGCTGTTTAATGCGCCCGCGCCGGTCCTAGTGACGCGATTGAGGGGACATACATAGGTGAAAGTTATTGCTCCAGTGAAAAGATTTCCTATTTTTTTTTGCGGTAGGTGACAGACGAACAATTCGAACATAGCTCGGGTTTGTGATCACCAACTCGCATTAGGCAAGCGTGGTGATTAAGCCTAATCCCGTCATAGTAGAGAGCGATGACATGATTTCTAGGAGGCCTTTACCCTGCAGTGGGACAGTATATAGGCTGATACTCTTCTCTTTCTCTAGTTGGCAGACGAGGAGACGATTTTCCTGATGGTAAGCGATAGTAGAAGTAGAAACATTCGTAAGTATCCTACGGTCTAACTACGGTCTGCTGCCATATAGGTATTTGTGAAATAAAACGCTAGTTCTTGTTAAATTGTCTTTTATTATAACTCACGATTGTGTCACATAATCACGCGGAGAGAGAGAAAAAAGTGCCGTTTGCGCCTCTAGTGGCATTTTTAGGAAATAATTTAAGTTGCGTTCTGAAATTCATCAATTCTGTATGGAACAAAATTGAATAAATTATTATGATTTTTCATTGTATCCGCCCAAACACACGCAACACCAGTGGAGTCACAGGTGCATTGGCGTCTGGCAACCTTTAAGCTCCCCTTACGTACGAATTTAACTCCGGAACCCTCACTCAGCGTAGGCGCTGCTTCACGCGCGTTTTCTGTGAGGCCGTGGCATCACACCGACACATCACTAGAGTATCCTGCCCACGCTTGTTCCTTGTGACTAATGATTGGAAAGTTGGGTATAATAATGTAAATCTAAGCTGTATCATATTTACATAGGGATTGGAGAGCGCTTGCACAGCGTGGGATGAGAAACATGCCTCCAAGGATTCATGATCTAAGAACTGGATGCAAAACAATTGAATTGGCAATCTTCAACTGTGCGTTTCTTAAGAAACTTTCTGCTTCGAACTACAAAACTATGGAATGAACTGTCACCAGCGGTATTTCCGAACCGATACGATCAAACCTTCAAAAAGCGAGCGTATGCCTTCTTAAAAGATCGGCAGCGCATTTCCATCGCGCGGGTGTCCATGGGCGGCGGTAATCACTTACCATCAGGTGATCCGTCTGTTCGTATGCCCCCTATCTCATAAAAAAAAAAGTTCAGTTACAAGTATGAGGATGGAAAGTTCACTATGACAAGGGAAGATCGTCCGCCGAGCGGGGCGTAAGCATTGTGAGGAAACCTGTACGTTTCGGATAGTTTATGGAACATGTAACCAATCCTTAGACAAGGATCCAAACCAATATAGTTGGTTTGGATCCTTGTACACCCTGTCTGTATACCTTAAACGTATTACATAACTCGGCGACATTTATTCGTTTCAAAATATCACAGAAAGAGACAATACATAACTTTCTCCCAAATGTAAGGATAATAAAAATAGCAAAATAATGACGACACCCACTTACAAAAGTAATAAAAAACCGGCCAAGTGCGAGTCGGGCTCGCGCACAAAGGGTTCCGTAGCAGCATCTCAAAAACTATAAGAGATACTTTGATCAAACCAAAAATCGTTGAAAGAGTTAATTAGCATGCATCACCTCTATTTTTTTTAGAATTTTATACCCCGTAGTTATAAAAATAGAGGGGGGGGGGGACATACTTTTTACGACTTTGAGAGCTGATATCTCAAAAACCGTTCACTTTAAGAAAAATGTTTTTTAGAAAACTTTATATCATTTTAAAAGACCTTTCCATTGATACCCCACACGGGTATGTACATCGAAAAAAAAAAATTTCATCCCTCAGTTACATGTATGGGGGGCCCCACCCCCAATTCTTTTTTTTACTATTTAGTGTCATATTTTTGTAGCGGTTCATACAACACATATTCCCATCAAATTTCATCACTGTAGTACTTATAGTTTCCGAGTAAATCGGCTGTGACAGACGGACAGACGGACAGACGGACAGACGGACATGACGAAACTATAAGGGTTCCGTTTTTGCCATTTTGGCTACGGAACCCTAAAAATAGACGTTATTCCTGTCTAGACAGGGAGAGGGGTTATTTTTATAGCAATTTCGGCACTTATTTGGAATGTAATCGGATAGAATGTAAAATACCGTCTGAGTGGCCCTCTTGGTAAGGCACTCGCTAATTCGGAAATCCCACTGTGGTTGTCGAATGGCGAAAATAACGTGTTAACTTCAATCATATACATCATCATCATCATCAGCCTGTTGCAGTCCACTGCTGGACATAGGCCTCTCCAAATGCTCGCCACTTTGATCGATCTTCGGCTACTCGCATCCAGCTCTAGTCAGCCCTCTTGCGCAGATCGTCACTCCATTATGGCCTGAGGTCGTCCTACACTACGTTTACTAAGACGCGGTCTCCACTCCAGAACTCGTTTACCCCAACGGTTGTCAGTTCTGCGGCAGATATGGCCAGCCCACTGCCACTCTATCCCCATAATCATATACACCCCACTTAAACCGTGAACAGGTTAAAAGAGTCGTCGCCAAAGAATTCGCTAATTGGCATTTTCGGAATTGAAAACGGTGCGGGGGCGGTCCGGGCGGCACTTTTAGGGGGCGGTAAAATCTCTGATTCATCAAGCAAAACCTAGGCTTTTAGGGCGAGGGGGTTTGAGGAAGAAAAGAGGGTGGGAAAATAGTGTTCCGCCCCGGGCGGTAAATGTCAACGCTACACCACTTGTGTGGTCACTACCAGGATTCCTAAACTTACAAGATCTACAAACAATCAACTGTTATATTTTTTAAGAATGTTTAGCTCATTTAAAACTTCTACACCACTCTAATTTTATATAAGTTCTTCCTCTCTAAAAACGATTGATTTCTATTATGTCTGATGTCTGGGCCTTAGGAGGTTAATGCTTAAATAAAGTTACTGTAATGTCAACGACCTTCCAATACCCCTTAGCTAAAACTCGCAAATGTGTGAAAAACTAACACTTTATAAATAGACAAATGTTTTACGTAGAATCGATAACGTCACAGTCACGAGATTCCTTGCACCGCCTCTGCCAACAGTCGTCGTTCACCCATGACCGCTAACTGATCATTGAATGACAATTAATTAATTATCTTAAAGAGCGGAAATCAATCTCGTTGTTTATCTCGATGACTTTTAGCGCAGTGTGGCAGTGGTTTGAGGGGACGCCATATGTTATACATAGATAGATCATAGGGCGTGTATGACTGTGACTATGACATAGACAACCTAAATATAGAGTGAACGCGTAAAAGTACCAATGAAGGCTGCATTAAGAAAAGAGCGCTTTTTAGCGTTTTCGGAATATAAAAAGCATTACTATGAATTAGGGTCAACTGGCCGGATAACGCATTTGGTAGTGACCCTGCCTCATACGCCAACGGTCGTGGGTTCGACCCCCACCCTGGATAAACATTTGTGTGATGAATACTTGTGTTTGTTCAGTGTCTGGGTGTGATATATGTATTTTATATGTTTCCTCTGTTGTCTGATATCTGTAACACAAGTGTTTTTATGCTACTTAGTACGGAGTCAGGTGAATGTATGAGATGTTGTGAGAATTTATTTATTACACTTTTGTTTTTGGCGGAAGCCCTGCATAAATACGACTAGGAAAACATTGTAATAAACATTTTGGCGATTAAAAAGAGTAACTGGCGAGTTTCTTGTCGGATCTTCTCGTCAGAATCAACTTTCCGATACCGGTGGTAGAATCGCATTATGTCTATTTATTTTTTAGTATATCTTATTTATCAAGATATATATTTAATTTCATTTAAATTATATACATTTGTTTTAAATATTTTATTTATGTATGACGATTTGTAAGTGCTGTGTACAAGCCTATGCAAATAAAGAATATTTTGACTTTTACTTTGACTTTGAATGGTCTACCAACTATATAAAATGCACCCAATTACATTGTAAACATTCCCTGTGAATGCGCTTACGCCGAGTTGATCTATGTAGGCTATTACAGATACTATCTTAATCGCGCATTGTTTTAATAATAAAGTTCCTATGGCAACACACTCTTTGGTAACTCCTTAGTCCATCTACAGCTGTCGCTGTAATGAAATACTTTTCCTATAAAAACACAATACATGTCATAAAAACCAAGTCTCGCAACTCAGTAGTCTTTCAACTTTTTACGGTAGAACAAAAGCTTTACCGTAAAAAGTTGTGAGATCGATGTAATAATACTAAATCGGTTATTAAACGTTCCTATGGCAACACATTTGATAATTCGTAGTTCTCTATCACCACCTGTCGCTATTGAAATACTTATGTAAACACGGCTTTGTATCGAATATTGAACAATCAATTTAAATTTTCAGTTTTCTTACATACTAGCGGCCGCCCGCGACTTCGTCCGCGTGGAAAAATTTTCCCCGTTTTTTACACATTTACCGCTCTGTCTTTGCTCCTATTGGTCATAGCGTAATGTTATTTAGCCTATAGCCTTCCTCGATAAATGGACTATCCAACAAAAAAAGAATTATTCAAATCGCACCAGTAGTTTCGGAGATTAGCGCGTTCAAACAAACAAACAAACAAACAAACTCTTCAGCTTTATTATTATAGATTATTTTTGGTTGTTTACTTAGCCTACTTGTCGACACATAAAAAAGCTGCACACAAACGTAAGTTTTTATGTATGAAATATAAGTATTTAAAAAAAAAGCGGAATACTTGCTTTTAAAACATCTATATTTCTAATATTAGTACCTAGGGAAAGTACACGGTAATAATATTTCCAGGGAAAGTTCCCCAGTCCCTTGCCTTGTGTTTACCATGAGGTAGACTGACGTCATACGTCACGAAAGATTAATATTTAATATTTACCGCATGAGTAGATAAGTCTGTTTACATGCTCATAAAAAATAAGGATTTTAATTTATCAGTCTAGTATTTTATAAAATGTAATAAACTGGGCTATTTTGGGTTTTGTCTAAATATCTCTAAATTAGGCATACTTACACTTAAATATAAAATGTATCTATACTATTTATAAAGAGATAACTTCTATAGACAACTACAAGGCTTATAGGTAAACCGAAAACACGAAACGCTTGCGCGATGTAATTGAACACAGCGCCATCTATTGATTCATTTTTGAATTACGGTCCCGAAGCGAAGTGAGGGCGGGCTCGTATTGTATATACCTAATGTAAAAAATTTAATGCCATCGAATCTGAAATTGTTACATGGATCTCACACCTTTTTATGGTAGAACAACTGAGTTACGAGACTTTGTATTTGATGAGTAGGTATGTTCTTATAGGATAACTTTTACAATCATCATGCTTTCATTTGTACATAGGATTTTTTCGTAGGAAGGCGAAGGCAACCGCCATACCCAAAAAATACAACTACTAAATGACCTGCAGCAAAAATGAAGCGCCAATTTGGTGCGTAAATACCGACTGGGTTTTTGTGTGATGTATTAAGAAACAAGGAAGTACAAATATCTTCTGCGGCATACTCCGTTAACCCGTGGGCGGTAACAATACTTGAATGAAAAGTGACGCGTGTCATCAGCAACCCACGCTCATCCACTGCTGGACATAGGTCTCCCCCAATGCACGCCACCGCTCCCGATTTTCGGCCACTCTCATCCAGCTCACTCCAGCCAACCTTCGAATGTCGTCATCCCATCTTGTAGCAGGGCGTCGAACACTACGTTTACCGAGTCGCAGTCCCAAAACAAGGAAATACAAATATCTTCTGCGGCATACTTTTTTTTTTTTCCGTTAACCCGTGGGCGGTAACAATACTTGAATGAAAAGTGACGTGTGTATGCCGCCTAAAATATGAACGATATTGTACACGTGCGTCACAATGCGAAGTACTTCGTTATATAAGTAGATGTAGGTGTTTAGACTTTAGCATTTCACTGTCTTCATGGTAATCCAATATGGCGTTCTGACGTAGGAGAATATTCTACAGGCCAAAGATACAATGGGATGAGTCAACGAAACCGTCCCGTGAGGAATGAAATTATTGTCACATCCAAGCGAAAGAGACGCAAATAGCGTGTATGAAAGGGACAGAAGAGGGGGAGGGGCAGATGAGAGGCAACACAGGCTTTCAGGGTGAGAGTGACAGTCTCAATGGACACTTTTTGCATTATTTTGTGCCTGTCAATCTCATATTTGGATCTCACGGCCGCTTACCATCAGGCGGAGTGGGGTCATCTTGATCGTCCTCAATATAAAAAAAAAGATGAAGAAGCCGTCAGTGTAAATGGAGCTTAAAGACTAGCTGGCATAAACAGATAACACCGCGTGGCACAGCTAGCTAGTAGCTACTAACCTAGCAAATACAATAATCTACATATATGTATACTTATCTCATCTTAAAGTCAATAAATATCAATTACCAAAGTACTTGTTAAGTCTAGCATTATATTAACGCCTCGTCGCTATTAAGACGTTCTGCCCAAATAAGAATATTAATATCTCAATAAATAACAACATTAATAAGGCGACAGGAATAATGGGTGGTAATCTTACCTTAAGGGATAATGTTTGGCAAAGTCCCACGGGCGAAAGCTGAAAGATGTACAGGAATGCATCTTCATGGACAAATCAAACAGCAAATGAATTTCGTGTAAGCCGTTGTTTTGGATATCGTGCTTTAAACGCCGTAAGGCCCAGACAGCAGACACGAATGAAAATCAATTGTTTTATGCCTTTTAAAAGGCTTTTGAATGAATTATACTCTAGGAGGAACGCTTGCATATAAATAGATTATTATTTTATATTTACGAGTATTAGCCTTTGTTGTCCCATTGCTGGGCAAAAACCTCCCACGAGTCTCTCCATAACCTATTTACCGCCATTCGTGGCCAATCTAGTGCAAAGCTGTTAAGGGGCTATACGAATAAAACTAGCGCCGCCAACCTATTTACACTGATTGTGGCTAAAATATGATATTTTAGAAGAAAATAAAACATTACAGACTTAGATCCAAGTAAATTGGATTTTTCAATATGCAATACAATATTTCTAACACGCGTCAAGTAACATTAATGTTAATTATTGCTAAAAACTGCCACTTTTAGCAATAATTGACATTATTGTTACTTGTCGCGTGTTTTATATTTGTATTGCATCTTGAAAAATTCAATTTACTTTTATCTAAGTCTGTAATGTTTTGCTTTCTTAAAAATATCGTATTTTCGTCACAATCAGTGTAAATAGGTTGGCGGCGCTAGTTTCATTCGTATAGCCCCTTAATATCGTCACTATATCATTGTTTAGGACTGCCCCGTTCAAGATTCAAGATATTTTATTTCAGGTTGTATATTATAAGGAAATTAATCAACTTGCCACGTACCGAGCGTAGTATAACTAAACATATAGATTATTTATCTGCTAATAACACTAGCAATGTTTGCTAAGCGCACACGACTAAAATAGCCGCAGCCAAGCCCCCAAGAACGTGACGTAGGATTTAGTTTCAACGGCTATGTTTGAAATAAAAACCGAAGCGGCTTATAACGAAGCCGTCCCTAACGTATGAGATTAACCTGTCGCATTGACACAACAGCGCGTACAGCGCGTGCGAAAGGGAGGGTAAATCCGTTTCAGTCGAAACGTCTCCGCTTCAAATTAGACCCTCAGAACCGAGGCGTGCTATTGGTTAATTTATAGTCGAACAGTCGTTACCGCAGATCGTAACGGACATTTTTAGTTTGTTTGGGAGGAAGATATTTTTGTGATATAACTATTATGAGTGCGAAGACGAAACATGTGATTAAACTTTCTATCAAAATTAAGGAATCTCCTTGCGTGATAGAGTCAGAAATTATGAGATCCGCAGGAGATCTAAGGTCACGGACATAGCCCAAAGAATTGCGTGGCTGAAGTGGAAATGGGCAGGGCCGTTGAGGTGGAAAGGTCCTTGAGTGGAGGCCACGCGCAGGAGTCCGCAGCCGTGGCAGGCCTCCCACCAGGTGGACCGACGATCTGGTGAAGGTCGCGGGAGTCCATTGGATGTGGGTGGCACAGGACCGATCTGTGTGGAGAACTTTGGGGGAGGCCTATGTCCAGCAGTGGACGTCTATTGGTTGAAATGATGATGATGATGAAGGTTTCTTGGATGTCACATCCAGACACTGAACAAACACAAGTACGCATCACGCGAATATTTGTCCAGGGTGGGGATCGAACCCACGACCTTTGGCGTATGAGGCAGGGTCACTACCGAATGCACCAGTCAAAATAATAAAATAAAAATGCAATTGAAAAGATTGTAATTAGAATGTATGCCAATGTTCAATGAAGTGTCGGGAAACCATCTTGTTGTGTGTCAAGTATCCTTAATAGAAACTTTGCAATGATACAAGCAAGACTTCGGTGTTTTACACTTCAACAAATCAATTTGTTGACATTGGCAGAAGTCAACCTGTTATAAAGGAATTAAAACAGCTGTTATTTGCAGATTTATTTGCGTTAGCTTGCTACGTGTGTGGTTTAAAACTAGGCTAATGCCACAAAATACATATTGACACAGAAGGCTGACTGCCCACTAAGAGCTAAAAATATGTCATGTACTCACGCATGTGCACTAACGGGCAAAAACGCCTTTTCGACCACATTAATCCTAACTTATTACATAAGATTGTCAAACTGTCGAGGTCTATGGTAGAGGCCGCGCGCTTATGTACTCATGCCGGGCAACAACCCTAGCATATGTCAACGAACTTTTCTAAATTCAAAATCAGGTCAAAGTCTAACTTCTGTGTGTAATTATTTTGTGCTAATGCTGTCGTTTGAACAACAGACGCTCTGTCTCCGAAATGCGAACAGTCAAAGATAATCTAAGGCTATCTAATAAATGGTACCCATAATGACCAAGTGTGAACAGTAGGGAGTATGAAGCACTATTTAAAAGCCTGGTATGTTCATTTGAATTAATATGCAACCGTTTAGCGTAATGGTTTGGGCGCCGGTTGAGGCGTAAGGGTCGCGGGTTCGATTCCCGCACCAACACTTTTTTGTTGTTTGTTGATGATACAGATGTTTGTGTTGGGTCTGGGTGTTGGTGGTTCCTTCGTTGTTTCTGGTTTCCATAGCACAACGGAAAACCTTAGTTTGGGACCAGGACAATCAAATGTATGTGATGTTAATATTCCGAGATTTTAATGTTCCGATTTAAATTTAGGAGGAATATGGATATAGAGACTGCCACAAAAGTCACATCCGATGAGAATTAACCAAATATGCAAATACAAAAGTTTATTGACCTGTTCGTGTCAGTTTGATAAATTGCATCGCCGTACTTGACATTGATGCTCCAGCCATGGAACTATATTTATCTGTGAACTAAAATGTATTCTTATATTGACGTACGACTTCTATTTTAGTCTTGCTCTGTCGCGGAACGCATGTTTATTTCAGTTGAGGCATTCTCATTTTTACTTTTTAGGGTGTAATTTATTTTTGATATTTAAAAAAATATCGGGAAAAATGGCAATATTTATCGGATGACATCGGATTATGTAAGTAAATATTTAAAAAAAAGACAGTCAATATCAACATCAGGGTTAGAAAGGATTCGAAGTACTTATCAGACTTGGCAAGTCAGGACTTGCCGAGTCATTCTAGGGATTAAAAGTCCAAGCCATTAAGCGCTTCCTCTTAGATTTGAAAAAACCCTGAGATAAATTTCACACAACACCTCATACATTGCCCTGACTCCTAAGTAACTTCAGCACTTGTGTCACAGATAGCAGACAACAGAAGAACTACGAATACATACAATAACACGGCCAGACACTGGCCAAACTCCAGTGTTCATAACGCGAATGTTTGTCTAGGCTCACAATTCTCGTGATTTTTGATATCATAAAACATAGCGGATATCGCACGAAAACGATATAACATCTATTTTCGTATGCGTAACAGGTAAGGTCATTACTGAATGCGCCATCGGGTAATTCAAAAAGAGATGCATGTTTAGATTTGGACCGAACCTGTCGGACATGCCTGCCTCACAGAAAACCGGCGTGAAGCAGCCCCTGTGCTGTGTTTCGCCGAGTGAGTGAGGGTACCGGAGGCCCACCCGGGGGGAAGGGGATAAAAGGTTGGCAGCGCACTTGTAACTCTACTGGTGTTGCAGGTGTCCATGAGCAGCGGCATTGCTTACCATCAGGTGATCCGCCTGCTCGTCTGCTACCTATCACATAAAAAAAAACATAAGACCCACGTTCTTACTTAACCACTAAGCTACCATCGCACTTCGCAAACATTAAGTGTTAGTAGAAACAACTCGTTAGTAACAACCTAGTAGTGTATGTCATACATTTAGGTTAAAAGGTTTCTAGCAACAACACACAGATTATGAAGCCCTCAGTGCAAGTGGAATAATGTGTAAGCCAAAGAGTAATGGCGCCGGAGAATTGGCAAGCAAAGTGGGGCACGTCCTTCTGATTAGTGGGCGGTTTGTAACCAAAAACTTTGGATGAGGTCATTGTACTGAGAGGAGACGAGAGAGGGCAAGGGATTTTTTGATCCCGAAATTAAGCCAAAGTGAATGGCAGTGACGTCCGTTGCATGTAATTTCAACGCTCCACTTTTGCTTACTATCAGTCTTAGGACTTCAGCGAACCAATATGATGCTATGGGGCGTGGAATGTTTTCCATGAAAACGGAAGATCTTCCACCAAGCCCGGAAATATTTACTCGGGGACCAAGGTCCAGTGTACCATCTTGGTTTTTGTCGTATATATTCCAAGTAGACATGCGAACTTTGCTTTCGCGATGTAGGATTATAGGAGAATTTGAATCTTGTATGGAACAGTAAAATTACCGCCATCTGTTGTCGGTAAGATGGTACTGGAGTCGCGAACTTCTTTCTTCGGGCGATGGTAGATGTCGCCACAATGCTACTGTCAACCGCTGGAGTACACAAGTTTTAGAATGGAGACCACGTCTCGGTAAACGTAATTAGGACACGCTCAGGCCAGATGGAGTGACGATCTGTGCAGAATGGCTGGCAAGAGCTGGATGCGAGTAGCAAAAAATCGATCGAAGTGGCGAATTTTAGGAGCGGCCTATGTCCAGCAGTGGCAGCAGTGGCTGCAACAGGCAGGCATCAGGTGGATGATGATGATGAATACACCGGACTGCAAGCGAAAGAGATCCAATATCCAGTTGTCACCAATAGAGTTATGCGAAACTAAACGACATTCGTTAAGCGCTTACGCCTACGGGTATGCGGCTGATGTCCTAAGCTAGACGCGTCGGGTGAGATTTAATACCTACATTAATCACGAACAGATGTAGCTAGATATTAGTATGTAGAGGTACGAGTAGTTGTGGGAGTATAGGGAGCGACTAGCGAGTATACGTGCGACGCATTTTTAGCGCGTTTGACATGAAGTCAAATTAACATTCAATTGTTTTTTTTTGTGGATTTAAAATACAAAATTATTTATTGATTAATTGTTTTTTCTGGATAATATCGTTTGTGTATCTGTGAACATTTACATACCTTTAACCACGACTTCTATGAACCATCCTCAACAACATTCGTTCAACAACTTTTCCAAATTCTTCGAAAAATGTTTTGACTCCCTATACAAAATGACCAAGTCACGTGACCAACTTTGTATGGGAACATGAACATTTTTATGCGGATTTTCAAAAGTCATAGAACAAATGTTGTTCAGAATGGTTGGGAGGAAAAAAAATACGTGGTTAAAGGGACGTAAATGTTCACAGATACACCCTACTACACACTATGTCTACGAGTGGGAGACAGGTAAAGTAGTTGAAATAAGCTATACAAGAAAATGATGCGCTTGCCAAGGTGATACCGAGCCTCTGAATATTTGGTTTAACGAGAGAAGTTTTTCTCTTATAACTTAAGTCCATCGTCACTTCGTTGATCTAATTTGACGCCGATAGTCTGCAGCTGCGTGGGAGCTGTGCAAATCTCATTACAGTACAGATCTGATCGTTTAATGGCGGATTATTGGGTAGGATGAAATAGGATGGGGAATTGTTGGAATAATGAAAAGATAAAGAACCTTTTTACATCTGTTCTGTCTATAGTAGCTCGTGTTATGGGATGGACTGGTGTTGTTAAGGGCGTTAGTACATCAATCAACTAAAGGAACACAGCACAGGAAGGAGAATAGGAAATGAAAAGGCGAAACTCTAGCGCGATGTAAACAACGCCAACCGACATCTATTGGCAGACAGTGAAACTACGAAACGAAAACCCTTTTTGTAATCGCGAATAAAAAATCCACAAAAATGTTTTAAGTGATTTAAATTCGTCACCTCGTCTGCCACCAATCACAAATAAAAAAAATACAAACATATGCGTAGAAAAACTACAAAGATATAATTGGCAAAAGTGCACGCTAAACTGAGTCCGAAGTCCAAGGCGTTCCCGTTACACATGATTAATTAGTGCATTAATTGGGACTAAATCTGTACCGGACACGTGCTTCGCACTAATGTTACCATTAGTTTCTGTAATCACGTTTTTGTGGTTACAATGAAATTCATTGTAAGAACATACCTACAGAAGAACTAGTTGTCGAGTCAAAAACCATGGTTCTAAATCGAATATTTCCTTCTTTGTACCAGAACTTGCCATTCGAAAAACAAAAGAATTTTACAAAATACAATGAATTGCGTTTGAATGAAGGTAAGTGGTTAGTGGATATATGATGTTGGGCACAAGCGCTGGAGATCTCGACTTCCATTTAGGAAACGTATTAAACTGCCTTGGATCCTGATGTGCTTGGAGACACCTCCGGTTTTCGCCGTTTATTTTTTTTTGTTTTTATGTACCAGTGGAGTTACAAATGCGCTGCCAACCTTTTATCCCCTTCCCCTCCGGGTGGGCCTCCGGTACCCTCACTCACTTAGCGAAACACAGCACAGGGGCTGCTTCACGCCGGTTTTCTGTGAGGCAGTGGTATCACTCCGGTCGAGCCGGCCCATTCATGCCGAAGCGTGGCTCTCCCACAGCTAATGTAATATGTCCCGCAACCCCAGTGGAGTCACAAGTGCGCTGCCAAACTTTTAATCCCCTATCCTCCGGTTGGGCCACACACACTCACTCGGCGAAATACAGCGCAGGTACTGTTTCATGTCCGTCTTCTGTTAAGTCGTGATCACTCCGATCTGGCCGCCTTTTCATACCAAACCTTGCTGTCCCACTGCAGTCAAGTCAATTATCTTCTATACTATTTATAAAGAGATAACTTCTATGGACAACGACAAGGCTTATAGGTAAACCGAAAACACGAAACGCTTGCGCGATGTAATTGGACACAGTGCCATCTATCGGTTCATTTCTGAATTATGGACCCGAAGCGAAGTGAGGGCGGGCCACTAGTAGAGTAAATAAAAAATTATGAAAATTGCAGGACAAAAGCGAATGTGTGAAGTGCAAGACAGTTACAAGAGAGAACACAGGGGAGACCCTGAATCAACATCTGACCATATGAGAGATCACATGGTCAGATGTTGATTGAATACGATACGACTGTACTGCCTTGTAGACAGCGTACAGCTGTTGGAAGACGTGTGAACATTCCTAGGACCGGGACGCAAGACGGGGGATGACGTCACGCTTGCGTCAACGGATGCACTCGACTTTCACCCTATTAGGGACGACGTATTGATGCACTTCTCAATATGTGAACAGGGGCTTTGTTGGTTGTCTTACGAGAGGAGCATTTATATTACAAAAGAACGCTTAGATAAATTTTAGTATCATGCGGATTTCAGCCCACGTGCTGACTGACACGTCCAAAAACGAGATAGGAGTCTTTGGGAGACGCCATATTCACACCACACACCACCACACCAATCAACCTGGTTTCAAACTAGGGCAACCCCTGTACTATGTACGTATGCGTATTTATGAGTAGGCCAGTTAACGATAATTAACTGGGGGCGTCAACCTAGTACACCCAGTTCTTGGGTCTGGCCCAAGAAAACTTAGAAAATGTAGTTTCCTAAATTGACGGTAGGCAGCGGCATGACTGTGCCTCAGCATTGTTGTTGTCTATGAGCGGCGGTTACCATTTACCATCTTGAAAACTTGTCCGGGAATCGAACCCGGGACTCAACCGAGTTCAACAGTGGAAAGCAACTGGCTGATTAAAAATTATCCGTAAACTTGAAGACCTGACGTTACTACTATGTAACTCCTAACGCCGACTGAGAGTAGTTTTGGTCAAAATTTGATCATTTGATTAATTATTATTGATCTATGATCATCCATCGTCCAGTTCATGTTTATAAAATACTAGCACTTTTTTCGGAACATAATTTTGTGATTTTCGTTCAAATCTTTGCCAATAGATGGCGCTGAGTGTCGATTATATCGCAGCTTTGCCTTTTCGGGTTACATTAAGCCTTATAGTTTTCTACAGAAAGTATCACTTAGTAATTATTATAGAAAAGGGAGGCAAATGAACCCCGTATCCTTGCCACTGCGCTCGCGCACTTTATCAGACATGGGAAGTACAATTTTGCATTCGCCTTGATCGCAGAGTTCAAGTTTGCCCCGATAAGGTCTGACCGCGCAGTCGTGTCAACATAGTGAAAGATTTATAGCTTCCGTTCTACCCTTCTGCATTATTAATGTAACTATCAGTTAAACATGGCACTTCATTCAAACACTTCCATACAGAGGAATATAGTACAATCCATACTAATATTATAAATGGGAAGGTGTCTCTGTCTGTATGTTTGTCTTTCTATTACGGCAAAACGGAGCGACGAATAGACGTAATTTTTTTAAGTTGAGATAGTTGAAGGGATGTAGAGTTACAGAGGCATCTTTTTGTCCCTTTCTAACCCCTCATTTTAGGGAAGTAGGGGGCGCCAGCGAAGCAGCGGGCAAAAGCTAGTATTATCATAATCATATCATAGCGAATAAAATATTGGTTATAATTAGTTTGAAACTACATACGTAAACTTAAATAAATGTTATTAGATTCAAATAGAAATTTTAAGCACACTGTCTTCATCCCATTTTGGCTTTGCAGGATTGACCTTGGGAGAGCCACGCTTCGGCAAGAATGGGGCGGCTCGACCGAAGTGAAACCATGGCCTCACAGAAGACCGGCGTGAAGCAGCGCCTGCGCTGTGTCGAGTGAGGGTACCGGAGGCTCAATTGGGGGGTAAAGGTTGCCAATGCATTTGTGACTACTGGTGTTGCAGGTTATCGATGTAGTCGGGGGTAGGTCGATGACGAATGACAGGGACGAATGGAAGAAGAAAACATACTGCGCCGACCCCAGATAACCTGGGAATGGTTAGGCAAATGATGGTGTTGCAGGTTATCAGGTGATTCGTTAGCTCGTCAGTCTGGTGGTCACATTGAAACATTTCATTCCATGACTTACGACAGTAAAATTATTCTTATGCTACCAAAAATAACGAATATTTACGCACGAACAGAGGTTTTCACCATGTTCAACCTTTGTACTGAATTGTATGCAAAATATGTTGACGACTTCTCTGTTCAACAACTGCAGCCGTTTTTTCGCTCGTGTCAAAAGCCGCAAAGATGCCAACTGCACTGCATAGGAACAATAGCGTTATATAAATAGAAACAAATAAAATGTTTGGTTTAATTCCCAACTATTTAAAAGACAATCGTCGTCCAACGACCTTAGCAACAAATATTTTGAGACTTGCTAGAGGAATAGTCGTAAATATTAGTGTCAAATGCCTGTTATAGTTTGAACACAGTATAAATGTTCATCTAGTGGCAATGTACAGCTAGTGGCTGGATGCAATTTTGAGGAGCAAAGTAGATGTAGAGAATTTGATGTACTCGAGCTTGGAGAGATTGCTGTAGAAGCGATAATGCTGAAAAGTAAATACTTTCTATGTGATACATAATTTAAGTAATTGAATAAGCCGCGTCAACTATTTATTAAAATGTAAATCTTACGCAGTCCCTTGCACGGCCCATAAGTAAAAAAATTAACCACCAATCAATACAAGCAAAACTAAAAGTGTCATTTAGCTATGAAACATTACTCAAAGTAGTTCTAAGTTAAATATTTGTTCGTTCGTTCTTGCACGACAAACAAGTTTAAGTTATAAGGCTTCTTAGAGATTTTTTATCTTAAGTATTGACTATATCGATTGGTAGAATAAAATAGACAATCTTTCTTTGTTATACTGAGTATAGCGGGGCGAAAGACTAGTTTTCTCCCCTTCTCCCCGGATTTCCGGCGTTCTTGGTGAAACACAATGCAGGCGTTGCTATACTCCGGTTTTCTGTGAGGCCATAGCATTAATTCTTGTCTATTCAAAGCGTGACTCTCTCGTAGCATAAGGCTGGCTATCTAGCTGTTTCTATACTGTGATTTGAAATAGTCAATTTGCACAAGCCACAATGAACTCAAATTGGTGTATGAATATTTTTCCTAAATGGTTATTAGATGAAGAGAACAGACTCAAGTGGTGTAAATCTAATTGATATATTATGATTGTATATTTCATTTTGAGAATGGTCATAAAGAAAGATGATATATTTTCATTGTGAATATAAGGTTTTATCAATCTGAGATCGGATATTCCTATTCCACAGTAAAGTAACTAGTATTTTTTTATGTTAAGGGGAAACTATGAAAGTTCAATACAACCAGACTTCTGAGAGGCTAGCACGAACATTTGAAAGAACTCGTAACGTTTACGTATCGTGGTCTTGTTACGATTCGTAACGTATCGTATTGAACATTTCTTTCAAAAATGTATTGGATACGTTCGTTGTTCAATCTGTGGACGGGCGCTTACGTTACGATTTACTCTTTATGACGTTTGTTCTGTCAAGTTCGTTTCGTAAGCTAGAACTTACGCTTACGAAACGAAGTATGAAAATTTTTTTACGATACCTATACGCTACGATTTCTTTGAAAAGTTCGTGATTGGCCTGATCAATATTTCCTCTAGCCGCATTTCCTGCTCGTAACCGAGTCCCATTAAATAGATATTTACAGACATTCAATTTGATTACATAACGCTCGTTGCAACCGCTATGACGGCATTGTCAATTTACCACCAGCGGAGCGATATTACCCACAGCAGGCTGGATAGTACAGGAGGTGAACAAAGATTTTTACGACTTTTTTTATTTATTTATTAATTTTGTTATCTATCGTCTTTAGTTCCTAAGATATAGAGTGCAAAATTCTCAAAGAAAAGGAGAGCGATACGCTATTAATGACGTCACTAGGCTTGTGCTTCCTACAAGCGCCGTACAAAATTTCAAATATCGCCGCGACTCGGTAAGCATAGTGTTGGACGCCCTGCGAAAAGACGGGATGATGACATTCGAAGGCTGGCTGGTGTATGCTGGATGAGAGTAGCCGAAAATCGGGAGCGGTGGCGTGCATTAGGGGAGACTATGTCAGCAGCGGACGAGTGTGGGTTTCTGATGATGATGAATTCATATAAAACTATGATATGCTTTCCATTTTGGTCCTTTTTTTAATTTACCCACTTGAACTATCACAGACCGCTTTAGCGACGGGTGCATAAAGATCGCTTGTGGGCGGATTAATATTGCTTCCTCGAAGAATATAATCAATTTACATAATAATCGCAACTCAACACACACAAGGAGTGGAATTCTTTACCAGCAGAAGTGATCCCTAAGCGCTATGATTTGGGAGTTTTCAAGAGAAGAGTGAATAGGCTGTTGCTCGAGAGACATGCTACACCCTCGGCTACATCATCACTGAACACCAGATGAGATTGCGGCTGTCTGGCTATAAATACAAAAAAAAAACTTTGAAACTAGTCCATTTGCGCTGTGTTTCGTCGAATCATTGAGGGTACCGGAGGTCCAATTGCGGAGAAGGGGGTTAAAGGTTTGCAGTGCACTTTTGACTCTACTGGTGTTGCAGGTGTCTATGGGTGGCAGCAATCGCTTACCATCAGGTGATCCGTCTGCTCGTCTGCACCTTTGTTTCTTTAACTGAGCATAACCAAGTGACCAACCAAGTGAGCACCAAGTGAGTTAGGATACTGGAGGCATACCTCCAGTATCCTCATCCACTTGGTTTTTAAAACTAACACACCTCATATCCATTGTCTCTTCAATATCCGATTTGTAATACATATACACGTATTCATTTAACAAACGAGTGACATCACCGTCTCGTCAACTCTATGATAAATGTATGGACTATACCATAAATCGGCAGACCTTGACACAAAACGGCGAATATTAGGCCACGTGCCGTCTGAAACCTGAGACACAATATGGCCGGAGATTGGTGCTCAGATAGGAAGTTGATATAACGATACACTGTTTTGAGTCTAACTGGGATTCTGTTTGCAAGTGCTTGTTAATTGTATATTTGATCACGTTCTCACTATATCATTATGTTCTGGCATTTAGTTTAATCGTTGTGTTTCGTAGAGTGAATGAGGCTCAATTTAGGGGAAAGGGGGTTAAAGGTCGGCAACGCACTTGTGACTCTATTGGTGTCTAGATGTCTATGGGCGGTGGCAATCGGTTACCATCAGGTGATCTGCCTGTTCGTCTGCCACCAATCGCATAGACAAAAAGTGACCAGCCTTACCTTTTTTCAGTTGGGCATTTCAAGATATGTTAGATCAGTACTTAGTGTAACAAGTAGGTACGTACTAATAACAATAAAACGCATATTGCAGTGGTAATGCACAGTTTTAATCGCAATAATTAATTAACAATATCAGAGCGCGCGAATCTATCTCAGAGGATTGACAGTTCTTATGTCAGACGCCACTAGGGATGTGCGTGATGTCCTAGTGATGTTCTATCGATTTTGTCCGGCTAACCGTACAGTCGGTAATATGATGCGAAGCAAGGTACAGTAACACGTAGTTACATTGTATTTTGCTGGTGAAAGCCAAACACTAATATTGTATGATGCATCTTAAAATATGACGTACGTATTGTATATTATTGTCTTTCCTGATCTACCTACAGTGACTAAAAGCAAATAGGTGTCACAAATGACATGCACACGTTTATTTATCTTGATGATTAAATCATTTACTTCTAATCTTCACCGCAATTTCGTCACATTTTGTTGCGATAAAGAGAAACTCATTTTCTCTTGACGTCGTTTAAAATTTGATGCTATAAATGATGCTTCACTATGATCTTTGACCTTCAGGCACCAGGGTCCGCAAGTTTAAAGGAGGTAACGGGGGACACGCTCACTGCCTTCCTAATCATAAACGCAACAACAAACTATAAAAAAATATGCGAAGTGAAAAAATTCAATCTTATTGCAGGTTATAGTCTTATTAAGTTTGTTTTTTTACTTAGGAAAAATTAAATTGAGTTTATGAATAGGAGGGCAGCTCAGGGATGGGAAAAGACGACCGGCTAGCCGCAACCGGCCGATCAACTATGAAGACTTAAGAATCCTGACAAAGATATCTACCAGACTGCGAAACAGACGTTGAAGGTTGATATCAACAATGTCCTTATGCCGTCTACAGCATTTAATTTATTGCCCATTTGTTATTCATGAGGTTATCAATACATTAAAGTCAATAAGTACCTAAGGAAAGAAGTTCCATGCCAATATAATGCTCGTAATTGTTTCTACGTACTGGGCCCAGTTTTTGATGTGATAGGGGACAGAAGGGCAGACGAATCACCTGATGGTAAGCGATTGCCGCCGTCCGAAGACACCTGCAGTAGAGTCATAATTGGGCTTTCCTTTATTTGTTTGATCTGTGCTTAGAAGTGACGAAAGTATACACATCATACAATTCCTAAAATTGTTAATCGGTCATCTGTACTTAATGGTTATGTTATCTTTAATTTCTGGAAGTAATTATCGCCATTCCGTGACGGAATCCCTTAATCGTTACTTGACGTGATAGGTCATTAGCGTGTGTATATTTACTTATCTGTACAGTTTATAAAGAGATTATATCTATACGTTACTATAGGGCTCATATGTATTCGTATACATAAGACGAAACGCTTGCGCGATGAAGTTGACACCCAACGCTGTCTATTGGCAAAGATTGGAACTAATAGCAAATAAAATTTAAGTCCCTAAACGTCTATCTAACTCATAAAAAACTATCAGCCTATATACTATCCCATTGTATGGCAATGGCCTGTATCATGGAAATCAAGTCTTCGCTACTTTGATGGGATTAGGTTTAATCACCACGATTGCCTAATGCGGATTGGTGATCACATACTAGAGCCATTTTCGGAAAATTCGAAACATAATTTTCACTCGACCCGGGAAACAAACCCAGGACCCGGAGATCTCAGTCCAACTGGGTCCACGACCAACAGGGCGGTACCATGTAGCTCATAGAGTTAATGAACAATACTTAAAGGTAAATCAAAATGTTTGAGAAAAAACTGGTCTGCCATGGCTCATTTTGGAGGAAAAGTGGTGGTGAAAAGCAAAGTGTTATGTTTCGTACTAAATGGTATTTCCAAATAACTAGATGATGGAAGAAAACGTGCAGCAGATTAGACATTAGAAGTACCTCTACTATTGAGTTAAGTCCTACGGAATTTCGGGAAGCAGTTAACACCAGTCCGAAGCGGAATCCTTCCATTAGTTGAAGTGATTGGTCATTAGAGTATGTAGATCGATCTCATTGATAAGTGCCATAGACAAGTGACATCGGATACGGCGCGACAGTCCTGTGACCTCTATCAGTTGTTTAGAGATGTAATAATTTAATGGAAAGATATATCGATAGATGTATTTCTTCCGCTTCATCATCTTCATCAGCCTGTATTTCTCGGCTGTCAAGGCCTTTCCTAAACAAGGAGGTTTTGTCTATAATTGCCACGTTCGGTTGGCGGGTTACGTAGGTTCTAGCGCTTACTTTCCTTTTTTTTGTTAATGGGTGGCAAGCAATCTGGATCTCTTGATGGTAAGCAATTGCTGAGATGAGTATTTGTGTTGTACAATACAAAATTTTACACCTTTATCACTTAACTTAAGTAAGCTCAAATTATTTTTTATACGACATACCAACGTACTAGCGTGTGCTTGCCAGCCATCTTTACTCGAATTATAGCTGTGCATGTGCCATGCTCAGCCATCGCGGAGTACTCGAATTATGGTAATCGTCATTCCGAACTAGCGGTAGATTGTATGTTTTGACATTCATAAGTTAGCTATATGGACCTAACTTGAATAAAGTTTTTTTCTATTTCTATATCGACATCCACACACAGTAGTAGCTGTGTGTCACGCTCGCGCCCACGTGGGTGCCGGCGCCGGCGCCGCTACACCACGCATGCGCACGCCCACCCGGGCCCACCCGACCGTCACATTACACCTCCCACACAGTCCCTGGGCAGATTTACTTGGAGACCTCACGGCTTTAGCCTTGCAACTTGATCCCAATCAGCTGAGCTACACATCGTCACATAGTCCCTGGGCAGATTTAGGGAGGTTGCCACAGAAGCGAAGCTGCGTGGAGTTGAGCAGAGACTCGTAAAAATACACATCTCATGTTTGTTGAGCAATGTGATTGGTCAATTTTTACAAGTCTCCGCTCAACTCCACGAAACTCCGCTTCTGTGGAAACGCACCCTTACTTGGAGACTCACGGCTTTAGCCTTGCAACTTGATCTCAGTCAGCTGAGGCTCTCGGTAATGATCTGAATCACGTGTGGTGAGTAACCATTGTACTAATAGAATGGAGCCTTGTGAAAAATTCGTTAGATGGCGTACTGTATTACTGTATTACTGTACTGTTATTTTTGATGTGAGATGTCAAAATTTCACTAAGTAACTAATGACGTTGAAGTTGGTTCTCAGTTTAACAGTAGATACGCCACCTAGAGGATTTTCCACACGCGATAGCCTTCATTATCGTTTTCCTCATTATGTAACTAGGAGTTTTTAGTGGGAAACCGCTTTGGCATGAATGGGCCGGGTCGACGGGAGTGATACTATCTATGGTATCACAGAAGGGGATATCCCTTTCGGTGATGCCGTGGTACCCAGTATATACCGGGTAGGTATACCTTGTTTTGTGAGACCGTGGGTACCAGAGCTCAATCGGGGGAAGCAATAAAAAGTTGGCAGCGGGCTTGTCGCTTATGAGCGGCGGCAATCGTTTACAATCTGTAATGTCTGCTCGTCTCTACCACATAAAAAATGTATTAATAAAATTAATACCTCGGTTTTGAAACCAGCAATTTTTATAGATCTCGGTCATAATATAATAATTTGTGTCAAATTTTTGAAAGTGTCTCAAAAGTAAGGTTAATCAGTATTTATTGGGTCAAGAGATTTCCATAAAATATTGCGTTAACGTTTTCTGTCGCATTGATTTATGGACAGAGCTATTGGGCCGGCATGAAATCAATAAATCGATAGTACGTTTCACTCAATTTGACCACTAGGGAAGTTATAACGTATACATCGATATGTTATTTATAAAGTGATTCATTAATAATATCTCCCGTTAACTTTTTCTGAGTTGTGATAAAATAATGACGTCGATAGCATTCAATATTAATTAAATGAATCATTGAAGCACCCTATAGGTACTCGTTATACTAATAGTATTGTGAAGTGGGTGAAGTATTAAG
The DNA here is from genome assembly GCA_014851415.1 of Cnaphalocrocis medinalis. Classification (NCBI taxonomy): domain Eukaryota; kingdom Metazoa; phylum Arthropoda; class Insecta; order Lepidoptera; family Crambidae; genus Cnaphalocrocis; species Cnaphalocrocis medinalis. The sequence continues at coordinate 2,856,143 of CM026287.1, read as the reverse complement.
TAAGTATTTTTCCTGAGAGGGAGAAATCAGCGTGTGAAACATACTCGTACATGACGTGTTCCCGACATTTTGCATGTAGAATGAATTTTCAATTCAATATTTTCAGAGATGGCAACAATTCACTACTTACTAGTGAGGGGAATAAAACCGTAAAACTATTGGAACCATTGAATTGGTAAACCAAATCGCTTGATTGATGATAGCTTTCGTGTCGAATGAAATGTTTGAAATTTCGCAACATTTCATCGATACCTGCTATGCTACAATATTCATTTCTTACATCACTATGTCTGTAACCGCATCGAAATTAGACGAACCAATCACATGGTTCTCCACGTGGCTTAAGCGAAAAGAAAACACATACATATTGAAATGTCGAATACTTATCGGTGAATACCCGACACAAATACATAAGTACTACACATACCGTAGAATGTAACATTCAACTTATCACTATGTACTCAGTACTTGCGTAAATGAGTGTTTTTCTTTCATTTTGTATTTCATTTTACTTGATCAAGTGTTATTTTTTAATTTTGCCATTTAAGAGCAAACATAAACCATCTAAATACATATAGCATTGTCAACTAAAAGCGCAATTAATGTTTGTATTGTTTTATTTGAACAAATCATAGCATAGGTGATTCAACAGATAAATAAGATTTATTCCAGACAGCTACACGTTCGGCCAATATAAAACTGTCTTTTAATTGATATTGAGAATCGGTTGAAGAATTTGACAGCTTTGTATGCAAGGGTAGTAATAATTGGTAAACTCAAATAAGACTTTGCTTAACTTTATAATATAGAACAAATTAACTTTTAAAGCTGTATGTAGAACGAAAAAAAAGACGGAAGGTAAACGAAGATTCTAGTCAATTTAATCCCAATTAAAACAAAAATGTAAAAAGGAGAGCCAAGTTCATATACAGATAATGCTTGGCTGTGGACTTCGCCGGAAAAATAATAGGATCTAAATAAGTGCGAAATCCAAATAGGGTATTTACAGGAACAAAATTACATTATGAACAAGTACTAAACTCAATTTCTTTGCTTTGGATACCAATAACAATTGCTGTTGATTAAAAAACGTTAGTTCTTGAAGTAGGTTTAATTTGACTTGACCTTGAAGTTTGGGCTTCTAAATGTTCTTATGGATATATTTAAACACACATAGTATTATGTGTGTACGTTGAAGATATTGTGTTTCCGTCAAAGAGATTTTAAGTGTTAGAAGGGTCAAAAGTGGTATCAAGTGGTTCGTGTAATATACTCGGCTACTCCTTTGCTAGAACTTGGCTTGACAAGCTACCGCGTCGTGTTGCTTGACATTAAAAACCAGTCAACCGGCAACAAGTAACAACTTTATAGGTGCAATGAAATCTAAATTGCACCGAACATTCCAATCAAAAGTACATTGCAATGCAACGAGGAAATGCAAGATAAAAAACCGTAACGACAAAAGGATCATAAAATTAAGTTTTACGACTTCTTATCTTTACAACCGGTAGATAATGTCCCATTCAGATGTATGCAACTGAAATACGATTGCATGGACTAGGAAATGTGACTTGCCAATGTTGGCATTCAGTTCGTGCACCAGAAACCAGGAATTAGTGATTTAATGGAAGGTGATGACGATTTGGCACGAATGGGTCTGCTTGATGGATAAGAACCTCTTGGATCATAAACATAACATACTTCCACATACAGAATTCGATACTAAAAGCTTTTCGAAAAAGTGATTCCAACAGAGCGCTGTCATTAGTAGTTACTTATAGATGCTTAGCCGTCTTGAAAATGTCGTTTCTACATTTTATTTTCGATCCTGATTTATAGTACTCGGTATTAAATTCCGAAAATGCAAATTAGCGCTTTTTTGCGAATAGAGCCTTCTTTAGCGGAGAGTCTTTTAGAGCGTTCACACTATATCTAGGGTTTATATTATCAGGGGAGGAACTTGTAGTCAAAAGTACTCATGTCTCGTTCCCACTCTGGCGTAGGAGGGATCGTCGTTCAGGGTTTAGTCGGTAGGCCTTCAGTCTACCGGAGGAGAGCCCGACATAACTCCTCCGCAGACGGGTATGCAAAAGGACGTCGGCCCTAGCACATCGGGCCGGCAGCATTCCCCCGACGCAAAAAAAGGGTTTATATTATGAATCGAAGACGTAGCTTATCTATTCTGCGCTCCAGAACTTGAATAACTGACGTCTTTCAAAAAGCCATTTGCATAAAATGAGATCTGGTCACGTCTGCTTGGTGTGTTTACTCGTACATGCAGGACAACAAGAAACGTACGAGATCGATATTGTGAAATAGATGAATGTCCGATGACGGGGAAAGACGTGATGACGTAGGAATGATGATGAATATAACATTGAATAGCTGTAGGGCATTCAAGTAGAGGAGACGGAAACCATAAAACACATTTTATGTGACTACGACTCATTCGCCTGGGGCAGAACCTACTCCTAGCTAGCACTTACTACGTATGTATAGAAAACCGGAAGCAAAAGGGCACATTGCATTAAATTGATTTAAGTATGCAGAAATAGAAGAACATTTTTGAAACAAGAATGTTTCAAAAATGTTCTTCTTCGCAGAAGCGTTTCTTAACTAATTAATTAAATTTTACTACCAAAGGTGCGATATATGATCCCCTACCAATTCATCTTTGGCTACTTTACAAAGTTGCCAAAACAACTGAAATCGAGATTGTTGGCAGATGCCGAGCATGTTTTATACACTATAGGTACCTACTATTAGTTAACTAATATACGAATATTTTAATTACTATTTGTAGTGTAGTAGTAGTAATGTGCGACGTAAACAACCAATGCGTCAAGATAGTCATGAAAACGGATTTTTGGGGAACTTACAGATTCCTCATGTTTTATAGCCAATAGGGTACCATAACCTATGACAGCCGATTCAGGGTGGACTTGCCATCGATGTAGCAAGATTTGCCGGGCAGAAATAGGGCTCTATAGCGATCTCCGTAGATGTGGAGACCCACCAACTTCCTAGCGCTGCAACTTTCATCTTCAAAGATGCTGTTGCCAATGATGAACCTATGACATAAGTGCCAGTGGCGCCATCAATTATTTTCATGACTATATTATATATTTCCCTCTTCCCTCCATATCGCCCTTAATAATCGGCGTCACAAATTATGCGTGTGCATAATCGCGAATGCGCGGCGCGCTGTCGCGTCGAGCTATAAATAGACACCGGGCTGCGCATACGCAGCGAAAACAATTTCGCTATGCGCGCGAGTGAATTGCAGCGAGGCAACTCCACAGTGGCTTTGAAAGGAAATGCGAGAGATGGTAATGGAAACTAGTGATGTGCCGGATCTCCGTAACCGCGGATATCCTAGGCCGAAGAAAGATTCGTATCCGTTACTTTTTGGCAGAAGCTTTACGGATATATTTATTTTAAATTTATAGATACAATTTCTTAAAGCTTTAAAGAAGGATTAATTCAATTCAAAAGTAGGCATGCAGGGACCGGTATTACATTTCGATGTCTAGGTTCCGGGTTGATCGTATCGATACTATTGTTTTTTTCTTTTACCATTGACTCGTCTATCCTCTACTAGTTCATAGTGAACTATCGATAATTCAATACTAGTCGTCGCGATCGTAGTTTTGTAAACTAATCGTTATGATGAAGACGTCCCGTAATGAATCAGAATATATCAGTCGCATCAAAACTAACGTAGTAATAGTACTTATGAAAAGGAGGGAAAATCGGTCCTAACGTCCAGTTTGTACTAAGACCTCTATACTCTATGTCGTGTGCAAGTTTATGCTTTTCAAGAGCAACCTTTCATAGGTACACTAAAAAAGAAAAAAATATGTTAGAATAATCCCGTCTCGGCTCGGATGAGCGCTATTAATAGACGCTGGGTGCGCGTACGCAGCTCAAACATTTGTTATGCTATTTAGAGCCATATTGTGTGCTGATATTAAGCGATAACTATGTTTTTGCTGATAGATTGATAAATTGCTCATGCAATATAATTAATGTTTTGTTGTTGTACTGGGAACTTTCTTCCAAAACAACAATCAAATAAAGATACTTCGACTAATGAATTGTGTTTTATCCTCTAGTTGTTGACAAACTTTTTAATTAGCATGGGGTACAAAGTTCTTAACACATGCATTGGCAAGATTTTAGCGTCCTGTTCCACGTCACATGTTATTTCTTTGCTCTACCTTTTGTGATAGCTGGCCGACGAGCAGACGGATCACATGATGGTAAGCGATTACCGCCGCCAATATACACGTACATTTCCAGTTAAATCAAGAGCGCTGACAATCTTTTCCCCTTCCTCCCCAATTAAGGCCTCCAACAGCGTAGATCCTGCTTCAAATCAGTTTTTTGTGAGACCATGGTATGACTACGGTTAAACCGGCACATACGTATTCTATATTCGGCATATACGTACTCCTCTCCTACGATCAACAACTTACCTAATCTAACAAGTGTGATATAAAAGCGTTACATTTTTAAGGGTGTTTGAATATTGGAACTGCATACCAAACTAAACGCAGCGTAGGATGCCCGCCTACATAACAAACATGGACCAACAACTTAACATCACACCGACGAAGGATTCAAAGTTTGTGGGTAGATATTTAACATGAATTAATGTGGGATTATGAAAGAGTGTAACGGAATGTAAGATGAGTACAATGGAACGCTGAACAAATGAACGGAGAGAACACCCTCGTTCTCTCTGTAGAAAAATCTCTTTCGGACTATTAAAGAAAGATGAAACTGAAGACTTAATCCTATCACATACTTACTCGATATGGCTAGAGACGCTAAAACCACACCCTGGCCTTCTAATGGCATGTTAGCTAATCTGTATATCCTAACCGCTAGTGATGTAACAAGTATCTTGTTAAGCGAGACATAATATGGGTGGCTTGTGGTTTTTCGTAAATGCAATACCGTAACTATTTATTATCTTTTTTATACTAATACTAGTGGCCAGTCCTCACTTTGTTTCGGGACAGTAGTTCCATTGTCTACCAATAGATGGCGCTGAGCGTTGATTGTATCGCGCAAGTGTTTCGTGTTTTAGGTTTACCTATAAGCCCTGAACATACTCGAATATATTATTACCTATGTGTAATGAATAGTATAGTTTAACACTATGGAAGTGTCTCTCGCGCCATCTATTCAGTTTATATTTAAAGAAAAATTTAAAATATAATAATTTTTAAGATCTATTCATATATACCCCGATCGTATGGATTTGTTGAAAAAAAAAACTGTTTCAGCTAAGTATAGAAAATAAAATGACTGTGACATACGGACAGGGAAGATAGACAGAAATAACGAATCTATAAGAGTGGTTACTCTTTTTGCAATTTGGCACGAATCCTTTAAAAATACAGACATAGTCCTAAAGATAGCATAACCATATAGAAATCACGACCCTTCGCATTAAGAATAAGGAGGCAGGGGGGTTGATTCAAGCCTAAAAGTAGCTTTAGAAGTAATCTTGTCAATATTTTATCTCTCATGTTACTAAAATTAGAAGCTCCTTTTCCAAAGCCAAAGGTCAAAAGGGATACAAATCTTAGGGAAAATGGATATTAATGTAAGTAACTCCAGTTTATTTATAGCATTACATATGATGAGAAAATTACCTAAATAATATATCAAAGGATCTTTCCTCTCTCTTTTCGTGGACTCTTAACGTGCTCATACGAAGTTAATCAATGTAACATAATATAATATTTTAATGCTGAGTCAAAAGTTCTAAAGTAAAAGTTGTATCATAAATATTTTCTCAAAAAATATGATTCTTGACGATTTCATCATCAACCACACGTTGGGCGCCAAAATTTGTCAAAGAGTAAGTAAGACCATAAACCAGAAAATCCTGCCAGAAAAAACTAGAAAAGCTTCTACAGTATTTTTTAAAATGAAAATGTAAGTTATTTAATTCTGTAACCGTTCAGTCAAATTTTATGCAGGCGAAATAAAGTTGTACATTTAGATGGAAACAAGTTGTTAAATGTACGAGTAGTATATCACATTGTATTAGCTTAAGTTATTACATTAAACCAAGCCTGTATGAGTGAATCAGAAACCTTAAAAGTTACGAGTAACCCATTAGCACATTCTATCCAGCGTGCAAATGAGGGGATTCAAAAGGCACCTATAATGTATGAAAACTATTTTATAGTTTGACGCGTCACTCGATTTTACAAGGACATTGAAAAGATACAAAAGCAGTTTACATTCCAAGCATCCAACTCAAGGTCTAATATTGATATGCGAGACACCACATCAACCTTATTTTCTAATGAAAAACAATCCTTACACACAATCTGATAAAGTTTACAATTGAATGCACCTTGAAAGCTCATATTGATGATAACTAGACTAAATATAACGCAATTCAATTAAAATAGAAAGCTGCCTTTTAAAGTACCAATTACAAGCATTTCGTTACTGATGAATTATAAGTTTTATGTTCAAGTCATTAAGATTCAGATCAGATTGATAGCGGACGACGTGTAAACAATTAAGATTAACATAGTAATAGCGCTTAAAGTATTACTGGTGATTTAGAAGAGTTTGTTGCCAATTTTTGGTCTGCAGGATCAGTGCCAAGAAACAACAATTACAGAGTCTGAGTACACTTCGGGATGCGAAAACAAAAAGGGAAATTAGGAATGTGAAGAAATTAAGAAAATAATGAAGCCGAATAAAAGTTTCAAGGTTGCAAAACACATGTGACTGTAATGAATCGTCCATTTTATAGCAAGGATCTCGACGAAAACAATGTGAGGAGGAGTTAAGTACATAATAGGCACACATCAAAGTAAACAAAATTGACAAATTTCTTCAATCGACTCTCATCTTACTGTCAAACACATTAGGCTGAATATCAATTGAGGTAAGACAGGTTGTGATAACCTGACGTGTGGCTGTCTGTACATACGTAGATCTGTTAGGCGTTCCTAAAAGAAAAATTGGAATGTCAATTTTAAAAAGCTACGAGTACTGAACATCACTAGACGTGTTGTAATAAAACACCTACAGAAAATTTTATTGAACACAAATAACTAGCAATTACATTCTTCAACTGGCTACATTGGTTGATTGCTGGTTCTTCAACTCTTTTATCAAACCTTTTTTTTGAGTGATAGGTGGCAGACGAGCAGACGGATTACAATGGCAAGCGATTGCGTCCGCCCAATAGACACTTGCAACTCCAGTGCGCTGCCAACCTATAACCCCCTTTCTCCCCAATTGGGCCTTCGGTACCCTCACTCACTCGACGAAATATAGCGCAGGTGCTGCTTTACGCCGGTCTTCTTAAAGGCCGTGGTATCACTCCGGTCGAGCCGGAGTTAATCATGCCGAAGCGTGGCATTTAGAACGAGTACATTCGCACTGCTACTGAACTCAGCGGTATTATGTCTATCGCTATCAGAGTGATTATAAAATGTAATACAACAATTGATAGCCCTACATTCCACACTGGTTATAATTAGATAACTTTAAAAATCGCCTTGCCAAAAATACTTGTGAAAACAACAAAAGAAAGGATTCTTGTCACAATGATTCGTTTAGACATTTATTGCTGTGAGATGTCGGAGATTTCTTCTCGTTCCTATGCGTGGGCGTCGTGAATACGACATTCGAGACATCGATGCTTTAGCATTATTGACCTCGACATTATTAATTCAACAAAATGGGCTGGCTTGACCGGAGTGATACCAATAACACGGCCTCATAGAAGACCGGCGAGAAGCAGCACCAGCGCTGTAGTTCTCATCCTCTAATGTACAAGTAGGTGCATTTAGCTCAATGAGAAATTCTATAGTGTTTCAAATAAGATACTAGTAACATTCTATTGCTAATGTACCAATAGATACTTATCTGATGCAAAATAGTTCGATCAATCAATATAATATTATAATGTCACAGTAAATTCAGGGCTAATACAGGTTTGATAGAAAGATATAAAGCAGACACCGTCATCAATCAATCAACGTCATAGTGCTATTGAATTAGTAGTTTAGCGCGCGTAACTAAATTGAAGGGAGAAAAGCCTTTTTAGGGAGAAAAAATATTCACCATTAGGATTGAGCACAAAAATATTGTGATAAAATTCCGTTGAGCCGGTGCGTGAATGTTTCCACACAAAGTCGCAAGCAGTACAGAAATAGCTTTTGTCACACTGCTGGAAGTTCCTAAAGACTAAGTTTCTAAAAGTTCTGCAAATTTTGAGTTTTCCATTGCATTAGCTAGATGCACACTATGAACTCGCATTGCAATAGCCAGTAAATGGTAATACATTATCCATTAGGATTTCCAAATCCTGGATCACTCCAAGCATGTCCCAGACCTCGAAGCGACAGCTTTGGACTGAACAGTGGGAGCCACACTTCGGCATGAATGGACCGGCTCGACCGTAGTGTCCTCACAGAAAACCGGCGTGAAGCTACGTTTCGCTGCGTGAGTGTGGGGGATGGGGGGTTTAAAGGTAAGCAGCGCACTTGTCATCGTGTTGTGACATCACTGGTGTTGCAGGTGTAAATGGGCGGCGGTAATCGCTAACCATCAGGTGATCCGTCGGCTCGTCTGCCACTTATATCATAAAAAACGGAAAGGACACGAGGATGAAGATGTACACAGTCATAGTTGTAGAGACGTAAATCTTCAAATATGTTTATCTGATATTAGCATGTGCTACGACATGTGAGCGATTTTATGGCATACGCCGACATAAACAAACAAAGCCCAAGGATGCGATGTAGCTATCACAGAGAATGAATGATGACTCGATATAAAAATACAATGTAGAATCACACGAATTGTCACGTGTTTTGAAAGATGTATGCTATATACATTCGTCAATGTTTTACAAGGAATGCAAATTTCTTGTAATTTGTACATGAAAAATAAATGTATTTTTGAACGTCACTGACTTGTATCGTGAGTGAGGGTACCGGAGGCCCGATAGGAGGGGAAACGGGATTACAAGCTAGGCAGCTCACTTGTGACTTGGCTGGTGTTGCGAGTGTCTATGGTCGGCAGCAATCGCTTACTATCAGGTGATCCGTTCGTCTGTCAGCAACCACATAAAAAAATAAAGATAGACAAGACAATTTAAATGATAAGTGGTCTGAATGAGTTTAGGTTCTATAACAGCATTACTTTTAATTCCAACATTGTTAATTTAGGAAAAGATGGTCAGATATTGTGATCGACTTTTGCCCGACCGATAAAATGTTGCTCAAATCATCTTGGTTCAGAACATGACAAAGTTTAAAAGGGACACGTAGTGCATTTCTGAAGTGAGTTTAATGTAACAATATTTCATTTCATTTATTTAGAAGCCTATCCAAATTAACATAACGATTTTCTTTCACGATACGCCATCTAGTAGATAGCCCCCATTTATTGTATTTGTTGTCAGACAGCGCCACGAGTGTTAAGAATCAGAACTAAAAACTGACAATGAGGCGGCTAATCTCCTGCCTTATTACGTTATGGCTAGCCGATATGAATGACGTATGGCGCTGAATACATTCCGGCAGTTTTTTAATCAGCCACATTCAATTCGGCTTATCGTTGAACCGCCGCATATCAAATGTAATACGGCGGATTATACGATCTGGCTGCGACATATTATATCTAACTAAGGTCTTCGGGTTTCTAAGGACTTCGCCCTCAAACAATGCTCCGTTAAAATTACATTAGAAGCATCATTCAATGAATATGCAACAGCATTGCGGCAGGTCAGTAGCAGATTTCCAAAGTGACACAGAAAGCGGTCGTTTGTGCGTTGCATAATTTGCTTTTATCGCGTGCGCAGCCACAAATAGATCTTCCTTCCGTCGCGATATCGTCAAGTCAAACGCATTATGGAATCGTGCATGTTTCGTGGAAATCCGATTTAATGTATTTGCCTAACCTTGGTAACTTTGTTTTGATGTCTTGGTAAACAGTTCCGAACATCGACGAAGTTAGATACGTCTAGTTTATTGTTCTGGAATTTTCATTGATGGCTAAACCTATCTGTTATTCTTTGTTGTCACTGTATGGATTACCCAATTTGTTGTTTTGTGTAACATGTCTATCTATACAGTTATTATTATAAGCAAAGGCGTCACTTAAGGTCCAGCCTAAAAACCAGCGCTGTAACAGTTACCTACTCGAGGCGGCTGCAGCATCATCATACTGAGGCTGAACCTTGTTGGCCGCAACTTTAGTGTTTAATTCCTTCGTATCTTTTGTCAATGTGAAATGTGTTGTGGTCAATAAATGTTTTCTATTTTATTCTACAAATACACAATGAACACATAGTTAGGTGCCAAATTAAATTAATAGAGATAATTTGAAAATATAATGGAGTTGAACTTATATCTTCTGTAAGTATATGGAATCAATGCTTAGTTTTGTAGTAACATTGTTGCAATTATGCACGTTCTTATCAGTTAAAGCGTATTAATGTTGTCAATTATGCACTTCTATTGTGCAATATACTTGATAAACATAATATTTATATTTCTATTATCTTCTTATAATCCCTACAAGTATTATTGTTCTAAGAAGTGTTTGTTTCTGATGATTTTAATTCCGTTCCCTCTTGTATCTAAGTATCTATTTTCAATAACAAGAATAAGCCTATTATCGTCTATTGCTGGATGTAGGTATTATTAAACTGTGCTATTGTTGGCTTCTAAAACCCATTCCATCTTTAGAAACACACAAAATCGTAAGTCTACGGTAGATTTGCAAGCTTCCTTCTGTATAGTAATTGCGAATATTTTAATATTTGGATAACCTGGCCTTTATTTAGTTTCTTTTTCAGCGCATTCCAATGCTTATGTGGATATTTATTTTTGTAAATTTTAAACCTTTTGCTTCCAAACCAACAAACCAATCCCGTCCTGTGCAGCGTCCGAGATACCACTGGAGGGACGAAGTCGCCAAGGACCTTAAAGCACTAAACGTGCTCGTTTGTGGTAGTAAATGATTGGTCGGAATTGGTACAGGACCGAACAAAATGGCGAACTTTGACGTCGGGGGCCAAGACCCACCTTGGATCGCTGAGCCAGCATAATAAGAAAGCAATAAAAAAATTAAACTTCAAATTATTCTATTAGTTTAAATAGATTATTATTATAGGTCTTTTGTAGCTCTAATGTTTTACATTAAAGTTTTTTTTTAATAAAAGTAAAAAGTACGTAAATCTTTTGCTTCGAACTATACCAGGAGCTCATGATAATACTACGTTTAACATTCAAGACAATGCACAAACCACTATAATGCGCATACGTCAGTCAGTCAGTCTGTTTGCGGTTACTTCCTACACTTCCACCTACTTCCTCATACCTCTTACAATGGTACATTGTAAAACTAAATACCAACACTGCCTACGCAGAAAACACTTGAATCACCAGTAAACTGACTTTGTATAGAACGATAGAAAGCTAAACGGCCGATGTACCTACAAGTACAGAACATGATCGAAGTGATACTTTATGTGATAGGTGGCAGACGAGCAGACAGATCACCCGATGGTAACCGATTACCGCTGTCCATAGACACGTGCAATACTAGTTGCATCTCAAGTGCGTTGCCAACTATTAATCTCCTTTCCGAAAAGGTGACTTCTCAGAAGACCGGCGTAAAGCAGCGTTTAGCCGAGTGAGTGAGGATACCAGAGGCCCAAACAGGGCTAGATAACACTTGGAAACATTGTTCAATGTAACAAGGTAACAGTACTGCATAGGGGTCCTAGTAAGATAACTTAGTTATGTATATTACATTGCTTTACGGATAACTATAACATATTCATTATGTAACACGTATGTGGTAATTAATTACCATGCTTACATGGTTTCCACATACCACGCTTTATGCTAATAATCAATCAATATTTAATTACATGTCATTAACGTAACCATACTTGGCAAGTTGTACTACGTAGTGTATTATTTAGTAAGTAGCATTGAAGGATAAAAGTTTTCGTTTCCATCAAAAATATTTTATTTTAATGAACTTACCCAACTATGGGTATCATAAACAAGGAGTTTTCATTGTTATCAATCATACACGATATTTTTTTTATAAATTAGACTTTTGTTGATGTCGCGTCGGGATTGCGTTCTTTAAAAAACATTTATTTGTTAATATCAAGTAAGACTTTTTCCTCAAATTGTTGTACCTATGTGATTTCTTTTTGTGTCTTCCATTATTATTTAAAAACTTTATTGCACAAAACTTCGTACAATACGCGAACTTAATGCCAAGAGGCATTCTCTACCAGTCAACTTTTGGGTCAAGCAGAAAGGGCAAAGGTTTATTATTGTTTTAAAGAAAATGTCATTCATTTTCATTACGCACTAACGATAAAAAATGTAACTCACATTTCATAGTCTACCTTAAGTAAACTATGTACGTAGAAGATTAATAACCTCTGTGCGACGTAAGATAAGCTAAAACCTACGCTCCAATGAATCGAGAAACTAGAAATTGTACATCAAGTAACGTAATGAAATGAAAAATGTGCCCACAAAGTCATTTTCTGAACCACTGTGCACAGGCCGATTGATAAATGTATTAAGAAATATTTTTTTCGCCATAGAGTGACATTTCATTACGATTGAACTAAGAAAAAATATATTTTTAATTTTATTACTTTTATGCCTTTTTTTCTAGCAGAACAATATTGACAGACAAACAAATCCAAGCACATATTTTTTCTTTTATAATAGCTGTTTTCTTCCACGACCTCTCTCCTCCTACTCAGGATAAAACCTACATTTTGCTGTCTCATAAACCTAAAAAGTGCCACTCCCTACACCAGTGCCAGTGGCGTAGTGGTTATTGTAATAATCCCACCCGTTTTTCTTCCATGACTCTCTCCCCCTAGGATGAAACAAAGATTTTGCTGACATGAAGCAGCGATGCGCTGTGTTTCTTCGAGTGAGAGCCCTCACTAAGTCGACGAGACACAGCGCTGGCGCTGCTTCATGCCTGCCATGTCTGCAGGCTCGTCTAGTCGTCTGCCACCTATCACGAACACCCTAAAAAGTGCTACCGCCCTCTACCCACTACACTACGCTACTACAGATAAGGTTATATACGTATCTCCGTACGTGTCGAGATATGCGTTCGCTTGCCTACGTGCGCCGGAGTGCGTGCGGCGCGCACGCATGCAGTCGTTGGCCTATTGCCCATTCGCTCTTTTACTATTTGGTTCAATTTTAAACGCACGCTGCGCTGTTTTGTTGTTTTTCGAAGTTTTTTTAAATATAGATACTAAATTACTATTTTAGTTGTTTTTAGCTTTCAGTCGTATTAATTTGGCGTAAAAAACGTAGGCCTCTTTCATGCAGAGCCACTGATTTCTATCCACGCTTTACTCCTTAGGTCATGTAGTCCAAGAATCAAGGGCGCAGGGCGAATCAATAGGGTATTTGACTAATCTTGATATAGTAAAAATATTAGGACAGGGCGAATCAATTAAGAGGTATCCAATAAAAAAAAAAAGTGATTTTTTAAATAGCATTCGTGAGTGTTTTAATACCAAGTTATATGGCTTGTAGGTCTCATACACGAGTTTATCTATTACTCATGTTCTATGGTATATTATAAAGTCTGTCAAAACGTGTTCACATTTGAGCTCTTAATTTGAAGATAATGACATTAATGTAGATATAATGACTAGCTTGACTTTCATTCATTTACCCTTCACAATACTACGTCCTCTAAGTTACACGTACACGCGAGGTTAACATTTATAAATAGTCTACACGAACTGACATTAGTGACACAAGCTGATAATAGTGTAATATTACAGCAGTGAAAGTTGGAACTTTCTCGTTGTAATAAAGTCCAGATATTGTTTACTTATTACGAAAGCAAGATAGTTTTTGTTCGAGCTTTTGTGCAGTAACTAAATAAGTGATAATGATTGCAGGTGAAAGTTGCAGCGTCTTGTACAAATGGTTTCCTTCGGATACGCTTAAGTTTCGCTTTGTTTAACATTTTGGCATTAAAGTTTTATTTAATAAAAAAAAACTAATTTAATATGCTCTATCGTATTCTTTTCTTTTCATTGAAATCTGTCGATCCGTCGTCGAGTTTTGTAAATTTATTGAAGTAAATTTTAGCTTTAATGTTTTTTTTGTTATTCAATAAAATTGTTTTTGTTATTATTTAAAGCTACTTTATTGCATTGACGAAATTGGCTAATTTTACTGAAATTTTAGATTGACATCTAAATCCAGTGTCAGAAGGTTTCTTTTTGGATTGGTGGAAACAAATTTCCATTTTGTTCGTTCGCACATTAAGGGACTGTTTTAAACTATTAAATGTATAGAACGATGTGGACATATAGCCATACATCAATCAAGAACCATTTAAAGAAATTTCAAATTGTAGTAACACAACGAACGCCATACAGGTTTAAAGAAATTGGACAGATTGCTGTAACACAAACGCCATACAGGTATGTCCGTACAGACATTGTTTTTTTTGTTACCAGAAGTCAACACTATTGTCCAAATGCAAATAAACATTTTATAGCGTTAACAATAGCAGTAACAAAGTTTGTTCCAACCACTTCGTGATTAACTGAGGTAGTATTTCAGAATTCTACTCGCGGAGTGTTACTTTCCTCCATATAAAGTAGCAAAGGCTGGTTATTTTCAACGCACAACTGCCGCCATACAAGGCCAGAGGCACGGAGCTAAATGAATGTACGGGAGATCACACTGAGGGGCTTTGGACACTTTAAAACTTGCTTATTGAAGGGCACCCTTGAAGTCCAGGCAGATGGTTGGATAAACGCCATTTCCGTCTCATTCTAGAAGTTTAATGAACTTAATTATGACATTTGCACTATGTTATGTCGAGAGAGTGAGGGCCACGGAGGCCCAATGGTGGGAAAGGGGGTCGAAGGTTGGCAGCACACTTGTGACTCTACTGGTGTTGCAAGTGTCTATGGGCGGCGGCCTTCGCTTACCATTGAACCGTTTTCTCGACTGCATATCACATAAAAATCTACCGAAAAGATACCGAACCGCCCCTGCTCAGTTACTTTCAGTTAGTTTTGAACACTTTCTATGTTGTACAAGAAAAAAAAGATTTACGTTTATTCATGTTATATCGAACGTTGTCAAAAAGGTTGATAGAAGAAAAACTTGATAGTTATTGAACTTCCCGAAACTTCCAAAAGGAAGAGAAAGCTAGCTTACCATTTAGTGTAGCGCACGCTTGTTTGCCGCGATCGTATACAAAAATCTGGGTGGCTAGAATCAGCATCCCAGTGAAGTAGTACTAAAGTTAAGAGACAAACCTGAACGCTAGATGCAATCACAATCTATAAATGGACGCGGCGAGACTGGGTGTTACGCAACAGAATGCGCCTATGCCTAGACCTAGGCAATTAGCGTCTGCTTCTAAAGTGGAAGGAAAGTCATTCTAATTGTGACTAATGACGGGACGCAATGTGATGATGTTGAGGATCTGAATGGTATAAAATTCTTGAGTAAGTATGAACCTGATATTATTTAACAACGCAGATTCAATGGAAAAAGTACTACAAATACAAATATTTCTGTTTTAAGGATAGGAGGCAGGAAATGAAAACATTTAGTTTTAGTTATAACTTGCTGTTATTCTTGACATACACGATATCTATGACACACTGTTGTTTTTACAGAGTTTATATTTAAAATTTGAATGCCGTGTTGGCTTTGACAATTTAATAACCATGCAGGTTTAACACCCCCCCGCAAAGCGAACACCCTGTATAAAAGAGGACCGAATAAAATACAGCACATACAAAAACACAACACACCCTATATACACACATACATCCTATATATAAACGCACACAAAAAAAAAAAAAATCCTGTATAAAAACACCTAAACCTACTTTACACACCTATCAACTATCTACACCAAAACATGATTACAAAAAAAAAATATTCTGAACGCGACTTTACACTATACATAAACCTAACCCTACTGTACATTTATTATGCTTCAGTTTCGGCAAAGGTTTAGTGAAAATGTCGGCGATCATGTCGTGGGTAGATATATACAGAAGGTTGATGTTATGGTGTGAAAGTGATTCACGAATGAAGTGGTGCCTGATGTCGATATGTTTGGTGCGTGAATGGAATGTATGATTGTGAGCGAGCTTCAGTGCACTTTGATTGTCGGTATGGATGACGATGGGATGGGCAATGATGAAGATTTCACTGATGAGTGACTGGAGGTATATTGCCTCCTTACAAGCTTCAGCCAAAGCCATGTACTCGGCTTCCGTGGTAGAAAGCGCGACAGTACGCTGCTTGCGTGCTTCCCAAGAGATTGGAGAGCCACTCATCAGGAAAGCGAACCCTGTGAATGATCTACGGTCCACAAGATTGTTTACATAGTCCGCATCCACGTATCCTACTGGACAGAACTGGGCTGTTCGGTGAAAATGCAGCCGAAGTGCTTTTGACCCTTTCAGGTAGCGAAGAACTCGCTTAGCGGCCCTGAAGTGTACCCCCCGTAATGTGCATTGAACTGAGAGAGGTATGAGACCGCATGGGCAATGTCGGGTCTAGTACATATCGCAATGTACATTAGTGAGCCGATAAGCTCCTGGTACGGTAGTTCTGGATTGTCCTCTTCCTTGTTAGGGACAGTCAGTTTTAGACCGGGTTCAAAAGGGGTGGTGACAGATAATGCATCTGTCATGCCAAATTTATTTAATAGATTTTCGATATATTTGGTTTGATCCAAATAAATATTACCAGCAGTCTGGTGTACTCTCATGCCAAGACAATCCTTGCATACTCCAAGGTCTTTGACAGTGAAAGTATTTTTCAGTTGGTCTTTGAACAGATTCTTCATTCTGTCATTAGTTGACACAACGAAGAAGTCATCAACAAACACAGCAACGAGAAGCAGGTCATTGCCCTCTCGTCTGTAGTACAGACAATGCTCGTTTGCCGATTGTTTCAGCAAGAGTTTGCGCATAGCGTCGCAAACTTTAGCGTTCCACTGACGTGGCGCTTGCTTGAGACCATATAGTGCTTTTTTAAGTAAGCACACCTTATCTTTTGGATTAGTGGAGAAACCTTCAGGTTGCTCCATGTAGATTTCCTCCTCTAAGTCACCATTTAGAAAGGCGGTTTCTACATCGAGGTGGTCTACCGTCAATCCATGATGAGCAGCAAATGCAAATAAAAGTCTAACAGAAGACAGTCTAGCAACTGGTGAAAAAGTTTCGCCATAGTCAACTCCCGCTACTTGAGTGAAACCTTTAGCTACTAGTCTGGCCTTGTACTTGGTGACATTACCACTAGTATCCTTTTTTATTTTATACACCCATTTACATTTGGTAGTTTTTCTACCTGCGGGTCTGTCGACAAGAATCCAAGTTCCATGTTTATTGAGAGAGTCAAATTCAGCCTTCATGGCTTCCAGCCATTTGCCTTTCTCCGGGTGATCGAGGACTTCTTTGAAGGTCTCTGGTTCCCAATCTGAGGTCATGTGGAGCTGCTCCTCATACCGTTGAGGAGGGCGCCTGTCCCGAGTTGGGTATCTTCTCTGAACTTCAGGTGCGGGCTCTGGAGAAGGATCAGGATCTTCGGTTGAACTCGAAACCTCGGGGACCACAGGTGCATCTGAATCTGTATTTAAAGTTGACGTGTCAGACGTCACAGATGTACCTGGTTGCGGTTGGCGTTCTCTTTGTGAAACTATTGGTTCTTCGTCCATTGGTATAAAAACTTGTTCAGGTTGAGGTAGTGGTGGAGATGGCACATTGCTGTCAATGGGTTGCAGGTTAGGCTGGTGCAGCCTTTGTCTTCTAAGAAGACGACATCTCTCGATATAATAATATTCCGTGGCGATTGGGGGTCTATAAGACGATAACCTTTGGTTTCGGTAGAGTAACCTACGAAGATACATGCTTGCGTCTTAGATTCCAGCTTAGTACGTTTCTCTTTGGGTACTAAAGCGTGGCCTTCACAACCAAATACCCTCAGGTGAGAGAGGTTGATTTTTCGTCCACTCCACACTTCCTCTGGAATTTTGTTCTTTAACGCTTGTGTAGGCAATCGGTTCTTAAGATAAATTGCAGTGTTTACTGCTTCGCCCCAATACGCTAGAGGTAGGTTGGAATCTTTGAGCATGGATCTGGCTTTTTCGATAATAGTCCTGTTAGCGCGTTCGGAGACGCCGTTCTGCTGAGGAGTGTACGGAACCGTTGTCTGGTGTATGATACCGTTCTCTTTTAAGAAGGTAGACATATCCTTATTTACATACTCACGCCCGTTGTCAGAACGCAGAACTTTTATCTTTTCACCAGTCTGATTCTCTACTAAGTGCTTAAATTCTACAAATTTAGTAAAAACCTCTGATTTCGATTTTAAAAGATATCCAAAACGTTTTGCGACTAAAGTCGTCTGTAAATGTTAGCAAATATAGGGCGCCGCCCCACGAGTGCGTACTCATAGGTCCGCAAAGGTCCGAATGAATCAATTGTAGAACCTTACTCGATTTGCTGCAAGAACTTTTGAAAGGTTTTTTAGCTAACTTGCCTTGCAGGCACGGAACACACTTTTCCGTAAATTTCCCGCTAAAATCTATGCCTACTAACTTACTTTTAAAAGCTGCATAGTATTGGCATTGAGATGGCCAAGACGTCTATGCCACAACAAAGGTGACTCTTTCGTAGGTGTGTACAAAGCATGAGATTTGTCTACATCTAGCTTGTACATGCCCTTATAATTTGAGCCTGTCGCTATGACTTGGCCCGTCAGTTGACATCCACCTGCCAAAGGTGATTGTCGCGCCTTTGGATGTAAATAAAACATCGTAGCATTTTTTGGTTAAATTACTTACGGATAAAAGACTAGTGGCTAAACGAGGAACGTAAAGTACATCGCTTATTTTATGTACATTGTCGGAAATATTAATATTTACAGTACCTTTACCCTCACTCAGAATTTGGTTCTTGTTGGCTACTTGGATGGGAATGATGTGGGAGGACATGGAGTCAAACCAATCTTTCCGATTGCTCATATGTGAGCTTGCACCAGAATCTATGAACCAATCTTGTGAACCTGTGGATGAAGGATGAGTTAAACAAGATGAAAGTGTAAATTCTAATGTATTATGAGAATAAACCTTTGCCGAAGCTTTCTTGTTCTTATTCCTACAATCTGACACTAAATGACCTAACTTTTTACAGTATGTACAGAATTTCTTCTTCGGTTTAGTCAGTAGCGCCGTAGGATCCTCAGGTCTGGTACTGGTAGTGGGACATGGTCGAGAGTCTTCCTTTAGAAGAGCTGCCACTACATTCTCCGACGTTATTCGAGCGTTGGAATGCTCGAGAGCCATGACGAGCGCTTTGTACTCGTCTGGGAGTCCAGCCAAGATGATGATCGCCAGGAACTCATCTTCTACTCCTGCTCCTATTCCTTGTAATTCTTGCTGTATGCCAAGGGAAGTGTGTACATAACTTTGCAGGTTTCCTTTATATTGGTTAGAAAGTAACTTTTTTCATGAGTTGCAGTCTCCTAGTTAGACCACTATCAGCATAAGCCTTCTTGAGGCTGTTAAAGGTGTCATAAGCTGTCTTAGCTCCTCGAATCACTGGGTATATAGATTCTTCACACGTCAAGCATATTTTAGCTCGCGCTTTGGCGTCTTTACGCTTGGCGTCAGGGTCCTCAGAGTCGATGGGTGATGTTACGACGTCCCATAGATCAAGGTCCGTGAGCAAACATTCTATTGAAAATACCCAAGTGTTGAAATTTCTTCCGTTCAACTTGTTGATGGAGACACCATGGGATTCGTGCCGAGTGCCGTGAGGCACCGATGGGTTATCCATAGCACGTTATTGTGTAATTTGCGCTCTTCAATGCGTTGCGCTGCCCATAACCTTCTGTTTTAAGGATAGGAGGCAGGAAATGAAAACATTTAGTTTTAGTTATAACTTGCTGTTATTCTTGACATACACGATATCTATGACACACTGTTGTTTTTACAGAGTTTATATTTAAAATTTGAATGCCGTGTTGGCTTTGACAATTTAATAACCATGCAGGTTTAACAAATATTAATATTTAATACAAATGTTAAAGAAAAGCATCACTAAGAGAGGTACAACGAAGGTATGGGAAGTAGACTATAAACGCTGATGTGAACCACGAATGCTGCCAAAAGTCTGACATAGAACAAGTACTTAATAGTCATATTCTGTCTTTTTACTCATACTCATTGGCGTGGTTGCGAAATAAAAAAACACATGAGTATTAACTCATTGCTACTGTCCACTTAAAAACCGCACTTTCGGCCTACGTAGCAAGCCAGCCGCCTTCATTCAGCGTCCTAAGAGGGAATACGTATGGATATTTGGTTGCATTATATTAAACATACTATACTGATAAAGAAGACATAATATCAAGATAAAGCTATAATAGATAAGCAGTGTTTTTACTTAGTAGACGAAACCTTTGGGTTCACACGAAATAGATCGTCGTACAATTTATTCGGGCACTGCCAACACTGGTGTCTGTCGAACCTAAAATGTTAAGACATCTAAAAACATAACAAAGTTTTAGAAAGGTTAATAGAGGTTAAAGAAACGAAAGAATTCTTCAAACAATACACCAAGAAATAACGTAAAAAATTAGCAAGCCTACAAGGTGATGTGTGTGAAAAATTTGATTAAACGCATTGTCGTTTCTATTTTCTAGATCCTTCTATTAATTTCCATCAGTGAACTGGAATTGATTCGCTATAAAAACACGGTTGCATTATTTAATTCGCGTGTCGCTGATTCATATGTTTTGACCCATTCTTCCGTCACGGTGGATTTTCTCATGCAGTGAGGAATGCGGGCCAGTGTGTTAGGTAAGTGAGTCATGCAACATGAAGACTGATCACACCTCTATTCAAGTACAACTTTGCTTATGAGAATTTTAAAATATCTCACTCATTGTAGATTGGCTTACAAACATCTATAATTGCAAACTGGATGTGGGGTGACTTTGTGAGGAATTATTGTTGGATTGCTACGGAAGATACTACTTACAATATGGTAAGATCAACAATTTTTGCAATGACAAGGACGAAGATATGACCGTGCTCCAACTACATAGATCAGTAGTTGGGGCAAACGGATTTTACTTATTTGATTACCAAAATATATCAATGCATTTATCCAAACATATAGTAGGTAATTAGGAACACGTGAAACTACCCAAACTTTCCTAAACGATACTATTCTGTCGGAATGCTCCAACAATTAAGGCAGCTCAACGGTATCTAATAGTAAGCCATTAGACGCACAGAATATTGACAAGACTATAAATAACTTAGAAACTACTGCGTCTTAAGGCTCAGAACCAGCTCTGTATTATTAGCAAGGCAATTAATGTGTTGATTATTCTAGAAAAGTTGGAAATAATTCTGGTCTGAGAATAAGCGATGCTGTAATATATGCGAAAAGGAATTCTCACGCTACGACTTATATGTTAAAAAAAAGAAGAAGCTACAACTACATCCTTGACTCATAAACAAACTGTAGATAAACTCTTCGAACCCAGAATTCTTTGGAACGAAGATAGCTCAGTTGTTAGTAGGTTCGAATCTGAGCATACAAATCAAAATATATGTGCATATTTATATAATTAACTCGGCGAAGGAAATTTGCACTTTCTGATAGTTTCTGAAATGCGTAAACATCCTTCAGTTAATCTGGCTCTCCTGATAAAGATTAGCTTAGGTAAGACGGCAGTCGCTTCATTATAATTACCAGACTCCCCAAATACTGAATCATCGACCAAGCGTAGGTACGCGGGTTCCAAAGCCATGGCTTTAGACGCAACTGGGAAAATCACGCTAAGATGATGATGTCATATAATCCAGTCCTCATTTGTCTGTCTGTATCCAAGCAGACGCGGGAAATACAAATGTTCTAGGTACTTTTACATGGCGGGATATAGTAAACGCGGACCTGCAAGAATTGCAAGCAGGAGATTGGCGACAAGCTGCACAAGTCCGAGACAAATGGCGACATCTCATATCGGAGGCCAAGACTCATTTTGGATCGTTGAGCCATCGGAGTAAGTAAGTACATTTACATATTCTAGCAACTTCCGCCGAATTTCTTAGACAGCTGTAGCTTAGGGCGCCATCATTAGTGTGTTGTAGTTCGATATTTAGATTTACATTATAATTTTTATAGAGTACTGTATTTTTGCAGACATCTTGCTAATTACATAGCATATAATTTAATGTGGAAGGAAGTCTATTTAATTACACATAATAGCAGTATGTGTCGCATCAAGTGATTACACTAAGACTTACAAGTTCAGGACGCGGTAGTAATTTTGTACTGTACCTGTAGACAAAGGAATTGAATTAGTAATTTTAAATAAAACCTGGATGAATTTTGGGAATAGAACACTTATGAGGTTTAGCACAGCCGCTTTAATACAAAATCCGCCATTTTGAAAAACAACGTTTTCCCGCGATGCGGAGAAACTAGCGAGCAGTGACGTCACAGCTCCTTTAGCCTTTCGGCGCGTTTCTTTTTCTTTTTTTTTAGCCTTGCGGCGCGTTTTAGGCTAATTTATGTTTTTTTTATACTGGAGGCGACAAACGATCAAGCGGGTCATCAGTTGGTATGTGTTCAGCGCCTCTCATAAACATCTGCGAGATCAGAAAGGTCGCTGATGAGTTTTCAGGCTTTTTAGAAAGAAGGAGGATTATTGTTTTAATGCTAACAAAGTAGTTTTTCCACCAATGTTTTTGTTTTCGAACGGTCCTTTAACCAATAAGAAAAAAAAGGACATAAACCTATTGCGAAACACAGGCACAGCGGCGCCTTAAAAGTTGTTTACCAGTACTGAGGTTCCAGACCGGTTCCGTGCGAGAGGAATTCAAGCCTTTGCACGCTCTACTTAGGCTTGGCCATTTGCTATCGCGTGTGAAAAATCCGCTAGATGGCGTACTGTAGAACTGAGGACCATCTTCACGGTGATTAGTTATTTTTGATGTGAGTTGTCAAAATGTCACTAAACCACCAATGGCGTTGAAGTTGGACCACAGTCTTTACAACATACTGTACCATACTGTATACTGTATACCATCATCATATCATGTAGATGGCATACCATTTGACGGATTTTTCACACGCGATTGGCCCTAAGACGGCGCGATAGTCTCCGACAGGGGCGCTCTTCGGAAATTCAATTGATCATTTCGAAAAATAGGGGGATCGAATCCGGAAAAATTGCACTAAACGGGACATCATGTCATCAAATAAAAACAGATACATACACGCAGCATCGGACAGTGGGTTCTTAAGCTATAAAGGAAGCTTTCACGTTTAATGTTCTTGACATTTACTTTGCCATTCAAGACAGCGCTAACGAAAGGCAATAAAACGATATAGCCAAAAACCTATTTATTTTTTCGGAAATTTAATACGGAAATTCGCATCAACCGAACAATTCCAGTCGTCACATACAAGGCCGTCACTCTTATATAGTTTTTAATCAAAACAAAACGATACCGACTTTTATTTGAGGTCATCGAACCGTCCCGTTTTCTCACGGCCCACACACGAGTGAGTAATGTGTAAATAATGCAGCGATTTGTGTCCGAAAAAATTCAATGCATCGAATTAAAGGTAAATAACAATGGCGTATTTTTCAAGCACAAAGAAAGAGGGGCAAGTCAAGTAGTCATATACTACAAAATATGATGAATCATCATCATCATCAGTCCGTTGTGACTTGTAGTCCATTGCTGCACATAGGCCTCTTCTAATATTCGACACTCCGGTCGATTTTTCGCTGCCCTCATCCAGCCAGACATCCTGCGCAGATCGTCACTCCATCTGGTCTGAGGTCGTCCTACATTACGTTTACCGAGACGTGGTCTCCATTAAGAAATCATGTATCCCAGCGGAATACACAATGAATATTAAATTTTACTAAAATTATGAACCGGACTTCGTTAATTGTCATCATCATAATAGAAAACATTTTTTTTTCTACAAGGAACATAGGGCGGTATAACATAAAGTAAATCATATCCCTAGAATTGTTGTGAAACTTGCACAATGGGAAATGAAAAAACATATAAGTAATGCCCTCAAAGACTTTATGGTCAGATTTTTCAATCGTTAGATAACATTTAACAGACTGATAAAACGTTGCGATAAAAAATAAGGGACATTTTAATTCATGAAATTGTACTAATATAAAAGACGGATGTAAGACGACATGCGAGTATAATACGATTTTTTCCCGATGCGCCCAGGATCACCTACTTCAAGAACTTGTACCGCAAGATTTTTTGTTTACCATCATTTAAGATAACGTAACTTTCGCAGAACACCAAACTTATCGAGTGACATATGAAAGCTATCGACATAGCTTTGTTATAACTCCTCGTCAAGTGTACCATTTCCTCAGGGTTCCCAACTGAGGCGTTTTCCCACCATATTTAGGGGTAAAATTGTAGAATGGGTGTTTTTGGGGGCTTTATAATAATCATCATCATGATAGCCCTTGTATGGTCCGTCGCATATAGGTCTGTTTGAAAGCCTTCCACGACAAATTATTTCTCGCCATTCATTTGCATTATATTTGGGGATATAACAAACGCATTTTGTATCTACTATAGGTAGTGGTAAATCATAAGCTATATTATCTTCACAGAATTCTCACCTTAATGGTGTTTGACAATAAGGTGGTAGGTAGGCAAACCGGTAACCCCAGGTGTGCTGGTCCATTTGATATTGAAATTAATAGGTTTATTTTGTGGTAAATTTCACTAAGCTGGGTCTCAATTCAGAAGGAAATATCTAATATTACCAAGCCAAAAAAAAATTTTTTTTTATATATTAGAGGCGACAAACGAGCAAGCGGGTCAACTGCTGGTGAGTAAGCACCGCTGCCCATTAACATTATGCGAGATCAGAGAGGTCTTTTAAGAAGGAGTAATCCCAGTATGAACAGAGATTTCGGGTAATTTTGTACTTTAAAGGTTTTTCGCTTATGGTTAAAGGTAAATATTTCTACTAGTCGGCAACCCTGCATTTCCACATACAGGTTTGTATCAATAACAAGCGTATCTTGTGCAAGCTATATGTGATCTTGGCTGCGTCGCTCCGCCACTTTCGCCATAGGTATACACCAGATGGGCCGGTTATTGATACACCTGTATGCGTGTATTTATATTAATAGTGTTAATGTCGCAGGCAATATCTAACATTAGCTCGGCAGAAAATATCGTGAGGAAACCTGCACGTTTCGAATAGATTCTGACACGAGTAACCATGATTCAGTTGGTCTGGTTCCTCTGTCGCTTCATTGTAATTACTAGACTCCTCAAATTCTTGATCATAGTCTGAACTAAGATGGGATTAGGAAAAATCACTACGCTTGCTTAATGCGAATTGGTGATCATAAACCCGAACAAAATTCAAAAACCACAAGATAATTGGGGCGTCTAAAGTTTGTCTACACTCATGTTTTAATCAAAGGGAAACACTAACTTTTTGGCAGTATGATGAATATAACTTGACCTCACGCTGATGTTTTTAAAAATCAACTGTTGCATAATCACAAAAATGAAACCTATCACACTTTTTTTTTAATTTTATCTATGCTAAGGTTTTGTATAAAACCCGCCAAAGCCTTCTTAATTTGAAGATTATGATGAGTGCTTTTTTATGTGATAGGTGGCAGACGGGTCACCTGATGGTAAGCGATAACCGCCGCCTAGACACCTGCAACACCAGTGCGCTGCCAATCTTTAACCCCTCTCTCTCCAATCGGGCCTCCGGTGTACAGCGACGAAAGACAGCGCAGGCGCTGCTCCACAGTGTTCTGTGGCCATGGTATCACTCCGGTCGAACCGGGTCATTCACGCCGAATCGTGGCTCTACCACAGTTGAAAAAATAGTTTGAGTGTAGATAACATAATTATGTTTTACTAGTTCCATCTCTTCATTTCCTTGCATATTCGATGTTATGTTTATTCATCACGTACGCGTACCCGCAACTGTGACTTTTTCGTGTGTTATAAATACGATAACCTAATTTCCAATCAGTCGACCCAAAATGTTTGAATAGGCATTTTTTGATCGGCCAACAGACAACGACCTTCATTTAAATGTTAAATGCCAATGCCAGAAGCAATTTACAAAAGCGCTTTAGGTAGTTAGTGAGCTTTTAAAATAATGGATTGTTCTTGAATTTTATTTCTTTGTTCTATTTCAGTACGATTAGCGTCCCTTCGAAAACAATTTCGCTGAGTACTTTAATGTATTAATTATACAAAATATTAAATACTATTTTGATTCAAGAATATAAGAGTAATAAACTTTAATAAAACAGTCTTTATTTGACGTAAGTGCATGACCAAGATGTAAAAGTATTTTTATTTATTAATAACGGTGTATTGTTTATTTACTAACAACTTTATTGCACAAAATTTCTTACAATACTCGCATATTGTACTGCTTAATGCTAAGAGGCATTCTTCTCTACTAATCAACCTTTGAGTCATACAGAAAGTACAATGGTTATTTGGTCAACTCATTCAGATGTACCACTGGCATTAACTTTTTCTTAAAACGCAACTAGTAAACGGTTATACTATCTTCTTCGATATTCTCAAAACATATCTTGTCATTCTATGTACAATACTGCAATCTATTTTTACACTTATTACAAGGCGATCTTTATACCTTACATCATCCTTAGAATCAATTATGCCATACAGTGCATCGTAAACATCGCTTTTATTTACTGATGCGCGTGCGACTGCATTCCACGTATTAGCATCTTCGACTCTATCCCTAATAAATTAGAGTTGTTTTCTGTAAAATCATTTAGTGTGATATATGAGTATCAAATATAAAACCTTGTTTATTATTATCAAGTGTTGTACTGTTATCTGAGGTCTGGACCTCTGTTATTGGTTGTGTTATGTTATAAATAGAAGCGTAATGATAACAATAATTGAGGCTTGTTCAGTCGGAATTCCTTAAGTTAATTACAAGTGCGCATGATTCAGGAAATTGGATGATAATTTATTTATGGTAATCATGCAACATATTTTAACATTAATTGAGATAACACCAGTAATATCATTATTGCATAAGAGCTCTATGTCCCTCCCATCTAGTGATTTAAATATCGGGCCGTGATCTCGAGATCCTAGGTTGGTTTTCCCGGGTTGGGCAAAAAGTACGTTTCAGATTTTTCGAACATTGTCATCCGCATTAGGCAAGCGTGGTGATTAAGCCTAATCCCGTCATAGTAGCGATGACTTGATTACTATGATGGATGCCTTTGCTTTGCAGTGGGACAGTAGGTATACCTATAGGTTGATAGTAATTTATTATCTAACTAACATCATTATTTACTTTCGACATGTGGAGAAATTGCTTATTGACTGCATGCATCATGCGTAAATATGTAATCACAAAACGACGTAAGTACTAAAAAAAAAACAAAGTATACATTCACATATATGTATGTATAGTTGAAACGTATTAACGTATGTACATAACATATAAAGGACTAGTTACAATTAGGTCCGCAGACATCAACTGAGCAATGTAGGCGGAATTTCCGTTACTATACTCCCATACAGCCCACCACCCAGACAGCGTTGATTAAAATTATAAATAAACAAGATAAAACACGCCAATAAACTTGTCAACATGTCCAAAAATCGGAACTAGTTAATAAAATTCACAAAAGTTAAGTTCTTGCAAATTGACATTAAATAAACCTTTAAAACGAGTCCAAGGATGTTTGATCATTATCTGAGAAAGCCATATCACCTTGCCCAGATTATATGAGTAAAATGGACATATCTAAATGTAGGAACAACGTTATACGATAGTAGATATAGACTATAGATAGTAGTGCAAAAAGGCAGTTTCAGCCGAAAAATTGATGAAAAACGTCACATTACGTCGCGTCTCTTCACTCACCCAGGTAAACAGACACTTATCACATAGGTATAATTTATGTCTATTTTACTCATACAATATGTCTGTGTGACTATACTGTCGGTAAACAGTAACATACCTTTAACCACCTTTTCCATCAAACAATAATTCTGATCAATGTGAGTTCTACGACCTCTCCAATATGAAAAAGAAATCGACTCCCCACAAAGTTACCAAATTCCTTGACCGATATGAAAAATCTAAATATTTTTAAGTAATATCCAAAATCCGTAGAACAAACTGTTCATAATGGGTAATAGAAGAAGTGGTTAAAGGGAATTAACTGTTAACGATAGATACATCCTGCATACATTTTAAATACAACACAACAGGACGTTCCAATGCCAACTGCGTCAAATAATTAAGCGATAAAGGACTGTCAAGCAATCAGACAATATGCTCATAAAACAATCTTAAAATACACCCCAATGTTAGTGCCAAAAGTGGGCAAAGAGTTGGAGAAGCATTCGATGCACATTGCACGGTCAGGGCGATCAATCATGATAAAGTAAACACGGACAATTGCTTGTTTGTTGAGCAGGGTACAGATATTGGAGATGCAGTAGTGAAGCAGTTGAGCTTGCTACTAGCAAATTCAGATAGATAAACAATTTTGCATTTTTTTGTTTACTATAGACTGAAGCTCGACCACCATCATCATCTTAGCATATCGATGTCCAGATTATAGTGATGAGTAAAGAGCAAGCTAACAGTCACTGGCTACGACTATTCTTGGCTCTGCGCATTATGTGTGGTTAGCTACTAGCAGGTTTTATTCAAATAGGGAAATGGTTTTGTATTTTCAAACACAATCAGGGAGCATACCCACAAACATATTAGATAGTAGTGGTCACACTGGTCTATAGACCTGTTGTACATTGCGACATTGTTGTACATTATGGTCTGATGGCGTTTTTGATAGTGATTCTGCCTCTGCTTTGGCTATGGATATGATTCTCACTTTGATTTAGTGCCTTCTGTGCTCTGGACAAAAAAAAAACGAATGACACAAGTATTTCAACACATTTGGGGTCCGGTCGACATAGATTTCACAGAAGAGCTAAAAAGAGATAGGATAAGAAATTATTTAATTTTGTGTTATCTGAAAGTCCATTGAAGTGTCTACTTAAATTAAATTTGTTTATACATCATGTTTGTTTAACTATTACGCAGTTATCAGTGTTAAATATTTTGATTATGTTATGTAACTAGTAGAATGTTTATTATTTAAGCCCGAGTGGTCAATAAATATTTCAGTAACAACGATAAATATGTTTACAATAAGTGGTGCAATAAAAACATTGGGTATATTTTGATGTGAAATTATGCGTTGCCTTTTATTATAGCAATCGATATTGTCAACATAAATAAAGATACGTAACCATTTTGAACATGTAAATTTTTGTTATAGTTTTTTTAGTGATTGTTTTTAACACTAGCCTTGTTCTTGCCCGACTACCCTAAAACTAAAAAGTATGGGTTATGTCCGTCGATGATCATCTACACCAAAGTAGGCACTAAGACAATTTAGAGGAACGGGATATTATTCGATTTGTAAATAAGTATCGTCCATATTGATAAATTGTCTATATTTATTACGAAAAACATCAATATGGAGCAAATAAAAAATAAGGGTCTAAAAACTTTCCAATGAATTGTAAACTCATAAAGATGAGGTCAGTAGAGTTAATTAGATAAAAGTAGATATCCAATGGAATCGAAGCGATCAATATAATTTAAGATTGGACATACTTATAAAATACCTGAGAAGCAGTTAACAATTTTATTACTTTACATACTCCTAGAGAAAGTACGCATGGACTAGAATAGTTTATTGGACACATGACTAAACTAAATAAAGGCAAACAACTGTTTAGGTCAAACGAGCTATAAAGGTTCCTACAATAGCTAAAATATGCGATGACTCATTTGATTTGAAAAGGTATTTCTGACACGGACCACGGTAGTGCCAATGGCTGAACAAAACGAGGAGTAAGTTAATGAAGATACAAATAGTTGTGAATAAAACACACAATATTTAACACAAGCGAAAAAGCAAAAAAAGGCAGACTTTTTTTATTGAAAATGGGTTTACCCTTGGCTTCATAATGAACTTGCGAAGAAGCCTACGATTGGGGCAGGCTTACCCAAAAGCCTATTCACTCCAGCTTTATACATTTTGATGTTGTACTCATTGGGGAAACCTAGTGTAGGACGGCCTCAGGCCAGATGGAGTGGCATTCTGCGCAAGAGGGCTGGCTGGAGCTGGATGCGTGTAGCCGAAGATCGATCAAAGTGGCGTGCATTTGGAGAGGCCTATGTCCAGCAGTTGACTGCAACTGATGATGATGATGACTAATTAGGGAAAAGGCGGCCCTGTGACGCTTGTATTACATTTTATCACATTTTTTAAATAAAACCATATCTCTTGTTTCGCACTGGCCGGTAAATACAGGATGACTCGTCGTTTCGCTTTTAGCGCAGTGTAGTGATCATAACAGTGAATTAAGAAGATCGCAGCATTTGGACCAATGATTGGCGTCATGGCGCATTTTTCGTTAATGATTCCCATGTTTGACAAACATTCTTGTGATTAATATTAAACTTGTCGGTTCCGTGTCTGGGTGGATAACATCCATTTTATACTGATAATCTTCAGGCTGCGTTTCCACTGAAGCGGAATGGAGTGAAATTTACCAATAGAAATGTATACAAACTCCGCTTCTCAATGAGCAAGCTTCTTCTATTAGAAGATTTCACTCCGCTCCGCTGCGTTTCAGTGAAAACGCAGTATCTTCGTTGATGCAGAGTCTGCATTGGTGTCTGTGTTGGTGTCTGCATTGCAGACACCAACACCGCAAGTTTTTTTTTAACCAAAAAACAGAATACAGGTATATGGGTAAAAATAAAGACACTACAACAAGGCACTTTTTATCCTTAGTAGCGGCTTCGTCCAGACAGCCTTTTGAGTGATACGAAAAGGTATTAACGTTGGGTTAGGTTAGGGTCTGGTCGATGTATTTCACTGCCAGCTTGATTTACGTGCTAAATTATCCTATTTAGTATGTTCGTATGCATTATCATTATCACAAAATATGTACTCGTATTGAATAGCGTCAGCTGTCTGAACTAAGATATACGAAATTTATCTAAGCTTGTGTTTTACTTACTACCCTTAACATTACTTACTGCGGTTTACTCTACTGTGTCTTTGATTCAGTTCTGAATGCAATACCTGACACAGTTTACGGAAGTAGATATCTAAATGTGGGCTGCGTCTCACACCTGCGCTCGATTAGACTCGTCTACTATTGTCTGTGCCAAATTGGTTGAGCTCAGGTGCCTCTACACAATGGGCAAGAACCGGATAGTGGGAAGGAGAGCATATCAAAAGGGCATGAGAATGAGGGGGATAGAAAAAAGTGTGCAGGCAATGTGGTAGCTGTTGAGAGCTAATTAATTGGAGTTGTTAATGAGGATTAATTAAAACGTAGCTTGTTGAAAATAATTATTTATACAAAGAGTAACGCTATTTAGTATCTAATAATGATTTTAGAGAAATGCACGCCGGTGTTGGACTGGACATTCCATGGAAATTAGAATATATAAAATAAATATATAGAAATAAATGAATCTGTAAAAGTTGTCCTCAATTTTGCATCGGAAAGGTTGGTATGGCAAATTGGAGGCCCGACTCAAGCGGTGCACTAACATCGGCATAACATAATTAACATCTGCTGTCTGTGGATGGCTCAGCTGTTCGGCTATCTCTATCAGGCTAACACCCCCTTTTCCCGTCCGTGTATTGTTTGTATTTTGTGACACAAAGTCGTGACCTTTTGCTCGGTTGCTGTACAAATTTCGCATGCATTTCTCATCACACTCAAAATCTAGGCGCCCCAAATTCGCGTGGGTTGTGACTCACGCTCGTACTGCAACCTTCGCTTTACTCGAAATGCGGGAGTTGGCAGCTGTTCCAGTTGCAAAGCCAACGAGTTAAACTGAATCCGGAATCTTTAGTAGCCATTACTGGGTTTAGCATATATCTTCCGAATTCCGTGTATGATACAGCGATAATAAAGAAACAAAATGATACTAAAATTTTATAATGCGAACTAAGGAATTATGGAATAGAAAACTCTATAATCTGGACGTCTTTAAGGCAAAATAATTATAATATAAGTGAAGATAAATGGTTCGCCATATGATAGCCGCTTACATCATAAAAAACAGTATTATTATTAGTATTTTCACTTTTTATACTTAGAGGCGACAAACGAGCAAGCGGTTCACCTGCTAATAAGTAATCACCGCTGCTCATGAACATCTGTGAGATCAGAGAGGTCGCTGATGCGATGCTAGCCTTTTAAGAAGGAGTAAGTTCTTTTCTAGAAGGTCCTTAAGTTATAGTAGTCAGTAAAAACTACTGCTAATATTTTTATTACGTGAACTCGTAAGTTTCTTAAACATACGTTAATCACGACTTTCTTGAAGCATTGAAGGTACGTTCCTTATGCGACTTAAATTATCTAATATTAATACACTTAATTAATATATGAATCACTATGTTTGCTTAGACTTTACATTTAGGACGCGGAAAATTACAACGAGTCGTTTCTAGCACTTACCCAGATAATATGTATTAGGTCATCTAGCCAGGTTTATTGACACTTCAATGGCCTAAGATAAGGAATAGTATCTCAACAAGTTTCGAATGATTAATGGATGTGAGGCGACAGGAAGTCGGATTGG
The DNA here is from genome assembly GCA_014851415.1 of Cnaphalocrocis medinalis. Taxonomy (NCBI): domain Eukaryota; kingdom Metazoa; phylum Arthropoda; class Insecta; order Lepidoptera; family Crambidae; genus Cnaphalocrocis; species Cnaphalocrocis medinalis. Next base: position 2,823,337 of record CM026287.1, on the reverse strand, counting down.
GAATTAACATCCACTTACACTAAATAATAAGGATACTTAAATCGTCGGTCAACCTTTTGAACGGTCCACCTTGTGAGGGGTGCGACTTCGCCAAGGTCCAGCCTGAAAACCAGCGCTGCAGCAGCTGCTTGCGGCGGCTGTAGCATCATGCTGAGGCTGAACCTTGTTGGCCGCAACTTCTGTTTCCCTTGTTTTGTCTTTTTGTCTGTGTAAATGTTGTGGTCAATAAATGTTTTCTTACTCTTACTCTTACTTCATACCCACAAGTTGGAACGACGACGACTAGGCTGCCGCAGCTACCCAAAGTGAGCCTTGGCCTCCTATAAATAAGAGCCTCAATATAGAACGATGCGCCACCTCCTGCCAGTCATAAGCCTGGAGTCCGCGTAAATCTTTATCAAGTTCATCCCTCAAGCAGTACCTTGGACGGTCATCTGAAATTCAATTTTGTGAAGGTCGCGAGAATTCCTTGGATGCAGACGGCACAGGACCAATCTGTGTGGAGAATATTATGTCCATGTCCAGCAGTGGAGGTCTATTGGTTGAAATGATGACGATACCTAAAGGTGTATCGGTAAATAGTTACATCCCTTTAAACAACTTCTTTCAATCGTAATGATGTTCAATGGCATTTGGAAATTCGCATCCAAAAAAAATATTTTTCAAATCAAGTCGTAAAATGACTTTTACTTTTTCGATCCTAATATTTCAATGCGTGACTTTCCCACATGCAGTGTCTAGGTATATAGGTATTTTATTTTGTTTAAATTGAATAAACTTTTATTCATTTTTAGAAGTGGTTTTTGTTTTTATTGTTAAGTTTCAAAATCAGCTTTATAGTGCTTTTAAACGTAACATTTTGTGTAAAAATAGTATCAGATTTCACATTTTTTACGTTCGTTGTAGCAATCTAAGCATAATATTTATTGTCATACATTGCATTTCCACTTCATCAGTTCGATTATCTTCAGATGTCTGATCAACTGTATGAATCGATTCAGCCGCGTCATCGAATAGCGATATGATGCGGTTATCGATGATTTGCGAACAGATCAATAAAGGGGAAAGAAGATTTGTGCTTGATTTGATGGAGTAGTTGTCGATAAACCGCAAAGCCGATAGCACGATGCAATTGACTCTAAACACCATCTATTGGCGCAAAGAGGAACTAATGTCTCGAAATGAAGTGAAGGCGAGCCACTTGTATTACATAATCTTTGTATATGAAAATCGCACTGCAGATATCTATGCTATGACGCACATAGTACTTGTCTTATGACATTTATTGACATTTCACTGCATTTCCACCTCTCCAGTTCGATTATCTTCAGATGTCTATCTTTACGCTCCGATGGAGATGCGTCATCGAATAGTGAAATATATTTATATTAGAATCATGTATCAAAAATATGACGTAAACATAGAATATTAAAAAAAACAGGTCAAGTGTGAATCAGTCTTTCTAACAGAAGGTTCCGTACCAACTCATAGATATTAACTTAAATAGTTCAATAATCACAGGTAAAAACCTAATAACTTGTAATGTTTACATCTACACAGTGTTGTAAAAGCAAAGTGAAATAAATAACAATCAACAAAGTAATTGAAAAAAAATAAAGTTTTATTCGTTTATCTTGTCAAGGTCTACTATGGACTTTGAGTATAAATTCTTTGGAAGTTCCAACTTTTAACTTCAATCTTGATATCATAGCGCTTTCACTCGTTTCAGTTGTAGGAATTTCAATTATTCAAACCCTTTATGTAGGTTTCGACATTAACTCGAACAAACAGACATACAGTAAATTTAAACATCATTGATATTCTCTTAGGTACTGTATTTTAATCACCCTAAGTTAATTTTAAATAAAATATTCATTGAGATAATGTAAAGACAGAGCTTTTTAAAAATTTTATGATAGTAATAATATGTATAGAATAGATATTTCTAGCCCATTGTTATTATAATCATAGGTAAGTTGTAAGTAGGTATGTAAGTAATATCGCGATAGGTGAAGGCGAGTGACTAATGGCTAATAGGATTAGGCAAAATGCAAATAAAATCACAGAGTTCAAAGGCTTATTTTTGGCTTCAAAGAGTAAAATTTCATTAAAAAGTTATGTCTTCGTTTCGCAAAATTAGATAAACTCAGAAAGGTTAAGGGGCTATACGAATGAAACTAGCGCCGCCAACCTATTTACACTGATTGTGGCGAAAATACGATATTTTTTAAGAAAGCAAAACATTACAGACTTAGGTAAAAGTAAATTGAATTTTTCAAGATGCAATACAATAATCAGTAAAACCGATTATCACACAAATTACTTTTATTTCGTACAAGTCTGTTAATAGAACACGACAGCTGTTAATCTATAATGCATAATTATGTATTAGGGTTTATGCCGTTTAATTACATAAAATAAATAAATTCTACCCAAAAAAGGAAAACATAATGCTTTTAACGACTGTTACTGTCTTTTGATCTACTAATTTGAAATTTTGAGCATCAGTTCTTGTCGATAAAGCAAATTAAATGACAATATTCCCAAAAACCGTAACAACAAGTTGAGAGTAATAATGAAGAAAACAACATATATTAACTTTCCTTTGTGTTTCTTTTTGTGACCTTATATTAAAAAAAAAATTAAAAGGAATTTCCAAACATCATAGAACAAAATGTATGTTGTTCAGAATGCAACCATTCTTCGATGTTTTTAAAGTGTATCATTTATCTACATCCCTAAATAAAAGACATACCTTGATTTTATACAGTTTATAAAATCAAGGTAGAGTTTAGATGAGTCTTGAACCCACAACCTAACAGCTTAGGAATTACTAGGGTCATCATCACAACAATTTTTGTAGGAAAATATTGCAGCTCTATACATATGGCCTTCCCACATGTTGAGCAAGAGTGCTTTGTCTTTCGATCTTTTTTTCTTGGACAATCAGCACATCTCGTATATCGCCCAGTACTATTGTGTAATATCTTGTAAAACAAATAATAAGCTAATAAACCAAAAAAAAAAACAATTTTCATTTTAGCGAAATAACCACACACTAACTATGTGGCGGGGTATTACGTACCCGACATGAGTATGCGCACCTATATCTCAAGCGCCGGTTAGCGCAACACTGCGATCACGCTACTATCCCCTCCTGCAGCTCCTTAGCTCCAGCTATGCGGCGAGACAAACCGTTACAGCAAATATTTAAAACAAAACGATCGTTGGAGCAATGCGTGGGGTATGTCACACCCCATCACAGCTTCGCCGGGTTAATTTCATTATTTACTTTAAAAAATTGCTTTAACAAAAACAAAAATAAGGGATGTAAAGAAAAACAAATGTAAAATATATTGTTCAGCAATTAGGTGACTTTTTTAATTATGTATTTATTTATTTGAAAAGTTTACCGATACACTCTGTATAACTCTTTAATGATATACAAAGACGTCAATTACGAGCAACAACAGAATCGATACCAAAACAAATTCGCATAAACATTCTCTAACGTCACTAATCAGACCAGGAAATCTAAGATTTCCTAACTAAATATATTCGTAACTTTATCTTGTTACTTGCACTTTGATCCTTGACATTGAATCGAACAAAATATGCGGAAGCATCGAATTTCATTCACATAGGTAAATGTAGGTACACAAAATGTGGTTGTATGTATTGCATAACATTGTTACATACATCCTACGTCAGTATGGTAGGTATTATAGTTCACTAACCATTTATTAGTACAGATAGTCTAACGACGATTAAGGTCTTTTGCCGATGCAACAGAGTTTAAATTGTCTTGGCATCAATCTAAACAATTTGTAAGCAATTCTAAACATAACGTGGGTGTGCCCTGTGACATAACATCGTCTGTTTTGTGATGTAGATCAACTATTATATTACTTGTTATAAAGTGTCATCAATATTTCGGCTATGGCAGCCAACCTTAAAGATCAGCCAAGAACGCAAGAAATACAATAGTGATCAAATGTGTACGCAGCAGACAGAAATATCCTGTTTACTCTCTTATCAAAGAAAAAACAGGTATTGGCATAACCCAGGAATCGAACCTGTCGCTTTCTGCACTACCATGGCATTGAATTCTAATAAACCTTCACTAATGGTGCCGACATGTCAAAAGTTACTTAGTTAATAGTTAAGTTACAAACTACCTGAACATTTTAAACTTCATGTATTTTTCAATTTATCAACAAAAGGTAAAATATTAATAAAAGTGTTTAGTATCAAAATGTTACATTGTTTTATTGACAGGTCAAACATTATATGCTTTTATATGATTTGAAACATTTTATAATATTTCTGCATACTTTCACTTCCCAAATAATGTCAAATAAATCATAGATTCGTATTCACTACATTCTCTTTTTCTGACAGAACTTGTACAGTCGAGGTCAAAAATATGTTTACACTTTAGGACCTTGTCACAGTACATATGTATAAGAAAACGACTTCCACTTTCTTATAAATATGTATTGTGACAAGGTCCTAAAGTGTAAACATATTTTTGACCTCGACTGTATAAGAAATATATTTAGATGTAAACAAACAAAAAATTCAAAATCATAAAAAAGTCTTATCTATTGTAATTTTAAAACAATCTGCAAACTTTGACACAAGCACATAAGGTTGAATATTAATCAAATAGAAATCTAACAAAAATAAATATAGGCAGACGCTGAGCAAAGTTGATATATGACGATTCCTGTATATAAATTAAGACCAAATACTACGCCTATAGTTCCTAACAGTAGTAATAGTATCCATAAAATATCATGCCGTAAATTAAGGTAATAAAGTTGAAAATGAGGTAACAAATGTCATTGATACCAAAACAGAAGCAGTTGCCAGGAAACCCCACGTGGTTATGTTGGGCATTCAGAATGTCAAATTGCATCTGTTATGCAATTAAGATTGTACTCGATAGTACTGCAGAGATTGGCAAGGTTTTAATAAATACACACAATAGTGACTTTGGAGACGGCTACATCATCAGATTGACACATCATGTGATGACTTTTGAAAGTACGATAAGGAAGTATACGTCATGTTTTTCAATTGATTTCATATGCATTCCGTAGTATTTCTATTACTAGTGTAATGATATGTCACACATTCGGATACTTGGTTGCCGATATATCGAAGCAAGATAACGAAAGGAAACTGACAAATAAATAACATCTAAGACACAAAGATTTGTAATCAATCTGGTGATTCAAGGCCTATTCAAAATGGGACCACACATAAGATACAAAATGAAGTGAATACAGCCAAAACACAGAACGAAGTCAATGACATGATTTCTCATAACTAAAATGATTACGATAAGAACAGAGGTCAGTACGTTATTCGCGAATGATAAGACTGATAAAAATATGATAAGGGTAAATCCACGTGGAAAATTACCAAATATGTCATATAAATTACTTACACATTCTTGTAAGACAGTAAAATAATCATTTAAATAGCCTTAAGTTGTCAATTGATAGGTAATTAGAAGCAGAATCTTTACTATTTGTGATAATGTACGATTAGTTTCTGATAGTACACAGTTACGACATTTGTCACGCGCCAAAGTGTTATCATCAGTAATTTCTACAAAAAAAAACCGAATAAGAATTCTGCAAGTAAACATATTTGATGTTATGGTAATAAGAGATAAGAAATTAAATTAAAACCACCAACAGCGCACAGTTTTAACAACGTCTAGCCATTTTTGACTTTGCATATACTTTTTTGACTTTAAATGACAAAAACGATAAGGAAATTCTAAAATGGAACAAAACAATAGTACTAAAACCGATCCATAATATTGAAGGCGAGGAATGACGTACCTAATTCATCAATTGAGGTACAAAATATAAAACAAAGACTAATTTGATGGCAAAATAAGGAAAAAAAAATCTAATAAACCTGAGGAGTTCAAATAGGCTAATTATATTCGAGCAATAAAACTTTATCCTGCTCATGACACCATATACTTGCATATAATATAGCTATCATCAAATTACAATAACAAACATTTGATTACCTTGTATGCATGTTTGCACATTGGGAGAGGTCGTGGAAGAGCGCAGTACTGTGCACAAATATTTGGTGACATTTACACGTCTGTTTGCAATGCAAAAATATTTTGTGCATAAACTTTATGTGCGGAAATTTTATGTCCAAATGTTCATAGGAATAATTGAGATATTTGTTTTAGTTATTGCATTCATCATTCGTTGCAGAATTGTATTCATCTCTTATTTATAAGTTGGATGATTTTTTTCAGCTCTTGATTTTATCCATTATAGCTTTTAAATATTTTGTAAAATTGTACTCTTTATATTGTAATCTTTGCACATTCTTAAATGACTGCACGATAATGCAAGATAATTGCACCCATTTAATTTTATAGAGTAATTATTTGTGCATTTTCTTTTGTATTAAGATAATTTGTCTTCATCATCATCTTAATCCACATCTTAAAGGTTTGCAAGCTTTACTTTCATTATATTTACATATCATTTAATAGCCATACAGAGAGATTATCCAGATGAATGAATAAGCTTTAACATTGATGTTGTGTTTAAAAACGTATTCAATGTCTTTCTAGAACTCTAATAGCTAATAGAAGTCGTATATATTAAAAATTAGCATGTAAATATCATTGTAAATGTAGGTTGAACATAAAAACTGCAAGAAACGAAAGTGAATTTGCATGTAAGTAATGATGTCATAAGTAAAATGAGACATCGAAACGACTTTGCATTAGCTTACAAGGATTGAATTATCATAAATATCGAGCCTTTCAAATATATCTATGAATAATGTTGTCAGAATTCAAAGAAGCATAATCTATCAAACCGAATTTCGTTAATGTAGGAAAGTCATATGTTAGTCAGAGGTGACAAAAAGATAGACCTACAATCCTACGTTATGAATACATGATTTAAATTGGAAAACTGAAAATAAAATATCAAAATGACAATGCCTACAAAATACAAGTGAATATCAATCATCAATAATTCATATAAGGTAAGAGAACGAACTATGAATTAATACTTACAGACATACACAGGCTTTTACATCTATTACTATTACAGATGGTGATTAAAAATTCACCGTCTATGTATTCATTTTTCTAATATTCTAAATAATATTTTTCATGATTACAGTAAGTACCTTTAGCAATACATACCATATTTTTGCAAACCTACTTTCTCTCACAATTTATGTTAATGTAGACATAAACAATTTAGATAAAATATTAGAACCCGGAGCAAATAGGTCGCAGACCTTGATAAATCTTTGAAGAGATTTGTGAGTGTACATTTTTAATGATGACCTACAAAGTGGACCTTTCTAGGCCAAACTACATAGCTCGGATAACAATCGATGTACAACTTAAATAGGTCAATCGATTTTATTAGTTATATTTTATGATGTGTGATATCCATGTCAGTTTAAATTTTTATGAAGCATTGTTTCTTATTTTGATTGGTATAAGAGACAGATATATTTTTGGTGATATAGTTAGTTAGTATAATAAAAAAAAAACATTTTTTGAAAAATTACAGTTATTCATGAGTTTGTGAATGTGTGATTAGAAACGCGTCTTTTTCATACACGTTAACAAGAATCTCCGAGATATGGCCCCGGTGACCTAATAAACGAAGGCACTCAAATCGGTGCGTCAACCTTCTGATCGATGGCACCCCTGGAAATATTAACACTAACACTCATTCGCTTAGGTAAAATATTTACTGAAATAGTTTACTTTCAAGGAAAAGGTTCCTTTAACAAAGGCCAAATTGATTTGAGAAGGGAAGGTTTACTGCATCCTTTGTAAACTTTTTACACCCACTCAATCGAAATTGAATTCTTTTCAACATCGAATACGCACAAAAAATAGTCTACCATTCGATACTTCGCTATTTGATTGATTGGAATTCCAATTTTTTACTGGTCACAATATAGATCGCTTACCAGAAGTTAATTGCGTTACAGTCCAATTGATTCCGAATAAAAAGTGACTGCTTATGAGTAGTCGAGTTACAATGTACAAAAATAAAACATTGTTTTTCGTGCTAAGGAACCTTATTTTTAGTCAGGAAAGGGAAAAAAACGTAGATTGTTGTATTTTTTAAGGAATAGTTGAAGATACGAGTATCAAAATAGCATTGTATCAAGTTAACAAACTAAAAAACCCTATTAAATATTTTGTTGTGTGCTAGTTGTGGCAATAATGTTCAATTCATTAATACAAACTCGATAATTGGAAGTTTTAGATTTTCTAGACCTTGCTTCACGCTGGTTTTCTGTGCATTTATATATTTTTAAAAAAATCCTTTCTCATAATATTATCCGATGTCAAAGAAAGGTTAGATCCCAGTTTTATCTTCTAGCCCTCCCGATTCAAATAAGAAACTAATCTAGTATCTACGAAGACTGCGCATAAAAACCAATAAGATGGTTATCCCTTCAATCTCCTAGGGTTGCTGTTTCATTTTGTTTTATCTTAACCCTGACACAAATAGTATTGCGTGTCCCTCGAAGAATTCATCAGTCGACCCAGATCCGGGACGTCCTTGGTTGTCCGGCAATCTAGTAATGTCTCTAATGATGCCAGAAATAGGGTCAAGTGCTACAGTCTTAATGGAGATAGCTGTAGTTTAAGTAAAGTAGTCTGCTACCTTTAAAAGTAAACGCTTATTTAAACCGCTGTCTCTTGATGTCTGAAGATGATTGACTCAACAGCGGAGTATCTGAGCTGGTTAGTCTCCGCTTGTTCAGCAATCCAAATTGGCCTTATTTATTTGCTAGAGGCAACAAACGAGCAAGCAGGTCTCCTGATGGTAAGTAATCACCACATGCCTATGACCATTCGCGAGATCAGAGAAGTCGCTGATGCGTTGCCTGCCTTTTAGAGAGGATGCTGGACTCTTGAAGGTCTCTAACTTCTAACCGTCAGGAAATACTGCTGGCGGCCTAAACCATTCCTCAAAACTTAGGTACGTGGTAGAAAGGTCTTCGCTCTCGACGTCTAAGTTCACCGTTTTATTCGGTCTCGTGCTGGTGCCGTACCGTGAGCTACCAAACTGCCCAATCGTGCAAGTTTAGTGCATACGAGGTACTTGGCGACTTCGCCCCTCCAGTTATTTCTCGGCCTACTCCGGGACAGCGTTCATTTGGTCGTCCCAGACACCACGTGACTACGGTTGGCGTGATTGAATAATCAATTAAATCAAATTTATTTTTTCAATAGCAATCCAATCAAACACATAAAAGTTGGACTTCAAAAAGTAAGTCTGTAAGTTATTTATTCCTTGGAGGAGCATGTATTTTTCGATGTTCGTAATTAACTTACACATTTAATTACATAAAATCCAAGAGCAATAACAATAAATTTAATTGACATTAAACAAGTAAACATTGCGATGAAAAAACATGGAGAGAATCCAACATTTTCTTCTTATGTTTACGTATTTCTTTGTCATGAAGGAGATTAACCTAATGTCTCTGTTACGCTGGTGTTAATATTATTTAGATAGCATTTAATACAAATTTTCATAAGTAATACTAATAAAAATTATACCTACAACAATCACTTTGCAAATAATATAAATAGAATATGAATATTGTTATGATAAACTGCCGCACTCATAGTCGTCATTTAAACTTAATATTCATTATCTTAGCTATGGATAGTCTTTATACGTGTAAAAATAAATGTCAGTATTATATGCTTAACGTCGTAAAGACCCAAAAACCTTTTAAAAGGCAAAAACAATTGATTTTCTATTGTGTCTGCTGTCTGGGCCTTACGACGTAAGTGACAATTAATGTAAATGAATGACTCTGACTGCGGCATTTACTTTGGGATGAAACGAGACCCACCGATAATTGCATGTTTTTATCACGAGATTAGCAGAACCAACCTGCTAATCTTCTCACTGGTCTACTATTATGACATCTTACGACATGCGATATCATAACTATCGCCATTCGATTTTACTACGATTATTACCCGGTTCACCTTGGCGAGAAGCGTGGACATCATATCATTATAATAACAACATTTCTAAGAGCAAGTTAGGATTCACACCTGAGTCATTGCAATATCGTAAACAAGCTGAAAGTGGGCTTTACATCGCACACAATAGTGACAAAACTGCATTTTGCTAATGATGGTTAATTTAATAAAGTTAAAGAAAAACTCTCTGGAGTGCACTGCATTTCCAGTAAAGCATTAGCGTATACGTGTAAGTGTAACAGACATCAAAATAAGTGCATTATTTACTTAAGATTAAAGCAAAGTATTTCTATAACAAAAACAGAAACAATCAAATGTATTGTTAATAGCTGCCACGTTTAGTAATAAAACACTTTTAGTACTAAACACTTTTAGTTCCGCCTGCTCGTCTGCTACCTATCACATAAAAAAAAATTTAACCGTGGGCTTGTACTATTATGTATTCTGTGCCGGGGGATAATTAATTCAGCATGACCAGACTGATACCACGGTCTCACAGAAGACCAGCGCGGCGTGAAGCAGCGCCTGGGCTGTACGTCGAGTGATTGAGGGTACCAGAGGCCCAATTGGGGGGAAAGGGGGTTATGGTACTTGTGTTGGAGGTGTTAAATTTTTGCGTTGCATTACAACTATTATTATAGACGGCAATATGAACGTCGCGTTAATTCCCGTCTATAATAATAATAGTTACGCTGATGTAGGTCGGTCAAAATTTACGTCCAAACACACTAAACTTTATGACTGTTAAAATATGCAAGTACCTGTTGCATCTGCAGAAGACAAGGACTATCCCAAAACAAAATGTATCCTACGTGACCACCGGCACGGACACACGGGCAGCTTTGAGGACAAACAAACTCATCTTCCAATTGAATAAACAATGTATTGTTGTATAGGTAGAGCTTCTTCCTGCACATTTTTTGTCATAGCCATTGGGTCTAATATCTGATTCTGTTGTTTATCTAAACGGATTGTAACTTTGGAAGGTTTTCAAACACGTTTCGTCTCTATCATAAAAATAACATAGAAAGAGATAGCTGGTATGAGCATATTTTTTGGTTAAGCACCTTGTAGAGTTGGAGTACCTTGGAGTACGCTCTTGAAGTCATAATAACCGTCAGGAAATAATTCCAAATATGTGGTAATAGTTACTTTTTTATGTTTTAATTAGCAGACGATCATATACACTCGCAACACCAATCGAGTCAGAAGTGCACTGCCATCCCCAACACCAATCGAGTCAGAAGTGCATTAACCCCCTTTTCTCCCGATTGGGCTTAGTACCTCACTCATTCGGCGAAACAAAGGTTTGAATGAAAGAAAGATGTGCTTTGATGTGTAAAAAGAAAAGTTAAGTAACGTAAGTATTTATGGGATACTAAATAACTACTTACCGAATTTAACTCGGAGGATGAAAAATATAGTTAAAATCTAAAATACCGAGACTAATAGAAATTGCGTATAGATATAGAAAATACCTACCATATTTAGAACCACTATTACAATTAAAGTAAAAATATGACTTGGTTTTCCGTTTTCGTGTGGGCACTTTAATTTTGCCAATGTCAAGTGTGTTAAGAGACGTTGTGTTGAAATTGACCGGATTGATTTGAGCTGTCTTGTAATGAATCAAGTAAAATTATTACACTTAACTTACAGATGGGAAATAGATAAATGAATAGGTCATACTATCTTATAATGAATATGAGGAAAACTTGACAATAAATACAAAACGTTGGGGTTTTAATATACGTAAACATGACTAATACTCGAAGGTGGACCAAATGACGTGTGAAGTAAACATCTTCATTAATTCTATGACGTTTGAAACGGGTTAGGCGTCTTGCATTTTTTAACTAACGCAATAATATAAACCAACTACCACGATACAGGACTTCTCCTAGTGTGGGAACTACTGTAATACTCAACAATGTTACATGTTCTTTGGAAAATAAACTACCTATTTGTATTTGTAACTAGCGGCCGCCCGCGACTTCGTACGCGTGGAGTTAGTTATTTGCAATATATTTTTATGTTTTCCCTCAACGCCAAAATAATGCTACAAATAGGCATATTGAAATTGAGTTCGACAGCATCACGGCATTAGTTGCGCAGTGTCTTGTTAGTCGAAATTCCGTAACACTGCCCCACGATCCTCTCCCACTTAAGGACGATGAGGGAGAGTCCCAGGAGTTTTAGTCGGTATACCCCGCCTGCGGGGGGGAGTCCGACATAACCCATCTGTTTACAGACGGATGGGTATGCGTAACGCATTTCTCCTGGGTCACCAAAAAAAAAAAGTCGAAATTTAAAGCGACGAATGTGCATAGGGGCCCGGGTTCGATCCCCAGGTGGAGTAACCATTTTCTCACGATATTATATCTCTCACCGCTGAGCTACTAAATACGCATATAAATTTGAAAAAAATTTGGTGTTCGGATTCGAATCACAACATCCCCTATGGCAGGCGCGTTCTTTTCACTGAACCACAATCGCTCAACTTACATAACCTACTACGCAGTATAAATTACAGGTACTAAGGATCTTTCCAACAAATTGCGCAGTTTTCCCTCTGACGTCATACTTTTCCCAACCAGAGCGTACAAAGCCTGCTAAAGCCTGTCAAAGGACAAACGTAGGAAATTTTGTTCCAAAAATAAACTTTGGAATTGTGACATTATTACATTTTCCCGGTAAAAAAATAACTCAGAGACTACCTTCTGATTTTTAATCATGTGGAGTAAACTGACAAATGTCAATGTGTCATCCCCATACATTATCACTCAATTTGATAAATGTCAAAATGTAGAGAAACTTGACATTTGCATCTGTCAGTTTACTCCACATGATTAAAAATCAGGGTATAGTACCAAGAATATTTTCTAGACTAGACCTTGAACTATTTGACTGTCACATTTTTGTAGCCTAATAGTATATTCTGGTTCTAAAAACTTCGCTAACCTTCAACGTCGTTATTTCCTTTACGAACGTACCCTTCGCATGTAGACTCACTGGCACCACACAATAAAACATATAAACAGAACTATTATGACATTTGAAAGAGATTAATCAATTACAGGACCCCACCTGGTGTACCCAATACAAACCCCAATAGAAATTCAACTTTGAAATGAAGTACAAAAGGTTGAATCTCGGTTGGAAAATTATGAAAGGGCTTCGAACCGAGATTGGGAAGCTTACGTGACCGAATGCACGGAGTAAAATGTTGCGTAGTAGAAATAACCGTTTTTGGTATAATTGGACCCTTAATTGGTATTTGTAAGGTTAAGGTTTTAATTGCGATAAACAAAACGATATTAACATTACTGTAATCGATAATGTTGTACCTACTCGTAGTAACGTCGAAATTAACTAAAATGAAGTTGGTTTGTATCACTAGTAGCCCCGTAAGTCATTGTGGTTTAAGCACCAGACCTTGATTTCGGGGTCCCGGTTTCGATTCTTAGGTCAAGTTAAAAAATATTATCTCGAACCTTTCGAACATAGAAAGAATTGGCCTCCAGGTTTGTGATCACAGAAAAATTGATTAAGCCTAAACCCATCATGGTAGCGATGACTTGATTTCTATAATGGAGCCGTTTGCCCTGTAGTGGGAGAGCATATAGGCTGATACTTTTTTTTCACTTTATATCACTAGTCAGAATATATATAAGAGTCGAAACATAGTGTGGCCTATGTCTAACAGTAGACTGCGAAAGGCTGTCATTAAAAGAAATAAAGGTTTACCTTAATTAAAATAAGAAACAAGAATTTCCATCGTTCCTAATTGGGCATAACCTCAGCTAAAGTTATAAAATAAATGATATCTCTGACGCATATTAAATGTCTACAAAGTCAGATAAAATCAATTGAATTCTTTAGCAAAACTGGTGTGAATTTATCGTTAGACATGGTAATTTTACATAAAAAACCAGTTTCTCATCACCCGTTATTTATTCTTGTTTACAATTTTGCTTTCGGGGAAATCCTTTTGGGAAATCTGGTTTCGTCTTATGATTAAGATACAGGATGTAAATGGTTTCTAACAATGGTTAAACAACATTTATGTAAGTAAACTGACAGATATCAATGTGTCATCCCCATACATTATCACTCAATTTGACACATGCAAAATGTCAAAATGCATAGAAACTTGTCATTTGCATCTGTCAGTTTACTTTACATGATTATGAATCAGAGAACAGTTATATAACTTTTTGAAATTCGCATAAAAAATACTTTTTATAGGTATAACTTGCAAAAGTCGTAATGTTGTTCAGAATGGTTGTTAGAACACGACGGGGTTTGCTGAGAAGTAAATGTTTACAAATACAACCTGTATATTTTATTATTCTATTCAATAAGTTAAAGTATATTATTATATAAAAAAAATAGCAGAGTATGTTTCAATTTTCTAATTATCTTCTTTTAATGCATCAGGAAAGGAATAGATAAAATAGTACTTTAGGCTAAGTTACTTCATATAAATGAAAACAATGAAAGAAAATCATGGTAATATAATATAATCAAATTGAACAAAAGATATTAATTGAATTTTACAAAATAAATCTCGTATTTACTTAATGACGCAGGTGTGTTTGATTGATTGGTTTACCTATATTCATCAATAAAGATTTACAGATTAGTACCGTACATAGGTACCGGGTTGACTAATGTGTATTCTATTGTCCGATTTTAGAAATTCGCACAGTAATGTATACATTTTCCATACGAAATGACCGGACAGAACGGCCAGCTCTAAATTAAAATGCTTAATTACATTTGACTAATTTAAAAATGACAATGCAAGTTAATTGTTTTTAATTTAACTTAAGACTATTTCATACACCTGAATGGTTTGTTTTGAAACAGATACTCGTATACAAGTACGTACACGTGGTTATCAATTATCAGTCTATATTATATAATCCCCTGATTATATTGATTGCGATATGAAATTGTGAATCCCCAATTCTTATATTAGTACTTGAGTAGTGTTATAAGAAATTGAAAATTTTCCTATATATTTTTAAATACAGGATGTATCTGTAAACATTTACAACATTCTTGTCAAAACCATTAAGCAGTGCTTATAAGTATTATTTAGTGAAATAATAGAAAACGTAACATCCGTTACGTTTTCATCAAGCTATTTTGTCCCGGAACTATAAGAACTATATTGTTGAGACTTGGTATTTTGTATAGGTAACCGCATTAAGATTTTCATACAGAATAGAAAAAAATCAACATCATCATCATTTCAGCCAATAGACGTCCACTGCTGGACATAGGCCTCTTCCAACGTTCTCCACACAGATCGGTCCTGTGCCACCCGCATCCAAGGGACTCCCGCAACCTTCACCAGATCGTCGGTCCACCTGATGGGAGGCCTGCCACGGCTGCGGCCTCCTGCACCCGGCCTCCACTCAAGGATCTTTCCCCCTCAACGACCGTCTGTTCTCCTCGCAATGTGCCACTTGAGTCACGTAATACTTTGGGCTATGTCTGCCACCTTAGATCTCTTGCGGATCTCATCATTTCTGACACGATCATGCAAGGAGATTCCGGTAGCTCTTTGTTACTACATAAAGAATGTGACAGTTTTATTTTCAGTTCAACATAGTCACGATAACACATTGACGTAGAGACAAGAGGACGATAAAGTAGGGTCTAATTACCCAGAAATAATTTATCCATAATTCATCAAGTTAACATAAGTATCGGAATTAATATGGCGCCGATACGATAATATTCTTGATAGGTTCTCTGTATTTATTATTATTCATTTTCCCATTGTTAGTACAATTTTAGTACATACATTATTTAAAAGTCATCATTACCTCTCCTAATGTATCAAACTTACGCCAAACATGCCTAAATAGAGGATAGGATAGGTTTTTTTTTTCTTATTCTACGACAAACAAGCATTTGACTCGATCACACCTGATGTTAAGTGAAGATAAGGTCTAACGTAGGCCATGCTTGCCCGTGAAAAGCCTATTCACTCTTGCCTTAAAGAGGTTTAGATTATATTGTTCAGGAAATACATCATAAGAATAATATTTATCAAACTAAACCATTTTTTACTTTCTAATTGTCTAAGCTCGCTCTATCGTAGGCTTCTTCTCAACTGTACGGTTCAGTGAGAGCAAGCTTATTTTTAATAATAATAAATGCGTTATTCTTACACACGCTTTGTTGTGTTATGCGATTTCAGCCTGTCTTCGGCTTGACGCATCCACACCATCGCAGATTCGCAAGACGTTAAGTTCCAACTAGCCGAAGGGCGCCTTAATTATTAGCACCAAGAGTTACGATTTTTTGTTTTAGATAAACATATTATAGCTTGATTTTGTAGTTTTTTTTTATTTGACATGTGGCAGACGAGCATCGGATCACCTGATGGTAATCCATAGTCGTCGCCCATAGACACCTGCAACACCAGTAGAGTCACTCTACTGACTCCTCCTCCTCGTCCTCACTCACTTGACTAAACACAGCGTAGGAGGCGCTGCTTCACGCCAGGTCTCCTGGTGTTACTCCGGTCGAGCCGGCCGATTCATGCGGTACCGTGGCTCTCCCACGGTTAAAGATAGTCTCCATTGTCAACAGAAATTCTTTTGCAAACGTTTGTAACCAACGTCGTTAACATTTTCTTGAAAACGACGCACAAGTCTGACGCAGGCTTGTATTGATTTCCTGTGAATCTCATAATAAGGACATTGACTTACAAAATGCAGTAACGTACATTGAACTGCAATATTCTAAGTTAAATTATTTAGTTTGCAAGGTATTATATGATAAGTAAAAGTTAATGACCGAAGACAAAGGAATAATCAGACGTTTAACATTAAAGAAAGAGGTCGAACAAAAGAAGACATCTCCATATATCTTACGCTGAGACACATAATGACTGTAGTAAATAATGCAAAAAAAAACATCGTAGGGTTCAGGTGGGACTCGAACTCACCCAATCGGTAGAACAGCCACCCAGTATATGGAAGGTTGAGTTCGAGTGCTACACTAGGGTATATTGGGATAGATGCTGTAGTAGGATAGATGCCTCAGACACATGTTGTCTGAGGCATCATGCTACATGTAGCGCGACCTGTGCAAATACTACACTCAGCCCTTAGTGTAGCCCCTAGCGTCGACCGGCGGAAGGAAAAGACGAAGAGTGTATACTCTGATTCATAATAATCTAAAGTAGACTGATGTCAATGTATCATCCCCATACATTATCACTCAATTTGACACATGCAAAATGTCAAAATGCATAGAAACTTGTCATTTTCATCTGTCAGTTTACTTTACATGATTATGAATCAGAGTGTAGTGTTCGCACAGGTCGCTACTTGTTGTTTGAGGCATAAACCCTACTATGGCATCTATCCCACCTTTACCCTATAAAATACATTGCAAAGAAAACAAAAATAAAATTGTATATAATGACTGTGCCCCGGCATTAATGAGGTCTATGCGCGGCGGTTATCATTTATCATTAGATAGGCCGCATGCTTGTTTGCTTATTTCAGCAATGAAAATAGAGATAAACTTGAGATAGAAAAATGCAAATATGCCCTATTTGACGCATCGCCAACAGATCGCCATCGTCAACAATCACGTAAACTAGATCTTTTGATAAGAGTGAACTGGAAACGAAGATAAGTGGCAGATTCTAGATAAGATTAAATCAAGGCCATTTCTGTTGTTTATCTAATTATGACGAATGTTTTAGAGTGAAGACAGCGAATACGCAAGTAGAGAACGTAAAAAATGTACGACTCTGTTACTTATAGGAATGCTGATTCTAGGAGGACCACTGATACCATTCCCCTAAGTTATTTAAAGTCATGGGGGAAATGTGGAGGGATATTTTGGGGGAAAAAACAGTTTTACTACTTACAAATCGTAAAAATATAAGATGATTAGGAACGAAAGTAAAATCGACACCAAAATCAATCAAAAATTTGAGAAATATGGCTGCAAGAAGGTGTGTCGGTTTGGAGTCACGACCGCAGATAGAAAAGGACGCCCTACAACTAGGTGGTATGCTGCACATCATGAGGAAGCATGGAAGGTTAGATGAGTAAAACCAGTAATACAGTACTGTGGTACAGCATGAGGGATACTTACGTGCATCCACCAACAGTGGATGCACAAATGTTAGGCTGATGCGGCGCAAAATATAGGTACTTTATTGTGAAATCATTTTAGTGCATAGTTATTTCATATTGATTTATGACCAGATACCGATATATCGATTGCAGTTTTATTGACATATTGGTATCAGTGATGCATGCATTGAACATGCAAGCGAGTAAATACGTCAATAAACTATTGCGACTTTTATCACTTCGATAAGATAACATCTCCCATGTTTCGGAAATTACTAGAACATTGGGCACGTGCTTCTCGATTATTAAACATAACGGATATCAATATATCCGTCACGATATGAATAAACTAATTATTTAGTTTCACATGATACCAAAAGAGGGCGCTGGGTATCGACTATATCGCGCAAGTGTTTCGCCTTTTGTCGATATTACGAGCCGCTGGAACCCCCTGTCGTAGGCGTCGTTCTCGGTGCAGACCGCGATGGTCATTTCACTTCTGAAAATGGACCCCAAACGAAATTAATTGGTGACCCTGCCTGGTCTATAGAATTTATCTCTTTGCCCTAAAGCCCTGCAATTGCAGTCGACTCCTTTAATTTAACACCTGAGATCTTGGGATCTTTGCTCACTGCTGCGGCGTCATTAGTGAAATAATTTGCGGGCTGAATGTACGTGTACCCACTCGTATTTAGATGAGGCGGTGGGAGCAATTTGCGCCGCTTCAACTCTCCATCTAAACTTTTAATTAATATTTGCCTAACGAGACCGCATTCTCACGCGTTTGATATAGGCGTGTTAGTTTATGCTATGAAGTTAGAGGCAAGCACCATCAACCACGAGGTTACTTTTATTTGATAGGGGGTAGAATGACGAAGACATCATCTGATAGTCACATTGACTCCGTCTATAGATAAGCTAGTGGAGTAAAAATTGCTCTGCAAGAATATTAAAAATAAATACGTTATTTTCTTGCCATTCATGGCCGGCGTTGTAGAATGGTTGCCTCACGTTACGTAAGTATTTTTTTGCTTAGTTGAGCTTACAGCTTAATGTTATAGAAGAACTTGAATTTGCTGAAGGCCTCATAATAGGCATCATGCATAACGCCCTTTTAGCATGTTATATAAAAACGACCAAACTTTAACGGATCTTTAGAAACGGTTGTATTTAGTCGCAGGGATATACGAACAGTAACCTTGAAGCGTCATACATGTACCTGGTATTATGGCCTTAGATAGCTTATTTCGCGTCTCACTATTGATTCAACTATTATTTTATCCTAAACTTTATCAAATCCTCTTTTATCTTCAGACAGTAACTTTCGCTTTTGAATATTGCCGCGGCGCCACTAGTTTCAAAGATTTAGATATCCTTAAGCTCATCTGATGACATGACATCTTATAGTATTCTAGAATATTTTGTCAGCATTAATCATTCTCTAGATAAAAAAAAATGTTTTGAGGGCAAAGTTACCTATACCTACGTTCTCTGGGAGATTCCCGCGCGTTTGAAGCGCGATGATTCCGCCAATGTCAAGTGATTAGAGAGGCAATCAATATGTAGTTTCGGATAGTTTAGGTACTGTTACAAGGAAGAAATGTTGACGTTTCGACTGCGTTTAGTCCAGTTTATGACAATTATTTGTATATTGCAACGCGTATAAACATATCTTGCGACTCTAAGCAAAGATGAATAAAGACACAATTCAACGGGCGAAGGCCGCAGAAAATGCGTTGAGTCTGTCGAAGCAAGGCCGCCAACTCACAAGTACCTACACACTACACTTCCGACGGGCTAGGAAGAGATCGGCCGCTTGCAAACTATGAGCACAGTGTTATGGGAAACAGTACTTCAACATATTGTAGAGAGTCACATGCACTAATAAGTATACAACCTCATTTAAATATGCATGTGAGTCAAGGTGTTTACATTTCATTGCAGGTGAGTGTACTCTTTAGGTTTAACTTTAAGAGCTTTAAAATGTGTACCCATGGCGGGCGATGTACATACTTTTGACGGGCTTGATACAGATCTTTCGCTAGGAGGATTGTCAGGCGTCCTGATAAAATGGGCTTAGGCTTTTTGGTTGCATGTCCCGCCAAATTAGTAGGCTTTTCGTGCATGGGGGCTACGGCGACTTCCCATGTTGTAGATTACATAGGACGTGTGTTGACCTATTTACTCAAATATCTGCCTAAACTGGTTGTATCGTCCGGCTTTTCGCTTGTAAAACCTGGTAACATTAGTGCAAGCAAACATGAGAAGAGATGTTTTTGTTCCAGGAACATTCAACGTCATTTTAAATCTGCGGTAAAGTATAAGACTTTTAAGATGCTGTTTAGACCTCATGTCTGACGAATGTTAATTTCAATTAACAAGCCTATCAGAGTTGTGATCACCGTCGAAACTTTCACGTCTGCTACTGGCTTTATTTCTACTGTAGAGCTAGCGGATTATAAAAACAATAATGACGTATGCATCATGACGTATGTATATTGAAAATATATAAAAGCAAAAATACAGGTTTTTTAAGCCAACGAAGAACCATTGAAGAGTTCCGTATTGAGAAGTTATTGAAAATTATATTAAAAGTAAAGTAACTTTGAATCGCAAACGTAGAATCCTCACAACACGAGTAAAATCTTGTAAAAACCAGCACATTACATGGTTAATTGTCAAATAAATAAAAGATCTACAACAGGAAAACCAGATGTTATATACTAAAGTTATTCGTGCAAGCAGTAATATGGGCAGGCGCCAGTTACGTCAATGTTAGATGACGAGAAAAAAAAAACAAATTTTAGAATGTGTTGGTGAGAGGAAGGTGATAAGATCACGGGTTTTCTATGAACAGTGTTAGGTTGAGTTACGCCCCCAAGAAGTTCCAAAATAGCACTTGTGTCTCTGATATAAAGACGGTCTAAAGTGTAAAAAGGCTTCCTCCGCGCGATGCCGTGTGATAAACATAACTACTTACAAATACTTGCACCTAATTTGTTTATTTTCTTTTTGCCAGCAAACGGCCAGTATTTTTTTTTCAGATCAATAATTAGGGCGGAACAAAATTCGCCGGGGCCGCTCCCAATTGTATTGAATAGTTTGGAGATAACATTTTTTTTGTTACCATGTTTAAAATTCGCGTCACAAGAAATTAATTCAACTTATACATTCCGAAGTAAATAAAAAAAAAGAAACGAAATGTACAATTACACTCATCGTTCGTACTTAAAGACATGAAGTCCA
Organism: Cnaphalocrocis medinalis; assembly: GCA_014851415.1. Lineage (NCBI taxonomy): Eukaryota > Metazoa > Arthropoda > Insecta > Lepidoptera > Crambidae > Cnaphalocrocis > Cnaphalocrocis medinalis. The sequence continues at coordinate 2,801,932 of CM026287.1, read as the reverse complement.
TGTTATATTGTGAAACCGACTTCTCCTAAGGCCCAGACAGGAAACACAATGGAAAATCAATTTGATCTTGGCATTAAAAATGATTTACGGTCTAACAACTTTAAACTACCGTAGGCACAGATTATATAAGTCTTTTACTTACTGTAAACATTGCTATTAACACCGAATTATTAAAAAAAAACTATCCAAACCGAATCTATGTCAGATTACATTAATATTCATTTGCCAAAACACAACAATGCCATTTTAACGAGAAATTCCACGGGCGATTAGTTCATTATTTACGTTTAACTCGCACGTTCCAATGGTCACGCCCATGCGCCTAAGCATGTGGTCGGTGACGTCACCAGTGTGAATAACTTTGGACATGTGTTTTTAGATGTGGGGGGACGGGCGCGGAACGTAAAGGATAAAGATTCACACGTTTTAGTTTAAGTGCACGTGTCTTTAGATCTTTGACTCCATGACTACTTAGTCCTACTTAGTAAAGTAAAGTAGGACTAAGTACTTAGTCATGGAGTTATTTAGTATTTCTTTGTATTGGTAGCAGCTGATGTGTGACTGAAAACCGCGTTGGCCGGATTTCACGGGCAAGCATGACCCACCTTAGACCTCATCTTCACTTAACATCAGGTCTGATCGAGGACAAATGCCTGTCTGTCGTAAATAAAAAAAAAACTAAAAAGCCGCTAAACCACAAAAAAACTATCTAGTAATTGGGGAAAACGGAAAATATCAACTCTCAAAATGTAAAATAACTTGCCGCCTTTAACATAAAAAGAAAAACTTTTGTCTATATTCACACACATGTCCCAGCATGTGGTCATAAACGTCACGAGCAAAACTTAAACTGAACGACCTTGTACATAAAGTTATGGTAGTATGAAGTATGGTGACTTATTTACTTATGGACTGTCAATAACGGAGCGTGGTCGATCGGCATTGTCGATGGAACAATGTCCTTTAAAGGCGATAACTGATTGACGCACGTAGGGGAGGCCTAGTTTTTTTATTTTAAAATATTATATTTGTTATGAATGATTTTTTTTTTGCATAATCATGCTACAAATATTATATTGATCAGCTTGAGTCTGGGCTCCTAAACACTTGATCCCTAGATCCTAAATTCATTTGCATGTACGTACACATACATCGGATTTGTTTGTTGTTTTTTTTTAACATAAATAGATAGATACTCTTTATTCCATAAAAGGTTACTGAACTTTAATGCTATGGTCATAGTTAAATACAATCTCGGTCGTAGTTAAACATTTAAAGTCCTTCCCGTTAAATGTTTATTCAAACGGACTAAAATTTAAGTTTTCTTTCGGCTTTCAAGTTTTCTACATAAGTTACAGGATAACAATATTGAAAAGATTAATAAGAACTGAACAAGAGGAATATAAAGTACATTTTCCGTTGTTATTTATTTCTTCCAGGAAGCGACTGCTATCTTATCAATGCTTCAATCATCATCGTATTTATTGGAAAATTGTTATAAAGAACAAAACGATACTTTCGCATAATCATACGTATATTTCCCTGTCTTTAAAATGATAAGATCTTTTTCTTTCTCTAGGAAAATGTAGTAGTGATACTGCTAAGTTTAGTTTTCGTGTCAACAATCCATCACGCTACTCGTGCTACTCAGGTTGTTGTAATCCCTAGTATTTACAGAAACCTTTGAAGTTTGACCCAGATAAAGTATAACCATAAAGGGGTACACTAATAGTGTTAAAGGATTGATAGATTAAACAGATACGACCTTCAAACCGTCAAAACAGAGCGTTCTTTTTTTATAACGTCGGTGGCGTGGTTTTGACTCCACTGGTGTTGCGGGTGTCCATGGGCGGCGGCAATCGCATCATCATCATTTCAGCCAATAGATATCCACTGCTGGATAGGCCTCCCCCAAAGTTCTCCACACATATCGGTCCTGTGCCACCCGCATCCCGGTCATTCCCGCGACCTTCACTAGATCGTCGGTCCACCTGGTGGAGGCCTGCCATTCAATCAATTCATTCGCATACCATCAGGTGATCTACCTGCTCGTTTGCAACCTAACACATAAGAAAAGTCCTAAGGTCAGAAGATCAACGAGCGGCAATGGTTTCTTAATAAGTTTGCCACACGGTATCCACAAGATATGTTTTGCATGCATAACTGGCGCTTTCATATAAATTAGTTGTAGTTACAAATCATCATCAGCAACCTATACTCGTCCACAGCTGGACATAGGTCTCCCCTAATGCACGCCACTGCTCCCGATTTTCGGCCACTCTCATCTCAGCCCACTCCCTTACAATCTCTCAGTTACAATCCGTACCATACTAATTGGATCAAAGTTAACTTAGTTTAGAGTCACACTAATTAATTTTCTATGGTTGAAGAATAAAAAAATACAAAGAGCATTCAAAGTACATTAAAAGAGGTGTTAATTATTCTTAAAGATAATATGCAACCTTGAATATGAGACAAAGGTTCAAAGCCTTTGCATACAATGGTGAAATTATAAAACTGAAGTTTGAACAACGAATAAACTTATAACCTTAAATGCCTTTAAATTCATCTTTAAAATACTACGAAGAGTATTTTAAAGATGAATTTAAAGGCATTTGCCTACTTTGAAGAGAGTTGTGACCTCTACAATGCACCAAGAATTCAGAGGTCAGGAAAGTTCAAAGGTCGTACCTGGTGGCTTATAACGAAACCATCCCGTAACGAATAGGTAGGTTTACCTGTCAATTTTAAACAAAAGACAAGTATACCGCGTGCGAATGGGAGGGTAACTCCGATTAGGTCGTAGAGTCCGGTTCGTTTTAGGCTCTCTGAGTCGATACTATATTACTCGTATGAAATTTTCGCAGTCGGTATAGCTAATATACCAGCCTCTCAGACAAAGATTTACGTGTTATTATAGCTCTTTTTCATCTAAGCGTGTCATTCCCGGTTCCATCTAAAGCTATTGTTTTGGAGCCCGTGGCACATTTAGATTGTGACTCAGGATTTAGAGAGTCAATTATAATGAAGCGACTGCCATTTAACCTTCGCAACCCTTTAAAAGGGGAACCAGACCAATTGAATCATGGTTACAATTAACAGCAAAAGTAGATGATCAAAATCAAAAACTCTATACTCACTATTGAGCGGAGTTCGCGTCAGAACTGTATGCTTCACTTCGAGGACTATACGGAGTTTGCGTCAGAACTATATGAATTTGACACCATACAGTTCTGGCGCGAACTCTGCTCAATACTGAGTATAGAGTTTTTAATTTTGATCATCTACTTTTGTTGTTGCTTTACACGTTTGAGAAGCTATCCAAAACATGTAGGTTTCCTCACGATATTTTCCTTTACAGCTGCATAATTTCAAATTCAAAGGTGTAAATGAGTTGAACATTCTAAAGTAAAGTGGCAATTTCTTTCCAGTACTTAATTATGTAACCAGCAAAATAAGACAAACCCAAAACAGTATTTTTGAAAAACACTTAATTAAGTTCATGAATTTTAACCCAACTTAGATAAAATTTAAATGAATGCCGATAGAATGAAGTAAGTTAAAACTGTGTACCTACGTCTCTTTACTTAACTTTTGAATGATAAAAATTCATTGGCAATAACAACTTAAACGAAAGGAGTGTAACTTATCTAAACATTTAACTTTAAATCTAACTTACAGAAGACCGGCGCCAGCGCTGTTTCAAGTTAGTGAGGGTAACGAAGGCCCAATCGGGCGAAAGTTTTTTTTTATGTTATAGGTAGCAAACGAGCGCATCACCTGATGGTGAGCAATTGCCGCCGCCCATGGACACTTGCAACACTAGTGGAGTTACACGTGCGCTGCCAATCTTTAATCCCCTTCCCCTCCCCGGGTTTGCCTTCGGTACCCTCACTCACTCGGCGAAACACAGCACAGGGGCTGCTTCACGCCGGTTTTCTGTGAGGCAGTGGTATCAGTGCTGCGGTCGAGCCGGCCCATTCATGCCGAAGCGTGGATCTCCCTCAATTAAAGTTGTTAAAGGCTGGCAGCGCACTCTTCTGGTGTGATTGAGATGGGCTAAAGACACAGACTTTGTAGGGAGTGAAGAAACGCACCGGGGAAAGAGCCCTTAGCAAGTACCTGGTGAGCGTCTCCGAAGATTCGGTCCGTATGCCGAGACGGTAGGAAGGACCATGGGCTGTTGGAGGGACCTGTGTCTTCTGGTGTTGCAGGTGACTATGGCCGGCGAGAATCGCTTACCACCAGGTGGTCTGTTAACTGATATCTGTAAAACAACTTGTGTAACTACTAAGCTACTTAATACGGAGTCCGCTCAATGTATGAGATGTTGTGTGAATTTATTTACTTTATTGCAATTTAAGCGGGACAAAACAAAAGAAGGACAGTCCTTTATGACGTAATGGTAATGACGAAACTGGGCATTAACATTGACTCCAACAACTAAGGTCATAAAACGTTGCGTTGTAGTACGTAATGAAAGGTCACGTTAGGTAGACCTTAGAAGCTCGCACAACGTATGAATTAATGTGCTTTGAACGGCCCTGACCTACAGCCACAATAATAATTACTATATCCTAACTTGTACACTCTGTGTCTGTTACTCTTTCACGCCAAAACTACCTGAACGGATTAATGAAATTTGGTAATAAGATGATCTAGACCTGTAAAAGGACATAGGCACTTTTTATTGAGAAAGGGGTGAAAGGGGTTAAAGGGGGTTAAAAGTGACTTTTCCACGCTGGGAGAAGTGCGGGCGGCCGCTAGTTATATTATAAATGCGAAAGTAACTCTGTCTGTCTCTATTTACTCTATCACGCCAAAACTACTGAACGGATTTTTAATGAAATTTGGTATTACAGATGGTCTAGCTAGACCCTGAGAAAGGACATAGGCTACTTTTTATTGCTTAAAAAGGGGGTTGTAAGGGGTTAATAGGGGGCCTTCCACACGGGTCATGGTTCAAATCCGAGCATGCTCCTCTGGATTTTTCATTTCGATGACCTTATTTCTACCATTCTCTCGTAAAAACATTATGAGGAAACCTGCACGTTTCGGATAGTTTCTGAAACGAGTAATCATGATTCAGTTGGATCTGGTTCCCCTGTTAAAAGGTTGCGAAGGTCAGACCGCTTATAATTACCAAGCTCACCAAACCCTGTGCTGTGTTTCGCCGAGTGAGTGAGGGTACCGGAGGCCCACTCGGGGGGAAGGGGATAAATGGTTGGCAGCGCACTTGTAACTCCACTGGTGTTGCAAGTGTCCATGGGCGGCGGCAATTGCTTACCATCAGGTGATCCGCCTGCTCGCCTGCTACCTATCACATAAAAAAAAGCCCTGAATCATGGTCTACGCTTAGACCCGGGCCCCAATGGAATCGTGATTACACGCTAGGATAAGAGATAGAGATAGAAAGAGAGAGAAAAGTCCTTTATATGTTAGAAAAAATAACAATTCATTTACCCCAAGGTCGTCTGGAAGATATCGCCATTAATAACCGCCGAGTTTATAAATATAATGCCCATAGGAGTACGTTCTGTAACCTTTTGTGCAATAAAGAGAATATATTCGTCCCTCAATCGCCCGTTAAAGTTAATTAAAAAATAGAGAATAAAAACAACGTAACATTTGTTTAATATTACAAAAATGCAACGCAATAACCTCTATAAGACCTTTACACATCTGCACAGTGAGTTTCCCTGCTCACCTTTAATTAAAAAAAAAATAGGTGCGCAATCAGATTCTAACAAGAAAAAAGTAAAATAAAAAAGTTAAGTAAAACAGTAAAATTGTAATCCTGCAAGAAAAACACTTTCTAGACAAGCGTAGGATTTGCGAATGCACAGATACGAAAAGAAATATTACAATAAATCGAACTGGCCGCAAAGATAGGTCCAATTACAGCGCCCAGAAAAAAAAAACTTGTAGGAAGCCCACAGCTATCAAATCCCACCAGACTCTCATATTATCCAATCATACCGGTCAATCGGATTAAAGTGCATCGTTTTTGCGATATTATGAGAAAAAAACCGTACCTGCCGGTTGGCGCCGGCGTGTCGCGGGAACGGGGCGCGGGGGGGACGCGGGGAGCGGGGGCGGCCCCCCCGCGGGTGATAAGAGGGAGGTGTGACAGCTTGAGTGAGGTCAAGCGCGGTGCAACGGGGTAGTGAGGTGACGCAACGATGTGGAATAACGGTTGTTTAATATTATAACGTTACTGTTTTAGCAGGTGTTAAATGTTATTTGGATGTGCAAGATTGAAAAACATATGCACCAAACAAATACCTAATTGTATTAAAAAAAAGGTGCAAGTCTCTGGTATTCTAGTTCGCTGTCATGGTAGCTCAAATAGGGCAATAATGGAATGCTTACGAGTTATAATAATCAGTTCAGGACATAATATAGCCACCTACAGGAAGTACATATGGCGAGAACTATAACTTAATTTCATTATTTTAGTTATCGATTTATCATACAATTATTCACCAGCCTAGACAGGCTGCAGATGCTGGGGTACAGATTTACTCTCTCACACACACACAGGGTGAGAGCCATTTTAGGTTTGTTATCAGAGATTAAAGCAAACGAGCAACCGGGTCACCTGATAGAAAGTGATTACCGCCGCCCATGGACATCAGCCACACCAGAAGGAGTGCAGTTGAGTTGCCGACCTAATCTGACTTTAGTATTTATTTAGACGAGCAATTTAGCTCGTTGTTATAATAACGGTTAACCGTTTGTTATAATAACAGTTATCCGTTATTTCTTTTCCCTTCCCTAGAGAGGTAGATCAAGCGTCGTGGTCCCCCCGCGCCGCGGCCGCCTCCCCCCTATCGTATAAAACCGCCGCGCGACACGCGCGCCGCGTCTAACGTTACCACGCCGCCGTGTACAACTGTGCTCCGCGACCAGTGTACCACGCGCACAACGTTGTGAAAGTGTCGCTACCTAATCGCGATTTCTCAAAGTGAGAGTACTTTACTCGACAGCCAAACCACCTTCGTACGTCAAGTGGTAGGAGGATTGTTTTGCGAATTTTAGAGAGGCGTAGTTCAATGGAAGCGAGGTTCGTGACCTGCCGGAGTTTCCAGCAGATCAAGCCGCCGGAGAAGAGCTTAGCGCCGCCGCCGACGGTGAAGGGGCTGCTGTCTCGCTTCGGCAGCCAGGCCCAGGCGTTGTTCGCGCCGAAGAAGCCGCGCTTCGGGTCCTCGGTGGCGATTCACAAGCTCCGGGAGACCAAGTGGTTCAAGCACGATGAACAGAACATCCTCTGCGCCGTGCTGGAGTCAGGATTCGTTTGGAGGTGCGAGCTGAGGACCCGCTGCCGCCGGACTCGGTATTGTCTCCGGACTACCACATGTACGCCGTTGCCATGTGGAAGAAGGGTAAAGGTGCGTATTTACAACAACTTTACATTGTAAACTATGCGGAGTCGTAATGTGATTAAGTAGGGCGCGATAGCGTACACAGCGCCCGGCGTCAGAGGCAGCACTGAATTAAGTTGGCACCGTTTAGTCACGGTCGCACGTCCGAACGGGTTCACAATAGCATTTGTAAATAATTCATGCCCGCGTACGCACCCGACGCGTTCTTGTAATTACGAGATATATCGTCAATGAACTTTGCGTCCGGTTATAGCCGTAATAAAAAAATTCGCTCACGCAAATTGCTAGCAATAAAATTTTTAAGCCCTCTAATCGCGATTTAGCAGTCTGACAACCGCAAAGATTAATTGGGCATTTTCTGATATGAGTTTAAAAATTTGTCAACAGAAAAAACAAAGAACCCGGAACAGATAGAGATCTACACCGTACAACAGAAAGGAGTGCGCAAACGTGTCGTCAGGACAACATTGAGTGCCTTCTGGAAGAAAGATTCAGTAATCCGCATCAACAACATTGATGACAAACAGGAGACCCCTAACAGCGAGAAAGACATAAGAGCCAAGGTAAACTATGACGGAGCAACTCGAAATAAAACCGAAAGTTTCCAATTCAATCCAAATTTAAATCACTTAAAGATCTCTTAACACATATAACATCATCTCGTGTAGGAAGCGGTGTATACGCACTAGTTACATAGCCACTAATGACTCAATAATCGAAGCGTCATGATTTACAAACACTCAAACAAGTTTCACCCGAGAAAAAATGCATGACATAACTGTGGGACGGCCTTCTATTCAATAAATTTAGTCTCCTATAGACCGTTACACGTTTTGTATCGCAACATTGCCAAGAGCAATATCGCCAGTGTAATGTAACATTACGACACTCTATCTAGACGACGCGACTTAACCCCGATAAATTCATAAACAATCCTTGTGCATATGAAATATCGCGCAGACGTCGTGTGACCTCGATTTGTATGCAAACAGGCAATGTCCTCGATATCGTTTACATCAATCTTGATTTAATTGACTAACTTCTTTAATAGGACTTTTCCTATTCCTTTATAATCATCGCTTTTGTTTAATGCATGTCAATTCGAACCTTTAGAGGTGTTTCAATATTTTCGAACTTCAAAGTTCTTCCTTCGTAAAAATGTAGGTGCGTCAGAATTGGAAAACTCTCATTTCAGATAGCGATAGCCTCGTGGGGCTTTCGTTCTTTGGACACTGTGTGAACAGTGACGGTGGATCGGCTACTAAGGCAGCTTCTACTGATTGCAGCTGGATATGGCAACAAAGTCAAGGTTCGAGAGGAACTGGCATAATACGCTGCATTTCGTCCACTGGTGTCGGTACGGGGAGACTCCGCAAGAAGCTCGCATGAGACAGGTAAACAAACTCTTACGCACGCCTCGAACATCACCGTTCCCGTAATTGGAATTCCTTCGGAGAAAATTCTAGAACCCAATGCAACGGTATTTTCGCACGCGTAAACTCGTTTTGCCGGTGATTTTATTTTTAAAACGGTTCATTAGTTCCATTTTAGTTCTACTCTATTTATAAAACGTGATTATTTTGATGACATTCGAGTTTTAGTTTCCGGTTCTGGATTTTTGTCTGAATTTAAGTGTATGAAGTTAATGCATGCCCATAACGTATGACAATTAAAAGCTGTCCTTGCAATCATTGCAACAATGCAAATTATTTTAGTAGAACAATGTACCACCAACATTCTTTGTTTATAATGTTGATATTAAATCGATATAAATTATGAATCATATAATATTGATTTAATATAATTTACACTTCTGTATAACTTCTAAAATTACAGATAATAATTTTATTATGATATAATTATAATATACTTCAATAATATGTATTTTTATTACTATTAGTATATAAAAAAAAACTTTTGAAGATTTTTTGTAGTTAAATACGGTTTGTGATGACAGTTTTGATACACTTGTCCCGTTTATTCTCAATCATTCTGACGCTTACTGTGAATGTATCCGCTGTTTGCGCTTAATTTACTGGACATCAATGCTCGAGAGGAATGAGGAAGTTACGGTAAAAACGGTATTTACGGTAAAAACTGGGGTACGTGTGGCGATCATCACCGACGGTGTGAGCATGGACACCTTCAAGCCAATGGGACGTGGTTCAAAAACGAGAGACCGCAACATAGCACTTTTGTTACAGATCAGCTTAACGACGTCGAAAACACCTATGATAATCATCTTTTGATGGTAATCGTTGAGGCGCTTTGGACCCTTACAGCTGGCAACATGTACAAAAACCGGTGAGGATTTTGATTTAAATACCGGTACTTTTTACCGGATTACGCGGCTCTATTTGTATAATTTATGTGTTTAATGTATGTAGATTGCCTTGCACCACCCATCTTCATACTTTGTAATACGACACGTGTAGTTTACAAAAGATAGGACAATAAAAGCAAACGTGATCGTCAACTTTATCGTTGCAAAAAAAAGTAAGCATTATAAATTCATGGAACGCGATGTGCTATTAATAGTTTAGAAAGTCACGATTTTAAATTGAGCCGTGGTAATATGTCACGTATTTGAACAAAGCAGAATCACCTCAATTAAACAAACAACAGTTAATAAAATTTCTGACGCAGACAAACAAAGTTAAAGACCTTTTCTTTACAAAGACATTTTTTTTAATACAGTTTGCAACAAATGAAACTTAACAATAAAACTAAGTTTTGTACTTTTTTTTGGCAGTTAAATGATTGGTTGTCGGTTAACATTCGGGGTAGAAAGAATGTATTTCGCAAAATTAGACGACTCATATTTCAGTTAAATGAAAACTATTAAGACAGAGAAATATACTCTCAGTTGTGTAAACGATGATATCATTATCCGCTCTTGTAGTCCTTTACTCAAACAATGAGTATGTTTGAACAACTGCAAAGCGAATAGAAGCGTAGGACAGCTAGACATAGCATTGTCTTGTAAGAAAAATAACTTCATTTAAAAATAATTGAAAATGCACAATGATAGTCATGTAAAATATAAACATGACTTTATCACTTGGAATTAAAAAAAAAAAATTTCAACCAAAAAAACAGTCTCTTAATACGATATTACATTGGAAAGAAACAACATGCCCAATGAACTAAACTCTTATCAAAGGAATTATCACGTTTTTTTTTCATTTATTTTAAAAGACAGAATTTGTAAATACTCAATTATGTTAAGCGGATAGTGATAACATTAATTAGATTCTACCTACGTGCGTTTATAACATTATTACGTATGTGTATTATATTTACAAACAATAACTAACGTATATATAATAATATTTATCAATTATATTTAACCAATAGAATCTACGCGTCTTAATTATGTGTACATAATGCGTAACATTCCTCGTTATCTAAATATTTTGTGTATCTATTTTACGGTCCATCTTAATCTCGGTGGTAACAGGTTCAAAGTCTATCATTGTATTTAAATTTCTTGGAACAGCCGAAAATGTTTTGTCAGAAAACATTATTTCATCTTTATCAAGTTGTGTCAAGGTTGATTTTCATTTGTTTTATTCATCTCAATGTTCTGTGTTTAAGTTGAAAGCTTTTTATGTCGATGATGGAACATGGTTGAATTTGCATTAATTATGTGAATTGCAATGAATATTTTTTTAATATAAATATTCTTATTGACACGCTTGTGTTATAGTGTATTAATACTTGTAAATACTATAAGCGTTTCCTTACTTATGAAGATACTTTGTTTTCTGTTAGCTCAAATTTAAATATGTTTAATACTGTCCACGTAATTTACAGTATTTGGTCTGTAATCTTATAACACCTCACATTCCATACTAAAATTGATTTGCAAACTGTATCAAGTATTTTATCGCTAATATTTAATTGGTTATCGATAGACTTTGACGATATTGATGTCACCTTGGACTTACCTGATGTTATCGGCCATTATTATGATTCCGTAAAACTTTGTATAGAGAACGTAGATGTAATAAATATAAATTAAAAGATATACTTACATTAACTAATATCAACGAAGTATGAAACTTTTTTTGTTTTATTAATCGCGCTTACAGTTTGAATTTTATTTATCCATTTTGATAATTAGTTAGTTGTGCTAGAGTGCGAATTTTTACATTTATTAGGTTTAAAACGTTTCTTGAAACTCAATTTTTGCAAAATCTTAAACTGTTAGAATTAATGGTCGAATGACTTTCCAAAAGTCGACCTTGCAATCATGATCTTAATTCAAAAAGTTGACTTTGCAAAAGTTGAGTCTGGTTCAACAAAGTTGCAGTATTTATGTTAAAATTTTGTTGTTACAGATTAGCGAGTCGCTCAAGTGGGGCAACATCGGCATGAACATGGGCGTGATGCTCGTCAGCCAAGCCCACGTCAGGGAAAAGGCAAAATCAGTCTGAGTGTCGCAAGCCAGCGGGTCCACCGCTGGCAACACCTGCTACGCTTGCTTCTGGCTGCCGAACACCAACATAGACTACGTCTAAGTCGAAATTCGAATAACAACCATGAATCTCGAATTTCAATACGAAAAATTTTTAAATTGGAATGAGCAGCTCTATACAAAGTTCCTTGTTTGAATTTCAAGAATTCGAAATTCTCAGTTTCGTTATTCTACTTCAGTATTCTTCCGTCTCTCTTTTGCTCCACTTTTTCTTGAGTTTCGAAGCTTTAATAAGATTGGACAAAAATAAACATTCCTAAATGATAAGAAAAAAGACGCCCCTCGGCTTGTACTTCTTAAAACTTCGTTGTAATGCTCTAATCTATTGATATTACAGTTATAACTATTTATCGTAATATAAGCGATTCATTAAGGCGAAATCTTGATTTATGGTCTGAGAGTGACACCCTAGTCTTAATGTATTTCTTCTTACATAATTTCTTATGAAATAAGACTGTTTTCTATTATATTTTTGGCAGAGATGTGACTACGAAAAATTTCAAAAAACTACTGTGAAAAGTTTTTTTTTTCATTTACAAATCGACTTTGCAAAAGTTGTATTAAAATACATTCACGTTAACTTATAAAATTGGAAATTTTATTATTACAAAAATGTTATTGAAAATTGGAAGTTTTTAATAAATTAGATTAAATCAGATTCGTAGTCAAAAAAGAGTATTGATATATTTAAAGTATTTCGATCTATTTAGGTATACTATTGTAATTACGACCTAAAGTGATGAACGTGACAATCTGATGTTGAGTTTGTGAGAGTATTTTACTCTTAAGTTAAATGTTCTATTTATAATGAAGCATTTTTTTTTATAAATAAACGATGATTAAGTAATAACATGAATGAGTTTCATTTGAAATACACATGTCCCGTAAATGCGCCCCGTTTAGCGCAATGGTTTGATCGCCGGTTGACACGCAAGGGTCGCGGGTTCGATTCCCGCTCCAACACAAATATTGGTTAACAGGTATTTGTGTTGGGTTTAGGCGATTGTGGTTCCTTCATTGTTTCTGGTTACCATAGCACAAGGGAAAACCTTGGTTTGAGATCAGGACAACGTATGTGATGTTTTCTTAATTTATTAATTTACGATTATTATGATTCTTAGTAACTTTTTGCAAAATAACTCCATTTGAAACTTTTTATGTAGTTTTCAAAGTTTTTACGATGTTTGATTATACATAGTGTTGTAAATACCTCAGTGACTGTGCAAAAAATAGTATTCTATCATCCGTGATAAAGATAAAAAAAATGTTTGCTAAATTTAACATCTATTTTATTATGAATTCAGATATTATTTGCTTCAATAAAAAAAGTTTACTCTTGTCAGCCTTATTTATAAGGTGTCATAAAGAAATGAATGTACGTCTATTTTAGTATCATTACATAGCGCAACCTGACGCAAAGAACTTATTAAAGTGTAGCTGTTATCCATAAGGCTTAAACAAACGCCTTTAACTGCCGCACTCAGAGAAGTCACCTTAATGCTCATTATCTTAATAGTATTTATGCGTATTAAAATAAGGGTCAATATTTTTTCATAAGTGTCAATTAAAGTTAATTTGAAGTCTCTGAGAGCAACAGTAAGATTGTTAGGTGCAATGTCGAGTGACATTTCCAATTTTATTATTGTTTGGCGACATCTATCATCAATACAAGGAAGGCTTCTGCGACTAGTACCAACCGACGTCAAAAGATGGCGCTAAATGGAATGTTTCGTATAAAATTCCACTTTATACACGTTTCTGCGCGAAGGTTTATCTTGAGGCAAACAATTTCCACCATAGTAGAACAACTACGATCTCCAACACCACTTGAATAGATACATCCTTAAATGCAGATGGGTCGGGGAAATGTCAGAACGATGGAGATGCGCTATGTAGAAAAATCAAAGAAAGAGTCGTTTCTATAAAACCTAATAGATGGTGCTAAATATATTATCAATGAAATATACACACAATAAAGTTTAAAGTGTAGCGCAATAAAGTATAGAATCGTGTTGACAAGTAAAATAATTGACGCTAACGCCATCTGTAATATTTCTCGCAAACAAAATCCTTTTACGGGAAAAATCGAACGAGCGTTAACAAAGGTAAAGACAATGAGGGTATTTGCAAATGCAAAATCCGATAGATGGCGTTACGTTGACGGCAGGTCCAACAACGGTGGATTGGTTACATTTGACGTATCAAGTCCAAATTATCTATACTAATATAATAAAGCTGAAGAGTTGTTGTTTGTTTGTTTGTTTGTTTGTTGAACGCGCTAATCTCCGAAACTACTGGTGCGATTTGAATAATTCTTTTTTGTGGATAGTCCATTTATCGAGGAAGGCTATAGGCTATCAACATAATAATATTAAGGGGGTTCTAAGGGGTTAAAAGGGGGGTAAAAAGTTACTTTTCCACGCGGACGAAGTCGCGGGCGGCCGTTATGAAGTTATATTATGAAACAACCAATGTCGTCAAAGTTGGATCTGACGTCAACGTAACGCCATCTATCGGATTTTGTATTTACAAAAACCCTCATTAAAATTTTATTACAAGTTAAGCAGGGTACTCACCTGACATATAGCACGTAATGCAAACTTTAAGAGCAAGATGTGCAGGAGCAGGTGAGTATCCTGCTTATGTTTAACGTCGTAAGACCCAAAAGCCTCATACGAAGCAAAAACAATTGATTTTCTATTATATGCTGTCTGGGCCTTACAACGTTAATAAGGTTCATTATCGCCTAACACTTACCTCTCTCAGCAAGCCGAACAGCATGTCAGTCGACAGCGACCTCTCGTGGGCTTCGTCCATGATGATCGCGCAGTAGTTGTCCAAGTCCGGCTCACGGAGACCCTCCCGTAGTAGGATACCATCGGTCATGTACTTGATCACCGTGTTGGGAGACGTGCAGTCCTTCGAAACGGATTGCGTAGCCCACTTCGTCACCTGGAAAGTTGATTTTTGTTATACAAATCTGTCTGATGAAGCTGCGATAGGTATAGATTCTAACTAATATTATAAATGCGAAAGCAACTCTGTCTGTCTGTCTGTTACTCTTTCACGCCCAAATTACTGAACAGACCCTGAGAAAGAACATAGGCTACTTTTTATTGCAAAAAGGGGTTAAAAAATTATTAAATAATTAAAAATGCTACCCAAAGATCCTATTACACGCGGACGAAGTCGCTGGTAACGTTTTAAGTGATTTTGATGTGTTAGTTGACAGAAGAGCAAACGGACAACCACCTGATAGTAAGCGACTGCCGCCGCCCTTAGACAGCTACAATACCAATAGAATCACCCAATTGGGCCGGTACCCTCACTCACTCGACGAAACACAACAAAGGCTGCTTCACGCCGGTCATCTGTGAGGCCGTGCAATCCGGTCGAACCATCCCTTCCATGCCGAAGCGTAGCTCTCCCTCGGGTATGTTACCTAGCTTGGTATAAGTCGCATCGGCAAAGTTCATCTACTCAGAAGTTTGCAAGTTATAACCGATTGATTACGATTGCGAACGCTGTTGAAATACAGACTTTATTGCGTTAGATTAAGATGACAATTCCACAAAAAATCCAGTGAGTAGTGCTATCTCGCTCATTATAGGTCTAGTACAAATTCACGACTGCCGAGTGTCGCGGTTGCTGCGGCAACCGAACATGGCGCGCACGCATCAATCAATTAGAAATTGTCATGAATAGCGCGCGTAAGCGGAACGTTGTGTGTGATTGGTTAAGATTGTTTAAATTGAGACTTCTGCGCAAGGACATCGGTGTAACTCTTAAAGAAAGTATCAATAGAGAAGCTAAGCGCGTATCGCCATAAGGGACAGATATCTATATAACACGGCCAAATGAAAAATAACTACAAAATGGCGACTTGATGTGAATCTTCAGTATGACTGAATTTGGTTGGTTATTACCGTAGTAATAATACGAACAAAAATCGAACTGAACAAGTAGTTAATTACAATGGGTTACTATGGCAACTAGCTTTTGTGGGGCACACTCTAAACTGTGCCCAACAAAAAAAGTGAAACTCTGACAAAGACAAATAATCATGATTCAGTCTCTTTTACTCTTAGCGATTTCTGTATGTAGGTAGTTGATCCGTTCACACGAGTCTTATTTGCGTGTCCTCTCCATTAATACTTTCTCTAAGGTGTAACTTATAAAACTGGTACTGTACCTAGCTTGGTGTTCATCTCGTCGGAGACGCGCTTGGCGACGGACATGGCGGCGACGCGGCGCGGCTGCGTGCAGCCGATGACGCCGCCGCGGCTGTAGCCCTCCTCGTGCAGGTACTGCGTCAGCTGCGTCGTCTTACCGCTGCCCGTCTCGCCTGTGTGCATCACATCAACATCTATACTATTTATAAAAAGATAAACTCCATAGACATCGACAAACCTTATGTACAAACCGAAATGGCGAAACCCTAGCGTGTTGCAATCGACACCCAGCGCCATCTATTGGCAGGCAGTGGATCTACAGTCCCGAAGCGAAGTGAGGGCGGGCCACTAGTTATAAATAATAGGCTGTCGCGTGTAAAAAAGGCCGCTAGATGGCGTACTTGAGAACTGAGGTCCAACTTCGACGTCATTGGTTGTTTAAATCTTTGTATTGTATCGTTTTTAACGCTGCTATTGTGTGCAGAGTGAGGCGTCACGTGAACAACAAAAAGTCGGGTTTCGGAGATCGGGGATTCAACAAAATTTTAGCTTACTTTGCGTATTTTTGATAAATTCGGGAACAAAAACATTATATCGACCATTTTCCATTGTTGATGGCAGGGCGGGGGTTTCATCGTCATCATCATCAGCCTGTTGCAGTCCACTGCTGGACATAGGCCTCTCCAAAAGCTCGCCACTTTGATCGATCTTCGGCTACTCGCATCCAGTTCCAGCCAGCCCTCTTGCGCAGATCGTCACTTCATCTAGCCTGAGGTCGTCCTACACTGCGTTTACCAAGACGAGGTCTCCACTCCAGAACTCCTTTACCCCAACGGTTGTCAGTTCTGCGGCAGATGTGGCCAGCTTACTGCCACTTCAGCTTGCTAATCCGGTGAGCTATGTCGATAACTTTGGTTCTCTGCCGGTGCTGGGGGTTTTAATGTTGTAAAAAACTGCTTACGTAATACTTGAACAGCCCCTTTACATCTGTCAAGATCAATAAGAAATAGTTGTCAGTAGCGGACTATTTTACTTACCAACTATAATGACCACATTGTTTTCCCGGATGACTTGCATCAGCTCTTCCCTCACTGCGAAGGCGGGTAAGTACCTCCTTTGTTCGTAGATCGTCTTCTTAGTTACGAAGTCAGATTTCGATTGTGGTTCCTCAGCTGAAATAAGTTTTAAAAAAATTAGATGGTAGGTAAGTACCAATTTCTTTCCTATTAAATGTTTTCATATTTTTTTACTATCGCTCCACTTTATCTCACTGTTTTGTGAAAAAAGTATGGCCGCATTACTTATACAGGATGTATCTGTGAACATTTACATCTCTTTAACCACGTGTTCTATCAACCATTCTGAACAACATTTGTTCAACAACTGTTCTATTTACATCGAAATTTTTTTCGACTCCCCACACTAACTGACTAAGACACGTGACCGATTTTGTATGAAATGTTGAATTTTTATGTGAATTCTCAAAAGTCATAAAACAAATGTTGTTCAGAATGGTTGGTAGAACACATGGCTAAAGGGATGTAAATGTTCACAAATACACCCTGTATATTCTTGTTCATGGTTATAATCACTTTCAGTAAGTGACGAAGACATTATAAATATTTTACACTTTCTTATTCTGTATTTTTTTATAAATTGGTAGATTTTTTTTCTGAAGTAGTCATACCCAGAATTTTATTAATTCGTCTGAGCTTCTTCTAGCTGGATAATTATTTAAACATTTTACTCACCTGTTTTGTCCAAATGCTCAGCATATTTGTATGCCTCTTTCGTTGGCCCATCTTCCAATTCTTCCTTCTCTTTCTGTATGCCCATGATGTTTCCTGCAATGAAAATATACTAATTAATAATATTATTAATAATATTTCACTACATCACATACATTGATCTGACTCTGAGTTACAGATATCAGAACCAACAGTGGGATTACAAATATATACGTATAATACTTTTCTTTTGTAAATACATACTTATAATATGTACATAGAAAACACCCAGACCAATACAAACAGACATGTTCATGCACACAAATGTTTGTACTGTGCGGGGATCGAACCCGCAACCCTTGGCCCAGACGCAGCATTCATTACCACTGAACCAAACGGGTCGTAAATTGAAAACAAATGCATAAAAAAGAAACTGTTTTTTTTTTGGCAAACGGAGAAGACGAGCATCTTTTCTTCTTCCTCCGGAATTTGGCCGTCGGTAATCTCACTCACTCGGCGAAACACAGAATATATGCAATATGTACAGTGAACTCATAGTAGGTATACTTGACCACTCGGGAGATCAACCTTAAGAATTTTGACCGCTCTGGAGGTCAACTTAAAGAAGCTTTACCAGTTGGGAAGTCAACTTAAGGAAACTTGACTGCTTGGGAAAATGTCAAATTAAAAAAATATTATTTGTGCATCTTATAAAGGCTATTTGTACACCAATGATTAATATAATGAACAATAATTTTGATACTGATTTAGTTATTTCGGTAAGTTAGGGGCTAGCTAGTATGGTGATTAGTTAAATAATATCTGAAAAGAAACACTTTTTACCTAGCTTGGTTCCCTCTAGTTTCCAATGTTTCTTCTGTGCTTTCCTTCTCTCCTTCTGTTCCCTAAACGCTTTTACTAAAGCAGAGCCTTTTCGAGCGTTTATCGCCATGTCCGCTGTTGGGTCTTTTACCTGGAATAAAATTAAAAATCATAGGCTGCTTCTACGTCTTAAGAATAATAAAGTCAACAAAAATTCTAAGTACACCAAGACAGTGTTTTGAGTTATTGAATTGCAGAAGGAGATTTCTACTCTTTCCCTGTTGTTATCCATGAAAAGAGCCACCTCTCGTAGTGTCATACACACTGACACCAGGTATCCTTTCTCTCCAGATGATGATGGTGATAAAGAAGGTTTGTCTTGGTTGGATGGGTGTTGTCAGGGTGTTTTGTCTTGATTGTATTTGAAGGGTACAGGCAAAGAACAGGGATTGTCACATTTTTGATTTTTTTAAATTTTATTAAAGGCAAATCTTTGCCTAAAGTAGTTTAGTCCCCAACCCCAATTACTTAATAAAAAAAAAAGTAAACAGATGACACCAAAAATACGTTTTTATCTATGGCCGAAGCGAAAAATACTATGGAAAATATATATTTATAAACTTTACATTGCGTTTTTCTCAAAATCGTTTCATTAGGACATTCCCTGTTCTTTGTCTGTACCCTTCATTTGTATAACTTGTGTGTTTGTGCCTACAGTTTCCGGCGGTTGCCCTAAGGTGCTGTTCCTCTTGGTAGCTGTTGAGGCTATTCTGTTGAGATACTGAAGTAATCTGGTTCGTGTTTTGACCCCATCGAGTAGGTCTGCTACAAGAAGGATATTAGAATTTGTCGAATTGACTATTTACCGCATAGGTAAGTAAATACTTCATATAACCGGGACTAAACGCGACGAAATTTAATAAGTACATTCTAGCACTTACTGCTTGACGTTTCGGCTGCGTTACAACAGCCGTGGTCACAAGCGAACTGGAGGCGCACGGCGTCGTCTGCTACGCCCGGCTTGTGCATCTTCAGATACCTTCTCATTTCGATAGCAGCCGAAATGTCAAGCTGCTAGAATGTTATTATTAAATTTCGTCGCGTTTAGTCCCGTTTATATAAAGTATTTGTATAATGTATGCGAAAGTTTAAAAACATAGGTAAGTAAAGTACTAAAACGTTGATATGGGCGATGTATACGATGCTGAGTTTTTTTTTATTATGTGATAGGTAGCAGACGAGCAGGCGGATCACCTGATGGTAAGCTATTGCTGCCGCTCATGGATACTTGCAACACCAGTGGAGTTACAAGTGCGTTGCCAACCTTTTATCCCCTTCCCCCCGGGTGGGCCTCCGGTACCCTCACACACTCAGCGAAACACAGCACAGGAGCTGCTTCACGCCGGTTTTCTGTGAGGCAGTGGTACCACTCCGGTCGAGCCGGCCCATTCATGTCGAAGCGTGGCTCTCCCACAGTTTTCATTTCTGTTGGGATCAGCTGTTAAACTTACAGGTATAACCGGCTCCGGTTGCTTCGTGAACACAATCCTGCCGTCGAGGAATGGTGGCACAATGTTGTGCACCAGGAGATGGACTCGGTCTACACTTTCCTGAAAATTTACATAAATAAAATATTTTACATCACATCATATAAGTCAATCGTAAGTAAAGGTCGCGGGAGTCCCTTGGATGCGGGTGGCACAGGACCGATCTGTATGAAGAACGTTGGGGGAGGCCTATGTCCAGCAGTGGATGTCTATTGGCTGAAATGATGATGATGAAAAAAAAAATGTTATAAGTCACAGGACAAAATATTATACAGTGTGTATCTGTGAACATTTACATCCCTTTAACCACATGTTCTAGCAACCATTCTAAACAACATATTATTTTTGTTTTATGACTTTTAAGAAATCACATGAATATAAATCATCCTTTCATTCAATGTGTATCATGGCTAAGTGATTGGTTAATATTGTATTGTGACGAAACAAATTTAACGAATTTTAAAAAGCCGTAGCAAAAATGTTGTTCAGAATGGTTGGTTGGCTTTGATATAGTCCGAAGAATTAGCACGCTGAAGTGGCGCCAGTGGGCTAGTCATATATTTTTTCAAGTAAAAAGTGGCAGACGAGCAGACGGATCAACTAATACTACTGGAACTGATGGTAAGCGATTGGGGTTTAACAACCCACATTATTAAATGAAGAACAGAAGAGACTTACCTCATCCAAATCATTATTGACATTGATTGAGTGAACAACGCCGCTGGTTAACATTCTGTTCCGCTCCCACAGCTCGTTGTCTTTGTCTATCTGCTGGCGTTGGGCAGAGACTTTCCTATTCCGTCTCTTTTCTATCTGTTCCTCTTTGCGGGCTACATACTCTGCACTAGTATCGGCGAAGGGATCTGATTCGTCAGCCTCACCTGTAAGTTTTGACCGTACAATAAGAATTAACAAAACATTACGAGCCATAACAAAAAAAAAAAAAAATCAGGTGTTGCGAAATAAAAAACCTCTCTCACAAGGCTACCAT
Source organism: Cnaphalocrocis medinalis (assembly GCA_014851415.1). NCBI lineage: Eukaryota > Metazoa > Arthropoda > Insecta > Lepidoptera > Crambidae > Cnaphalocrocis > Cnaphalocrocis medinalis. Next base: position 2,780,808 of record CM026287.1, on the reverse strand, counting down.
CACTTAAGTCAATGGTATGAATGCATTTCAAAAACAGCTAACTCTCACCTTCACCCATATTGTACCAGGCCCTGTCGAGTTTCTTTTCAGCCTCTTCCCATTCAGGATCATCCATGTCCAAGCCTCGTCGAGAAGTAGCAAATCTGTAAGTATTTAGGAACAAACATGAATTATACAGGGTGCATCTGTGAACATTTACATCCCTTTGACCACATCATCTACCAACATTTGTTCTATGATTCTTGGAAATTTGTGGAAAAAAAACTTTTCACACAACATCAGTCATGTGGCATGTGAAAAAAATTTGAATTTACGGATCATTCAGATTCACTGGTTCAAGTATATTGATGGATTACATTCTGACGCCATCGATGGCGCAGTGGCTAAGGTGTGTTCGCCCGAAGCGCGAAAGGTCCTGGGTTCGATTCCCAGTCAAGTCAATTTAGGATACTACATTTTCTAAATCTTCTTGGGTCTAGGTGGTAGGACGCCCCCATTTCATTATTGTCACCTGGTACTCATAGTCCAGGGGTTGCCCTAGTTTTAGACTAGGTTGATTGGTGTGATTGTCTGGCACATTTATTTTACTTAGAAAGTACCTATGAATGTATTACAATATTCACTTACTTATGTGGAGTAGCCCTATCGGAGAATTCATAAGGTCTTCCTTTATAATCCCTCAGTGGCTTGCCTCTCTCACTTCGTTGTGATCTATCTGAAGGGCCGTCACGTGGCAGTGGAGTAGGGAAGTCCCAACTGGATTTGCGTATTGGAGCTTTAGGGTCATCATCATCGTCATCCCAAGCCGTCTTGTCGGTTGGTTTCAACACTTTCATACTGAAATCAAAAAAGATATGTTTTATGGGCATAATAATTGTGATACAATGTCAGGTAAAATTACTTAGGCTCTCGTGTAAAAGGTCAATTTAAGACAAAGAGTCTTAAGTGCAGAAAATGAATCATTTTACGCAACATGATTCAGGCTGTTAGTTAGGATTTGATAACAAAAAAATTTAGGTACGAATTTTAGAAAACCCAGAAATCTAATTCAGGACCTCAAGCTTAGCTTTTGACTTAAATTACTGTACTAGTCAATAGCTACACTTATTGCATTGAAAATAACATGTCCATAGGCACATTTTGATTTTTTTTTTTTTTTTAAGCGGGCGGCTATGCAGGTCTTATTTAGACCAGTATCATTGCGACCAGTTTGATCTATTGTGATCGCCGCTATGCTACATTTCAGTCTCAAATCCTACACTTTTAAGAAAGTGAAATTTTGATTTTACATACCTGGGAGTTCTAGGTTCATCTTTGAACCTGGGTTCATAATAGCTCCTCCTAGAACTATCTCGACTTCTTTCACTTTCACGATCCCTCTTATCTCGTCTCTCAGAATCTCTATCTCTTCTATCAGATCGGTCATCTCTTTCCCTCCTATCAGACCTGTCATCTTTTCTTCTATCTCTGTCCCTATCTCTCCTATAGTCATCATATCTTCTGTCCCTGTCTCTACGGTCATATCGGTGTCGATAGAAGCGGTCATCTTCTTCATCCTTTGATCTAGATTTCTTTTCTTCTTGTGTTGAATTGTGGACACCTTTTTCTTTTAACTCCTTTATCTCTCCTAAAAGCAGATTTTTTTCATAATTTGAAAATCTTTGTTAACAATACTTCATAGAAATTATTTGTATTGTTATGTGTACACAATATAACACTGTCAATGCAAGAATGTTATTACTTGGACAAAGATAGCATAGTAATAATACAATATCTGTTTTTGGTTCAGGATGAAACATGGTATCAAAAAATATGATTGTTTGTTGACATTTAAATCTAACTTCTCCTAACAAAAGCCATAGAAATAGTGATATTGAGTATTAATACTCGCAATAACAATAGAAATATATAAAAGAAAACTTATCACTAGTTGATTTCATGAAAAAAAGCTCAAAATGTAACAGTCAAATTGATAAATAGGTTATGAATTGATTGAGTGAAAAATTTAATAGTAAGGGAACGACATTTTACCTTTGTAACCTCTCCAACATGCGTTCACGTGCTTGCTCTGATATACCACCAGTGTAAGTCGGTGTTTCTTCATTGTGTCTCCTATATTTACGTTCTTTCGTGCCCCCAGAATCACTACTACTTTCCGCAGATTCATCCTCATCTACATCATCTTGAAACGATATTAGACTCTTCTGCTTCCTCTTAGCTGCTGCCAACTTATCTAAGCCTAATAGAGAAGGCTTTGCAAACTGAAAATCTGAAGGTTTCTCCTTCTTTTTGATGATTAAGCCCCCTGGAGCATCACCCGAAGATCCTTCCAAACGATGCAAGTTTTTATCGTCATCTGACATGGTATGAATTATATAATACCACTAATATAAAACGTATTAATACCACTAACCGACGTGTAGATTTATTTCTATTTAACCAGTTAATTTTCTGAATAAATTGCAAAACATTGCGCCAGCTCGTGAATTCGTGATCAAAATAAAAGTGACGTTAAAACCTGTCAAGTGTCAAACATGTTGACTGACTGTCAAAGTGACAATATCAGTTTTAGTTTTTTTAGTTTCATGGCTCTGGATTTGTATTAGTAGATTCCAAGAGAATGTAAGGCTGTAAATATACTAGCCGATTTGAACAACTTTGAAAAAAGTAGGTAAATAATAATGCATTAAGAAAGTCATGAAATCAATTGATAGCGCCACTGCCGCTTACTCTGTAGTAAAATCAATGAAGCTACAGACAGACATAAGCGGCAGTGGCGCCATCAATTAATTTCATGTGCTTCTTGCTTGATGCATTTTATAATCCGTCAAAAATCTTGAAAACGGATTTGGGGAACTAACGTGATACCTACCTAGTTCGCGAGTTTTATAACTAACGTGGTTAACATACCCTATGCCGACAGGTTATGTCTACAGTGCAGAATCACAGTCTCACTGAGGATATTCTGTGGCAGTGTAAAAAAAATAGACCTTAACCCACTGCCGCATCCATGCCGCGGTCGGTCCTTTCAAAAGTGATGTTGATACCGTGTAATTCACTTGTCTATCCATTTTGTTAAAGAAGGTATCACTAATTCGCTAGTTATTTCATGACCAATAACTCAAGCGAATAAAGAACTTGAGTTTGAAATTACGGCTTTATTGTGTCCTCGAACAGACATGCAGTAACCTTTATTTTACCTATATGCTTTGGCGACACTAACCTTTTTTTCTATTACTGTCGGACGGAGTGCACCACGGTTCCTGGCTTCTGTCCATTTTTGTTCAGGGTTATGTTAAATTTAATCTTCTTTCATACAACATCAGATAGTCACATGAGCAATTCCATTTCCACGTTCTCTGTTCCCTTACCCTCATGTTTCGATGGGACACCAGTGTGTCACTATCAAAGAGGAATTGGACGCAGACACTAAGAAATTCAAGTACAAGTTTTTGGCCTGGCCCGGGTGTCGAACCCGGGACCCCTAGCTTGCGCGTCGCTTTAAAGTGCGACCCACTAGGGCCACTACGCACTATGCCTCTGAGGCAGTCAAAGATTATTGCAATATTAATACATCATAGGTAAGTACCTGACACAGATTAGGTACATTACTTAAATCTAAGTATTAAATATATTAATTTTGCGAGCATCATTTGACGAATTATTATTAATAATAATATTATACAGTAGATAATTTAAGCAATTTCAGTCAGCTCTACTTTAAAATTATTAATTTAGGGAATCTCATTTAGGTTCGTTGATGGAATCACTTGTGTAAATTAAAACAGACACCTCCCTCATAATTTTAATCACTTTACGCTTGCCGCATCATCGCACTTGATGTTATGAAAATTAAGATCAGGAATGATCCAGTGGCGGAAACGCGTAGCCCAAATTAGTGCCAAGCAATTAAATCAGAAATAAACAAAATAACCGGCCGCAAATTGCACATGCGAATAAATCACACATGTTAAATCTTTTCATTTGGTCGGACAGCAAAAATAGACCAGTTTGTGATCGAGACCACTCGCACAACGTCGTGTGCCAGGGTTTAAAAAATAAACTTTGCGCGCGAAAAAATTTACATCGATAAAATTTTATCTGTGGAATTATTTTTTATTTTTATTAAGTTTTTAAAAAGTGTCCGGATGTTTTTTAACGATTTTCGCTTGAGTGAAAAGTTTTTAACTCTTTGATGTTTTAAAATTAGCGTATTTTGTGGCAGCGATGCGTGACAAGGTCGATTTAGGGGCAATTTAATAGCGGGTGACAAATAGGCGCAGCTCTAAATCTGTTTTTAGTGATTTGAGTTAATAGTGAGTGAGTTTGTTTATCTGTGAAACCGAAAATGCTGGCCATGGAGAATAAGGATGTTGAAGGTTTGTGTTCTTTTTTTTTTTTTTTAATATCAATTGTTTAAATTTAAGTGTTGATTTATAGAAATTAGTTAAAAATAAAATAATAAATAGACCAACATTATGTACAGTCGACTCCAAAAATACGTAATTACGTATACACTTTAGGACCTTGTCACAATACATATTAGAAAGTAAAAGTCTATCTATGAGCAAGTTAAGTCGTCCTAGTATTGTGACAAGGTCCTAAAGTGTATACATATTTTTGGAGTCGACTGTACCTACATAATATATGATGGCAGTTACATGTTTTAACTTAGAAATAATAACGAATATAGCCTTATTGAAGTAAAACATTTGTGTTTACAATAGTATAACGTTTCGACCAATTCTGAAAGCGGTTAACTATTTACTGTATTTCAATTACCTACTAGGTATAAAGTTGTTTAGGTAGATATATAACTTACCTATTAGGTACCTATAAGTACCAACCTAGATCTGTTTGTGGAAGGAAGGAACACTCTTTATCTAATCTTGTAACAAGGGTCAATGCTGGTAGGTACAGTCAGCAACACGTCCAGTTACTCCCCGCCGTGCAAAAATACCGTTTGTGTCTCATGTCATAAGGACGGTGCTTAAATACTTAGTAAACAAAGGGCAACTTGACTTGACGCCGTGTGTACCTATCAATTTATTAATAATATTTTCTCATTTGAACGCCCCGTTGATCTAGTGGTTTAAGTACCAGGCCGTGATCTCGGGGTCCCGGGTTCGATTCCCGGGTCGAGCAAAAGTATGTTTCGAATTTTTCGAACATAGCTTGGGTTTGTGATCACCAATCCGCATTAGGCAAGCGTGGTGATTAAGCCTAATCCCATCATAGTAGCGATAACTTGATTTCTATGATGGAGGCCTTGCCCTGCAGTGGGACAGTATATAGGCTGAGACAGACAGACAGACAGACAGACAGACAGACAGACAGACAGACAGACAGACAGACAGACAGACAGACAGACAGACAGACAGACAGACAGACAGACAGACAGACAGACAGACAGACAGACAGACAGACAGACAGACAGACAGACAGACAGACAGACAGACAGACAGACAGACAGACAGACAGACAGACAGACAGACAGACAGACAGACAGACAGACAGACAGACAGACAGACAGACAGACAGACAGACAGACAGACAGACAGACAGACAGACAGACAGACAGACAGACAGACAGACAGACAGACAGACAGACAGACAGACAGACAGACAGACAGACAGACAGACAGACAGACAGACAGACAGACAGACAGACAGACAGACAGACAGACAGACAGACAGACAGACAGACAGACAGACAGACAGACAGACAGACAGACAGACAGACAGACAGACAGACAGACAGACAGACAGACAGACAGACAGACAGACAGACAGACAGACAGACAGACAGACAGACAGACAGACAGACAGACAGACAGACAGACAGACAGACAGACAGACAGACAGACAGACAGACAGACAGACAGACAGACAGACAGACAGACAGACAGACAGACAGACAGACAGACAGACAGACAGACAGACAGACAGACAGACAGACAGACAGACAGACAGACAGACAGACAGACAGACAGACAGACAGACAGACAGACAGACAGACAGACAGACAGACAGACAGACAGACAGACAGACAGACAGACAGACAGACAGACAGACAGACAGACAGACAGACAGACAGACAGACAGACAGACAGACAGACAGACAGACAGACAGACAGACAGACAGACAGACAGACAGACAGACAGACAGACAGACAGACAGACAGACAGACAGACAGACAGACAGACAGACAGACAGACAGACAGACAGACAGACAGACAGACAGACAGACAGACAGACAGACAGACAGACAGACAGACAGACAGACAGACAGACAGACAGACAGACAGACAGACAGACAGACAGACAGACAGACAGACAGACAGACAGACAGACAGACAGACAGACAGACAGACAGACAGACAGACAGACAGACAGACAGACAGACAGACAGACAGACAGACAGACAGACAGACAGACAGACAGACAGACAGACAGACAGACAGACAGACAGACAGACAGACAGACAGACAGACAGACAGACAGACAGACAGACAGACAGACAGACAGACAGACAGACAGACAGACAGACAGACAGACAGACAGACAGACAGACAGACAGACAGACAGACAGACAGACAGACAGACAGACAGACAGACAGACAGACAGACAGACAGACAGACAGACAGACAGACAGACAGACAGACAGACAGACAGACAGACAGACAGACAGACAGACAGACAGACAGACAGACAGACAGACAGACAGACAGACAGACAGACAGACAGACAGACAGACAGACAGACAGACAGACAGACAGACAGACAGACAGACAGACAGACAGACAGACAGACAGACAGACAGACAGACAGACAGACAGACAGACAGACAGACAGACAGACAGACAGACAGACAGACAGACAGACAGACAGACAGACAGACAGACAGACAGACAGACAGACAGACAGACAGACAGACAGACAGACAGACAGACAGACAGACAAACATACGAATATAGGAAAATTATTGAAAGTAAAACCATTTTCAACGTGTTTGTTAAACAATAGGCAAATACCGCTTTTCGCACCACCATTCTGATAAGCAGTAAAATAGTTTTAACGATCTATTTTACTGTATTTCGATTCCGCAGTGCCTAAAGACAAAAGTCTATAATCAGTGCGTCTACCCGTCAGGGTCAAAACGTGGCACTAACAGCACGGCTAGTCTACAAGTTTAAAGTCGCTCAGCGGGCTATGGAAAGAGCTACTTATGCTCGGCTTTACTTTGCGTGATCGAATCCGAAACGATGTGAATCTGACAAATACGGGGCCAAAACGTGGACACTAATAGCACGGCTAGTCTACAAGTTTAAAGTCGCTCAGCGGGCTATGGAAAGAGCTACTTATGCTCGGCTTTACTTTGCGTGATCGAATCCGAAACAAGGTGATCCGGCAGAGAACCAAAGTTATCGGCTAGCTAATGAAATATAATTATTAGCAACTAGTGGCCGCCCGCAAATTCGTTTGCGTGAACTTTAGGACTCTGACTTAAAGATGATTATCTAAATAGAGTATTGGGCCAAGGAATAACGTAGTCCCATCACCAAACTTGGAACCCCTTTTAAGTTCGAAATATCCTTCTTTATCGGATCTCATCCAAAAATGCTTACACATTTGATAATTTTGATTCCATTTCATCCCATATTGCTATGGTGCAGCTGGGCTCTTAGAGTTCCACACCAGGTGTTCCATGATCTTTGATTTTTTTCATGTCTCAGAAAATGCTCAATCTAAACAACTTTGTTAGGTGCCATTGACCTACCTCTTTAGTTTAGCTGGCGTGTGGTGGTTTACATCAAGTAACCTGGTCTTCCAAATAAAATATACCTATAAGTTGCCCTGATTTACAGCTATACAATAAAAAAGTTTCATTGAATTGCTTGAGTAGTTTCGAGATAGCGCGAACAACAGACAAACAGACAAACAGACAAACAGACAAACAGACAAACAGACAAACATACGAATATAGGAAAATTATGAAAAAAACCATTTTCAACGTGTTTGTTAAACAATAGGCAAATACCGCTTTTCGCACGACTATTCTGATAAGCAGTAAAATAGTTTTAACGATCTATTTTACTGTATTTCAATTACTAAAGTAGGTATAAAGTTGTGTTTAGGTAGGCATACCTAACTTACCTATCTATTATGTAGGTATAAGTACCTAGATCTGTTGTGGAAGGAAGGAACACCTTTATCTAATCTTGTAATAAGGATCAATGCTGGTAGGTACAGTCAGCAACACGTCCAGTTACTCCCCGCCGTGCAAAAATACCGTTTGTGTCTCATGTCATAAGGACGGTGCTTAAATACTTAGTAAACAAAGGGCAACTTGACTTGACGCCGTGTTTACCTATCAATAATTAATAACTATAGTCGAGCCGTTGTATCATGCCCGATTTGACAATACCTTTTTTTTAATTTTGCACTTATCCTTGTTATGAGGAACACATTTCGCGAATCATAAAGAACTACTTTAAAATTATAAATTCTTTATGATTCGCGAATGTGTTCCTCATAACAAGGATAAGTGCAAAATTAAAAAAAAGGTATTGTCAAATCGGGCATGATACAACGGCCCGACTATAGTGGCCCGCCCTCACTTCGCTTCGGGACCGTAGTTCATAAATGAACCAATAGATGGCGCTGGACGTCGATTACATCGCGCTAGGGTTTCGTGTTTTAGGTTTACCTATAAGCCTTCTCGTTGTTTATAGAAGTTACGTCTTTATAAATAGTAAAGATATTTTCACATCGTCGATTCCGCAGTGCCTAAAGACAAAAGTCTATAATCAGTGCGTCCTACCCGTCACGGGTCAAAACGTGGGCACTAACAGCACGGCTAGTCTACAAGTTTAAAGTCGCTCAGCGGGCTATGGAAAGAGCTACTTATGCTCGGCTTTACTTTGCGTGATCGAATCCGAAACAAGGTGATCCGGCAGAGAACCAAAGTTATCGAAATAGCTTAGAATTTTGAATTAAGTAGGTACCTACCTAGGTACCTGTTTAACATACTTACCTTGATCTAATGTTATATAATATTATAATAATAGACAATTGATAACATTAATTATGTACCGAACTCGATTAAGCCATCATTATCTTGGATTACGAATTATCTTATCTGAGTTCAACATTCAGTAATCCATAAGTCGGTATTAGATAATCCTTTTTGTCTTCCTAAGCTTAGAAGGGAATTTGTACAGTCAGCGCCACGTCATGTTACCTTTCCACAGTGCGAATATAGAACTTGTTTCTCAGTTAAAAAGGACTTTCTAATAGTCCAAGACGGGTAAAGTCGCACAAGGTGACTAAGCCTATCTGTCGAAGAACTGACAATCGTTGGGGCAAAAGTTACATACCTACATAATTATATGTTATTATAAGAAATGATCTCACATTTTTAACCTCACACCATCACCATTACAAAAACACAATCATCAAAATAATAAAAATATACAATGAAAATGCTTCAACTAGACATACTTACCTACTTAACTTAGATTAAAAATATATCTTAATAAGTAAGTCTCCGTCTCGAAAAAAAACAAAAAGGCCCGAAACCACAGAATACTTAATAGTACAAGCCTAAACTTATTAAAGTAAAGACAGCATTGAAATAGCTTATCGGCCAGTTCCGGGAAAATCAGGTTAAAAAAATAAGGGTAAACAGGATTGGCGGCGAGTCAACAACACTTTGAAGTTTTCAGTTTATTTACTTGCGAAACTCGCACGCTTCACTGAATACTCCCAGATAGTTACGTCATAGTTGTGTACTTTACCTATCGTACCATAAAATTACTAAAACACATACCTGTATATAGTAGTACCAGCCACTGCAGGGCAAAGGCCACCATCATAGAAATCATGCCATCGCTTCTACTTATGATGGGATTAGGCTTAATCATCACGCTTGCCTAATGCGGTGATCACACACCGAGCTAAGTTCGAAAAGTTTGATACATATTTTTTGCTCTATCTGGGAATCGAACCCAGGACCTCGTGGGCTCGGTTTCGAACCAACAACCTTCTTTTCGGAAAGCGGACGTTCTTATCTATTGAACTGCATCAGACAATCACACCACACGTCCTGTCAACCTGATCTCAAACTAGGGCAACTCCTGTATAGTCTGCGGCAAAAAAGTGTAGTTATGACCTTGAATGCGCAGAAACCAATTTTAATAGAAAATCTTTTTTTTAGAAGTGCGCAAAAGTCGGTCATCGCTATTCTTTCGTGCCGCCAGCTATACTATGAATAGGTACCAGATGACCATAATTAACTGGGGGCGTCATTCCAGAACACTTTTCTAAGTTTCTAAGTTTTCTTGGGTCTGGACCTTAAAACTTAGAAAATGTAGTTAGTCAGTCCTAAATTGACTTGACTGGGACTCGAACCCGGGACCTTTCGCGCTTCGGGCGAACACCTTAGCCACTGCGGCATCGAAGCCGTTACTTGGCACGCCATTTTCAGTTTTTAAGTTAGAAAACTGTATTTTTTTGTGTCAAATAAACGTTTTTTCTTTCTTTCAAACTTTATAGTTACCTAACCATCAAAATTTAACGTAACTAGTTAACAAAACAAATTATTTCGTGTCAACCGCAGTTAGTAGCGAGTTTTGAGTTCACTGCATCATTCAGAAGTTTGAGGTAAGCTGGCCGTTGCATGCAGTGCTGGACTAAAGCAAGACCAAAGCGAGACTAAGTTAGTCATGGTCATTATGGATGGGTGGAGAAAACATTGAGCTGTGGCCGTGGAGAGAAACTATCATAAACCTTTATTAGGTAAAAAAGTTAGCACATTTTTATCAAAGTACGTACAGCCACACATCAAAGTATACAAAACTGTCAAATTTCCTCATGCAATTCTCACCTTTAAGTCACACGTGTTTGGTTCAATATCAATTGAGGAAATTTGACAGATTGTGGTAACCTGATGTGTGGCTGTCTGTACCTAAAAAACGTTGTTTTTATATTTAAAACGACGAAACATGGCATTGGCATTTGCCATTTTGCCCAGCAGTGGGACAATAGATAAAAAAAACAACAAAAAAAAAAGGACGAAAACCATAGCGACATAATATGAGTAAAGAAAGGGTTTAAAGGCGAGAAAGAGAGAGAAAAGCTTAACTAGTGAATTATCAAAATCAGGGACTCTGCAACATGACTGACAGAATTTAAAAATATTTTTGACCTTTGCTGGATGAGTCAGTCTTGGTAATTTTTCTCAAGACCAATTCACAACACTAGTTGCATGCTTTACAGTAGGTATACAATATTACTGAACCAGTCCTGTTTCAAAACTAGTTTTGTAAATGTTCATATTTTACCCTAACCGGGAGGTTGGGAGTAACATAAACAATAAGTTGCTTAACTATAGCGGCTTTGTGATTTGTGAGATTAAACAATACAGGCTTGCGATAATATTTTGACCGTGGGAGAGCCATGCTTCGGCGTGAATGGGTTCAACGAAGTATTACCACAGCCTCACACAACCCGGCCAATCGGGGGCAAAAGTGAGCCAAGGTTTAAAGTCTGGCAGCGTTTGTGTGACTCCACTGGTGTATATCGGCGGCGGCAATCGCTCTCCTTCAGGTGATCCATCTGCTCGTCTGCCACCTATTACAAAAAAAAAAAACTAAATTGACCACAAGTTTAATCATTGACCAGGCATTGCAATGTTCAATTTAAATTTTATTCCATAATTTGAACGTTGACTAGGATCAGGGTCCCAAATAATTTCCCATGGGAATACGGAAACCTGAAACTTTTGTCCGTTTTGCCAATAAATATTAATCCGTGAAGTATCGGAAAAACCTACATAGGTAACTTTATTTGTACCCACTTCATGTTTAAATCTGTATAAAGTATCAGCCTGTACTGTCCCACTGCAGGGCAAAGGCCTTCATCACAGAAATCAAGTCATCGCTACTATGATGGGATTAGGCTTAATAAACACGCTTGCCTAAATGCGGATTGGCGATCTCAAACCCAAGCTATGTTCGAAAATTTGAGACATATTATATTATTTTTCCAGATCACGGCCCGGTGCTTAAACCACTAGACGGGTCGTTTAAAACTGTATACTGTGTTTTTATTGCTGAAATGGCCCGCCCTCACTTCGCTTCGGGACCGTAATTCAGAAATGAACTAATAGATGGCGCTGTGTTTAATTACATCGCGCAAGCGTTCTGTGTTTTCGGTTTACCTATAAGCCTTGTCGTTGTCTATAGAAGTTAACTTCTTAGTTAGAAGATAGAAGATAGGCAGACAAGCATGCGGCCCATCTGATGGTAGATGGTAACCGCCGCTCATAGATATGGATAGGGTCGAGAAATTAATCGATAGCGCCACAGCATTGATAGTCTTGACTTTAGTATTTAAGGTGTATTATGGTTGGTAATCTCTTATCACATGATAGCGTGTCGTCTGTCACCTACATAAAAAACCTTGAAAAACTTGACTGGGCCTGTTTTCAGGGGCGGCCGTGAAAATGACCATGCCCTTGCGCATGCGGCGCTTCCCGACTGAAGGGCTGGGGTTACAGGAATAACACCAAGTTCAACCGGAGACATCTGGCGGGCAGCCAGGTGGACTGTAGGGTTGGCAATGCCAGATCCGCGTTCATATTTTTGATTGGGACACTTAACTGTTTTGATGATAAACGTGGTGGTCAGGAAAGAAGGTAGGTACCTACTGATTTAGGGAGGTACCTAATAGAAATATATTTACACTAGTGACCCGCCCTCACCTTGTTTCGGGACATAAGTTCCAGTTTGTTTCAATAGATGGCGCTGGATTTCAATTATATCGTGCAAGTGTAAGCCCTGTCAATATCTATAGAATTTACTTCTTTATAAAGAATATGGATATGGATAAAGAAAATAAAAATACAAGAAAATTCACATTACGTAGGCTAGATGTCGAAATCACAAAACTGTAGACAGCCTTTTAGAAAAGGATTCGCTTTTAATTTGTAGGTCCGAAGTCGTAGCTGCGGTCGGGAAATAATATTGTGTTTCGTGAGTCGAGTCTTGAGCTGGGAAAATTTTATTATACTTACCTAGATTGACATGATATTTTTAGTACAAATTACAACAACAACAATAGGAAACAGAATAGATATTGTTATACAATGTAATTAAACAGTATTTCTGTGGGGTCTGCTCTGGGTGTTTGTGGTACCTACCTTTGTTGTTCTTGGCTCCCATAGTACTTACAAGGGAAAACCTTATTTTGGGTGGTCCCAAATTGACCCCACTTTTTAATCATAAACCAAACCAAGACCAAGACCAAATAATCTACTTTAACTTTTTAATCATGGACCTGGATGTCTCAATTTATAGAATTTATTTATAAAATGGTTCAACATTTAACAACCCTAACCGGACGCGACACGGCAATATACTGCTACGTTTACAAATAATTTTCGTAAACATTGTCGATGTTGTATCGAGAGGTGATTTTATGAATTTGTCGAACCCAAAATTCAGGAGTGACGTCCAATAAACACCGTTAAATTTTAGCCGTTTTAATCCGCAAGCTTTCATAATAGGGAACCCGAATAACGCCCCTTTAGGATGTTAGATCATCGAAATATGCAAAATAAAAATCAGCTATTCCGGCCAAAAAGAATATTCACCACGCAATAGGATATCAAAATGAGGAAAATAAAATTTTACTTAAGTATTTTGATCGATTTTTTTTGCATTAGGCAAACGTGGTGATAAGCCTAATCCCATCATAGTAGCGATGACTTGATTTCTATGATGGAGGCCTTTGCCCTGCAGTGGGACAGTTTATAAGCTGATACTTTACTTTTTTGATGATATTTACATGCTGAAAGGACTTTCTTCGTGTTACCTATTTATGAGAGCTTATCGGTATTAAAACGACTCAAATTTAACAGTGTGTTTGTCTTTGAAGACGGGTGCCAGATTTAGAAAAAAAAATAGCAATTTGTTAACGAATGATTTACCTACTAGCTCAAAGTCACAACCTCGACGGATTAGTGGCTAAGGTTAATGGTTAAGGACCTATTTGTTGCGTCCAAGCGCCGCCAAACCTTGATTCCCGGTGGGGCTATTTCATAACTAGCGGCCGCCCGCGACTTCGTACGCGTGGAGTTAATTATTGACACTTACCGTCATATTTTGGACAATCCACACAATATATATTTTTATAAATTGTAGCCTATGTGTTATTCTGATGTATAAGCTATATTGTGGCAAAGTTTCATTCAAATCCATTCAGTAGTTTTTACGTGAAAGAGTAACAAACATCCATATATCCATACATCCTTACAAACTTTCGCCATTATAATAGTAGTAGGATATTTATCTTTACTTTAATTCATATTTTAAGACTCACTAACCACTGCGCTACCGGGGCTGAAAATACCATACTTTTACAATATGTAGGTACCTCCATCTTTTTAAAGATGGATAGATATATATTCTTTGTTGCACATCTTATTATAGTGAGTGAAAAATAATGTGGTGGGCGTATTTTTTTCTTCACTCATCACAACAAATTCTTTCTAAGCCATTATTTTTGCTAAAGTGTTTGTATAATAAATTGTTGTTGTAATATCGATAGTTTCAGTATCGATCGTTGAACTCGAAAACTATTCAGGATATCTATAGTACATAATATCGATAGTATTGCAAATGTCAGTATCGATACTATAGATGGTATCGGTCGGGAAATTGGCAAAACTATTGATAAACGCTAATACTAACGACAGTATCAGAGCCGTTAAACTATCGATACTTTTTGATAGCATCGATAGTCTTGTGGCGATTCGTAACAACATCTAAGTAATGTTATTTATTTATCGTAACTTAGCCGACTAAACGACCTTATGTGCCATTGGTAATGAGTTCGGTTCCCACTCTGGAACCGAAATTATAGATTAAGTGTTTTAATGAAATACATATTTTTTTAAGCTAAGGGAAGCCTCATGCTCCCAACTACTATTGTTTGTGCTTTCCGTGGCAACCTGTAAATAAGGCCGCACCAACGCTTGTATACAAAAAATGTATAGCTGTTTACTTTTAAGGTGTATGATCTTGTTGGTTGTCCAAATAAATAAATAAACTATTAATAGCATCATTTATTTTTGCTTGATTCAGGCAGAAGTCATAATGCTATCCATAGCATCGGACGTAAAATCGCTCAAATTTATCTATCTATAGTATCGATACATTGACACGCTGTAATACTAACGATAGACTAATCGATACTATAAACTTAGTTTTCTTTTAGTATAATATATAGTCCATCGATTGGAAATCGATAGACAACACTAGTTGCATGACCGTCAATTTTCAGGGTGACTGCTCTTCTATCCATATACTAACCTTGAATTCAGTGACCTGTACCCTGTTCAGGTTGGATATTGGAAAATATAATCAACACAACATTGTAATTTAAAAGTGGTGTGCGTGGGCGTGCGGTTGTTTTAAAATAAACACTTTTTAATCAAACTGCACGGCCTACCATTCTTCCCTCGAAGTATGCCATGCCATTTTCAACCCCCTATTTTATATAGCTGTTATCGCGGCCTCTATGGCGCAGTGGCTAAGGTGTTCGCCCGAAGCAGTCAAGTCAATTTAGGAAACTGCGTTTTCTAAATTTTCTTAGGTCTGGGTGTTCTGGGTTTAGGCTCCCAGTTAATTATCGTCTCCTAATACTCAAGTACAGGGGTTGCCTGATTGGTGTGATTGTCTGGCGCATTTATTTATTTATTATGAACTAGCGGCCGCCCGCGACTTCGTACGCGTGGAGTTAATTATTGACACTTACCGTCATATTTTGGACAATCCACACAATATATTTTTATAAATTGTAGCCTATGTGTTATTCTGATGTATAAGCTATATTGTGGTAAAGTTTCATTCAAATCCATTCAGTAGTTTTTACGTGAAAGAGTAACAAACATCCATACATCCATACATCCTTACAAACTTTCGCCTTTATAATAGTAGTAGGATAGGTACATACTGAGCAGAAGTTATGACTAACTTTTGTATGGTCGTGAATGGCGACGTTCTACTTTACAATTATGTCATGCAACCAATGCCAGGTCAAGTTGGATTATAGAAAGGTCTAATAAGGCGATGTAGTTTATTAAAGCCATTTTACACATAGTCATGCCATTTAGAACCATTTACTGTATAGCAGAAGGAATATTTTATTTTAAACCGGTAAATATTCATTTGTCTTTAGTTTTCAAAGTCAAAACTTTGGTCATACTTTACTTCTTAAAGCATTAGGTACGTATACCTACCTACGTAAGACGTATCTAAGTATGTAAAATATCTAACATTGAGAATATTCATTCATCAAAATTCGTCGGCTTATTACGGAGTCGCGTGTGAAAAATGCCCGAAAATCGGGAGCGGTGGCGTGCATTGGGGGAGACCTATGTCCAGCAGTGGACGAGCGTGGGTTGCTGATGATGATGATGATGTGTGAAAAATCCGCTAGATGGTGTCCTGTAGAACTGAGTACATATACGGTGATTGGTTATTTTTGATGTCTTCATCATTCATAATTTTTGATGTAAGATGGAAAAATGACACTAAACAACCAATGACATTGAAGTTCGACCTCAGTGTAACAGTACGCCCTTTAGCGGATTTTACAATCGTGACTCCTTAATAACACAAAATAATTACACACAGAAGTTAGACTTTGACCTGATTTTGAATTTAGAAGAGTTCGTTGACACATGCTAGAGTTGTTTCCCGGCATGAGTACATAAGCGCGCGGCCTCTGCCATAGTCCTCGACAGTTTGACAATCTTCCTAACTAGTATTATAAATGCGAAAGCAACTCTGTCTGTCTGTTACTCTTTCACGCCAAAACTACTGAACGGATTTAAATGAAATTTGGTATACAGATGATCTAGACCCTGAGAAAGAACATAGGCTATTTTTTATTGCGAAAAAGGGATTGTAAGGGGTTAAAAGGGGGGTAAAAAGTTACTTTTCCACGCGGACGAAGTCGCGGGCGGCCGCTAGTATGTCATAAGTTAGGATTAATGTGGTCGAAAAGGCGTTTTTGCCCGTTAGTGCGCATGCGTGAGTACATGACATATTTTTAGCTCTTAGTGGGCAGTCAGCCTTCTGTGTCAATATGTATTTTGTGTTAATAAGCCGACGATTTATTTAAACGCTTGAATCGCCATGAGTTTACGACAGTCTCATCAAGAATGTAGGTTACTTCTACAATCTAATTGAATGTCACTACGTAACTTCCCAGGATGTATGCACAACCAGTATAATCCACATACGACCGCTTCCTGGGCTCGGTGCATCCTCCGTGCATCCGCAGTACAAAGACGCAACTGCAAATGGCAGATTGCAGCGATCAAGTGTGTTTGAACTTTAAGCGGTTTGACCTACAGTAAGGACGTATAAAATGCCGCCAGGGCCGACTGAAGGTATGCCTGGGGCCCCGGAGGCCAATTCTCGTGCTCTCGACATTGAGTCGAATTTAGAGATTTCATACATTCTTCCATACAATACACTGATTCGACTTCAATTTCGAATGCACGAGAATTGGTCCCCTGTTCTCAGTTTGGGGCCCTATGCTTTGGCGTTACACTATCGACCTGATTCGAAGTTTATTTATTTGGAAATTATCACTCATACAATTTTTAATACACTCTCTTTAGTTTTAAAGTTTTACTGTGCATCCTCCATGCATCCGCAGTACAAAGACGCAACTGCTAATGGCAGATTGCAGCGATCAAATGTGTTTGAACTTTATGCGGTTTGACGTAGGTCAAACTGTACCATCTCTTGCCGTCACCAAGGACCTCTACCTCTAGTATACGCCTCTAGAGCTCTCCACGAATTAGTTTATTCAGTCCCAATAGCTTAACCAATATTGTGTTTACATCTAACCTAATCTTATTAATGCCATCAAAAATCCCCTCACAATTAATTGGAATCCTCGCTGGTCAAACAATCGGATTAATTTGAGATATTATAACATTTTCAGGGTTCCGTACTCGAAGGGTAAAAACTGTTATGAGAAGGGTAGACTTTAAATATTCACAGAATACCTATTTTTATTAATATTCTATTTTTAGGTATGCGTGGTGACCAAGCCTAATCTCATCGTCGCTACAGCGATGACTTGATTTCTATGATGGAGGCTTTTGCCCTGCTGTGGGACAGTATAATTATTGGGTACTGACACTTTACTCTCTTTGAAAACAAATAATTAGAATAGAAACGATTGCTCCAACCAGTGCTCCTGTTCAACAAAGTCAGTAAACGTGATTTTTTTACCTATATCGATGACATTGTGATGTTTTCAAAATTTTTTCAACGGCATGTTCATCTTTTGTACTAAATTTTGGCCCGTTCCATATAGCTTGTACGGCGGATCCCCCTCGGCGAGTCCCACTTATACTTGGCCGGCTTTTTACATTTTTTGCCCGCTCCCTAGATTAGATGAAGTTTTAAATTAAATTAGGTGTGCGTTTTTGTTTGTTTAGTCGCTGCTGTGGTCGTTGCATTTGTTTATATTCAATTATAGCTAATTGAAATACCCAAACAAAATGTTTGTCTGGGCATTGTGGTATCTAGCTTTCGATATTTTGTGGTTTTAAATTAAAAAAACGTTGAAGGGACACGTTTTTCAAGAATCTGTTTAGGACTGCCTAAAATCGTAGGTACTTAGCTCACTCTCGGCTAATTCGGGTTTCTTTAAGCGGGTGAGGGTACCGGAGAGGGACAATCGATGGGAAAAGGGAGTTTAAACGTTTGCAGCACTTTTGTGACATGCGTGGCGTCCATCGCCTATCATCAGGTGATCTATGCCATGCATCAAAATTATTTATAAAGAGGTAATTTCTACAGACAATCACATTGCTCAGAGGCAAACCGCAAAGACAAAACACTTGCGAGATGCAATTGACACCCAACGCCACCTATTGGTACATTCTAACCAGTAAAGTTGCGAAACGGAGTAAGGGCAAGAACGCAACTTCTTCTAACCGTTCTAATAGTCCGGCAACGCATCAGCACTCTTGGTGTAGCTGATGTCGATGGGCGGCGGTGATCACTTACCATCAGGCGATCTGCTTGTTCGATTGTCTTCCTATTTCATAAAAAAAATTAGCGCTTCATACATATAAATATATTTATAGGTAGGTATAACATAGTCATCGCGACTCGGTAAGCGTAGTGTGGGACATTCGAAGTCTGGCTGGTGTAGGCTGGATGAAGTGGCCGAAAGGCGGGAGCGGTGGCGTGCATTAGGGGAGACCTATGTCCAGCTGTGGACGAGTGTGGGTTGCTGATGATGATGATGATGATAACATATTAGTCAAATGTACAACTGTTTAGAATTCTTGTTTAGACGTGATCCGTTTCCTCAATTCCCATTCTACGCAAAATACCCTATCTCTAAAGAAACAGTCTGAACGTAAGTCGCAAGAGTTGAAATTGCAGCCATATCAGCGCAATTGGCAGGAATGCGCTGGACGAGGGGGTCAAATGATCCATAAAGCGGACGACTCGAGCTATGATCACATGAGTTTTATCTTACGGCCACTTGAGACCGGGCGAGGGTTGCCACAAGTTCCTTGTAACGCATTTTTTTTATCTTTTTTATTTATTTTTTTATATTGGCTCACCTCAGCTTGATAGAATAGAAATAAAAATTGAGACAACATCACATACATTGTCCTGGTCCCAAACTAAGGTTTTCCCTTGTGCTATGGAAAACCAGAAACAACGAGGAACTACAAATCACCCAGGACCCACACAAATATCTGTGTTCATCAACAACATTTGTGTTGATGCGGGAATCGAACCCGCGACCCTTACGTCTCATCCGTCCGGCGCTCAAACCATTGCGCTAAACGGGTCGGGTCTGATGATAAGCAAGAGGAGAGCCCACGTTGCAGTTACAACGGACGCGATGGCACGGCAAGTATTATTTGAAAGGTAGCAGACGAGCAGGCGGATGGTTAGCAATTGCCGCCGCCCATGGACACCTGCAACACCAGTGGAGTGACAATTGCGCTGTCAACCTTTTATTCCATACGTATGTATGAATAACTAGTTGTCTCCCTCTCTTCGTTTCGTAAATTAGAACCATAGGTGGCGTTGGGTGGCATCTGATCTTTTTACCTTTTGGTTTGCCTATAAGCCATGACGTGTTTGTTCTGTAGAAGTAGGGTCGTCTTCGAGAATTAATTTTCGTGGCAGTCTTTACATCTACTGTTCCTCTAACAGTCACATAAGAATGTTAAAATATCATACTCTGAATTCATATCATGTAAACGAAAGATGAAAATACAAGTTCTATGCTTTTGACATTTTGCATGAGTTAACTTGAGTGATATGTATGGGATGACACATTGACATCTGTCAGTTTACTTTACATGATTATGAATCAGAGTATAGTTAATAATTTCATTAATGACGTTAAAGTCTGACCATAGTCTAACAGTAAGCCATCTAGCGGATTATTCATACGCGATTGCCCCATTGCAGAATGCGACGGAATAAAAAAATCGTTTATTGGTTTGACAACCCTAGCCAACAGGACCCACTCACAATTTGCGGTAACACAAATTGCTCTAAGAGTTATCAGATTTTATGAGTGAGCGTTGTGCGGTAAAAATTGAATTAGCTTATTCGCTTGTAACTTTTTTATTTATTTAGGGACGGTAAGAGGATCCTCAGAAATAATAACTTGGATTCGTTTTGTTGAAATCTGCTTAATATCTTTTAATAAAATGTATAATGAGGTAAATTCTATAGGTAGAGTACGTACAGCCACAAAATTTCTTCAATCGACTCCCATCTTACTATCATACACATTAGGTTGAATATCAATTGAGGAAAATTTACAGGTTGTGGTAACCTGTGTTGCTGACTGTACCTAGTAGTCATCATCATCATCATCAGCAACCCACGCTCGTCCACTGCTGGACATAGGTCTCCCCTAATGCACGCTACCGCTCCCGATTTTCGGCCACTCTGATCCAGCTTACTCCAGCCAGCCTTCGAGTGTCTTCATCCCATCTTGTAGCAGGGCGTCCAACACTACGTTTGCCGAGTCGCGGTCTCCACTCAAGGACTTTATGGCTCCAACGGTTGTCAGTTCTGCGGCTAATGTGACCAGCCCACTGCCACTTAAGTTTGCTAATTCGGTACCTTAGTAGTAGTAGAGTAGTATTATTTACTTTCCTTATTCCAGCACTATAGCGGAAGTTTCCCACAAGTGTCAACGATAATGCACCTGGCACTAACGATAAATTACTCGGCACTTATCTATGATTTATTATATCGTATTCGCTCACGCCCATCCAAATGTGCAGGACCGAAATAGATCAGCTGACGATATATGGTCACATACAAGTATGATGGTGTTTATAGGGATCTAGAGTTGAGTGATTGGTGAGAACCGTCGGTTGTACAGACACAGATCAGGTTACCACAATCTGTCAAATTTCTCCAATTGATATTCAACCTAATTGGTTTGACAGTAAGACGAGGGTTGATTGAACAAATTTGACAGTTTTGTATACTTTGATGTGTAGCTGTACGTACTTTAAAACTTGATCGTCAGTTCTTGCTCGACCCGTCTTGCATAGGTCAATTTGAAGAGAGAAATCTGGTTCTCAAAGATTTTCTTTAAATTTTGATGCATTATAACTATTATTATTAATATTATAGGAACTAACGCGACGTTAATTTTTAAAGTAGGTACCTAATTATTATTTAACTAGTGGCCCGCCCTCACTTCGCTTCGGGACCGTAATTCAGAAATGAACTAATAGATGGCGCCGTGCTCAATTACATCGCGTAACCGTTTGGTGTTTTCGGTTTACCTATAAGCCTTGTCGTTGTCTATAGAAATTATCTCTTTATAAATAGTATAGAAGATAGATTACTTGACGTTTCGGCTGCGTTACAGCAGCTGTAGTCACAAGCGCTTTGACTACGAAAAAATTACGTCGCGTTAATTCCAGTCTTTAATAATAATAGTCTAAAAGATTTTATTCCAACTTTATGATGTTGTTTTAATTGCAAACTTGAAATTTGTTTCACTAGAATTAGTAATATTTTCACAGTCGCATTCAAGTGCTTTTCAAATGAATCATGTTTTTGATTAACATTTAAAGAAGAAGATTAAATAGTTACAAATTAAATTACTAAAAAGTGGGTGCTTAGATCTGTACAAACGACTTGTTTTTGATAACATCAAAGAGTATTTAATTTTGAATAGTTTTCGTTACTGTTTTCATCGTGTTTTCATTCTTTTCGCATGCTTATACTCTGATTCATAATCATGTAAAGTAAACTGACAGATGTCAATGTGTCATCCCCATAAATGTATAAGTACAACCTTTCCAACAAAAAGAGTGCTGCCAGCATTTTAGGGACAGTGCCATAGAGGCCTACTCTGTTTTAATTTTTCTTTTTGGTAGTTTTTTAGCATTAGTTTTCAGTTATTCTTTTCTCATGTATTCATATTATTTTATCCAATAAATTTATTGGTTTATCCAATCGGGAGCTAAGATGCCACAGACAAACAAACAGACAGACGTCAAATTTATAACACCCCGTCGTTAAGGGGCTATACGAGTGAAACTAGCGCCGCCAACCTATTTACACTGATTGTGGCGAAAATATCTTATTTTTGAAGAAAATAAAACATTACAGACTTAGATCCAAGTAAATTGGATTTTTTCAAGATGCAATACAATATTTCTAACACGCGACAAGTATATTGTTACTTGTCGCGTGTTTTATATATTTTATTGCATCTTGAAAAATTCAATTTACTTCTTATCTAAGTCTGTAATGTTTTGCTTTCTTAAAAAATATCGTATTTTCGCCACAATCAGTGTAAATAGGTTGGCGGCGCTAGTTTCATTCGTATAGCCCCTTAAAACCAAGCCGAGTGGCGCGGTGGTGGCAGTAGGTACAACCCTAGCTATATCTAGCAATAGACGAATATACTCGTACACTGCCGATCATGACATTGAAAACTCTAAAATACACGAGCACAATATGATATTAGATCGCGAATTAAAAACGAAAGTGTTATAATAGGCGGGTTTATTCTCGTTTTGGCACAAGCGCGGGCGAAGACACCTCCGCATTGTTACGACTATTTGTGCATCAACACTCATCGTATATTAAAGAAATTAACCTTAATGGCGTCAAAAAGAGGGAAAATTATAACATTAGCAATGTAACGTGTTATAAACCGAATATAAAAACTATTGCTCAATTTAATCCCGAATTCCCGACTGATAAACTCAGCATAACTTACACCTAGCATAACATTGATGTAAACTTCTAGTGTTTTAAATAACTGAAAATAAGGTAATGCCAATAAATATCTCTATTACTCTTGGAATAAATAGTCCTCAACCATCAACAAGGGTTGTTTACTTACTTCGATCACATAAACTCAACCCTACATTTGACCGTGGGAGAACCACGCTTCGGCATGATTGGTAAAGCAGTGCCTGTCGAGTGAGTAAGGTGCCTAATGGCCTCCGGCACCCATTAGGGTGGACAGAGGGTTAAAGGTAGGTGACTCTACTGGTGTTGCAGGTGTCTATGAGCGGTGGCAATCGCTTACCATCAGGTGAATCGTCTGCTCGTCTGAAAGCTGCCAATGAAGGCTCGCAAAAGAGCGCTATTTGGCATTTGACGGCTTCGTTGGCGCAGTGGCTAAGGTGTTCGCCCAAAGCGCGAAAGGTCCCGGATTCGATTCCCGGTCAAGTCAATTTAGGAAACTACATTTTCTAAGTTTTCTTGGGTCATGGGTTTTCTGGGTTGACGCCCCCAGTTCATTATCGTCACCTGGTACTCATAGTACAGGGGTTGCCCTAGTTTTAGACCAGGTTGATTAGTGTGATTGTCTGGTGCATTTAGGTATTTTTTATTTGTCACCTGTTTTTTTTTCACGATTTCAGTGTTGGTCCCACATACTTTCACTATGTATATTCAGTGTCATGGACTGTACTACCGGACAGGTTTCATTCAATTTCTAAATAACACGTTGTATGCGTGCGTTTTGTCCCCAAAGAGCCCAACCTGTCATGCTGTCATTGTGTTTTATGATTTTGCCGCGGCCATACTGGCTTACCGTATTGACACTTACCGTATATTAGGTGAATTAACCTAATTCGGCGTCAAGGGCGAGCCGCCCACCACGTGCAAAGTTCGGTCGCGTCGTGACAATGAGTCTGTCAGACATTGGCGGATTTACACATTTTGCTAATGAAAAGGCTAATGAAATTTTGGCCAACTTTACTCTTAGGTCTTTGCAAATAGGCAACACAAACTACAGTATAAAAAATAAAGAATTATTCAAAGTCATCCGCATCACATAAAAATATTGAATATAGCGGCCGCCCGCGACTTCGTACGCGTGGAGTTAATTATTGACACTTACCGTCATATTTTGGACAATCCACACAATATATTTTTATAAATTGTAGCCTATGTGTTATTTTGATGTATAAGCTATATTGTGGTAAAGTTTCATTCAAATCCATTCAGTACTTTTTACGTGAAAGAGTAACAAACATCCATACATCCTTACAAACTTTCGCCTTTATAATAGTAGTAGGACTAGCTTTTGCCTGCGGCTTCACTCACGCCCCCCACATCCCTAAAATGGGGGGCTAGAAAAGGGCAAAAAGTAGCCTATGTTACTTACATTCCCTTCAACTATCTCCTACTTAAAAATCACGTCAATTCGTCGCTCGTTTTGCCTGTGAAAGAAAGACAAACATACAGACACACTTTCCCATATTAGTAGGTATGGATTTTCTTTGGATTTAATTTGTTTTGTGCTTGGAACCACGCGACCATTATTGCGCTAGCTCAGCGATCCAAGGCGGATCTTATCCGATGTCGAAGTTCGCCATTTTGTTCGGTCCTGTCCCAATTCCGACCAATCACGTACGTTTAGTTTAGGTCCTTGGCGACTTTGTCCCACAGGACGGGGCGTCCCGTTGGTCGTCCCAGATAAGAAAGTTCTTGCTCACATTAAATACTATGTTAGTACTTTCAAACGAATGGCTATCGATTAGCCATTTCGCGTTTATTTGCCGCCATTACCACTTGACATGTTTGAGGTGCTGACTGTACCTACAACAGCCAATTTGATTGATGTTTACGATAAGCCCTCATAAAGATTTATTAGCAACAGGTGGTTCTGCTGATACGTTTCTCAGCCCTTGTAGCGTCAGCACATTAAGTCGAATTTATAAACTAACTTAGATTGATATAACAATTGGCCGGATGGCGTATTTGGTAGGGAACCTGCCTTTACGTCAAAGGTCTTGGGTTTGATCCCCACCCTGGAGCAAGATTCGTATGATGAACACTTGGG
This sequence comes from Cnaphalocrocis medinalis, assembly GCA_014851415.1. NCBI lineage: Eukaryota > Metazoa > Arthropoda > Insecta > Lepidoptera > Crambidae > Cnaphalocrocis > Cnaphalocrocis medinalis. Next base: position 2,755,396 of record CM026287.1, on the reverse strand, counting down.
TTTGGTCTGTGTCTGGGTGTCATGTACATGTATTTTAAGTATTATATTTGTGATTCTGTTGTCTGATATCTGTAACATAAGCTACATATCTGTAGCTTGAGCAAGCTACTTAGTACGGAGTCAGGTCAATGTATGGGATGTTGTGTGACTTCGACAGTTGACTACACACATTATATCAATTATTCCACTTGAGTCAGTCACATTGGACATTGTCAAATTATAAAATATACCACAGTGACTCACTTTCTGGTTTGGCTCTCAAAATAAAAAACTTAGCACAAAATGCTAATTTGAAAATTTTCCGAGACTATTATCACTATTACGTTAACAACAGAAATGTCACTTCGTTGTTATTTCAATAGTATTAATTTACACGTTTAAAAAATGTAAACACTGTTCAAATATAACAGAAAGTGCCCGTCTAAATGATATTTGGAACTAGTCCAGTTGTGTTTTAGTTATTAGTCTTATAATGTGGGTTTATTCGTCAGATTATATTGTCTAATAGTGCTGTCTGAGCCAGTTTTCGAGTTAATATTTTTGCAAGACTAAAACCTACTAAGTCCATTCTTTTGTAGTATAATAACTACTAATATTGTCGCAATGTAAGTGTTTAAAAGAAATAAAAAGATATAATTAGAGGTGCGCTCTCCCTTCGTTTCGGGACTAAGACCTTAGGCATGGAACCTTGCATAATGGACGGTTGAAACTTACATTGCTTTTCAGTCTTACGAAGTCTTAAGTTTAGTGCAGTTGAGGGTTAATTTTGCTAATAATTTCTGACATTGAAAAGTAGAATCTTTAATTTTAGTCGATAGTTGCTAAGATCTTTTGCATATTTTCTGTGAAAGTGGCAGACGAGCAAACGGACTTATAAGCGAATGCCCATGGAGCCCATCAGATAATATCCACCAGTGCGCTGCCTATAAACTCCCCTTCCTCCGGATTGGGCCTCAAGTTGGCTCCTTCTCACTCGGTACACCAAACAGTGCTGTTTTACACCGGCTTTCTATGAGGCCTCTTGCTGTTAAACAGCAATCAACACTCGCTGTATGAAAATTTGGACGCTATATCAAGACTAAAACCGTCTTAGTCTTGTGTTAGAGCATCACTATCATCTAATAAAAACCCTGACGAACCACGAGAGTTGGCGGTTACAATTTAGAAAAATGATATCATTTCAACTACCACAATCTGGAAGACCGGATGGTAACGAATCTTTAAAGACTGTTTTTATAGTGTCGACGAACATTAAAGATTTATCATGATATTTTTTGAAACTGGCTGAGAATAAAAGGATAATGTTGGACAAAGGGAAGACAAATAAAGAAGTGTTAGTAATGTATAATATTACAGATAGATACAAAATTTTGTGATAGAGTTGCCTCTATTGTCAATATTAGATAATGTTCCAACACTTGATTAGTGTTTACAAAAACGCTTTGCTTACTATCAGGACAAGCTGAGTCAATACTATGCCACTATAGAAAATAGTATTATTCCTAACTAAAGAAAACATTTTTTTGTGACTTTTTTCGAGTCTAAAATTATAAGTTTTGAGATAAATGTTATTTTGCTGTCCCTACTTCGTATTTCGGAAACAGTTGGGTTTATATCTGGATGACTTGTTTAGTTTCAGTTTATCGCTCGCGGTCCTCACGCAGAAATAGAAAAACCAAGGTCAAGTTCCTGGGCTTAAATAAACACAGTTAGTTCACATGACATCTGTCGTAGAAGTTTATGATTTGTACGCATGTGGGATATCTAATTCACAGTAAGACTATCCGTAAAAAAAAAAATTCGAGGGAGTTGCAAACTTGCAAAAAAAAATCTTAATTGCGTGTAAACAGAAACAATACAAGACTAAAAAATATCAACCTTTAAGTATACTGTCCCAATGCAAAGTGTACCCTTATAGCCACAATAGCATGTGGTTCCTATAGCCCCAGTAATAGCCTCCATGATAGAAATTAAGTCATCGCTCATTGATGGGATTAGGCTTAGTCTGCACGCTTGCCAAATACGGATGATGATATCAAACCCAAAATGTTACCCGTTATGTTCGAAAAATTCGGAACATACTTTTTGCTCGACCCGTGAATCGAATCCAGGACCCACAATCACGTCCGGTGCTTAAACCACTAGACACGGGCATGACAAGACTAACTTTGGACCATATAAGGGGTGTTGCATTTCGTAATAGCCCGCTCCATAAATCAGTTGCTGAGTTTTATCTATCGTTCAGCAAAACGAAAGTTCTAGAAAATTTAACATACTCGTATTAGGTTCCAAGACTTGTTCGTTTAAAGTAACAATCATGTTTTTTAAACGTTTCATACCCATGTTTACACCGCAAACCGTTCGTGTTATCTGTTCAGACCATTTCAGGACTGAAGGACGGTCGTAAAATCCTTTATGGAGTTTCTGCATTATTAAATTAGTCTCGGCCAGATATGGTATTGTGGAAGAAAACTGAGGACTTTGCTTGTTCATAATATTATGAACGAGAGTTTTTCTATAATACAAGTTACGGTGGCAAAGATTTCGGCTTGCCTGATGGTAAGTGATTACCGTATCCTTTGGTTTGGCTGGGATATTCTTAGGTGGACAGTATACTACTACTAGCGTCGTACTCTTCGCTGATCGCTGCCAAAAATTATATTTTTATGATCCAAAACTCGATCGGTTTATAATTATTTAATGACGGTTTATCAAACCTTCCTGTCGAATGTCCGGTGATAAAACTGTGGCCTTGCCATTTTTATCCTCCTGGCTTTCGGCTATGTTGGCCAATCTCATCTAGGCTATGCAATGAACTTGGGATCAAATGACATGTTGAAAGAAATACCTGTATTAGAAAACGTCCTTAAATTGAATATCTTGATCAAGTTACTCCAAGTTAATGCCAATATTATAAATGGGAAAGTCTGTCTGTCTGTTTGTCTTTCTTTTTACGGCAAAAAGGAGCGACGGATTGACGTGATTTTTTAAGTGGAGATAGTTGAAGGGATGGAAAGTAACATGCTACTTTTTGCCCCTCTGTGCTTACCCCGAATTTAATGCGAGCGAAACCGCGGCGAAAAAAGCCAATAAATAATGAATTCAGACAACATCTCTTAGATTGACCTGACTCCGTAATAAGCACTTGTGTTACAGATATCAGACAACAATACTTAGATCACAAATAAATTGGACAGACACAAGTGTTCATCACACGAATGTTTGTCCAGGGTGGGGACTCCACGACCTTTGGCGTATGAGGCAGGGTCACTACCAAATGCGCCATCCGGCCAGTCTAAAGTACCTCATGTAACTCACGTGGCGAGCTGTTCACCCGAGAAGCTCTTTATAGAGTCACTGAATTATGAACGAGTTGGGTCGAAACGTGCCCAATATTAACCCTTTTCACGATTCTGGAATATTTAAAAAGATAAAAATAAAAATTTAAAACCGTGTCCAGTTTAAGTAGACACGTCACGGAATATGTTCAGGGAAAAGAGGCGGGTCAATTTATGATGGTGTTTTTTTATTTCTGGTCCTCCATGATTGCGAGGAAAACCTTTGTGGATTCAGGCTTATGTAAGTATGTGACCGTTATTATTGAAATGCTCTTTCATTCTGGAGAATGAAAGAGAATTTTTCGGATTGGGGCTGGATGGAGCCAAATCCGAAATCACTGACAGACATATTTTATGTCACCGTTAAATAGTCCGAATCGTAAGTTTATCAACTTCCGTAATGTCAGTCACCAGTTTTAACTTAACCGAACCTACTTTTGAAAAATAGCACCGTTTAAATAATTTTAACAGCAGTTTGTTTTTTTCTGAAAGATGTTCAACTTTCTAGGAAATGGATCAACTTATGTTACGGATTATTTTACGGTGACATTTAGAAACTTTTATTAACAGCACAGTGTGTATGTATAGTTTTTTTTATTATTTATTAAATAGAATACCTGGTAATACCTAACTAAATTAATGTGGGCAAACGCGTATGAAAAATCAAACAGTAAGGCTGAGGTTCATCTAGAAGATGATTGGTTATTTTTAATGTTATATTGATTTGATGAGCGAAACAACAAAAGCTTTTGAAGTTGAACCTCAGTTCAACGCCATCTAGCGGATTTTTACCGGCAATAGCTCCGAATTACTTGTGTCCACAAAATTATTCATTATCGAAATTTACATCATTAATTTCCCGGATCAAAGACGATTTTGAATTTACCTTTTCACTTAAATCTAAGACATAATTCGTAGAAGTTAAATTTTAAATTAATCCTTCAACAGCTCTGAAGAACGTTTATTTTCTTAGCGGATTAAATATAAACTTTGATGCGGTAATCCGTTTGTGTCTAAATCAGCGAGCGCGGTCACTGGCATGCGTCTTTCGGCAGAGGTTACGCGTTTCAAGATCCAATGTTAATGTCAACTAGCGGGTGATCAAAGTGGATGGGAATGCCACAGTGCGAAGTGTGAAGACAGTGAGCGGCTGGACAGTTGGACATGGGTTTTCTAACTCGACACAAGAGACTGGACACTGTAAACAGTTGGTGTCCAGTTTGACATTACGTAATTTTTTTTACATATTTTTACCGTGGGATAGCCACGCTTCGGCATGAATGGGCCGGCGTGATACCACGGCCTCACAGAAAACCGGCGTGAAGCGGCGCCTGCGCTGTGTTTCGTCGAGTGAATGAGGGCACCGGAGACCCAATTGGGGAGAAAGAGGGTAAAAGGTTGGCAGCGCACTTGTGACTCTACTGGTGTTGCAGGTGTCTATGGGCGCGGGAATTGCTTACCATCAGGTGATCTGTCTGCTCGTCCGCAAACTAAACTTCTGAACAGTTCGTACCAGACTTGTTTGAAACAATTTCTTCGCGAGCCCCAAAGGCACCTCGAAACTATCTTAAACTTTGTAATTTACTGGACTTTTGACTACAAAAGGTTTGTAAACAAGAGGGTCATGTGATTTTAAACTGTAAGGAAGGTGGCTTATTTATGATACTTCATAACACTTTTTGAACTTACTTATAATACAGAGTGTACCGTCAATGAATAAATTTGAAATTCCGACCGCCCAACGTTCAACACCAATTATTCATACCTAGAAGTGCGTTCTCTTTCTATCGCACGCAACTGTCGCACATGCGTCGCCGCTCGCTCGTGATTTTCTACTGATCGTCCCCTCCAGAGGGGACGCCGCATGTACTTGCAAATTCGTAGGTACACGCGGAGTGGGACAGGCCTGCTAATGGTATTAATTGTGTGTAATTGTTTGTTGTCTCAAAGAAAATAAAATAAAGACCATAGGTACCGCGTTTAAAGCACTTGGAAACTGAGTATTATTCATACAAGATCTATTACGGTGATATGAGACATTCCTTTCGAGAAAATTCTCGTCGCAAAACTAGTATGATGTGGAGTAGTCATGCATTCCGCCAGGCAATTTCCTAATGCAAGTTCTTGAGTCTGTTTGCTATTTAGGGATAAGAACGCTACTTTTTTTCAAATGATAAGTGGCCGGCGAACAGGCGGATCATCTGTCCATAGACACCTTTAATTGTGGGAGAGCCATGCTTTGGCATGAATGGGCCGGCTCGACCGGAGTGATACCACTGCCTCACAGAAAACCGGCGTGAAGCAGCTCCTGTGCTGTGTTTCGCCTAGTGAGTGGGGGTACCGGAGGCCCATCGGGGGGGGGAAGGGGATAAAAGGTTAGCAGCGCACTTGTTGCATGTGTTCATGGGCGGCGGCAATTGCTTACCATCAGGTGATCCGCCTGCTCGTCTGCTACCTATCACATAAAAAATACACCAGTAGAGTCAGTAAGAGTCAATTGGGTACACTTACTCGACGAAACAGCAAAGGCGCTGCTTCACGCCAGTCGTCTTTGAAGCCGCGGTATTACCACAAAATAATTACACACAGAAAGTAGGCTGCCCACTAAGAGCTAAAAACGTGTCATGTACTCACGCATGCGCACTAACGGGGAGATACGCCTTTTCAACCACATTAATCCTAGCCTATGACATAAGATTGTCAATCTGTCGAGGTCTGTGGTAGAGGCCGCGCGCTTATGTACTCATGCCGGGCAACAACGCTAGCATATGTCAACGAACTCTTCTAAATTCAAAATCAAGCTGAGTCTACCTTCTGTGTGTAATTATTTTGGGGTATTACTCCGGTCGAGCCGGCCCATCACCGTGAAGCGTGGCTTTCCCACGGTTAAAAACTACACTACTTACATCGGGTTTAAATTTTGTTGATGGGGTTTGGGTGAAAACGCTAGATGCAATGGATCCGCTAGATGGCGTATTGTAGAACTGAGGTCCATCTACACGATTTATTGGTCGGATTGGATCGATTGATTGGGACGTGATTGTTTAGGTATTTTGTTGATGTGAGATGTCAAAATATAACATTAATAAATAAATAAATGCGCCAGACTATCACACCAATCAACCTGATCTCAAACTAGGGCAACCCCTGTGCTATGAGTACAGATAACGATAATTAAGCCAGAAGGGCGTAAACCTAGAACACCCAAACCCAAGAAAACTCAGAAAATATAGTTTCCTAAATTTACTTGATCGGGAATCGAACCCGGGACCTTTCGCGCTTCGGGCGAACACCTTTGCCACTGAGCCATCGAGGCCGTCAAACATAATATTATGTATTAAAATCGGACTAACGAGCTGGTGGGGTGCCTACAGGACTTCACCCTATTCTTGGCTACCATTAGTATAGTCCGAGGCAAGAAAGTGTAGTTATGACCTTGAGTGCGCAGAAACCAATTTTGATAGAAAGTCTTCTTTTTTACAAGTGCGCAAAATAACTGTCATCGCTATACTTTCGTGCCTCCAGCTACAAATCAGACCTAATACTTTTTCATTATTACCGTCCAACTAATCTCATATTTCCAACACCCATTGACATTCGAGTCACGCACACCGTTCACTCGGGATGCGGTAAGAAATAAACGCGCTAATATTTATTGTGTTTTAGTAGTATTGTCTTCCATATCCGATGGAACAATAATGGGCTGTTAGAGCAATAATGAGTCCAAGCTAAAATTAATAGAAACAGCGACGTGATGTGTATCATGTTGGGAGATTTGCTACAGTTAACGAATGCTTCGGTGGCGCAGTCTTCTTCTAGTGTCGATGGCGTCAAGGTATTGAATTTTACCAGCCCAATACTCCGCCACAACGACTGCGCTATCGGTAGGCTGCAGGAGTTCACCGTATGTGCAGTTGTCTGGGCATGCCATGACATAAGCCATGGTTTGGGGGACTCGCAAGCATTGCTTGATGCGTCTGCGAATCCCCATTTACTCAGGGTATCCCTACAGCGGCCGATCCGAGTACACAGCCTGTTAGGAACTTACATTTTGGAGGGGGCGCAGTGGGAGTGGGAGATTTTCTGTTCAGAAATTCTCAGGTACTATTAAGTATTCTGTGGTGTAGGCCGAAGTCTGGTAGTTGGCGGTCTTGTAAACTCATGCCTCGGAAAGCATTTTAAGCCTTTGGTGGTTGGTGCTACGCTCAATCTCTCTTCGGTTGTACAATCGAAATACTAGGGCGATGTAATCGACACCGAGCGCCATCTATTGGTTTAGTTTGTAAGAAATGTCCCGGTGCAAAGCGAGTAACTTTCTGACTGAACCCACGCATATAAATGCTCCCGAAATATTACCGGCACTTAATGTCAAAAATAACACCAATTTATAAGCTGTCCAGATTAGACCAAACTCCCAGCTGTTATTATTGTGGTAACAAAGTTAACTTTAAAGTATGAAAGATTAATTATTACTACACAATGTTTACCGGCCTGTCGAGATCAAAGCATAACATTCATATGTTACGCATTACAGACAGACGTGAGGTAAGATGAATGTTCATAATTTGCATTCCTTCATTTTGATTACGGTTTGAGTTTTTAATCTTTTAGGAGAATGTGCGTAAATATTTTTCAAAGAAAACGGACATAATAATAAGTTTGTACTATATAAAGCAAACAAGCAGGCGGTTCGTCATTATTCCGGTAGATGGCACTATGCGTTTTTACATCGCGTAAGCAATGTGTGTCACTGGTATTAAGACATCAAAGCCCTGTATAACCGATTCATCTCTCTGATCAAGCCGGCCCATTCATGCCGAAGCGTGGCTCTCCCTCTGTTACAATAACTGTTTTGTTCGTCAATCAGTGAGTTGCTTATTCAAGATATAGACTTTTTTATATCGTCGGATATAATACTTATCTCACTTGCATTGATTTAACCGCAGCTTTATAGCACTTAATTGGTTGTTAGAATAATTGGTCCTTCGCTCATTAATTTTACTGTCAATTGTTTTTTATTGGCTATGATTCCATGAAACATACTTTACAAATCTGTTGTAGTACTAGTAGGACATCTCTAACTGTCGCACTCAGAGACGTAATTAAACCGTAATCGTCGCTTAAGTAAAAATATTGATCCTTATTTTAAAGGACACAAAGACTAATCATAATTAAGATAGTGAGAATTTCTTGTTATTATTTTTTTTGCTTGTAGAGGTTCAGGCAGGAAACCTAGTTTTATTTGTAAGTTCAGGTGATCCGTCGGCTCGTCTGCCACCTATATCATAAAAAAAAGTTTATTAAAATAGAAGTCCCATTAGTTTGCTCACGTTCCGTTTGTCCAGTATCATTTTAGTCTGTGGGTAAATTTCTGTGTATTTTATTCAGTGGCTACGTTCGATGATTATCTGACTACTGGTTATTTTAATACTGCTGTAATCAAACTCTAGATGTATCGTAGTCGTATAAACAATAAAATTTTGTCGTAAAACTTTAATCGATTTTGCTATTCAGCCATTATTGCATTGTGTTACTTTGTATATAATTTCGCTATTATCTTTGATTGTAGCTTTTATACAATAACTCTCTATGTTTGAGTCATTTTTATTACTGAATATGCTTTGCGGTACATTGAACGTATTGCGTTAGATTTTTCATTTTATTTTGGACTAGTGAAATAAATTCTAGACACTACCTAGGTATATGTTGCCCAGGCCAATCAAATATATACAGGTTGTATGTGAGAACATAATTACATTCTTTTTACCACGTATTCTACCAACCATTCTCAACAATATTTTATTGTATGACATTGTGTGATTTGATTTTAAAAAATTCAACTTTTCATACAAAGTCGGTCACGTGACTTGGTAAATTTTCAAAAGTAATAAATGTTGCACAGAATGGTTTATAGAAGTCACGGCTTTTTTTTATTAGACTATAGGCCAACGCTTCACCACAATCGCACCTGATGGAAAGTGACGATGAGGTCTAGGATGACACGCGTTTGCCTAGAAGACATGTTAAAGGCATGTTAGTGTTTACAGATAAAGTAAAGTATCAGCCTATTTACTGTCCCACTGCAGGGCAAAGGCCTCCATCAAAGAAATAAAGTTATCGCTACTATGATGGGATTAGGCTTAATCACCATGCTTGCCTAATGCGGATTGGCGATCACAAACCCGAGCTATGTTCGAAAAATTCGAAACATACTTTTGCTCGACCCTCTCGGAATCGAACCCGGGAACCCGAGATTACGGCCTGGTACTTAAACTACTAGACCAACGGGGCGTAGTGCTTACAGATACATCCTGTATATACCCACCAACTTTCGTATTTATAATATTAGTAGGATTAAATTAGCTTTTGTCTTATGAAACTTAATATCTTCCATCAATAGCCTATATATCTTCCATTAATTGTTAGTACAAACAAAAACACTATGTAGTCAAAATCACAAAGGAAAATTCGCACAAAACAAAAAGAAAAACGGGTAAAAGCTGAATAATTTAAGAAATTCAATACGATACGCTACCAAATAAAAGTAACATTTAGCTGATCTTTGTTAGAGATTCAATTAAAAATGTGGAACAAAGAGGCTTGAATGGGCGGGGAACTGGCAGAAAATTCTTTGTTTTCTAAAGATTTTTTCTTTTGAATGCCATTGACATTCATTAATTATACTTTTTGAAGATTTTGCTGTTGCTCTTTCATGAGAACCATTTAGCGCACATTTACCTTAAATTAATATTAAAACGTTTTATTTTACTTCTTTACATTATTTGATTATTTTTATTTTTATTTGACGACCCGTTAAGCGCAATGGTTTTAGTTTCCATAGTACAAGGGAAAACCTTAGTTTGGGGCCAGGAAAATGTATGTGATGTTGTCTCAATTTATTTACATTTTTCTAGGATCATGGGCCGGCCGTAGACCCATATTGTTAAAAAAAAACTTAAGTTTTCGTTGTGTATTAATAAGGGCGATAAAATTGTAACGCCGTTTATAGGATTATTTACTAATGCAGAACGTCGTGACGGTATTATTTTTAATGTGATTAGTGGCAGACAAGAAGACGGATACGGATCACAGTAAGGTCTTTTTGTATGGATTATGTCATAATCCATCTCATGTATAATCCTTCCTTCTCCCCCCTCCTGACGCCCCGCCGCGCTGGCCTAAAGGTTTTTTTTTTTAGGTTTAAGTACCGGGTTCCCAAGTATGTTTTGAAATTTTCGAAAATTGCTTGGGTTTCTGATCACCAATCCGCATTAGGCAAGCGTGGTGACTAAGCCTATTCTCATAATAGTAGCGATGACTTGATTTTTGTAATAAAAACCATTGCCCTGCATTTAGATAGTACGATAGGCTAATCTATATAGGCTGATAGGTAGGTACTAATTATAGGCTGTGTTATTTATTTAAATAAGGTACACCAACAGCAATACACATAAATCATTCAAAAAATAATTATATTCTATATAAATATTCAAATATGTTTTTTTTATGTGATAGGTAGCAGGCGAGCAGGCGGATCACCTGATGGTAAGCAATTGCCGCCGCCCATGGACACATGCAACACCAGTGGAGTCACAAGTGCGCTGCTAACCTTTTATCCCCTTCCCCCCGATTTTTACCAATTATTTTTATTTGGTTATATAAACAAATAAATGATTTCTATTTCTACTGGCCTGGCTCCTAGGTTATTCGCCTCCGAATAACCGTATTTTCTACTCGAATTCCCGTAAAGATGAAGCTGTTATATCGAGTAGGAGTATCGAAGTGAGACGGATGATTCCATGGCGACGCGGCGAGTGGCTGATCTAATGTGGTAATTTTGTTAGCTGTAACATTCGGGGCGGAAAAATTCGAGATATTAGATAGAAATATACGAGTTGCGACACACAGGTACCTACTACTACTACTACTAAGGTTGCAAACTAGTCTTTTGTGGAAATACGCCTACTAGTAGGCGTATTTCAACAAAAGACTAGTTTGCAACCTTCGAACATATCGCCTCTTTACTTCAATAACGTGATAAATTGAATTAAACGTTGTATGGACTTGTCACATTATTGAAGTATCTTACTTCTCTCTAGAGACACATTTCCATACTGAAAGAGTTTGAAAAAGTGATGCCAAAAGCGCTGTTTTAGTAGTTTCAGTAGATATTTTGAATTCTAAAAATACAGTCACTACGTAAGTTATTTTCGACCCTAATCCATAGTAATTAATATTAAATTCCCAAAATCCCAAATAGCGCTCTTTTGATAATGGAGCCTTCATTTTCACACTTTTAGCGTATCGTAGCGTATTAATGCATTATTTTTACCACGTATATAAGTAAAAAAAGTAAGTTATTCTATGTAGTGTTTTATTATAATATAATTGTATGTATGTTAGACTGTACGGTATTTATTATATGGGCCAATGAAATGTTTTTTAATTGTATCTTCTTGCCTGAAATAAATGAATTATTATAATTATTATTACTATCCAAAAGTTGATCAACTTCCTAGAAAATAGCTCAATACGATTCGGATTATTTTACAGCGACAGATATACGATTAACTAAGCAAACAACGACTCGCAAGACGAAAGTAAAAGATCGTTCCATATCCTTCGAAGTTCCGGAAACATTTCCTTTTCCGAAAAAAGATGGCCGCCCAGGGGCGAAAACTGTCATCATTCAAATCAGCTAACGCGGAAACTGACAGTTGTTTCGAGTCTTAGGTGAGAGTTACTCTGCCAAAAATGTTGCAAAGAGACACTGGAATATCATCACTTTATTTTTTAAAAGTGTCATTTGACGAGATTGAAAAATTTGTCGTTTAGAAACAATTTTAAAACGTTAATGCTGAAAAATTGGAATCCCATTACTCTTTTGACCGTGGGAGAGCTACGCTTCAGCTTGAATGCGCTAATTCGACCGGAGTGATACGGTAGTAGGGTTTGCACTGTGTTTCATCAAGTCAGTAAGTACTGAGGGTACCGGGCGCCCAATTAGGGGAAAAGGGGGTTCCGTGACTCCACTGATGGAGCAAGGTGTCTATGGGTGGCGGCAATAGTTTACCACCGGGTGATCCGTTTGCTCGTTTACCTCTAAAGCGGAGTTTTATTCCAGGATCAAAATCATTTTTTCTCTACAACAGCTATAGAATAAAAACAGAGTAGGTAGTGACTTTTACATTATTATAATATTGGCAAGGGGTACCTTAATAAATAGGTATATTTGTCGTGAGTTAGCGGCCCTGTAGTAACACATTCTGTGATAAAAAAAAATGATAAATGTGTTTGATATAAATAACTTTGTCAATTTACACATCGTATTAGTATCAAAATGAGTAACAATAAGTCTGACATTACTTAAAACAAAACTCATTCCATTTTTTTTAATAATTTACTGTCGCTATTACATTACCTTACATACCTACCTACCTATCTAGTATTTACTTATTGATACTTAGATCTGTCCTTAATTACTAGCAAGTATACTCTAAAACATGTTAGTAAAAACTGCTAACAAAACAACGACAATCATGCCAGCCATTAGAAAAACAAAAAATAACTAACTACCAATCAAGAGTTCCGAAACAATCCGTTCCAAGTTCAAAAAGTTCCATTAACAAGAAGGAGCATTTCCCGCCCGATCCACGCGGTGAGTTTTCCACAGAGCGCGTCAGTTTTCCCATTGCCTTCGCGAGGGTCGGTCGCGCTCCGTCGCTCCCAACTTCGCGCCAGTCTCATCGAAGTATTTCGATCTCTTGTTTTGTGACTTTGTGTTGTATTTGTTTTAATAGTTTTGACGATGTTATTGAGTGTGTTTGGTTTTGAATAAGTTATAATTATGACGGAAAATGGATGAGGAGAATATGGAGGGTATGTTGTTATTTATATTGACGCCGGTAGTTACATATTCTGTTTGATGTTAGTTGGTAGTTAAGTTATTGATTAATGTTTTATTAGTCTTGTGTATTCAGTGCCGGTAGGTTAAATAAAGGAATAGCTTATAAAAGTAAACTTACACATATTATAAATACTTAATAAAAATAAAAAACTACATACGGCTGTCAATTTTATTAAGTTGTTTTTAGTGTTATTTGGAAAGTGTTAACAACTTGCTTAATGAACTAAAACGATCAATGGTTCGGAAGGTGTACTTAACTTTTCAGAATAGTTTCAAAGCATTTTGTACTTAACAATTTTATACAGGCGCGTTATTGATATTATAGTTACTAGAAAACTACCTTGATTTGAAGTACCTATTAAGTAAGTAAGATTAGGGGCCAGTTTCATAATGTAATGTTAAGCGTCACATAGCTAGGCAACCAATAAATTATTTTGAGGATAAAAGTTAGGATTTCCATTGACATATATTACAAATTTTCCTCACTTACCTAATTAATTAAGTATTTTTATACAATTTAACTTTGTCCTTAATTTGGAAATACCAAATCCACATCTACCGAATCCCGCTGGCAAAGCCGGCACTCGTAGTAGGTAGGTTATAATCTAACAAGACAGGCCGGGAACCGTATCTAGTGGATGAATCAAATTGTATCAGTAATTTGGATAGAAAATAAAAAACGGTTGCCAAAACCTGTTAAATTTCCTTAATTGATATTCAACTTAATGCGTTTGATAGTAAGATGACAATCCATTGAAGAAATTTTACGGTTTTGTATACTTTGATGTGTGGCTGTACGTACCACTGACGCAGATTTTAAAGCCACGATTTTTAAAAATCTGCGCCTTGCCTTGTGTTATAAATTGCAATCGGTCATACTTCTCACGTCATGTCTTTGATATTTTTTTTTATGAGATAGGGGGCAGACGAACAGACGGATCACCTGATGGTAAGCGATTATCGCCGCCCATGGACACCCGCAACACCAGAGGAGTCGCAAATGCGCTGCCGACCTTTTAAAAAGGAATACGCTCGCTTTTTGAAGGTTTGTAGGTCGTTTGGTTCGGAAATACCGCTGGTGACAGTTCATTCCATAGTTTTGTAGTTCGATGCAGAGTTATTTGGATTATAATCATCATAAATCAGCCCACATCCAACCACTGCTGAGTATAATATCTATAAGGCCTCTTCTCTATCACGCCTAGGGATTGTTTCCCGACTACCATTACAATATCACGTTTATTTAGATTTTACAGGTTTATTTCCATTCGTTACACGACTTCATAATAAGCTACCTCTTTTTATCGTAATATTACATTTAAAAAATGCTGGAAACTCTATAACTTTACTTTGTCAAATTTAATCAGTTCCCCCGTTCACCCCTATAGGGGGGGGGGGGGACTTATAAAATTTCTATGCAAAGCCTAAATACCAATTTTCAAGATTCTAGCTTCAAAAAATGACAATACTTCGTTTCAACCCCCTTTTCCCCCCTTTTTAGGTTGAAGAAAAAAATAACGAATTCACTTTCATTACATTTGTATGCAAAGCCTAAATACCAAGTTTCAAGAATCTAGCTTTAAAATTGACAATACGGCGTTTTATCCCCCTTCCTCCCCTTTTAAGGTTGAAGAAAAAAGTGCCGAATTCAATTTCTTTACATTTGCATGCAAAGCCCAAATACCAATTTTCAAAGCTCAAGCTTTAAAAGTGACGAATTTTCTATACGACGTTTTAGCCCCCTTTCACCCCTTTGTAAGCTGAAGAAAAAAAAATGCTGAAATTACTTTCATTTAATTTGTACGGAAAACCCAAATACCAATTTTCAAGATTCTAGCTTTAAAAATAATAAATCTCCCATACATTGTTTTAACCCCCATTTCACCCCTTTATGGCTTGAATTTAAAAAAAAACTAAAACAGGTAAATTTTTATTTTTGATAAACAACCATAATCCAAATTTTCAAATCTCTAACATCAAAATTGAAAGACTTTCATACTAACGTAAACCCCCCCTTTCACCCCTTTAGGGGGTGAATTTCGCAAAATCCCTTCTTAGTGCGCGCCTACATAGTAAGAACTACCTATGTTTCAAATTTCATGATTTTAGGTCCAGTAGTTTTGGCTGTGCGTTGATAGATCAGTCAGTCAGTCAGTCACAGGCCGAGGCGTTACCTCTTTATTAATAGTATAGAAGATAGGCAGGGATCCTTCTGTGTATAAGTATTTTGTGGCTAGAGGCTATTTTTCGCTAGTTGCAAGGATAAGATAAAAACAATCTTATCTTGTATGTACTTGTAATGTACACTATACAATAGAGATAAGTGTATGACTGGACATAATAAGTCATGGAAACCAATCGAAACGAAATCGAATAGAAGTGGAACTCCGGCGTATGTGTTCTACCAAATAAATAAAATCTTCAAATCAATCTTCTATCTATCTATATCTATACTATTTATAAAGAGATAACTTCTATAGACAACGACAAGGCTTATAGGTAAACCGAAAACACGAAACGCTTGCGCGATGTAATTGGACACAGCGCCATCTATTGGTAGAGGGCGGGCCACTAGTCATTGATAAATAAGTAAATTGAGAAGCTACATGCGTCGTCACCCTGGTATCTTCCCGTCTTCCCGGGACTACGAGGAGTGCCGGAGCCGCGGCCGAGGCTGCAGAGACTCAAAGCTACGAAGTATAGGCATCTATCCGTTGCTTACCACTTCGTAGCTTTCGGTGTCGAAACACTGGGCCCGTGGGGTACTCATGCTCTCTCGTTCTTCCGGGACAGCAAAGCGCTTAGTTGAAGTCACGGGAGACCCAAAGTCTAGCAGCTACTTCCCCCAGCGAATTTCCATCGCTATCCAATGAGGTAAGTAATGCTGCGAGCATTTGGGGACATTGCCACAGGGGCCTACTCTGTTTTAATTTTTCTTTTTGGTAGTTTTTTAGCTTTAGATTCCAGTTGTTGTTTTCTCGTTTATCCGTAAGTATTATTTTATCCAATAAATTAATTGAGATAAATAAATTCGTTTGGGACCAAGAAAATGTCCTGTTCTCATAATTATACGAAAGATCTATCTATGTCTTTGACATTAGGAAAATCGAATAAAAATGGTCGAATAAAATTGGCCTTTGGAAAATCTAATAAAAGAAGGAATAGATACTACATAACGAATGGTACTTAATTAGTTTGATCTACTCTCTAATCTTAGTTTTAGGGGCATTATACACCATAGAGACACAAACGGAAGTGAATCTTTGTAAATCAGTGAATCAATTGTTCTTTGTGACAGAATTTACAAGAAATCTTCGTCATCTCCCATTCGTCCTTCCAAAACTTAATTATTACATTCTCCAATTACTTTATTCTTCGGACTTAATAATTCTAATTAACTGGCCCTTCAAGTAACTGTAACCTAATAAACTGCAGGCAAAGGGTTTCAAATTTGATTGTTTTAATTGTTTAATTCGACCCTAATAATTAGGTAGATAGGCTAGAATCTTATTACACAAAGTAAGGGCGGATAGTTAATAGAAATACTTAGTTTAGGTTCGAGTGTTCAACCAATCTTCTTTATTGATTTAGGAAAGACTATCTTAATAGAGATTTGGCTTGATAACCTGTCTCAAAAGGATTAATTTGAACTACCATCTCTTTTTCTGAGATACTATTCGTTCTCTTATTGAGCTACTAGCTCTCTTACGGAGCAGGCATTGCTTTACTGAGCTACTACTGCGCTTCTAAGGTACCATCGCTCTTCTGAGTTACCATCGCTCTTTCTGAGTTTCTAGCACTCTTTCTGAGTTCCTAGCGCTCTTATTGAGCTACTCTTTTTCTGAGCTACTTTCGCTCTTTTAGGCTAACTTCGTTCTTTCTAAGCTACAATAGTAAGAAATAAGAATGTTTACGAGTATCAGATTAACTTGCGAAATCATTCGGGTTTTTCCGCAGTTTGTTCAGTGGACAGATTGAGGATGCCCCGGGGAGAAGGCTGCGTACAACGCGCGTTTTATTATTTTATTAGCGAATCTACTTTGCCGTGATGCTTCATAGTGTTGGGTTTGAACTCAGTTGAGTCATTATTTTTCGGTAGAAAATTATAAAAATAATGTTTTGATCTCTGATCTGATTTAATCTTGAGGTGATCTGTCTGATTGTCTGTCACCTAACACAAATATCTTTTTAAATATCAAATAGAAAGTAAACGATTTTAGTCTCCACTGTAATAGAAATAGCCGTATAATTATTTTTTCTAATGCACTCTGATACTCTGATCTGAGAGTAGGTTTCCAATGGCAACATAAATATATATACTCTTTAGCACTTGTAGTCAACTATCGAAGTCAGTCAGTCAGAGTGAGTTAATAAAACGCCGGTGCATTATGTTTTATCGATCTAAGAATTCGACCACGAGACAAGACCACTCCAACGCAATCGGGTTGCAAGACTCTAGTAAATCAACATAAGTTGTAAACGTGACAACCCACTCGACACACAAAATAATAGCAGTGCTTTAAACGATACAATCAGGGTTATTATAATTTGTGGCACTTTACTGAACAACGTGCACGATACGATTTCGCTTTTGGTTAGATTTTTTCTTTTATGTGATAGGTAGCAGGCGAGCAGGCGGATCATCTGATGGTAAGCAATTGCCGCCGCCCATGGACACTTGCAACACCAGTAGAGTTACAAGTGCGCTGCCAACCTTTTATCCCCTTCCCCCCCGAGTGGGCCTCCGGTACCCTCACTCACTCAGTGCAACACCACAGGGGCTGCTTCACGCCGGTTTTCTGTGAGGCGGTGGTATCACTCCGGTCGAGCCGGCCCATTCATGCCGAAGCGTGGCTCTCCCACAGCACTCTCTCAGATCCAAAGAGAGCCTTGGCCTCCGATAATACGAGCGTTCATCTAGGTCGGTCCTGCGCCACCTCCTTCCAGTCATCAGCCTGGAGTCTACGCCAATCTTTCTCATTTCTTCATCCAGAGTTCGATTGATGTGGAACTGCCCGAGCGCGAGTCGCTTGAGAGTGACATTGAGATGGGCTAAAGACACAGACTTTGTAGGGAGTGAAGAAACGCACCGGGGAAAGAGCCCTTAGCAAGTACCTGGTGAGCGTCTCCCAAGATTCGGTCCGTATGCCGAGACGGTAGGAAGGACCATGGGCTGGTGGAGGGACCTGTGTCTGAATTCTTCATCCCTCCAGCGGTACCTTGGAGCCAACTCTTACTTATTAATCCTCGAATGTATTTCATCGATATGACTCGAGTCGTTTGAAGGGTTACATCACTAATGTTGAAGGTTAAGGAAACTTAAGTTGTGTATTGTAGGTCTAGCCTTATGGGAATAGTTTTAGTAGGTAGTAAATAAAAGGTAGTGGTTCAATTACTTTTATAGGTAGGTAATGTTAGCCTCAATACATAGTTAAACCACGTTTAACACTAAGGTTGATGTACTAGTTACCTACTTTATATGACTATAAAAGTAAGGTTTTTTATTACGAGGGTTAAGTGGCGGTTATTAACTAGTTAAAATACCATTCAAATAAAAAACTACTTAGATACTGTAATTTACACCAATTACAGTAGGTAGTATTATCCATACTAATATTATAAATGCGAAAGTAACTCTGTCTATCTGTCTGTCTGTTACTCTTTCACGCCAAAACTACTAAACGGATTTAAATGAAATTTGGTATACAGATGATCTAGACCCTGAGAAAGGACATAGGCTACTTTTTATTGCGAAAAAGGGGTTGTAAGGGGCTAAAAGGGGGGTAAAATTTACTTTTCCACGCGGACGAATTCGCGGGCGGCCGCTAGTAGGATATATAGTAGTATTATAGGGTATAATAGGCCTATAGGATAGTTCTTGAAACGTGTACGTCAACTCCAAAACTATGTATACACTTTAGGACCTTGTCACAATACACTAAGAAAGTAGAGGTCGTTCTACTTTCTTATATTATGTATTGTGACAAGGTCCTAAAGTGTATACGTATTTTTGGAGTTGACTGTACCATGGTTGCGTAGTCAGACGGCAGTCGCTTCATTGTAATTATCAGACTGCCCAAATCCTGAATCATGGTCTGGGCGTACTCTGGGTTCCAAAGCTACAGCTTTGGACGCAACCGGGAATTACACGCTAAGATGAGATGGACACGACTTTCCGCATTACGACATCCTTATTACGATTTAGCATTGCGAATTTGCGACAGACACATGAATGGCAGTATTATCTTTTTATCGTGCTAACGATAGGTAAATAATTTAATCAGCCCACTCTTTGCCTGAAAAATTTCATCACAAT
This sequence comes from Cnaphalocrocis medinalis, assembly GCA_014851415.1. Lineage (NCBI taxonomy): Eukaryota > Metazoa > Arthropoda > Insecta > Lepidoptera > Crambidae > Cnaphalocrocis > Cnaphalocrocis medinalis. The sequence goes on along the minus strand of CM026287.1, from coordinate 2,735,835 downwards.
GTCTTTTTTATGTGATAGGTAGGTGGCAGATGCGCAGACGGACCATACGATGGTAATGACAATTTTTGGAAATTCGCATAAAAACTTAATTTTTTTCATGCAAAGTCACGTGACTGAAACTTATTGACTTATTTCCAAAATTCAGCACAAAGATATAGTAAAAATGGAGACCTATTAGGTGCCCGATGTGATTTTGTATTGTAAACATTTTATTTTATATTGTAAAACTCATTGTAAAACTGCGATATATACATTCAAGGTGCCTAATAAACATTTTATTATTTATTATTGTTATGAAATTTTTAACCCATTTGGCGCAGTGGTTTGACCGCCGGTTGAGACGAAAATGGTCGCGTGTTCAATTCCTGCACCAACTGTTTGTTGATGAAACAGATATTTGTATTGGGTCTGGGTGTTTGTGGTACCTCCATTGTCCCTGCTTTTCGTAGTAAAAAGGAAACATTCGTTTGTGGTCAGAGACAATAATTACATGCGATGTTATTATTATTTACTACCGAAACACCTTGTATACTCCTATTTGATAGCTAATAACAGATACAGGATTAGCTGTCAATGTGAATATTACGGTGAGATAAAATGCGGCAATTTCACGCGCCGCAGCGGCATTCGCTCAGGGACCAGCCGTATGGAAAGCAATCAAGTGCGACGTCTAGTCGACTTGTTTATTTATTGAGCCAATCCCTGGTGGGCCGATCGGTGAATTGTTTTTATTGATTACTTCTAAGTGAAAATATCGTGAGGGAAATTGTACGTTTCGCATACTTTTTTAAACTACATGTAAATGCTTACTAAAAATAAACTATCGTTAGGTATTTATTACTAGTTACCCACCCTCGCTTCGTTTCGGGACTTAAGTTTGCTAGATATTGGTTTAAAACTACCAATGAAGCCATTGGCTTTGGGTGTCGATATTGCGCCAAGTGTTTCGTATTATAGACTAATGTTGTTCGGAAATACTGTTTGAAGAGGTGGTTGAAGGGATGTAAAGGTTTACCAAAACGACCTCTATAACTTCTAATAGATAAATAATAACAGATGCAGGATTAGCTGTCAATGTGATGATAAAATGCGGCAATTTCACGCGCCGCAGCGGCATTCGTTCAGGGACCAGCCGTATGGAAAGCAATCAAGTGCGGCGTCTAGTTGACTTGTTTATTTATTGTGAACCAATCTCTTGTAGGCCGATCGATGTTTTTTTTAAGTAGGTAAGAATAGGAATCCATACTAATATTATAAATGCGAAAGTAACTCTGTCTGTCTGTCTGTCTGTCTGTTACTCTTTCACGCCAAAATTACTGAACGGATTTAAATGAAATTTGGTATACAGATGGTCTAGACCTTGAGAAAGGACATAGGCTACTTTTTTTTGCGAAAAAGGGGTTGTAAGGGGTTAAAAGTGGGGTAAAAAGTTACTTTTCCACGCGGACGAAGTCGCGGGCGGCCGCTAGTAAGAATATATTTTATTGTATTTTCATAAATAAACAGGTGAAAATTAAAAAATACAGGTACTTATAAAGACGGCCACTTTACTGTGACACAAGTTTACTTAGTCCAGCGGTAAAAGAAATTAATTTCCCATCTAAAACATTAATGTGAAATGGGAGCCACGTTCAATTTTTCAATAAGTTTTGTCCATTGAATTTATCGTCAGTAGAAGGGGTATCTAAATGAGTGCCAAGTTCAATAGCGAGAATTAACATAATTACAACGATTGCTGTCTGACCGAAAAAAAAACTACATGTAATCCCCCATCCGTCGACACTCGTTTCGCTTGCCGCAAATGCGGACGAAACACACAATCGCGAATTGGTCTGTACAGCCACGAGCGAAGGTGTGGTGTCCCTACTTAAAATGTTACTTAAATCATCTGCTAAGATGTAAAGGCCTTTTTCATGTCTGGCCCCGGTTACCCTATATCAGGGGATCTAGCCTGAATCATGGTTACACGTTTTAAGAATTATCTGAAACGTACAACGCATCCGCACTCCTTCTGGTGTTGCTGATGTCCATGGGCGGCGGTGTCCACTTAAAGTATCAGCCTATATACTGTCCCACTGCAGGGCAAAGGCCTCCATCATAGAAATCAAGTTATCGCTACTATGATGGGATTAGGCTTAATCACTACGCTTGCCTAATGCGGATTGGTGATCACAAACCCGAGCTATGTTCGAAAAATTCGAAACATACTTTAGCTCGACCCGGGAATCGAACCCGAGACCCCGAGATCACGGCCCGGTACTTAAACCACTAGACCAACGGGGTGTCCACTTACCATCAGGTAACCCGCTTGCTCGTTTGCCTTCCTGTACCTATTATAAAAAAGCATTTCAGTGACCCGCAGTTATTTTTAATGTAACATCCATCAAAGCGATTTGGCCTATGGCAGGTGGATCAAATACCCAATCGATAGACACTCATTCATCAACAATATCAGATTAAATCTTGTACAGACGGCGTCATGTCTAGATACCCCTTCGACTGTGCAAAAATAGCACTTATGTCTCGGACTTAAGGACGCTTCAAAGTCCAAAGAAGGTAATTTCACGTGACTTTCACAAATACCTACTCCTATTTAAAATCAATGAAACTTATTATTGTACACACGACATTAAGTATATCAATCTACCTTAAGCTGTCAAATACATCAACCAATTTCGAATTAAATAACTCTCCAACCGATATGGCTATGGCGACCGATTTCAACGACCAGCGCATACGCAGGGTATAAGTGTTCAAGTGTATGCGCAAACACAAGTACATTCTCTACAGCCTTACATTCCTATTTTAGTGTTGGTAATTTTTGATGAGATGCTAAAATGTCACTTATATAACCAATGATGTTGAAGTTGGACCTCAATCTCGATGTACCCATCTAGCGGATTTTTAACATGCGATAGCCCCCATTGAAAAATGTAGACTGACTATGTTCAAGTAAGTGATTATCCCAACTATAAGTAAATATTGCACTTAAAAAATTCCTCGGAGGGTTCAGGTGGGACTTGAACCCACAACCTTCCGCAATCCGGGCAGATATGCTATCCACTTTACACCATCCGAGCCCCTTACTAAGCCGACGAATTTCGTAAGTGCTTAACTCGCCATGAGCAATATTTACTTAAGAATAAATTGCAAAGAATTGCAATACCAAAAATAAAAATTATCCCAACTATAGTCGGGCCGGTCTAAGAAACCCGATGTGAGACTCTTTTTTTTTTGTAAAATATGCCATTTTTTTTATACGCCGTTCTCCTTAGTTTTTAAGGGGCTACATAAAAAAAAAACCTTACCTTCATTGCGGCTTTGCCAGGTCCCTGGGAGACGGTACAATCTGATACTAAGGTGAACATTAATTCATACCTTTATCTAAGTCTGTAATTTTTTAGAAACACGATTTGGCGAGTTTGGTTCGATAGTTTTTCGATTTGAAAATACCTCTAAAAATTACGTTTTCTCCAGATATTTACTGAGCGAGATTACCAATTCAATCGGAAATTCCTTTAATTAGTAGATATTATAAATACTGATGTCTGGCATGTGTCAGAATTTTGTTATTCAGCTTAGTTTTTTTATAAATACGTAATTAATTTTTCGTGATTTTGTCGACATCTTTGAGCAACTTGATAGAATCTGGGTGCAACGTATTCACGACTTTATTGACATGACCATTGAGTATAATTGTGTAGCCGTGTTCTCACCTTCTCAGTGCTGCGACAGCTCTCTTAGACGACGGACCTATGCCAGTTGCGAGCAAACTGAAGTATGTCATTATTAGTCAGAAAAACGAAATCTGCAAAAGAACAAAGACCAACATTGGAGTCGCTACGTGACTCAATTTTTGATAAAACTTTATCAGCGCCATATCATCAGCATACATCAGCACTTAACGAGGCTGTTCATGGATTTTCGATGTTGTCTGTCAGAAGAACGTAGAACCTTCGTGCACTTCGACAGTATAGGAGCAAAGTTAATTGTCACAACAGCGGTCAAAATTACAGAATTGGAATTGTGATTTCAATTGACGTTATCAGACGCAAAGCATATATTGACGTTATCAGGGACATCGCACCTCTCAACAACCTACCCGTTCAGATCACCTTGCCGTTCGAACTCCTGCGACAATAGCATGCTACAGAGGAATCCAAGGAGTTAATCTCACGAAGTTTCAATATTAGTTGGGATATTTTATCGCCTCTCATTTTTTACCTTTTTAAATTTTAAGTAGGTATGTTGCGTCTCCGTGGTATCCTAATTCGTTTCTGATGACGTGTGTTGACCGTGCCACAGTAAATATAGCTAAAACAGTATCGAAAGTCGGCCTTTTTGGTGAGAACGATTAGAGTTGTCCTTTTATGGCTCAATTCGATTATAGATTTATTTTCATAGCAAATTTTAATCGTTAGTTTCACATTAAATGGCAATCACATTAAACAACCGAATCAATTAATGCATTGCTTGTGAGATATATTGTGTGATTGCCAAATCAATAAATGAATAACCGACTTGGCGAAACATGGATCTCACCACTTTTTACGGTAGTTGGGAGACTTGGTTTTTTTGTCGAGTATTGTTTTTGATGGGATGGAAGGGAGTATTGTTTTTATATTAGCGGTCCGGTCGGTCGGCAGCGCACTTGCGACTCCTCTGGTGTTGCGGGGATCCATGGGCGGCGGTAATCGCTTACCATCAGGTGATCCGTCTGTTCGTCTGCCCCCTATCTCATAAAAAAAGACAATTTTAACGAAAGCTTCAAAACTGAGAGCGCGTCTAGCTCACATATTTTTATTAAAACGCAGCTTTTTTTTTGTCAGTCGTGCGAGTATAGACGCAAACAGTGTGCGAGCGAGAAGTGAATAGTTTCGCCGTTTTAATTTCTAATCCCAATGTTTATCCGCACGGGTACTAATGGCTACTGTGCAACACATTCTTTCCTCCTGCTTTGACGCCAGATACTCAAACACTATACAAGCACACCAATACACCATCTCTCACAATTTTATACTTTAGCTTGCTCAGTAGTGTTATTGTCATGGCAGATCTCATCCATACTTTGATTTTGTTCAGTATTAATGAATAATAACATTGTTTTATCATTGCCCAAGAGGTACAGACCGATACGTGGCAAAATGTGGTCGGGGTGTGGCCGGAATGGGTGTGGCTGTCAAGTTCACTGTCGCTCATGTCACAGATATGCTATCGTTTTCACGATTTAGCGTGAATTTAGCTCTTTGGGTATTTGACTATATTTTTTTATGTAAACACATATCAAAAGATGCCTCAATTTAAGAAACATTGTTGAAAGAATCACTTGATTCTCATTTGAATTAGCTGAGATATCACAACTTTGAGAGCACATATTTTGAGCAATTCCAAAAAACGCTCTGTACAAATGTCTATTGAAGTGTGACGTCACAACTCAAACTTCTGTGTAAATTTTGTTTGGGTTTTATAATAAAAGTTGGTGGAAAATGTACGGGTAGTTCAATGATATAATTTTTTTTTTAAATTTTATTCTTTAAAAATGGACTTGCCCATGAAACTTTGAATGCTCACAAAATCAGCTAGACGTTATATTTTTAACTGAAATGTTGGCCATTGGTTCTTATTTACCAATATTTTGAAAGAGTATCAATATTTTTTACTATATCGAGATTAGTCAAATACCCAAATGGTAGATTATTTTTATTATAATGGTTTGTATATTGTGTGTTTATTATTTGTTGTTTGTTCCAGTTTTTTTTTTCTTAATATTTTTTTTCTAAGTGTCATTGTTGTTGTTTGTTTTTTTGGTTTATCTGTTGTATTGTTTCATGTGCGTGTCATTCATTCGTTCATTTATAAAACGTCACTCAAGGTCCATACTGAAAACTAGCGCTGCAGTGGCTTGAATGAAGCAGCTGCAGCATATGCTGAGTTTGGACCTTATTGACCACCTATCTGTCTATGTATGTAAGCACTTAATGTTCCTTTCCGTTTCTCGTATGTACCTACTTCTTATTATGTATTCTGTGTCTTACTACTGTTGTGTTGTATCTCTTTTTGTTTGGTCAGTAAATATTTTACTTACTTACTTAGTTACTAACGAGTGACGTCACACTTTTTGTATCTTGTGTGCGCATCTAGTAAATTCCATATCCATATCAAATATTTCTTGTAATAAATACATAAATGGTTTTTATAGTAATAAGTTGGGGTAAAATGTATTGGTAGTTCAATGGTATTTAGGTAATTGTTGAATTTTATACTTTAAAAATGGACTTTCCCATGAAACTTTGAATGCTTACAAAACCAGCTAGACGTTATATTTTTAACTGAAAATTTTGGCTAATGGTTCCTTTTTACCAATATTTTGATAAAGTGTAATGTATAGAGACTAATTCTATACATTAAACTTAACTTAATAATAGGGTATTTGACTAATCAAATACCCTATTATTTTATTTTTCAATTTTAGTCAAATATCCTATTATTTTATTTTTATTTATCGTTCATCGATTCGAATCTCATTTTGTAGTCCGCAACATGGGTCCGCAATGACTTCACTAAGTATGCGGCACCCATCAAGAAAGTATGTAATTTATGAAGTAGGCAAGTTTGAAAAAAGAATGCTATATTTCATAGACTTTCACTAAGCTGGGCGGTACCGATCCAGAAAGTACGTAATTTGTGAAGTAAATAATTTCGAAAAAAGAATACGATATTTCATAGACGTCGGACGTGTATACCACAGACACAATGTCCTTACTGTTTTATTTACTGTGACCGCGCATGCGAAAGTGCGATTTGACGCGAATCAAGTGACAAAGTTACGAGTGTTGCATGGGGTGTGCGGGGGGAATGGGCGGAGTCTCTTCAAATCAAATAAATCGTTATAGGGCCTTAAGTATCAGTGTTTATTGACATTTTTTCATAGAAAAAAAACATGATAAAAATGTCGTACAACGCCCCCCTATCAATGTCACTGAGATAATTACCTTCTGTTCGCAGTCCTATTTGAACTGCTAAAATTAATAATATCCAACAACCTTTCGGAATTTCTTTCTCAACTGGTTTAGATTATACGTACTTACCGATTTGTTAAGATACGTAAATCTGCATAGAAAACATACCGGAAGAATCTGACAGAAAACATCACTGCCAAAAATACCAACGATCTCAATATGCACTCTATTCCTATAGCAATAAGGGCATGTAATTTAATTAAGATGTCATCTTGGTAGATAGCCAAGTACTGCCAAGGTCAATGACCGTCAGAGTGCTATGGTACAATGTGTCTCAATCGTTGTTACCTTGAGGGACAATTGTCGTGAGATATTGGTGTCGTCTTACTAGTGTAGCCCGACAAGTCTGTTTTGGCCGATGCGGATTCGCGTCAACTCGTAATTAGTATAACTCTTATTTTTTTATGTTTTTCTTGTTTGACGGCCTCGATGGCGCAGTGGCTAAGGTGTTCGCCCGAAGCGCGTAAGGTCCCGGACTCGATTCCCGGTCAAGCCAGTATTTGTATAATGCAACGCGAAAGTTTAAAAACAGTTTATTTTATGTCGATACGTAACAAAATCTCAAGTAAACAATGCCGTATCTTTCCACCTATGTCGGTGTTCAGGAAAAATGATATCTCTCTGTCTTCTAATAGAGATGAGGCACGTGTATCATAAAAAGGAATCAGAAATATTACTCTATTAGGAAAAGGAAAACGCTCCAAGGGGGAATCGGAGCGTGAATAAAAGGGTCCTGTATGGAGAGGCTCAACAGGTACAGAGTGCCTAAAATGAAACGCAAGTTACGACCGAATTGGACTTTTTTTAATGTTATAGGTGGCAGACGAGTAGACGGATCACCTGATGGTTAGCAATGGGCGCCGCCCATAGACACCTACAACACCAGTAGAGTCACAAGTGCGCTGCTGACTTTCAACACTCATTCCCCCCAATTGAACCTCCGGTGCCCTCACTCACTCGACGAAACACAGCGCAGGCGCTGTTTTACGCCGGTTTTCTGTGAGGCCATGGTATCACTCCGGTCGAACCGGCCCATTCATGCCGAAGCGTGGCTCTCCCACGGTAAAAGCTCCTCTCTCTTAAATAAACGCTGTGGCTTCACCTTTGGTTGGATGCGACAGATATTGCCATTCGTTACGGAACGGCTTATACCTTACTTACATTTTGGTGATGGATAAAATACAGGATAGCAATTTTAAGGTTTTAAAATTGTTAAATTAAATATGACCAGTATTTTTCAAGTTGCGTCCAAATATGTCTCTTTGGAGCCCGGTGTACCATGGATCGTGGATGATCCAAGGATTTTAGAAGCCCTAATATCATAAAAAAAAATTGGTGATTACGACGAAGCGATTGTAGTATAAACTAAAATAACCAAAGAAACAAATAGAAATTCGACATTTAAGCAAAATTTATAAAAAGGTATGTTATGCATTACGTTGTACGTAAAATAATGAAAGCGGAATCAATATTAATGATATAAGATTATATGGTGCATTATAGTTATTATTCTAAGACACCTGTAAATTAAACATTTTTGGGTTCTTCTGGAAGACTACGGAACTCTAAAAAAGTAATCGTTTCTTGAAAACACCATGCCCCGAGGAATGAAATAAATAAGAGTATTGGAGGTAGGAAAGACCTCTTAAATGTAATTGAGTGTGGATTTTGGTATGACATAGGTATACCTTACCTTGGTTTTTAGTAATGGCGTAACGTAAGTATACTTGCCAGCTTATGCCCGTGGCAAATTCTTTGAATGGGCCAACCGGCTTAGGTTTACATCGGAGAAACCCTAGATACAGTGAAGGCTCATTCGCAAAAAAGCGCTATTTTTCATTTTCGATATAAAAAAACCAATTAGCTTCAGTCAACTCCAAAAATATGTATACACTTTAGGACCTTGTCACAATACATAATGTATACGAAAGTAGAAGTCGTTCTTTTACATATGTATTGTGACAAGGTCCTAAAGTGTATACATATTTTGAAAACAAAATACTTACTACATTTTATTTCCAAAATATCCAAAGCATAATATAAAACTACTAATGAAAGCGCTGGTTGGGATCAGGTTTAGGCACAAAAGTTTTTTTTTTCTCAAGATTTTTTTATACTTACGTACGAGAATCATTACTGAAATTACGGCTGCCTCATTGCTTCATTTTGTTCTCCGCTTATTTTGTCTTTTCATCACATGTATGTACATTCATTATATTGCCTTCCGTGTAAAAGTATTTACAGCTACCAAAAGTTCCTTGTCACCATAATTTCTGCATGTCATTCCTAATTACCTACGTGCGAAGCCGTCGCTTCAATGCCCGGGGTATGCTTGGATACTAATGAACATGATTTGGTTAGTTTCTTAATTATAATGAAGCGACTGCCGTCTGACCTTTTCAACCTTTAGATCAAGCAGCAGAAAACGAGGAAAATAAATACACTCTTTTATTATATGTGATAGGCGGCAGACGAGTAGACGGATTAGGTAATTGACGCGGCTTGGTCAGTATTAGGATCTAGAAGTTTTTTTTTATGTTGATAGGTGGGAGACCTAACTAAATTATAAATGCGAAAGTAACTCTGTCTGTGTGTTACTCTTTCATGCCAAAACTACTGAAAGGAAACCGAAACCGGTTTAATATATTTGTGGGCTCTAGTGTTATACAAATCAAAGATGCCTTATTATGAAAGATTCATAATAACAATTCGCCACAAACATTTTAGGAAAACTAGGCAATCCAGGAATCGAGATTTTTGAATTAATAGTAAAAGTGAGGTTAAGAAGGTACTTACCTATAATAGGCAAGTATAGGTACTTATACGAGACACATAGCCCAAAATTATATCCAATTGTATAATTTATCTCCGTGATAAAAAGCCATCCATAACTTTGAAATTAATAACATTATATCGCTGAAAAACATGAAATTCATCTTTTCTTGACAAACGTTTCATTGACACTTGTCAAATCAATTTTTCTTTATGAAAAAGAAAAATACATCACCTCATACTTCAACTCGGAAGAGTTCTAATTAGTCCGAGTACTTCATAGATTAGGTACAATATTGATTATCAATTTCTTACACGATTTTCATACATTTTAACGATTATTGTGTTGTCATCAAATTCGCTTTATATCGATAGTTAGTTTAAAACGATGTTTTTAAGTTTTCTAATATTCTGGATTGTAAAATGGTCTAGTATTTTGTGAGTTTCTTTACAAAAATATAACCGATTTTTGAGGATGCTTTTCATCTTGATAACTTTGGACCCAGAGATCCCCTCCTCCTTTGGTACCTTCTGGTGGTCTAGACCCTTAGAAAGAACAGAGGCTACTTTTTATTGCGATTAAAATTAAAAATGCTACCCAAAGATACTAATTCCACGCGGACGAAGTCGCTGATAACATCTAGTGGGATATAATTTTTGCCACACAAAGCGTTAATTTACAATACTTCAGCAGACAAAAGTAGCTTTTTCACTCAAAGGATTTTCGTATTGCGTTTCCCCGAAAATAACTAACAACGCTCTTTGGGACGCCTTGTAAGTTTCGCCATTATCCGAGGGCAGGGGAAATAAAGAGAAAACTGTCGAAATCGGTGAGCCAAGGGAGAGATGCGGATTATCTGCCCTGTCGACCGGCCGAAAACTTGTTGTTTCTTTTCTAGTGAAATGATATAAAAGATTTCGCTGTCAAGAACATAAAGCATAACCATCAGAATTTATGCTAAAGTAAACCAAGTATTTTCTTATTTGTAGAGTAAAAAAGCGGCCAAGTGCAAGTCGGACTTGCCTATGAATGGTTCCGTAGCAGAAATTGACGTTTGCTAATAAACGAAATAAATAAATTGAGACAACATCACATACTTACATTGTCCGGTCCCCATTTTCTATAGGGAGTTGAAAAAAAATTGACCTAGTTTTGGTAGTCGTGTAACCAATTTTTATGTTGTACAGAATCGTTAGTATAAAATGTCTACAGATACATCCTGTATAGTTAGCATTGCGCTATGCATGTGCGTAGATCGGATTATTCGTCGACTGTTAACCGAGTAGAAACGTCCTACAAATTAAACTGAATATTATACTTAGTTTAAATGTCACCCCCTTGGAGTCTAGAATAATAAAGCACCTTGTTATTCTCGTATGCCGTGATGCATTTGTCTGCTCTAAAATATAATTAAAGCGTTTAATTAGCATAACAAAACAGTGCAGAAACATGCAACCGCTTAGTGATGTGCTAACCACGGGCTTAGGGGCAACTCAACTCGGGCAAAACACCCTGGCCGGAATTTCAAGATTTTTTAGCTGGTCTCCGTTTTAACCTTACATAACCAATTTTTTTTTTATGTGATAGGTAGCAGACAGAAGAACCACAGAATTTAGTAAGTAATATCACCACAAATATTTTGGTGGGGCCAAGTCTAAACACTGACCAGCTAAAAAATCTTGAAATTCCTGCCCAAGTTATTTTGCCCGAGTAGCCCCCTAAGCGAACCACGAGGAGTCGAGTTCTAGTTGTAAAGGTTTTCTTTTTCTAATATTGCACCACCTACCCTTTTTCCGTTTATCTATGATGATGGAGGCCTTTGCTCTGCAGAGGGATAGTAGGTACAAGTATATAAGATACCTAAAAGAAGGTATAAGTTTAGGCTGCTATTTTACTTTTAGATGTAAACGACGAAGGTTTGGAGACATCACTATTCTGTTGGTCATGCATGTTAAAAATGTGCAGCATTTCTCCCTCAAGTTTTGCGAAAGTTGCATATTTTCAATTAGTTTTAATTATTAAAATTCTTTGTTCGGGAGACTGGACTTTCAAGACTTAAGTATTTTTCATATCAAACACTTTTGTAAATAAACAAAATAGGGTTTTCAATACGGTGAATAAGATACTTTTGTCAACCACAACGAGACTAAAGCGTAGCTAAAGTGTGGCTTCCAAGTTCGGCAGTTTCAGATGTGAATCGTTTTTTGGGTTCCGTTGCCATAATGGCAAAAACGGAACCTTTATACAGAGTGTATCTGTGAACATTTATATCCCAACCACGTGTTCTACCAATTATTTTGAGTAACATTTGTTCTACGACTTATCGAAATTCGTAGAAAGTTTTTTCGACTCTCCGTACAAAAAAACCCAGTGCCTACCTACCAGAAATTTCCAGAAGTCATAGAACTAATGTTGTTATAGTAGTTTGACGACCCGGTTGGTTCAGTGGTAGTGAATGCTGCGTCTGGGCCAGGGTTGCGGGTTCGATCCCCGCCACAGTACAAACATTTGTGTGCATGAACATGTCTGTTTGTATTGGTCTGGGTGTTTCTATGTATTATAAGTATGTATTTACAAAAAAAAAAAAGTATTATATGTATATATTTGTAATCCCACTGTTGGTTCTGATATCTGTAACACAGGTGCTTGAGCTACCTATCTCAGAGTCAGATCAATGTATGTGATGTAGTGAAAATATTATATTATATTATTATATTATATAGTATAGAATGGTTGGTAGAACATGACGATTATTTTCAAATATCTATTAGGAATTCTCCCACACAAAGATTTAACAGAATTTTAAACTACAGTTAGGCACAGTGAAGATACGATTGCCGCAGACTCTAGATCTAGATGTGAATAAAATATGACGCCTCAGTTGTTTCTCCACACAATAGGGTCTAGGTATTGTGAGATATAAGAGCTTAGAACAGGTATATTCGTGCATAGTAATAATTTAGGTAAGATAAAGTTCAACAACTGCCGATTTATTTATACAGGGTGTATCTGTGCACATTTAGATTACATCCCTTTAAGCACGTCTTCTACCAATTCATTTTGAAGAATATATACTTATGTATAAATTACTTTTGGAACTTCTTTCTGAACCAACTTTATGAAAAAGATAAAATATGCTTAAGGAGCTTTCAATATTATCCCATCAAAACAATACTTGTCAAAAAAACCAAGTCTCGCAACTTCCGTAAAAAGTGGTGAGATCCATGTTTTGCCAAGGTATTATTCATTTATTGACTTGGCAATCACATTAAAACCAAAGATTTAAATCATAGATATGCCCTCGCCATACTTTGACCGCGCCGATTTGAGTCGCACCTCAAATAACCTAGCTTAACTCAACTGGGATTAGCACGAATTAGTTGCCGTTTGCACTCGGTGACAGTCGTACGACACAGCTGCCTGGATTTTTGACAGGAAAAAGCACTCAAAATGCCTTCATGTGCCTTTTTATTGTGCAAGAAAAATACTACAAATTCAAATAAAGCGAATGGTGTTACATTTCACTCGTAAGTATTTATATTTCATCAATAATTTAATTTATTTTATTTTGTTGACAAATTATCAACGTCTGATCGGCCAGCGCGTGACAGAGAGAGTAGTATTGGCAATTACTGTGAGACAAAACGAGACAACATCATTATCTCGGTGGCCAATATACTTAGACCCGCTGTAGTACTCAGAACTCAGTTGATAACAGCTCATTTGTTAATGGTTTACAATAAACGGGAAAAGTACGGTAGCGTCAGCAGTTTCGATAGGCATTGTTTTAATAGCGGTCAGATATAAAATAGCAATTTTATTTCGACTAGAAATCAATAAACATGCAAATAATAATTACGTATTATTTTTAAGTGAACGTTTATTGTTTTAGATTTCCGCAAGATCCGCGTTTAAAAGAAAAATTGATCAAAGTTATCCAGCGGGATCGAAGGGATGAATACTGGTTACCTGGACAATTTAGCCGAATTTTCTCTTCTCATTTCAAAGAAAATGATTTATATTTGACTCCCCTAGGTCGGCGTAAAGTAAAAAGTATTATATTTGTATTTCTTCTGTTGTCTTATTCTATAACACAAGTGCTTAAGCTACTTAGTACGGAGTCAGGACATTAAATGTGGGGTTGTGTTAATTAATTATTAAGTTATAGTAAATATTACTCATAATTTTTCTTAAGGAATAGTAGGTCAAAGGCCTTTATTATAGAAATCAAGTCATAGCTACTATGATGGGATTAGGCATAATCACCACCCTTTATGCGGTTTGGTGATCAAATCCGATATTCGCTCTGTGATTAGAGTAATTTATTTGAAATAAGATAAATGTAGTGTAACATTTAGAAATAAAATGTACTATAAATAAAATTGCTTTTAAATTTAGGAATTGTTTTATTTTCAGTTTCAGTATAAAAATTATGCTGACCGTATTTTATACTCATAGATAGTGACTTTCGATGACACGCACACGTCATGTCATCAAAATATTGCCTCGTTTTTAGGTGTCAGGGCATATCTATGATTTAAATCTTTGATTAAAACACAATATATCTCACAAGTAATGAATTATATTGATTCGATTGTTTCGATCTATCATCGTAAGGCCCAGACAGCAGGCACAATAGAAAGTCATCTGTTTTATGCCTTTTAAAAGGCTTTTGGGTCTTACGACTTTAAGAAACAATTCAACAGTTATTCTCATTTCCTATTACCCACACTGATATTTTGGAAACTTCCCATTTGCATAAATAGATCAGCAAAAGATATTACCATCTCCCGACGAGATATGCGATATTACCACAGTAAATATAATATACTTACCTACTCGTATCTACTGGGATATTACTGCGTAAATCCGACGTCATATGATAATCGAGAACCCGGAAGGGAACGTTATGTGTATCTCCAACAATAAGCGTAAAGTTCCAGTATTTGAAGAAATTTATCTCTGCGAGAAAAATGAAATTTTATATTTTTTCCTCAATCTCGAAAAAAAACGAGGTAATCCACTCTCAGCACCCAGAATTTCAGCACCTGGGATTTCAGCACCTGGCCTAGTCCACTCTCAGCACCTATTTATATTTTTGGCAGGTGCTGAAAGTAAATACAAATTAATTTTTACATTTATGTCCACTTTCAGCACCTGTAACAAAATAGTGCTGACAACATAACAGTATTAAATGAAAGATATCGATAAAAATCACTTGAACGTTAAGATATTATTCTTTCTACGAATTATTCCTCTGACGTCACGTGATAATCGAGAACCCGGAAGGGAACGTTATGTGTATCTCCAAAAGTAAGCGTAAAGTTCCAGTATTTGAAGAAATTTATCTCTGCGAGAAAAATTAAATTTTCAATTTTTTCCTGAATCTCCAAAAAAACAAATCATCATCATTTCAGCCAATAGACGTCCACTGCTGGACATAGGCCTCCCCCAAAGTTCTCCACACAGATCGGTCCTGCCACCCGCATCCAATGGACTCCCGCGACCTTTCCAGATCGTCGGTCCACCTGGTGGGAGGCCGTCACGGCTGCGGCCTCCTGCGCGTGGTGATATAAAAACAAATACTTACTCAAAAATGTAGGTAACTATAATATAAGACAACATCTCTCTCATCTAAGTATCATCTTAGCGTGCCTATAATTCCTGGTTGCATCCAAAGCTGTCGATTCTGGATACTTAATCGTTATACATACGAGTACATGTTCCGCCTTTGACAAAACGTTTAAAACTTATACTGACACTTTTTATTAAAGTGACAGCATCATTTTTAAACCATGACTAACTTTAGTCTCCGTTTGGTATTTTGGAGGTTTTGTTCAACTCTCAAAATTATTGTTTTAGCTTTTACTGCAATAGGACATCATCATACAATCCCGTCAATCCATTTGCTCTGCGCTCGCGCGGGCTGCCGCCTCATAATATTTACGACCTTCCACTAATAGCTTTAACGGCACTTATCGCCTGCACGGAACACCGCAAATTCTGATGTACGATTATGTTTGCTCTAATATTTGTTAGTAGATCTATATTATGGAAGTGATTTAGTAGTATTATTTATTTTATTGTTCTGCCAGAATACATCCATCGTATAAAGACCACGACCACGGTACACAGTTTTATTTTCAGTAGGTACTTATGTACTGTAAGATTTTTAAGCCTCACATTAGGCTTCATCAAGTTTACTCCCATCATAGTAGTGATGATTTGATTTTCACCAATCTGTATTCACCACCTTGCCTAATGCAGATTGGTGATCACAAACCCGAGCTAATCTAATATCCCATAAAATAAGAACATTACCGTATTCATCCTTTCGAATTTTATTTTTGTATCTATCGTCTTCTGACACCCTATATTTGAAACTTTCCATGTGTGTATAGAAACCAGGTTTTAATATAAACTCTGAAAAGATTGAATGGGTCATTTCTGTGGCCGGGCTTCGGAAATAACTGCCCACCGGCATTATTAGAAAAGTTCAAACATTTTATCCCATGTAGGGTTAACACAAAATAAAAATAAAGAATTTAAAAAGTTAATTTAAAACAAATACCTAATGCATTTTCTGGATTGACAAACTTTACCGTCAAAATGTTCTTTTCTTATTCTCTCTTACTTAAACGGTTGAATGAGACCAATAGTTGCTAATGCTGTATTCAAACTGTAAAAAGTTACTTTAGACCTACATACACTCGGGATCTACAGTTATTTTATACCTCTCTTTTCAAAATCATCACATTTTTAAACAAATAAATAAAATTAGAACTTCTTTATATATACCATATAATAATTGATAGTGTGACCGTTTATAAATCATTTCCACAAATTCTTGTCATTTAAGTACTCGTCAACTTTATAACAAATCACTGTTCCAACGAGTTTATCAGTGAACGGTTGAGGCACGGAGAGTGGGACAGCCATAATTCGGCATAAATAGCTACATTAGATCAACCACCTATTACATAAAAAAAGTAAAAAAAGTAAAACCCTACTACTTACGAAAAAACGACGCGAAAAGGTATAAAACAAGATTTGAACTGAACAAAGTTGCTAATGTAGATACAAGTAAATGGAAACAGCAGACTTTACCAAGATGCCTTCGTTGTCAATTTACAATAATGTCATACAATACTATTCTGAAGTATGCAATATTCACTATGTAGAGATAAATTTTCATGTTTGGAAATCCGCAGTCACACGTTGTCAAAGTACTAAACGGTAGGTAGGTAGGTAGGTATATGTAACGTGGGTCCAATTCCATAAAAAAAGTTTTTGACAGCCCTACTTTGGGTTGGGTCCTAAAATCATGAATGTCCAGCGTCTGTTAGCTAATCGTTCTGAACCTTAAGTCCGCAGGGGGTCGGTAATGACGCCAAAAAAATCGCATGTCGCCGAAACATTTTAGTTAGAAAATTCTTTTGTCGACGACTCGAGACGTGGGGTGAATCGGAATTCGCGCACTTTCAATAGCGCTTGGGGTGGTCGTAATCCTGACATGTTGAATGGTACCTATTTTTTATCGCCCTACACTTACGGGTTAGCATCTCCATCACATCAATATCAAGGGCTGGTGGTAACCCTGAGTCATACGCCGAAGTAATGGTATCGATCCCCAAAATTTTCAAAATTAGGTAAATAAGTATCGGAACTTAATCCCTATATAGTAGCAATGACTTGATTACTTTGATTGAGACCTTTGCCCTGCAGAGGGACAATATACAGGATGTAACAAAAAGGGGGTATCAACCATAAAGGGAAATAATGTGTACCTTGTGTAAATTCTATATGCAAAGTTTCAAATTAATAAAAAAATAATTTAGGAAAAGATAAACAATCTTACCATAGTTCATTTATAAAATGTTGTATGCAAACAATTGTCAGGAATGCAAGGGGCGGTTACTATTCAAAAAGGAGCTGTCAAAGGTTAAAATCCCTATCAGCTGATTGCTCATTAGTAATGTGCGAATTGAGATGGATTTCACGAAGAATCGGTTTTCAATGAGATATTAATAATCGCAATATTAACTTGGCAGGTTAAAAACTCTTCTGTTGAATAAGATTTGTAAAGTGTGTCAGAATCGGTTTACTTTGGGATGATACCGCCTTTTCGTTACTTTACTTTTCCCAAATTATTCTATCTTGTTTAGCTGTGAGTCACCGCTTCGGCTTTCCAAGATTATTAGATTTACACAGCAGCTAAATGTGGTTACCAATTACCATAGTCATTTCGAGCTAAAACGCGTGGTTTATTAAACCTGTTAAATGTGTGCATTAAACGTACTTACTTAGGTAGGAATATTCTGATCTGAACGGCAAGAAGCCACTTACCAACCGGTTATTCGCTTGCTGAAAAACTAAAATCCAATATCGATGACTTTTATAAAAATACATTACGCCTCAAATGAAACTTCCATTTTACCCACCTTTACACATTACTGATATCCCAAACTTTCTCAAAGTTGGCAGTCAATTTTCTCTCATACAATATTCACAACCTCTCATTGGCTAAAGTTCAAACAATGGTTTGAGATATACCCAAACAGTTATCAATCAAACTCACTCGAACAATACGAGTCGAGTTGTCGCAATGATTTCAACTTTTTGAAAGTTTCACTCGTGTTAGAGTCACTTCTTTATTGTTTGTTACTAGACTTCCAAAAGTTAATTTGGAAACGTGATGGTGTACAGTCAACTCCAAAAATATGTATACACTTTAGGACCTTTTCACAATATATATCTATAAGTATTTTTTATTTTTGGTATAGCAATTCTTTGCAATTTATTCTTAAGTAAATATTGCACTTAAAAAAATCCTCGGAGGGTTCAGGTGGGACTTGAACCCACAACCATCCGCATTCCGGGCAGATATGCTATCCACTTTACACCATCCGAGCCCCTTACTAAGCCGACGAATTTCGTAAGTGCTTAACTCGCCATGAGCTGACGATAGTCTCATCAATATTGTAGGTATACTGTACAATATCCAGTGGAAACATTATTACAAATATTTGACCACTAGTTAAGATGAAACTGTTAAACATATATATCTATAAGAACGACTTCTACTTTCTTATACATATGTATTGTGACAAGGTCCTAAAGTGTATACATATTTTTGGAATTGACTGTACAATCAGCCACACAATACATTAGTTACTACCACAACCTGTAAAATTTCCTCAATTGATATTCAATCTAACAATGTCATACACAGAGAGTAAGATGGGAGTCGGTTGAAGAAATTTGACAGTTTTGTATACTTTGATGTGTGATTGTATGTAATGTGCCTATGTAATTGTTAACCGATGCACCCTGTTTATAAGAGTACATACTAGCGGCCTGTCGTCACATGGTTTTGATGCTTTAGTTTCAACGTGTACCATTAGATGGCGCTGGGTGTCGATTACATCACGCAAGTAATTTGTCTATTCGGAAAACATAATTTAAGCCTTGTTGTTATCTCGAGAATTTACCTCTTTATACTACTTATAGATGAGAATAATGTACTTGTATACTTATCTTTATATGAGCATATCGATCTTTCCGATATAGCTAATATCCGTCTATCAGTCATCTCCCAGCACATTGTTATCAGCATGATATTCTCGTATACAAACTTACGACATTTTATACACTCGATCAGATGATTGACGCCATAACAATAAGCAGTGATCGGATTTAGCATTGCAATTATTGACGAAATCTTAACATGGATATGACAGCGCTTATAAATTGATTACAATATTATTTCTTTTGTTTTTATGGGATGAGAGAAAGTGTATTTTACACGTATAGAATATTTAAAAAAAAAATCTAAATGCCGCGGGCGTATCCATACAAATGCAATGTTAGAGGACGTAGACCCTAAATTGCGCTAGCCAATCCGATCACTAATAATATTTTTTTAAATGCAAATTCAAATATTAAAACCAATAAAAAATGTATGTTGATAACATCTTTATTATGATTTGCTATCCACATTCAATAACTATTGAGCTAACTCGACTATACAGCAAAAAACTGAATAAAAATAACGATGAACTGTATTTTCACGTATCTTTATCTTTTATCAAATAAAATCCTTTCGTTGTTAGAAACGGCCACATAATTATACCACAGTATAATCATTTGCCAGTATCTAGGCATGTATTGTTGTCGACGTGCTAACAAACAACGAAGGAACCACAAAAACTCATAAGACAAAATTTTCAAAACAAATACCTATTTGTTTCATCAACAAACGTTTGTGTTGGTGCGGGAATCAAACTCGCGACCCTTACGTCTCAACCGGCGTTCAAACCATTGCTTGCTGGTGCTCGAGGATGACTTCGAGCATATAACATCAAAACAGTATCAAATCGCGCTAGTAAAGTGTGCTAAGGAAACTATGAAGTTTCATTAGCACACTTTACTAGCGCGATCTAAAGGGGCAAAATGACATCTACCGAAACGGATGCCGAACTGCCGACTGTTTAATCTCTTCACACATTAGTGAAATGAAAATGAAATGAAATGAAGTTTATTGTATGTATAAATTTAGGTACATAATTAGCAGTTGCATTTGCTTTAGCGGAAATACCAGCTAAATTTTACCCTTTCAGGTATACATTTGATACATTACAATTTGCGCAGGAATAATACTATGTCAACAAAATTCAATTAAAATATCTAAATTACATTTACAACATTACAAATTGATAATAATATTAAAGTCAACAAAATTTTATAACAACTAAAAATTAATTATTCTTGTGCTCTAGAAAATCTTTGACACTGTAATAACAATTTTCCAATAGCCTTGCCTTAACACGTTTTTTGAACATGTAGTCGAGCTACTGTCTATATAAACATTGGTACCTAACCTTCACGATCCTTTCTTCAGTGTCCTTTTACACAATCCTTTTACGTCAGGAAGTTTATCCGATGGTGACCGAATTAGCTGCCCCCAATCCATTTTTAAGGGTCGCCGGATCCATCCAAGATACTCTTAATGATCGTTATGTTCGGAAAAAATAGAATAAATCCGGAAAAGAATTCGATAGTAAGCTGGAAATAAATGCCAGATTGTTCTAATAAGATTACAGATTCCTTTTATCATTCGAAATATTTGACTGTGGGAGGGCCACGTTGTGTGAATTCACTGAAAACCGGCGTGAATCGAAGTTGATGTGGGAAAAGGAAGGCAGCGTAATTTGTGACTGTATGTATTGTTAAGGGTTGCATGCAATTGTTTAATATCAGGTGATCCGATTACGCGTCTGCCAGCTATCACATAAAAAAAGGTTAGTTTTTATGATATAGTTGGCAGACGAGCCAACGGATCACCTGATGGTAAGCGATTTCCAAATGGAAATCCAGGACCCTGAGATCACGGACCGGTATTTAAATCACCAGACCACCACACAAAAAAAAGGTTTAAAAATCAAAATTAATCTTGATGATATCTATGATTTCGTAAATAAATAATATAAAAAGAATAATTCCGAGAAGATGATTTCCTCTCATCTGTGCTTTACAGTTAATCAGATTTTCTTGAAAATTAAATATTAATAGATGGACGACTATAATTAGGAAAACCTTTTCAGGCCGCGTGGGTGTAATCCTGGAGATTTGAAATTAAATGTAAACTGGTTATAAGCAGGTTTAGTGTTGAATAGAGATTTTGTGTAAGATTTTGTATGAATAGAGACAGGGTATGAATATAAATTTAGCCACTCTGCGTAGTCATACCGCTGATGTTGTAGGTCAAAAAGTCTATGAACAGACACTTTTGATCATAAAATCTTTAGATACACAATTCCATACTGAAAGCGTTTGCAAAAATGATCCGAACAGCGCTTTTATTATTAGTAGTTTTAGTCATTTTTTTTAATTTCAAACATGCCCTCGAGCTCGAAAATGAATGTAGCATTTTACTATCGACCCTAATCCATAGGAATTGGTTTTAAATCCGAAAGTGATAAATGCACTTAAATGCGTTAAAAGTGTCGCTAGTGAAGGTACGTGAAGGCTCACTCTTTTACCGCATTTCTAGACGGCTTCTATGACATGTAAGTTTGGGTGATTATGGATATTTTTTCCGAAGCTCAAAACAAATTCAGACAATCGTTTTTAGGGTTCCGTATCCAAACGCTACTTGGTCTATTCGTCCGTCTGTCTGCGTGTCTTTCATCAAACTGCATGTCAAAATCGTAATAGCTAGACAGTATAAATCATAAGGAATAAAGGAATACCTATATTTTTTACATGCTGTATAGGTAATTCCCCCGAGAGGCCAATCCTGACGATTTTCAGCGACTATCCTTTAACACTTTTGCGTACCTGTTCTATTTCCATGTGTCATTCGCACGAAGGATTCCTATTATAATACTGTTCCCAAAGTGACATCTTGATGGGAATTTAAACCCTTACAGGTGTTACCAAAATAGATGAGCAGATAAACCATACAAGGTTACATGGAATAAGCCTGGAACAAGTCGCAGTTAAAACAATTAGACAAATTGAAGCCATAGTCTTTATCACCAGTAGTCAAGCAATTAGGGCACATTTGCCTTGTGGGTTTCTTGCAGTCATTAAGGAAATTGCTAAAGTGCCCACATGCCAAATAGCACCTTAAATGTGTCATCTTTTGGTATATTTATGTACCAGACATTCCTCCTTATTACAAAACGTGATCTAAAATTAATCATGGCTATAAAAATATGCTGTCACTTTCATAAAAGTTACAAGGAAAAGAGACAGCATCAGTTTTAAACCATATCTTTATTATTTTTTATTGCTGAAGTAGGCAGACGAGCATGTAGCCCATGTGATGGTAAATGGTAGCCCCCGCTATAGACAACAACAGAGCCGTGGCACAGTCATGCCGGTGCGTACCGTGAAAGAAGTAACTCTTTTAACCTCGTTTAAAAAAGGACATCTCATAGCGATCAGGGAACACCGCAACGTGAAGGTCATTCCACAATTTGCACGTGGCGCGTCCCTTTGAAGGTAATTGAGATCTATCCCACTATGAGCACATACTTTATACTAACATTTGCATAAAAAAAGCTCAAAATATCAAGAAAATCTGAGGTTTGTTTGAAAGTTTTTAAATAAGATTGATCGTTATGTCTATCAACTCAAAAGCGAACATTTTACATCCATCTCCTCTGTTTATTATTCGTAGTCGTGGTTCAATCTTATTGTTTATGTATTTAAGAAATGTAACAGGTTTTTACCTACGTATACAAAATATCATTAATCATCATTAAATTAATAATTCACCATAAAAGCTCTTTATGTCATCTTTCTATTTATTATTCCATCCTCATCATCTTGATGGTTGGCGATCTAGCACTGTACGTTTCTCGAGTAAATTTTCTTCCGCGAACCTCAGTTTTGTGGAATAGTTTAGCTGCGGTAGTATTCCCTGATGGCTATGACTTAAGGACCTTCAAGAGAAGAGCGTATTTTTTAAAAGGTCCTCAACGCATCAGCGACTTCTCTGCTCTCGCAGATGTTCATGGGCAGCGGTGATTACTCACCAGCACCTGCTGGTCACCTGACCCGCTTGCTCGTTTGCGGTCTTATATTTCTTAATTATTATTTTGTAAACATTTTTAACCTGTCATTTTCTCTTGTTCACAGAAGAGGAAGGTACAGAGCTGGAACTGGAGGCTCTCTACCGGCGTTACTGCGTGAGGCTCAAGCACGCCCTGTTTGTGTCAGCTCTCGCTGTCACCCTTCTATGCAGCCTTGCCTTGCTCTGTGCAGTCTGCATACTGCACTCAAATGTAAGTAGTATCTTTAGCTCTTTATTCTCCCAATGGAAGATACAGGCCTTATAGAAATTAAGTCTCCACGGCCTAGAAGAAGACCGGCGTGAAACAGCGCTTGCGCTGTGTTTCGTCAAGTGAGTGAGGTCACCGGAGGCCCAATTGGGGAAAAGGGGGTTAAAGGTTGGCAGTGTACTTGTGACTACTGGTGTTGCCGGTGTCTATGGGTGGAGGCCATTGCTTAGGTACCATCAGGTGATCCATCTGCTCATCTACCACCTATCACATAAAAAATAAATAAGTATGGATATTATAATGGGATAAGGTTGGTGATCATGGTGTTGGGTCGCCAATACCATCGTAGCATCTACTACCACAGCTTTACTGACGCTCGAACGATGTAGTACCCAGTTGGCTCGCTTGAACAAAATAATACCCTGCACGTTCGGACGAAACAGTACCCTGCCTGCACGCTCGGGGGAGGAAACAGTACCCCAGCTCGCCACGCTTATTCCGAAACAGCGCCTGCTCGCACGCTCAAACGAAAACAGTGCCCTGCTCGCACGCTTATCTGAAACAGTGCCCTGCTCGCACGCTCAAACGAAACAGTACCCTGCACGCACGCTCCGGGGAAACAGTACCCAGCTCGCACGCTTAACCGAAATAGTGCTGCTCGCACGCTCGAACTAAACAGTAGCCTGCACGCACGCTCCGGGGAAACAGTACCCAGCTCGCACGCTTATCTGAAACAGTGCCCTGCTCGCACGCTCAAACGAAACAGTACCCTGCACGCACGCTCGGGGGAAAAGTACCCAGCTCGCACGCTTATCCGAAACAGTGCCATGCTCGCACGCTTAACCGAAATAGTGCTGCTCGCACGCTTATCCGAAACAGTGCCATGCTCGCACGCTTATCCGAAACAGTGCCATGCTCGCACGCTTATCTGAAACAGTGCCCTGCTCGCACGCTCAAACGAAACACTACCCTGCACGCACGCTCGGGGGAAAAGTACCCAGCTCGCACGCTTATCTGAAACAGTGCCCTGCTCGCACGCTCAAACGAAACAGTACCCTGCACGCACGCTCGGGGGAAACAGTACCCAGCTCGCACGCTTATCTGAAACAGTGCCCTGCTCGCACGCTTATCTGAAACAGTGCCCTGTTCGCACGCTCAAACGAAACAATACCCTCCTCGCACGCTCAAACGAAACAGTACCCTGCCTGCACGCTCGGGGGAAACAGTACCCAGCTCGCACGCTTATCCGAAACAGTGCCCTGCTCGCACGCTCAAACGAAACAATACCCTCCTCGCACGCTCAAACCAAACAGTGCCTTGTACGTACGCTCGAACTAAACAGTACGTACGCTCGGGGGAAACAGTACCCAGCTCGCACGCTTATCCGAAACAGTGCCCTGTTCGCACGCTCAAACGAAACAATACCCTCCTCGCACGCTCAAACGAAACAGTGCTCTGTACGTACGCTCGAACTAAACAGTACCCTGCACGCACGCTCGGGGGAAAAGTACCCAGCTCGCACGCTTATCCGAAACAGTGCCCTGTTCGCACGCTCAAACGAAACAATACCCTCCTCGCACGCTCAAACCAAACAGTGCCTTGTACGTAGGCTCGAACTAAACAGTAGGTACCCTACACGCACGCTCGGGGGAAACGTACCCAGCTCGCACGCTTATCCGAAACAGTGCCCTGCTCGCATGCTCGCACGTAATAATAGTTCTAAGTTTTCATTTGTACAGTACACGTTTGATTTTAGTTATCATATCTAGCCAGGAGCTTGTGGGTTCATGGAGCATTGTTGGTTAGATTATACCTCTGTGCGTCTTCGACGGCTTAGCTTAGCACCCATTGTATCATAGCAACGTGAAGATGTTGCTATTGTATCGTTAATGCAATTTACGCAAGCTCGCGTTGATCCACCACTACAGAATCATCGTATACAATAGCAGGTGTATAATCAAATCGAATATAGGTAACATAATGTATGCAGCTGTGTATCTGTGTATGTTAATCTATACAATGAATTGTGTAGTTAGATTTAATTTGGGGGGATAAAATAAATAAATATTCAACCATCAATTTTATTAACGTAAGGTCCATACAGCAGACACAATAGAATTTTTTTTTTATGTGATAGGTAGCAGACGAGCAGGCGGATCACTTGATGGTAAGCAATTGCCGCCACCCATGGGCACATGCAACACCAGTGGAGTCACAAATGAGCTGCTAACCTTTTATCCCCTTCCCCCCCGATGGACCTCCGGTACCCTCACTCACTCAGCGAAACACAGCACAGGAGCTGCTTCACGCCGCTTTTCTGTGAGGCAGTGGTATCACTCCGGTCGAGCCGGCCCATTCATGCCGAAGCGTGGCTCTACCACAGTTCAATCAATTGTTTTAAGCCTTTTAAAAGGCTTTTGTATTTATTAAATCAAATTTACTTATTCCTCATTGATAATACTTTTCCTTGATGGTAAAAATTGCAACTATAAAATATATTTTTGGTAAATATAGATTGGATTATCTAAAAACGTACAAAAAATATTTGTATTACATAAGACGATTACACTTAAAATAACATCATGTTTCAAGAAAACTATTTTCTTGCTTTGAGAAATCCTTTTTGTCTGTGTACGTTGTGTTTACTGGTAATTTAAGCCGTATCTTTTAAATAATTGAGTTCTTTTTTAGAAAAAGAAGCATCTTTAACGCCGTAAGGTCCAGAGAGCAGACAATGGTAAATCAATTTTATTGCTTTATGCCTTTTAAAAGGCTTTTGGCTCTTACGACGATAACAAGATACATAAGTAGATCTGTGTGTATTTAGGGTAATAATATCTAGACCAACTAGAAACAAGATGTAATAACCCAGATAACAATTTAAACTTGAAACTGACTTGCGATAGGTTTGATGTATCAAACATAAAGCTTTGTCTCAAATTTGCCGTGGCAAGTGTATAAACTTGAGGCAAGGTTAAATCAAACTTTCTAGTTCCGAAGCAACAAACTTGCTAGAAAATTATTCTATAAAGTGTATGCAAGTTTGACATAACAAAGTTTGGAGGCCAATCGGGGGGGAAGGGGATAAAAGGTTAGCAGCGCACTTGTTGCATGTGTTCATCATGGACGGCGGCAATTGCTTACCACCAGGTGATCCGCCTGCTCGTATCACATAAATAAAAAAAGTCTCAGTTCCACTCCACACACGTTCCCGAGGGACGCTCCACAATAGAGTCACGATTTCATTAAAGAATCCATGACTCAAGCATCATTCACAAATTGGACTTCTGGTAGTCATTGTTTGGAAAAAAATCTCGTCATCGCGATGTAGAAAATAAACACGACCGACCGCACAAATAACTTGGTAATCCAGTACAAATACATAGCATTACAATTTTATATTTGCGGTTTGTGTTGGTCCTACTAATCATAGGGGGGGATTTGGGCCTACACCCACCACGCTGGCCCAGTGCGGGTTGGTGGGGTACGCCAGAGCCTCTTCCGTTGTGCAGCAGGGTGAGCCACGTGCAGATGAGGTTGACTTGGTCCCGTAAGATGTTGAGAGGGACCACTTGCACCCCATGTAGGATGGTGGTTGGCAGGCCCCCCCACCAGGTGGACCGACGATCTGGTGAAGGTCTCGGGAGTCCATTGGATGTCCACAGGACCGATCTGTGTGGAGAACTTTGGGGGAGGCCTATGTCCAGCAGTGGACGTCTATTGGCTGAGAATGATGAAAATGATGATTTGCGGTTTGCTTTGCTAAACAAAATGCACCGAGTTCGTTTCGTTCCGTGAACCGCACAAATAACTTGGTAATCTAGTACAAATACATAGCATTACAATTTATATTTGCGGTTGTCGCCTTTCTTGAAGAACAACACGAGTATCTTTGAAGGACCACATCAGAAATGATGTAATCCGACAAAGAACCAGAGTCACCGACATAGCCCACCGAATTAGCAAACTGAAGTGGCAGTGGGCTGGTCACATTAGCCGCAGAACTGACAACCGTTGGAGCCATAAGGTCCTTGAGTGGAGACCGCGACTCGGCAAACGTAGTGTTGGACGCCCTGCTACAAGATGGGATGACGACATTCGAATGCTGGCTGGAGTGAGCTGGATGAGAGTGGCCGAAAATCGGGAGCGGTGGCGTGCATTAGGGAGAGACCTATGTCCAGCAGTGGACGAACGTGGGTTGCTGATGATGATTTGCGGTTTGCTTTGCTAAACAAAATGCACCGAGTTCGTTTCGTTCCCTGAACCGCACAAATAACTTGGTAATCTAGTACAAATACATAGCATTACAATTTTATATTTGCGGTCGAAATTTGCTTCAAAATTACCAAAGCCTTGAAACATCATACCTTAATCAACAAGCTTACAGCAAATTTTGTCATAAACTTGATTTTTAATGTTTGACGTGACAATCTAAAAATCAAGTTTGCAACAAGCTCGCTTGCTATCTGGGAAGCTGCCATTGACAAGCGTGCAGTACAGCCAAAGTTCGGCTACGCCATAATATTGTTAGATAGTGCAACAAGATTCGCTTAAGATTAATTAAGGCGAGCCACCCCGCGGTTTTGGTTATGAGAGTGTCGTACAGTGAATACAGGGTGTATGTAACTGTAGACATTTACATCCCCTTTACCACGTCTTCTAGCAAACAATCTGGAGAACATATTATAACGACCTATTACAAGAACATATTACATATATTTTGTTCTACGACTTTTAAAAATTCGTCAAAATTTTTATCAACGCCCAATAAATGAACATTGAACAAGTTACATAACCGACTTCGCATGAAAAGTTGTTTTTCTTTTGCAATTTTTTTCAAAAGTTATTTAACAAATGTTTTTCAGAATGATTAGTAGAAAATGTGGTTATAGGAATATAATGTCCACAGATAGGTACATACTCCGTACAGGGATGTAAGGTCGTAAATCAAACATCCTGTATTGGGATTTACGATCTTACGTAAATCAATGTTATTATGTTTTATTAAACGTAAATGCTGGATCATGTGGGTTTATAAGATCGTAGCTTGTTATAACCAAATTTAAAAAGTTATCTTAATATAGATAATCAAAAAGTAATAAACTATTACATCATGCACGTTATTAGGCAGTTACGCGTCGTATATCCTGCATACGTCCTTTCCACTCTGTATCTCTCCCCGAACTACGCCGAGAGACTTGGATCCTTCTTCTTCCATAAGCCAAGTTTTACTTTCGTATATCATAGGTACGTATCGTACACATGTATTAGAAAGTTTAAGACACTGCAGTAGATAGGCCGAAAGTACCTAAAGATTAAGTAAGATAGTACAAAATGGTAATATTAGCATAAATAATAGCGCTATCCCATAATTTCGTTTGAAATAATTTATTCAATGAATTACCACAGCTTCCCAACTTCTGAACTAAATTAACCTCTGGTTTTATTATTTTATTAAGGGTATTTTGTATTCAACGTAATTTTAATTAAGCGCTTCGAATTTGTAATGAGAAAATTATGTAAATGCAGCTGAAAATTTGGCTTGAGTGATAATATTTTGAGAAACAGTGCTTAGTTTTACTCCTTACTTTGAAAATATTTTGTAAGAAATTTAATATTTTGTTGGAAATGTTCAGGTATTTATTTTAGAATTTACGAAATTCAGCAAATATACAGTGAAACTGTAGCTCAGAACACAAGAATGCTCTCATACTTACTTAAACACACACGAGCATCGTTACAGTTCTTGTAGTATTTACTTATGTTACTGTGAAAGCTACGTACGGTATTTTTTTTCTCCATAAACGCTAAATAAATAATTACCGACATACATAGTTATTACGATCTCACAACTTTTTATTTTTTTATGTGATAGGTAGCAGGCGAGCAGGCGGATCACCTGCAAATAAGCAATTGCCGCCGCCCATGGACACTTGCAACACCAGTGGAGTTACAAGTTGTATTATTATTAGAGTATTGTAGAAACACTGACTTGTGGGATTTAGTTGATTTGACAGGTTATGGTGTAACTGTGGGAGAGCCACGCTTCGGAATGAATGGGCCGGCTCGACCGGAGTGATACCACTGCCTCACAGAAAACCGGCGTGAAGCAGCCCCTGTGCTGTGTTTCGCCGAGTGAGTGAGGGTACCGGAGGCCCACTCGGGGGGGAAGGGGATAAAAGGTTGGCAGCGCACTTGTAACTCCACTGGTGTTGCAAGTGTCCATGGGCGGCGGCAATTGCTTACCATCAGGTGATCCACCTGCTCGCCTGCTACCTATCACATAAAAAAAAATGGTTTTCGTTATTTTCAGTACATAAAATGAAGATTCACTGTGTAAAGTGCGCATATTGAAATCATAAGTGAAAGTACGCATACTATGTTTAGTATTAATTATCTCAATATGCACAGTTTATGAAAGAAGAGACACTGTATAATAACCGTTCTGTAAATTCCGTGATAATTATTCCGAAATTGCCCAAGACAATTTAAAAACTTACCTCCGTGTTAAATAATAACTCTAGTTTAAAGTGCTAATCCTGACACGCTCAAATGGACCTAAGAGATTGTATAGAACCAAAGATATTGTATTCCTGCTTCGATAGTAATTGCGTTTGAGATGACCACGTGTAGTCTAGCTCAGAGCTAGGACACTGCAACATGCGCTTCAGGCAATTCGAGCCTAAAATTTCTCATGCATTTTGATCGGCGTCGGTGCTTTTGATTGTGTTTGCAACAAGTTACCTGTCTCTATGCATAAATTTGAAGATTGTGAGGTAACCTCAAGCGACACGGACTTTGAAACGTGATATAATTGGTATGTTGTGTCCTTTGGTTCATCTCAGTATGTGCGTTTGCGTCCATAGGGGATAAAGGTTGACAGCACACTTGGTGTTGCAGGTGTATATAGGTGGCGGTAATCGCTTACCATCGGGTGATCCGTCTCGTCGTCTGCCACCCTTTACATAAAAAAACTGTCGCTTCATAGCCCAGCGTGCGCTAAATAAACCATGATTCAGGATTTGGGGAATCTAGTAATTACAATGAAGCCACTTCCGTCTGACTGTCGCAATCCTTTAACCCTTAACCAGGCAACTAGACATATTTTTTTTCATTGGTTTTCAACCTTATCATAACTGCATAAAGTTCAAAATCTGGTGGTCTCATATGGTACATAGCCTGGTTAATGGTTAACTAGGGAACCAGACTACCTGAATAATGGTTACTGGTAATGGTAGAAAACTTCAAGAGAGGAGTACCTACCCACTCCTTTCGAAACGGCCGGCAACGCATCACAGACCCCTCTGATCTCGCAGACGTTAATGGGCAGTGATTATTACTTGCCAACAGGTAATGAACCCGCTTGCTCATTTGCCGCATCCTTGAAAAATAATACGCACATTGATTTGAAAAAATCTAAAGGTGTATACTCGTATGTTCGGATTCAATTAACCTTCCGGATTGGAAAGCGCTATTCACTGAACAATGGCAATGGGCAGGGCACATTGCGAGGAGAACAGACGGCCGTTGGGGTGGAAAGGTCCTTGAGTGGAGGCCGCGCGCAGGAGGCCGCAGCCTGCAGCCTGCAACCGCAGCATGATGATGATGATCCACTGAACTGAAAAGCTGGCTGGAGTGGGCTGGATGAGAGTGGCCGAAAATCGGAGCAGTGGCGTGCATTAGGGGAGACCTATGTCCAGCTGTGGACGAGTGTGGGTTGCTGATGAACCACTGAACTACCATAGCGCTAAAGTGGTAATAGCGTTAAGCCAGTTTTTTTTATTATAGACCATCGCCTTATAATAGGCCAACGCCTGACCACAATCTTATCTGATGGAAAGTGACGATGAGGTCTAGGATGACACGCGTTTTGCCTAGAAGAGTCTTTTCAGCTGAATGAGTGATTTCTTTGCCCAGTCTGATCATCTTCAACAAACGATCAAAGCCGCTAAAATCCATAAGGTTGAAAGACTACATTTTTCAATTCGTTTGGTTTCAAACGAGAGCGGGTTGCCAGTCCCATGTCGCCGAGTGGCTGTGACTGACGGCTCTTTGTGCACTTTTGTTCTGCCCGTTTCCTGCTACTGACGTTTGACGAAGAAACCTGAGAACTGCCTTTGAACGGTCTATTAAAAGGACAAGGTTTGTTTGTTATTGATACCTGAACGATTCTTAAAATTTTCAAAAAATTCGCGAATTGTTGACAAAAATTAGACAAACACATTTTAAAAGTGTAATTCTCTTCGATCATAGAATTCATACCTTGAATGCGTTAAAGTTGTAAGACCCAAAATCCTTTTAAAAAGTATTATAAAACAATAGGGTATTTTACGACTTTTTTTTTATTTATTTATTGTAAAGTTTTTGAAGTATGAATCACAGCTCCCTTTTTATTTTTATCTATCATTAGTTCCAAAGATATAGAGTTGCAAAGTTCCCAATCAGAAAAGGAGAGCGATACGCTGTTAATGACGTCACTAGGCTAGTGCTTCCTACAAGCGCAGTACAAAATTTTGTTTAAGAAAGAGTTGTATTGTATTTTGTTTAAGAAAGACTTGTATCCAAACTTTTTAAAAATGTTTCTTCAGTAATCGTACACTTAAACGGTAAATTATCGAGTCTAGGTATCGGATGTCGATATTTTAACGACAGTAAAATACCCTATTGATTTTCCATTGTCTGTTGTCTGGGCTTTAGGACGAAGTGTCGCTGCCAAAGAAGGATCCTTTCGCAAAAAGCGCATTTTCAGAATTTAATTCCAATACCATACTATGGATAAGGGTCTGGACCTTGACGGGATGTTCGAAATATAAAATGTAGGTATATGTATAGCTGTAAAACTACTAATGACTGCGCGTTTGAGACCATGTTTTTATGTTCGAAAAATTTGAAATATACATTTTTTTCTCGACTTAGGACATCACGGCCCAATTCGAACCGCCAGACCAACAGGGCATTCGCTACCCAGCAATCAACGTGGATGCAATTTCGAGTTCCATTCAAAGATAAATGCATATTGCATATGAGTAGGCACGGCCTTTCCCGACAATCATTCTGACACAATGACGTTGGGAGCATTAGTGCAACTCTCAGCCATCAGGCATCAGCGTGACATGTGCAATTCATGCTTGCATGTTGATGATAGCATTAAGTTCTGTAACTTTGTGCCCTATCGGATATTTCGACAATGCCTGCTGGGATCAATTTCCCAGGAATTTCATCATTTTTCAGAAAAACACAAACTTTAGTCAATGAAAAATAAATTATTTATTTAGCTAGTCTCTTGTTGGTGTTTTCTCAGAAGAAATCGACGTTCTGAACCAGTGGTAGATTATAATAAGTATGTTTTGACATTCATAAGTGATCTCTATGTGCCTAACGTCAATAAAAATTATTTCCAATTCTATTTAAATGATATCAGATTTATTTTTTGAAAATAG
Organism: Cnaphalocrocis medinalis; assembly: GCA_014851415.1. NCBI lineage: Eukaryota > Metazoa > Arthropoda > Insecta > Lepidoptera > Crambidae > Cnaphalocrocis > Cnaphalocrocis medinalis. The sequence goes on along the minus strand of CM026287.1, from coordinate 2,702,813 downwards.
GTTTGGTTAGAACTGATGACCCCACAGCGCACTAACCGTGAGAGGTCACCAGTTCTAACTCAAGCTATAAATTAAACACCGTTTGTTATTTTCAGGAAATTGATCTACTTACGATTCCGGCTATTTTATGGTGACATACATGTTCAAAGGAAATCAGTGAAAATAGAAAAACGCAAGGCAGGCCATGTGTATACTCACTCAAGCTGAGTACACCATACCTACTGTACGCAATATGCATTATCTTGTTTCCGGTCCGGTAAAGCTATTAGTGGATTAGGTACGTTGAAAGATGCTGTAATAATGATTATTAGATCATCGAAATAACCAACCAAATCACGGTTATTGTAGCTCAGAAGTTATAAAATATGAGGTTCGAAAAATATTGCTTTCTCTTGTTAAAACCAAACCAAGGAACAGTCACTCAAATGAGAAAATTTGGTGGTAGAGTGTATCTGTGAAAATATTTACATCCATCCACTGATCAGTCTTAACAATTTTGTTCAATGACTTCAAAATTCGCTTGAAAAATTACAACTTTTCACACAAAGTTGGATCAGTGCGGGAGTCAAAAAAGCTTTCGATAAATTGCGTAAAACCGTTGAACATTCTAAATGTTGTTCAGAACGGATGTTAAGAAATGTTCACAAATATACCCTGTAGGTTAGTAGGATAATCTTTAGTCGCTATACTTAAGTAGTATATTTTTTTATGATTTAGGAAGGAAAACGAGAAAACTAGTCAGCTGATGGTAAGTGATCACTGCTGCCAATGGACATCAGCTACACCAGAAGGGGAAGAACAATCTCAGAAGTTGCTAATTTCTACTGTAAGATTCTTTCTAATGATACTAATTTCTTAACTAACTCCCCGGCTCACCCAAAACCATCTCATATTCCGAAAGTCAAATGGTCCCAGCATTACTGTAACCGGCTTGAGGCCGGTAATGTAAGCGACATTACGTCTCGGGGTAACGCAATAATGTATGCGCCCGAATCGCATTAGCCGGTCTCCGGTCCGGTAACGCTGTTATACTCCCAGCCTCCGGATTAGCCCGGAGATGCCGTAGGCTGGTAAGTAGGTTGTGATGTAGGAAGATTTTGAAGCCGGTTATTTACGTTACTGCTTGAACTTGAAAGTTATGAGGTGGACTAATCAGGATCTGATACTGGTCCCAAGCTAAAGATTCCTACTCCGAATTTCCTTCGAAAGATTCCTTCCTACTCCAAGCTAAAGGTCCCAAGCTAAAGATTGCTATGGAAACCAGATATAAGTACTCGCAATGAAAAGGAACCACAAACACCAAGACACAACACAAATATCTGTTTCATCAACAAACATTTGTGTTCGGTACGGAAATGGAATCCGCGACAGCACTGGCCCTGAAGCCTACCAAAAGTGTCGTCTTCGAATCGTCGAATCGAACCCTGGACTTGGAACCCGTCGTTTTAAAGTGAGAGCCACTTCGCTACTGAGGCAGTTGCACAAAATTAATGAATCCTTGAAAGGAAAACGAATTTAACTTCAGACCTTGACAGTTCTCATTCAACTTTTGTGGAAATGATTCATTTCCGTATCGCGTGCCTGATATTGTCAGGGGACATTACATTGTTAGAATTCCGTAGCCAATTGGTAAAAACGAAACCCTGTCATGTCTGTCTATCTGTATGCCACTACTACTTTTTGGGGCTGCCCACGGACACCCACTCCAGTAGATTCAATAATGCGCTGCTAATATTTTCCTCTTCCCTCCAAATTAGGCCTTCGATCTCACTCCAGATCCAAACTCGTCGGTTCGGGGCCCAGGGTGTGCTCAGGCCATGATAGGCAGGATTTGTAGAGTCTGGTAATTACATTGAAGCGACGTGCGTTTGACCTTCGCATACCTTTAATAGGGGAACCAGACCACCTGAATTAAACTTTACATACCTCATGATATTTTCCCTCACCGAGCTAATGGTAGCAATATGAACATTGATTTGAAAAATCCAGTGGAGTATGCTCGGGTTCGAATCACGATCCTCCTCATGGAATCCACGGCCTTATCCACTTAGCTACCATTGCTCCTTTTTTCGAAAACAAAGGGAATATTATCAGAAAATCCACAAAAGCCTTTACAAGTACATTTTATTATTTATTACTGTCCTTCGTGCAAGGTAAACTTCAATTGAGACCAGAAATGACTCGCAGAAAATAATCCGGGGTTCCTCAGGGAGCTGTATTTGCTCCCGAGTTTTATTGAATACCTTTTGGGGCATTTTGATAGGTTGTGTAAATACCATTTATGCTACAGGATTTGTCCTATAAATAATGTCTTTATTGACCGACTTACGGTTTCGTCTTTTATAAGGAAGGCGAAGCTCTCTCGCTATTTCGGTGAAATTAATCTTAGGGTAGACTGGGTACAGTTGTAACAATTTTCCTATAAATGCCCACTGTACTCGTACAGTTATTACAGCCTATATGGAACGGTTAAATTGTTTTAACCATAATCCGGGATCTGGGTGGCTTTTAGTATATCTTTTGTATCATGAAATTATATATTTAATTACATGTAATTACTTTTATGTACACAATTTAAAAATAAATAGTTTTTTTTATGTATGACGACTTGTAAGTGCTGCGTACAAGCTATTCAAATAAAATATATTCTTTTTAAATTTGAATTGACTTTGACTTTTGTAGTTACAATAAGATGTTATAGAGTTTTTACATTTCTCTTATTACTGCTGTAAGTACTTTGGTCCAATTTCTATCGTCTTTCAAATTTTTTGCAAAGTTCTCATTGCGTGCGTTGAAATTGGAGTGGTCTAAGTAATTTATTATAATGTCGTATACTAAGGCACAGGCGTAGGGCTTTAGTAAGGTTTAGGGCATTTTATATCCCATTCGTGGGTTAGTCTCTGTCGACATCTGGACATAAAGGCACCCGGGGTTACAACGTTACAACAGCGTATAGGTTACCAGTAGGTTTGGGTATAAAATCGAAAAAGGTCTGATTATGGCGAGGACAGTAAGTCAATAGGAGCATTTGCCTTACTCTGTCACTTCTGATGAACCAGGATTCAGCATGAATAGGCCAGCTCGACCAGAGTGATGCCACGGTCTCATAGAAAACCGGCGTGAAGCAGCGTCTGTGCTGTGTTTCGCAGTGAGAGTGATCCATCCCGGAAGGCTTGAAGATTGGTAGCGCAGTTGTGGCTCCTCACCTCGCGTTGTAGTCCATGGACATAAGTCCTGCAGCCTACTAATAACACGGTGGTTGTGGTGGAGTATTAGGCTGGGAAAATTTAATATCTTGATGCCATCGACACGAGAAGAAGATAAAGTTGTTGGTCTCGACATTCGTTGGTCTTGACTTAAAAATAAAAAGAAGCTACTGGGAATGTACTGTACAGTTACTGTGCCTCATTACAAGGACCAGCTGTAGCCTGCGGCGAACGAATGAGTTTATCTCTTAAATTGTTTATCTGTTTGGACTCTGGTCTAGTTTACTTGGAATTAGGACCAAATTTTTGTTGTAAGTAATAGTCGATGTTTTTAGAAAATTAGTTTGACATTTTATTCGAAAAAAGTATCATTATTTTCTTTTATAAACGTATTTTTTATATATTTTCGCATCTAACTATAACCATCAATACTTGGAAGCTTTTGATTAAGTTAGGTATACCTAATTAATACGAATGTTCACCATTGTCTATAAGAAATATTAATTATATTTGTTATATTTTACCAGGCTCCCCAAATCGAACCATACATAGTTGAGCTTTGAAGCGACAGCTTTGGACGCAACTGGGAAATTAAAAGCTAAGATGAGATAGACATATAAATTCACACAACATCGTTACATTGACCTGACTCCTTACTAAGTTAAGCACTTTTGTTACACATATCAGACAACAGAGGATCACAAATACAATGTTTAAATACATAATATAACACCCAGACACTGAACAAGTACAAGTGTTTATCACACGAATGTTTGTCTTGGGTGGGGATCGAACCCACGACCGTTGGCGTATGATGCAGGGGGCACAACCAAATGCGCCATCCTGGCCAGATAAAAGAATATTGTGTGCATTATATTATACCTATCATTATGGCTGTAATTTTAATGTCCTCATATTTTAACGATGTCTTTTTATGGAAAAAAACATCTTTTTTTTATTGATGTTATTTATCTTGCAATAAATCGAAGTTCAATAACATCTGTTTAAGGCATGTCAAGTAACAACTGGATGGCTGAAAGATTTTAATGTTTACTTCGAAATTTTATATACTTACTTTAGTACTTGCAATAAATTTAAGTCTACATCTTTTTCAATAGACGTACGCCAGTAAGTTCAATGACAATGTATAAATTAATACTTATATAAACGGATCAAACTTTGGACCAAACGCCAGGATTTATTAATATAAGTACAATATAGTACCTACTTAGGTACCTACTGCTTGATGTTTGGACGGCATAACAACGGCCGTGGTCATAAGCGGACTCCACTTGTAAGTCCTATAATCCATACTCCATACTTAATATTATAAATGGGAAAGTGTGTCTGTCTGTATGTTTGTCTTTCTTTTACGGCAAACCGGAGCGACGAATTGACGTGTTTTTTAAGTGGAGTTAGTTGAAGGGATGGAGGCTAACATAGGCTACTTTTTGCCTCTTTCTAGCCCCCCATTTTAGGAAAATTTGTATAATCCAACGCGAAAGCTTAAAAACATAACGGTTCAATGTTCTTTTTTTTGTTTCAGGAGCTGTCAAACCAAGTGACGTCAATAGCGTCACTGTCAGTCATAACCTTCGTGCTGTCAGTGGTGCTAGCACTCGCGCTGCTGCCGGGTGCGCCGGAGTGGGAGGCCTTCGCCCTCACCGGGTCTATACTGGTCACGGTCGTGCTTGGCGCTGGCACGCTTATGGCTACTCACCATGCGCCGCTGCCACTTTTTGCTATTATATTGGTGAGTGGATTTTAGATCCAGAAGTCAGGAACGGTTGGAAAGAGGCAGCGGAGTGGTGAGCGCGATAGCAGAGTGGTGAGTGCGATAGCGGAGTGGTGAGCGTGGTAGTGGAGTTGCGAGGGGGTAGAGGAAGAGAGAAGGAAGGTACGCCGAGGAAAAGAGTTCTTATACGATACTATTCGCGAACTATACGGGTGAGATGAGCGATGGTAGTACACTCTCAGGTATAACCTTCGTGGTGTCCTGGCGCTGTTGCCGGGTGCGCCGGAGTGGGAGGCCTTCGCCCTCACCGGGTCTATACTGGTCACGGTCGTGCTTGGTGCTGGCACGCTTATGGCTACTCATCATGCGCCGCTGCCACTTTTTGCTATTATATTGGTGAGTGCGTTTTGTAGTTGATGAAGGCAGAGCGGACGGAAGAAACGGACTTAGAAGAGGAGTGGTGAGCGTGGTAGGGGAATGTTGAGCTTGGTGACGGAGTGATGAGCTTGGTAACAGAGTCATCAGTGTAGTAGCGGAGTGGTGAGCGAGGTAGCTGAGTGATGGGAGTCGTAGCAAAGTGATGAGCGTCGTAGCAAAATCATGAGCGTCGTAGCAAATTCCTGAGCATCGTAGCAAATTCATGAGCTTAGTAGCGCAGTGATGAGCGAAGTAGCAGAGTAGTGAGTGAAGTGATTCTACCAATAGAAGAGCCTTGCTCACAGAGGAATGGAGTCCTTATGGCATATTATTGTTAGACTTTACGAGTTTGGCGTGTGGTACCTTACAAGTTTTTTGTATCGTACTTAATCTACTTGGACCCCTTTTAGTGAACGTACAGTTTTTTTTATTTTGGTAGACTTAAGCTCTTGGTCTTGTCTTGGATACTTGACTTGCAATTGGTAACTTACCCCAAGGCCGCCGTCACAATAATTTAAATTAGGGGTAAGATCTAACCACAGCTGAGGGCAATTAAAAGAGTGCGCCTCCGTCTCCAGTCTTAATGTAATTTATTGCCAGAGATAGAAGTTAATTAAGAGCGATACCAGCTTAGTAGAGATAAGAACAAGCCTTCCATACGAGACAAATCCGACAAATCCGAGCATGTAAGTACCTATGGATTATTCAAATCATGTGCATAACTTTGCCATGAGCAGCGCGTGCAGCGGTGAGGGGAAACATGATGAAGAAACCAGCTCGTTTCGGATAGTTTGTAAAACGGTAACCTTGATACCACCAGGTGGACCGATGATCTAGTGATGGTCGCGGGAGTCCTTTGGATGGCCAGGACTGATCTGTGTGGAGAACTTTGGGAGAGGCCTATGTCCAGCAGTGAACGTCTATTGGCTGAAATGATGAACCATGATACAGTTGGTCTGGTTCCCCTGTTAAAGGGTTGCGAAGGTCAGACGGCAGTCGCTTCTTGTAATCACCAGACTCCTCAAAACCTGATGGCTTAATTTGAAGCGGGCGTTACGACCAAATCGGATTTCCCCTCCCTTTCACACGCGCTGTGTTCGAATGCACGGGCATATTCTCATTTAGGTTCTACGGAACGGCTTTATTATGCCACCTGAATCTGAGAAGTTTCTTTCATTAATTCTTTCTTCAAATCATAAGCAATTTTGAGCCACAATTTACCAAAAGAGCCGCTTAGAAAGAAAAACTACGTGGATCCGTCAAGTCTAAAGATAATCTTAAAAGCGTGTTCGAGTAATCTGCTAAAATGGCCGCCTTTTTCACGTGGTAAAATCAGGGCTGCACCAAATAAACCGCAACTATACTTACTTACTCCGATGGCTCAGCGACCCTAAGGGTCTTGTCTCCGATACAACTCTTCCACTGGTCTCAGCTAGCGAAGATCTGTCTGTACTACAACTATACGGTTTAGTTTGACGACCCGTTTAGCGCAATGGTTTGAGCGCCGGTTGAGACGTAAGGGTCGCGGGTTTGATTCCCGCACCAACATAAATGTTTGTTGATTAAACAGATATTTGTGTTGGGTCTGGGTGTTTGTAGTACCTTCGTTGTTTCCGGTTTCCATAGCACAACTGAAAACCTTAGTATGTTGTCTCAATTTATTTATTATTATTTATTTATAGTGTATTTCGCGTTGCTTTGTTTAACTATTATTTTGCTTGCAATGTAATTTTTGAGCTGTATGCTTAAAATTAAAATTATGTATTATTTCTAAAATTTCGAAATCCCCTTGCATATTTATATAAAATTTTAGTTTTTGCAGGACGTTGAACCTAAATAAAATTACATTTCCATTCCCTAAATTACAGTACGTACAGCCACACATCAAAGTATACAAACCTGTCAAATTTCTTCAATCGACTCTCAACTGTTATACACAATGTTGAATATCAATTATGGAAACTTGACATGTTGTGGGTTACCACAAGATGTCAAGACATCAGGTTACTGATGTGTGACTGCTGTACCTAATCTGACGCAGTGGTAAGATAAAGTGTATTTTCATATAAAACTAGCGGCCGCCCGCGACTTCGTCCGCGTGGAAAAGTAATTCTAATTTTTCTCGCCGTAAAAACCATCCTTGAACTTCAACGAACATTTAAAAAAAAGATTTGGCCAAATTGGTCCAGGCGTTGTTGAGTTATGCGCTTACCAACACAATTTGCGATTCATTTTATATTATAGATATGCTGTCTGGCAGCCCTAGGTAAAATACAACTGCCGGCTGCCAACTGCTGGTCGATACATCCCATGGGAGGCAATGTTTGTGTCTTCAACTATATTTTTAGTAGCTGTATGTAAGTAGCATAAAGAATACCCGCCAAAGGAAAATAATAAATTATGTCTATAAATAAATTATGTATAATAACAATGTCGTTCAGAATGGTTGGTAGAATACGTGGTTAAAGGAATGTAAATATTCACAGATACACCCTGTATATTTACGGTCACCTTAACCTGATAGTAAGCAAATAGATAGCTAGGTTAGGTTAGAGTCGGTTTTTGTGCCCTGTGGCTAGGGGCGTTAAGAATACTGCCAAGGTATTCCCGGCCTGTCGTAAGAGGCGACTAAACGGGCTTCGGAGTACGTGAGCATTTCACTACTGGGGAGTGGCTTGCTCAGTATCACGACTCCGCGAGGGAAAAAATCCTACTGGGTGTCCTGGTAGGTCGCGCATTTGGGAAGGGCTGCATTGCGCCAAAAAATTTGGCTCAAAGTGGCGAGCGCGATTTGCAGTACGGTCCAGTCCCGGCTGTGGGGTATCCGACCGCGATTGCGCTGAGATGGATGGGTTTTGGTTAGGGTTAGAGTCCCACACACCACCTTGTCCCCCACATGTGGCAAGGTGAAGGCCATGATGGTTTTCCCTGAGAAAAAAAAAGAGTCGGTTTTTGTTACAAGAGAGTGTATATCGCATATCGTTAAAGACCTATTTATACCTAAAGGGCACAATGCCCAGAAGTTGTAGACAGCTGGAGGAACCTATTTCGGCTAAACTTTGCCAACCTCGGCCTAGAATACGCCAGCCCTCTTGTTAACTAGGGTCGTTGTAAAGTTTGAATGAAATCTTAGGGCCACTTGGTTCATCCTCGATTTAACTAAACTTATGTAGATGTAGGCAACTGGCGTACTGTGCATATCCCGAATCTGAAACGATTTCTGGTATTTTCTTACAACCGTCTTCCAAAGTTGTTTCGTTTTTTGTATGTACGAAATCTTAACATATTCATTGCCATATTCCCTAAAGCCGGTGACAAAATGGACGTTTATTTCTTTAAGTCAGGGATTGGGTACTATAATATAATGGTGGCTGACTTATATTACGAAAATTCATAAAGAACAAAGTCTTTTTTAGATTTTGTGGTGGGCAGTGGAACAAATCGTAATCTTTTTTCTTCTTCTGCTTCTTCAAAGTGGGAAAAAAAGAAACTTATTGTTTGTATAATGTCATAAACCTTCAAAAAGCGAGCGTATTCCTTCTTAAAAGGTCGGCAGCGCATTTGCGACTCCTCTGGTGTTGCGGGTGTCCATGGGCGGCGGTAATCACTTACCATCAGGTGATAGACTTGGGATTAAATGTTATTTTTGTTTAACATGTGAATAGTTAATGCTAATTAAAAATAACCGGCTATCTTAACTGTTATTTGTTATAACTTTAGTATGCAGTACGGCAGTGCTCCCGCCAAGTCGAGCAAAAAAAAAAAAAAAAAAAACTGTATCACCCCCCCCTCACCCCCCCCCCCCAAACCCCCCCTCCCCCCCTCCCCCTCGCACCCACCACTAATAATAATTTTCACAGACTCCTAAGTTCAATTAGGTACTTTTCAAGTAAAGTTCAAAACAAAACAAATATTACGAAACAACAACTGTTGTTTCGTAATATTTGAAAATCTTACGAAACCACAATATATTCATCAGAATCTCACGAAACAACATAAATTCTGTTACTGAAATAAAATACCGACGCCATGAAAGCAAATTCGGATTCAATAATTTTAACAAAACGTAATTTTAACAAACTACACGAAATCAGTTAATTTCACAAAACGTATTTTTTTCGCATAAACAATAAAAATACCAACTCAACGAATTAAGTTAATTTCACCCAAAGGTTATTTTTAGCTCATTCAATAAAAATACCAAATCACTAAATTTAACATACCACTAGACGAATTAACATTAACTTAATTTCAGTTAATTTTTCTCTCGGACAATAATGAACCATATTTTGTTTCTAATAGACGTAATTTTCTCTCACTCCGTAAACACAGTTTTTAACAGTTTTAACACTACCGCCATTGGTGCCATCTATCTGAGTTTCGTCGCATCGTCGCATTCTCGGCGCCATATTAGCAAAAAATAAATACGCGCTTATTGGTACATGATTCCGCACGAATCCACTAGGTGATGCTGTAGTGCAAGAAGCTACATAAAGAATAGGGTATTTGACTAATCTCGATATAGTAAGAAATATTTATACTTTTCCAAAATACTGGTAAATAAGAACCAATGGTCAAAATTTTCAGTTTAAAAATATAACGTCTAGCTGGTTTTATGAGCATTCAAAGTTTCATGGGCAAGTCCATTTTAAAAGTATTACAATTTAAAAAAATAATTATATCATTGAACTACTCGTGCATTTTCCACCAACTTTTATTAAAAAACCATTTACTTAAACGAAACATTTGATATAGCTACCAAACAAAATTTACTAGTCGCGCATACAGGATAAGAGCATATGACGTCACTCGCCTGTAGTCATTTGTATAGAGCGTTTTTGGGCTTGCCGAAAATATGTGCTCTTAAAGTTATGATATCTCAGGTAATTCAAATCGGAATCGAGTAATTCTTTCAATAATGTTTCTTAAATTGAGAGGTCTTTTGATTAAACACATAAAAACATTTAGTCAAATACCCTTTAGCTTTTTACGGGAATTTTTCTTAACATTGTTAATGGGTATTTTTTTTTATCGTGTTAATTTAATGGTTATAACTATTAACGCCCACTACTAAGGTGAACCGTCTGTTCGTCTGCCCCCTATCTCATAAAAAAAAATAAACGGTTTTTAAGGACAATACCTACACTTTAAGTTATTTACATGGTGAATTGCATCGTTTAAATTCTTTGTCGAGCGAGTCACGTAAGAAAAATCCTTTGACCTCTATTCATGCCGAAGCGTAGCTCTACCAAGGTTGATTGAGTCAACCGTACCATTGCCGTATAATCCCAAAATTTACGGTACATCCTGTAAAAAATATTACGGGCACATGTGAGGCTGCTCACACTGAAAGCACCTGAAAGCATTGCGTCGTAAACTGTGGAGTTTGCCACAAGTGCCGAGGAATTTCATAAATCATTGCTCTTCCAAAAACAACGAGTTCCATATATTAACTGGGAGACAATTTTCGAGCATTCGACATTGAAGTCGAATCAGTGGGGCAATTCTAGTGAATTCGACATTGAAGTCGCAATAGGAGATTCATACATTCGTCCATACAAATTTCTAATTCGATTTCAATGTCAAATGTACAAGAATTGCTCCCCTATTGAAGTCGCATAAGAGATTTCAAACTATCGTGCATACAAATCTCTAATTTGACCTCAATGTAGAGAATTGCCCGCCTGAAATTATTGTGCACTCGACATTGAAGTCGCATTAAAAGATTTTTATGCATTCGTCCTTTCAAATCTCTAATTCGACTTTAATGTCAAATTCACGAGAATCGCCCCGTAGAGATTTGTATGGACGAATGTATGAAATCTTAACTTTCGACTTCAATGTCGAGTCTATAATTTCTCCCGTGGAGTTAAAATAATGGAACGTTCCTTTAGATAAATGAAGAGTCCTTATTTTGAGAAGTTCAGAGAAAAATGACGGAGGAATTTAATCTATACTAATATAATAAAGCTGAAGAGTTTGTTTGTTTGTTGTTTGTTTGAACGCGCTAATCTCCGAAACTACTGGTGCGATTTGAATAATTCTTTTTTTGTTGGATAGTCCCATTTATCGAGGAAGGCTATAGGCTAAATAACATTACGCTATGACCAATAGGAGCAAAGACAGAGCGGTAAATGTGTAAAAAACGGGGAAAATTATTCATTTTTGAAGGCTTTCTTTGCGTGCGCTGCGAAAACGGTTCAAGATACACAAAAAATATGTATGAAAGAATTATTCCTCTATACATGAACGGCATATGTCTATCTTTTAAGGTTTAGTCACAATGACCGTTTTTTATGGTACCAAATTTGGTCGAAATAATTTGTTTAAGTTGTATCAACATAATAATATTAAGGGGGTTGTAAGGGGTTAAAAGGGGGGTAAAAAGTTACTTTTCCACGCGGACGAAGTCGCGGGCGGCCGCTAGTATTCGATATTAATTACTACCTACGCTTATTATAATTAGCATTAAATATTCAATTTAATATCCCTATCTCGGAGTCAGATCAATGTATGTGAAGTAATAACACAGGACCGAATCTTGGGAGACGCTCACCAAGTGCTAAGGGCTCTTTCCCCGGTGCGTTTCTTCACTCCCTACAAAGTCTGTGTCTTTAGCCCATCTCAATGTCACTTCTCCCCAAATGGGGCGTGAAACACCACAGCACAAGCGATGTATGTGAAGTAGTCAAATATTATTATTATGAAATTTATGACATTCACCTTTCTCCAACCTTACGAATATAAAAGGCGGGTAAATCTTCCTATGACGCGGAAGCCTCAGTCAAGCGTCGTAGTGTTTAGGTTGTTTATTATTAATTTTGCAAAATCATACGGAATAATTGTTTAGCGCAAGTGTTAGGTGTTAACGGCTGCGCTTGGGGTTCTATACCCGGGTCGAGCCCAAAGTGTTTCGGTTCTCAAATTCTCAGTGTCAGCCCGAAGTCTGGAAGTTGGTGATCTTGTACCCCGTGCCTCGGAACACTAAGACATTGGTCCTGCGTCCAATATCTCTTCGGTCGTGTCACACTAGTGTCCCATCGAATTAAGAGGGTACGGGCATAGAGAGTGCACTTGTGTTTGCGTACACACTTGAGCACAATAATATATCCTGCGTACGTGGCTGATCGTTAAGATTGGCCGCCGTAGCCGAATATCAGTCGGAGGAATTTTATTATGAAATGTTGAAAATTTTTATATGCGAATTTCCAAATGTCGTACAACAAATGTAGTTCAAAATGATTGATAGAAGACATGGTTAGAGGGATGTAACTGTTTACAGAGACACCCTGTATAAGGCTGTTGTCATTGTCTATACAATTTTCTTTTTTTAATAAATGGTATAGTAAAGACCATCGAACTTAATATTAAGATCGTAATTGGTTTCTTTCAATATTCCTAATTGGTTATCATCCCCTGTCAGTATTTCGGCCGTGAACTTTTATTAGTCCGTGATTGTCGAAAAAATTCCGATCCAAATAGGGGTGTGCCATTGTTTAATTATTTTTTTTACTGAGTCATTTCTCAACAACTCAATTAATCGCCCGCAACGCCAGTGGAGTCACAAGTCGCGACCCTTTTAACTCTTTTCCCCCGATTGGGCCACCGGTACCCTCAATCACTCGGCGAAACAACGCAGGCGCTACTTCACGACGCCGGTCTTGTATGGGGCCGTATCTTGCTTCACGACCCAGTCTTTTGTGGCATCACACTGTTTGAGCCGGCCCATCTATGCCGTAGCGTGGATCTTCCACTCCATTCTATCATACTCGATATACCTATTTACTGAAATCATTATTTATCACATCATCATCATCGTTTGGCGCATTTCTTTTTTTTCAATGATTTAATTAAGTTCTTAATTAAACAAATAAAATGAAAAGTTTGTCCAGAATGGGATTCATATTCACGATCTATTTATGGGACGTGAATGAGCCAAGTTTTTTAATAAATGCGTCATTGAACAATAAAAAAAAAACATTTTTGTTGGGGTTTTCACATTTTTCCTGAAATACCTACCTAACTTTTTTTTAATATTTCCACCTCCCTAGACCCAAATTAATTTCTGGGCAAATAAGAAAGTTCCCGAGTCCATTGGATCGGCAGATGACTTAACATTGGCCGGGATTAGTGGCTCAAATCAATTAAAAAAGTTAGTAATAGAGTATGACGCGAAGATTTTTTATGTGATACGTAGCAGAGGATGCGAGAGCAGACGGAACACCCGATGATAAGCGATTACCGTCGCCCATGGTCGCCCAACAGCAGTGGGGTGACCCGTGACAGTAATGGAACCGCCTCTCTTCGGGATTTGACCTTTAGTACCTTAACTCTACCCAGGGGGGCATTTCGAGTGCGCTCGACATTAAAGTCGAATTAGAAATTGGATGGACGAATGTATGAAATCTCTAAATTCGACTTCCATGTCGAGTGCACGAGAATTGCTTCGCTGGACGTCGATTGTATCGCGCAAGCACTTTGTCTTTTCGAGTTACAAATAAACCCGGAGGTGGTCAATAAGCTATCTCATCATCATCATCATTTCAGACGTCCACTGCTGGACCTAGGCCTCCCTCAAAGTTCTCCACACAGATCGGTCTTGTGCCACCCGCATCCAAGGGACTCCCGCGACCTTCACCAGATCGTCGGTCCTGGTGGGAGGCCTGCCACGGCTGCGGCCTCCTGCACGTGGCCTCCACTCAAGGACCTTTTCAACGGCCGTCTGTTCTCCTCGCAATGTGCGCTGTCCATTGCAATTTCTAAAAAGCTATATGTTTAAAAATGTTACAGATATGGATAACGTAAATAGGAATACTGCCGCTTTATTATATTAGTAGATCTCCACCATTAATCGTACTTAGCCAAAATAGATGATCCACCTACTCCAACGGCTGAAATTAATGGGAATTTACAATTAGTTTCCGAGGTTATAGAACGTGCAAACACTTAGCGGCCAATTTATCATAGGCTGATGGTGCTGAGTGATGTGAGTTACATTGCGGGTTGTCAGACGCAATTAATGGATGTTTGTGGGGACCAAGAAGCAATGGTAGCAAGTGTTGAGCCAATAGTTTATCGATAATCATCTCCAACCTGATAACACTATTATTACTTTTACCTAATTCGTGGGAGAGCCACGCTTCAATATGAATGGGCTGGATCGACCGGAGTGATACTACCACCAGCGCACTTGTGTGTGCCTCTACTGTTGTTAAAAGGGATACCACCAATGCACTTGTGCCTCAATCACTCGGCGAAACACAGCGCAGGCGCTGCTTCTACGATTTGCTATGAGGCCGTATCTTGCCTCACGACGGTCTTCTGTGGTATCACTCTGGCCAATTTATCATAGGCTGATGGTGCTGAGTGATGTGAGTTACATTGCGGGTTGTCAGACGCAATTAATGGATGTTTGTGGGGAGCAAGAAGCAATGGTAGCAAGTGTTGAGAAAATAGTTATCGATAGTCTGCCTGTGCCTCGGCATTGTTGTTGTCTATGAGCGGCGGTTACCATTTACCATCAGATGGGCCGCATGCTCGTCTGCCTACTTCAGCAATAAAAAAAAGTCATCTCCAACCTGCGTAATCCTAGCGTGGACACGATACTATTTCTTGAAAAGTTTGTGCTAAGCTTACTGTTACCTAACACTATTATTAGGTACTATTACTTTATAAGACTATTAGGTATATAATATGTGTTTTTGGAACCATCTGTAATATCTTGAGACAAACATTTTGCATTATTTTACCAAGTTCCGCAAAAAATCGAAATGTCGCAAAATTAGACGTCATGAAAAAAATAACAATTTCTAATACACCATGTGGGTATCGAAATAAAGATTTTTAAGGCTATTACGAAAATATATACAACTCATATGTAATTAAGTAATTTAAAACTAAAAAGCCTAAAATAAAAAAGTTGATTAAGAAACAAAAAACCCTTTTTTTAAGCTTTTCAGTTGAAAAAATATCAACGCATTAGAGACATTTTTTTAATGAGTATGGTTTTTTTATGGCAGTCGGGTTTTTTGTTTCTTAAAT
The DNA here is from genome assembly GCA_014851415.1 of Cnaphalocrocis medinalis. Taxonomy (NCBI): domain Eukaryota; kingdom Metazoa; phylum Arthropoda; class Insecta; order Lepidoptera; family Crambidae; genus Cnaphalocrocis; species Cnaphalocrocis medinalis. Next base: position 2,687,414 of record CM026287.1, on the reverse strand, counting down.
AACTTTTTTTTTATCCACTGCGCTACGTCAATCGATCGAAATGTATCGATTATTAAAGTCAAGGAAATAATATTCAGTCCTACCTGAATATTATTAATTTATCGATAATATCATCATCAACACTAGTTATATTCAAAGTCATCTCTTGAGAAATATCAAATCATAATTATATTAAATTATTCGTAATATATTTGGCAATTAATTGTTAGTGGCTTTCTCAAATACCACGATGTATTTCGAGTAATCATTGTAAACAACATTTGAATTACGGCTTTCGGAAATTCATCGAACTTTTTATGAAAGGTTGAATTAATTTTCTGCAAAATTCCAAATGCTAATTGAACTATAGTCGAGCCGTTGTATCATGCCCGATTTGACAATACCTTTTTTTAATTTTGCACTTATCCTTGTTATGAGGAACACATTTCGCGAATCATAAAGAACTTTATGATTTAAAAGTAGTTCTTTATGATTCGCGAAATGTGTTCCTCATAACAAGGATAAGTGCAAAATTAAAAAAAAAGGTATTGTCAAATCGGGCATGATACAACGGCCCGACTTTAATATTGTTCAGAATGGTAAGTAGAACACATGGCTAAAGGGATGTAAATGTTCCCAAACACACAATATAAATATTCTAATATGTTTTTTAATAGATTAAGAGTAGTTATTAAACGGTCTCCATGGTGTACCTAATAATACGATGGGACGACAGAAGATTTCCCCAGAGGGGTATATTTTGTACTTAATTTGGTTAGTCAGGGCACAAAATAATTACACACAGAAGATAGACTCAGCCTGATTTTGAATTTAGAAGAGTTCGTTGATATATGCTAGGGTTGTTGCCCGGCATGAGTACATAAGCGCGCGGCCTCTACCACAGACCTCGACAGTTTGACAATCTTATGTCATAAGCTAGGATAATGTGCTCGAAAAGGCGTATTTCCCCATTAGTGCGCATGCGTGAGTACATGACACGTTTTTAGCTCTTAGTGGGCAGCCTACTCTCTGTGTGTAATTATTTTGTGGTCAGGGCTTAGGTATTTTTAGGTCCACTTGTGCCAGGTGTTGAAGATTAATTCATTAATTCCGTGATAGTTATGTCCATAGTAACTAATTTAACACCTCCGGTGTTAAACGCTAATCCAATATTGTGCAAGAGAATTCAAATATTTTGTATCGTATCGTGTTAACAAAAAATTCGAGATTAAAGTGCTAGTCGTTTGGCGCTCTACAACTCACAATCTGTAATGGCTCTGGGTATTCCAATTGCTTTACGACCTTAGTACCTTCAAGAAAAGGAGGGGGAGGTACCTACCAAAGGGTTCAGGATTCTAACCCACAACCTTCCACATAACGACCTCGATGGCGCAGTAGCTAAAGTGCTAAAGTGTTTACCCGAAGCGCGAAAGGTCCCGGGTCAAGTCAATTTAGGAAACGACATTTTCTAAATTTTCTTGGGTCTGGGTGTTCTGGATTGACGCCCCCAATTAGTGATCATCTGGTACTCATAGTACAGGGGCTGCCCTTGTTTGAGACCAGGTTGATTGGTGTGATTGTCTGGCTGGCTCTTTGTATATCGGATGGTTTTTGTATCAATTTCATGATGTATTATAATGAAGCGACTGCCGTCCGACCGTTTACAACCCCATAACAGGGGAATCAGACCAACTGAATCATGGTTAAACGTAACAGAATCTATCTGAATCATTGCAGGTTTCATGCTTCAGATTCGAACCATGAAGGCGCGTTTTTGTTCACTGAGCTCATATTTTTTTGCGCTAGAAACTCCTTTTTTACGAAATACTTTTATCCCATTGAATTGTAAGTCACGTAAACTCTGGTTTATAAATAATCCGTTACTTATTTTGATGCAGGGGTCGTAGGTAAACATTATGTCAAAGTCACGCGCTGGGATTGTGGGCTTATCTGCTGCCACCTGTTTGCGATTGACAGGGTAAACTTAGGTGTTTTTCCAAAAAAAAGCCATTTTATTAAATTTCGCCTTTCATAGTACATAGTGTTAAAAGCACCGGGATTGTAGTTTTACATAATTTATGGTTGTACATAACATTACTAGGTATCTAGTTTAAAAAAAAGTGTATAATAAGTAAAGCAGGCATCTACAGATTAGTACCCCAAGTAGCATTTTAGCGATATAAGCAAACATTATAACTCAAAAAAGCTGAGTAAACGTTGTATAAAGGTGTTGGTGGTGACCGGTTGTTGTGTAAAAGCGTTTGACAACACTATTTGGCTGTATAAGCTTATACAGCAAAAACGTCTTGATGTAATTGATGTAAACGTTTACTTCGTGACTTTTTATAGCTGTTATAGTCAGGTGCTATAGCAACCTCCAATATCGCTAGTACACAACACTATAGCTCTGTAACAGTGTTTACGGTGGCCGTTATACAGCTGATTTACGCTATAAAGGTTTTCAAGGAACAACAATGGGACTTTTAGTTATAGTAGCGATGAAAACTCAAGTATAGGGCGATATTGTGTTATTGTGGATTTTTAGATCATTGTTACAGGACGTAGGCTATAGTGGACATAAAAAATCTACTACAGAATGATATGGTGATATAGCCGAGTTACAAAATACATTTTTATATATAATAATAATAATAATATAATATGTAGCTAAATTGTGATGTAAAGGTTTGTCAATGCCCGTTATAGTCGTAGTGATAAACAAGGTACAAAGACACTTTTATAGAACAATATTTTTTTGAAATAGTGTTATAACGGAGATCCTTTCCTCTTTAAAAACACAATAATGCTGTATAAAGGTAGGGCTAGTAACGCTTTTAAATGATAATGAAATTTTGTAACGGCACGGTCAATTACCGGAAAACGGTTCCGTACAAAACAGATTTTACTTCAATGAAGATTTGGAGCAAAGTAACATATAATAATTATTTAAGTACCTTTTCGTTATAGGATATGGCCGGAAGAAACGTAGTAGGTACCTATTTTTATAATACAATCTGAAAATGACTAAGTAAGTACGTACTATTCAATGTGTGGGGCAACACGTACTGACAATGTTTATCGCGGAAAGAGCGCTTAGGAAGGGACAGCGGCGCGGGGCGCGGGGTGCGGTATAGACACAATGCAGTGAGAGAGGGAAAATTAATTGGATGAAGAAGTGTAGGGGGATATTGCTTGCCTTAGGTATTGTGTAAACTTCAAATCAACGTACCTAATTAACTAATTAGTTTATAATAAACTAGCGGCCGCCCGCGACTTCGTCCGCGTGGAAAAGTAACTTTTTACCCCTCTTTTAACCCCTTACAACCCCCTTTTCGCAACAAAAAGTAGCCTATGTCCTTTCTCAGGGTCTAGATCATCTGTATACCAAATTTCATTTAAATCCGTTCAGTAGTTTTGGCGTGAAAGAGTAACAGACCGACAGACAGAGTTACTTTCGCATTTATAATATTAGTATGGATTAAGTAATAAAAAAGTGTTGTGTAGTATGAAACAACTTAGCTGATTGCTAGAATATTCACAATAATTACATTCATCGGGGATGTAGTGGTCATAAATAGACATAATACCGCAGCCCCTACACCAGAAAAACGTAACACTTAATAAAGATATCATATCTTTTTTGCACATGATGAAATGCTTTGGTAAGGATGAATTGGTATGTAAATCACATTTAAAACAGTTTGTACGGTGGCCAGCACATCAAGTTACTACAATCTGTCAAATTTCTTCAATCGAACCTCACTTTTATGTCAAACGTGTTTGGTTCAATATCAACTGAGGAAATTTGACAGATTGTAGTAACTTGATGTGCTGGCCACTGTACTTTTGAGAAAATGAGTTTTTTCCCACGGCCATTCCGCTTCTGCAAGTAGCTTGAAATCATTACGAGTTAAAAACTTATCAATATCTATAATGACAACCAGTTTGCACTGAAAAAGAAAAAAAACAACTAAGGTGCATAATATGTACATATTGACTACTATTCTATTATGAAAAATCAGCAATTTTATTACAAAATACTTAGGGACTATAAGTATACATGCCCAAAGGAACCCTAATTTCATGTAATGGTGGTCTAATCAATCATAACGGTGCTATAGTAGAGTTCAGGATACTGTTATGTATGTTTATGATTTAAAATTCGTAGTTGTTTTAATAAAAGCAAATATTTCGAAAGGGGCGTTCAAATATTATCGTAAACCCATGTATAGTTTATCAGTAAAATTACAGTCGCACGTCATTTTTCCCGTAAGAGACAATTAATTGAATTTACTTCCCACATATCTTTGTCCTCAATTTATAAGTATTTGTCTTTTTCACTTCAAAATCACTGAGACATTTGTAGCGGCGTGAACGAATGGAATGAATGAATGATGAATATTAGTGAAGTAATGGAATCATGAACTCTTTTACAGTACAAAAAGGTACTATAGTAGCGTTTCGGGGGCTTGTATATCATCAAATACAGATTGCGTTGCTGTTATATCAACTGCAATAGGCCAAAATTGTCATGCCTGATACTGCTACAGTATCACTATAACGCTAAATGGAGATATAATTGCGCCACTTTCTTTTGTGGGTGCAACGTTCTTAGGCCTTTTATATCACCACCGATTGGTTTTCACAAAACGTTCTAAGGACTTCTATACAACTAATTTTTGCTAGTTGGGACCTATCAAATCCTTTCCCACCTAGGTACAATTTGGTCTTGTACCGAAAAAACGGAACACTTACACGATGGAATCGACGCCCAGCGTCAACTCTTGGCATTTTTGTTACTTTTTTTGAGAAATACAATTCCAATCTAAAAAAAAACTATAGATAATATTTTGAACAAATGTCATGAAACGAAGTTAGGGCTTTATAAAAATTAAGATTGAAACAAACATATTTGACATTGTGATGAGAATCGATTGAAACTTTATGTGGATGGAAGTTTTCTACTAATAAATCATACCTTATGTCATTAAAAATCAGTATCTATCTACTCTTATTTAAGGTTCAAGTTATAAACTTTTGATATAATTTAAAAAGTCATTTAATAGCACGCTTCTTTCTACATTCAAAGTTTTGTTTTAATTTCCTGTCCTCCCTCCAAAACCGACTTTTTCATATTTCCCAACTTTGTAATTACAAAAATTGTGTCAAAAGCAAAAGTAACTATCATCGAGTTATAAATTGAGGAACTTCTCAACACACTTGTGTCATTTAGAATTTAATTTCTCCGTCTGACCTTACCGGGATATAATTTGGTTTCGGGAATCTTTCTTGGCGTTTGATCAAAGTGAACTGTGGGACACCTTTCTTTATTAAAAGTAGGGTATGCTAATACGCGGTGTTGGGGTCTTTCGAGTCTCAGCATTGTAGGTATTTGAAAGTTTTTATCTGACCATATAATAAATAAATAACTGCGCCAAACAATCACACTAACCAACCTGGTCTCAAACTAGGGCAAACCCTATACTATGAGTAGGTACCAGTGACGATAATTTACTGGGGGCGTCAACCCAGAATTTAGGAAATGTATTTTCTTATGACAATTAACTTATGACAATATGCATCATTTTTAGGACTTCAGCCATCCCAGTCTTCTAAGCAACAGTTTCAAACAATATGAAACCGAATGACATACTAGGGTCGACGACCCGGTTGGTTCAGTGGTAGTGAATGCTGCGTCTGGGCCGAGGGTTGCGGGTTCGATCCCCGCAAACATTTATGTGCATGAACATGTCTGTTTGTATTGGTTTGGGTGTTTCCTATGTATTATAAGTATGTATTTACAAAAAAAAAAAGTATTATATGTATATATTTGTAATCCCACTGTTGGTTCTGATATCTGTAACACAGGTGCTTGAGCTACCTATCTCAGAGTCAGATCAATGTATGTGATGTAGTGAAAATATTATATTATTACTAGGGTAATATTGACAATGATCCGAATTATCACCCGCTTAGCTAAAGCGGAGTCCGCTTGTGACCACGACTGTCGTTACAACAGTCGAAAGTTATATTTGAATATCCTCGCGTTTAGTCCCGTTTATATCAAGTCTAGTGGCCCGCCCTCACTTTGCTTCGGGACCGTAATTCAGAAATGAACCAATAGATGGCGCTGTGTCCAATTACATCGCGCAAGCGTTTCGTGTTTTCGGTTTACCTATAAACTTTGTCGTTGTCTATAGAAGTTATCTCTTTATAAATAGTATAGATTTGTATATTTTAAATGCAACGTGAAAGTTAAAAAGTAACTTTTTAATTTTTCCCTAGTGGCAATACCTTCGTAATGATACGGGAATGATGTAATCACTCAAAGGTCTTGTAAATGCTTCAGACTTGATAAAACTGGGGACTGTGAGGGTAACACCGTTCTTTATTAAAGAGGAGTATGCTAATGAAGTGGTGTTGAGTGTTTCGAGTCTGAGTCTTAAAAACTCGAAAGTAATTGTGTCGAATTGTTTCAATAGCATGAAATTCTTCAGTAGCATTTATCATTTATTTGCTTACTGCAGAGCGTATGTATGCGTCTCCAATCTCTCTCCACACACTTTTGAATATTTACATCATTTTACCCACGGTTACTGTCGATTGTTCTAAACAAGATTTGTTCCACGACTTTTGAAAATACATTGAATTTTTTTTCGACTCATTTTAAAAAATGACCAAGTCACGTAACCGTCTTGATAAGAAAAGTTATTTTTATGCGTTTTTTAAACATTCGTACAACAAATGTAAAATACAAAATGGTTGGTAGAAAACGTGGCCACCTATCACATAAAAATCGTTTACATGCAGGGTGTATCTGTAAACATTTACATCCCTTTAACCACGTGTTCTACCAACCTTTCTGAATAACATTTGATCTATGACTTTTTGGAAATTCACGTAAAAAAATACAAGTTTTCATACAAAGTCAGTCACGTGACTTGGTCATTTTGTATGGGAAGTCGAAGAAATTTTCGATGAATTTCGAAAAGTCGTTGAACAAATGTTGTACAGTATGGTTGGTAGAACACGTGGTTAAAGGGATGTAAATGTTCACAGATATACCCTGGGGGTCTACTCCGCCAAACGATAACGAATTATTCGCAACGATACGACATTGGTTCGAATTATTCGCATGTACCCTACTGTAAGAAATGTTCGTAATCTGTGTCGATTATCGTAAGTATAGACAATTTACTTTTGTTTTATTCGGATGTTCGTGAACAAATGATTGTAAAATTAAAAAAAAGTTTGGCTGTTTGGTTTATTATTCTTCAGTGTGGACCATAAATGGCTAAAAAAATGACACAAAAGAGCTATGACAGCTTCCACCACAGAGTACCTACATTGTATTATTGCTTCCACCAAAGAGAATATAATCACTCCGTTTTGCTTCTACATTTTATTCAAAAATAAAATGAATGAAATATACCTTGATTAAAAGACCATGTATTGCTGATTAATAAGAAAATAAAATCGTAATTCAAGGAGGCTAGGTTTTTGAGTAATTTTGCATAGAAGTTATGCCTTTATTAACCATATTATTTTGCGCAACAACAACAAAAACTCATTTCAAATGGAGGCAGCGCTTGGGTTTCATAACCCATAGCCCTTTATTGTGTGGATAAGGTAGAGAAAATATTGAAAACAACAAGATATAATTTAACAATAGGTGCTTTTATTATCATACTTCATCATCCTCAATAACTAAGACATTGTCTAAGAAAGCAAGGCAACTGCAGCACTATTCATCAATTCCCATCCCAAAATCAATATCACAGTCCGAGTCGTATTATAAGTGGCGAAAGCAAGAGTCCTTAGGCAGTTCGGGTCAAAACTTATAAAGAAAATAGGGGTAAAGCAGCTAAAACACACAGAACACACTCGAGCGTTGGCGCCAAAAATACTCTGATTTATGTAAATCAAAATCCAATCGTCATCACAACCGAAATCTATTGAACAGAGCTGGGGTCAATGGTATAAGAAGATACTAGTCCGGAGAACAGTAATATGGGTCTTTAAATGCAAAATCACAACGAAACGATAATCTTTACGACACCATCAGAGATGTCGTAGGAATGTTCGTCGATTTGACGTTTGTGAAGCTGTCAAATTCAATTATTCGTATCGTTTTATGGTGTATTAGAGTAGGGTTTTTGTAAGAACTGTCAAAGCAATATCGTTCGTAGATTCGTATCAACGACAGTCGATACGATGGCACTTAGAGTAGGCTCCGACACGATTATTGGCACGATATATCGTTTATCGTTCGGCGGAGTAGACCCCCTGTATATTAGGAGACTCGAAATCCCAGCCCTACGAGTATAATCAGATGCAATTATGCCCAGTCAGGGCCGCTGACTTTGTTTAGTTTTACGGGCCTGTGGCTCGCGGTGCCCGAGAAGCGACGGTTTAGTAAACAGACGTTTAGCCGTGTGGGTGAGACACGCTTTGGCATGAATGGGAATAAAATTGTTTTATCATTTTTGGAATTTAAGGGGTAAACAGGGTACTGCCTCACAGAAAATCGGTGTGAAACAGCCCCTGTGCTGTGTTTCGCCGAGTGAGAGAGCCGGGGGGAGGGGTTAAAAAGTTGGCAGCGCCCTTGTGACTCCACTGGTGTTGCAGGTGTCCATGGGCGGCGGCAATTGCTTACCATCAGGTGAGCCTGCTCGTCTGCTACCTATATCATGAAAAAAGTGGTAGTACCCGCCCAAATACTATGGTACCTACTGCAGGGCAATCAATGCCTCCATCATAGAAATCAAGTCATCGCTACTATGATGGGATTAGGCACCACACTTGCCTATAAATGCGGTGCGGTGATCACAAACCCGAACTATGTTAAAAAATTCGAAACATACTTACTTTTTGCTCGACCCGGGAAGCTAGGTGATCACTTACCATCAGGTGAATCGTCTGCTCGTTTGTCCGCTATGTAAAAAAAATCTAGATACTTGCTGAATTGAGCATTGTGATCTTAGACTATTTTAAGGATAATCCTTGGTTTGTTTTGTTTGGATTTAGGGATTGCCGACTCACGATCCCCGCATCCCGAAGATTTAGTAAACAGAAGGACCTTAGTTACACAATCTGTGGATTAATAGTTTGGAAAATGCTTAGCTCATTGCTGTGACTTGGGGTTTCTATTCTCATGGTTCACTGAATAAATATACAGGGTTCATCTGTAGACATTAAGTTCCTTTTAACTTCTTCCACCAATTATTACTTAACACCATTTGTTTTAAGTAGTATGACTTTTGAATATACGTTGAGAATTTCTTTGATTCCCCATACAATATTATGACCAAGTCACTTGACCGACTTTGTATGAAAAGTTTATTTTTACTGTACGATTAGCTGTTACCCGTGACTTCGTCCGCGTCGAATAGTATCTTTGGGTAGCATTTTTAATTATTAAATAATTTTCACCCCCTCTTTTAAACCCCTTTTCACAATAAAAGGAACCTATGTTCTCTCTCAGGGTCTAGACCATCTGCATACCAATCCGTTTAGTAGTTTTGGCATGAAAGAGTAACAGACAGACAGAGTTACTTTCGCATATAGTTAGGAAGTTTGGATTAGGATTTTCCAAAAGTCATTGAATAAATTTAAATATTGTTCAGAATGGTTACTAGAACATGTGGTTGAAGGGATGTAAATGTTTGCAGATACACGATGCATAGACTTTTTTTTATTAGCCTGCGTTGACCCACTCTGGTGGGCAAAGGCCTCCCCCAAATGCCGCCATTGCTTTTTGTTCGTATCGGTGGCATAGGCAGACTTATCTTAATTTGCTGTACGTTATTTTTGATGGTAAGTAATCATCACCGCGCTCATAAAAATTTGCGATATCAGAGAGGTCGCTGATGCGTTGCCGGCCTTTTAGAAAGGAGTTTGCAAGGAGCCCGTTTTCTCTGGAGACTTTGCCTGGCTTCTCAAGTCTGGGACATAGATAGATAGATATACTTTATTGCACAAAAATCACAACTTAAGAACTAGATATTACAGAAATTTAATGTATCTACAATTCATTCAATTGATGTAATGACATAGCTTTCCATTAATATTCAAATTATTTATTTAAGTATTTAAATTAGTTCACAAACAGATCACTGTCTATTGTCATTCCACAAATATCATTATTTCAATTTCAATAAATAGCGTATACAACATGCTTAATATAATAATGCTTGTTGTATGAAGGTAATATTACACATTGTAATATTAAACTTCGTGTATTCTTACTCGAAATGAAATTCATAAGTAGGCAATAATTACTTTTTTAATTATTTCTTCCATCGTAATTAATTTCTCAGGAATGGGACTGTTTTAATAAATAAGAATGGCCTATCAACAACTTGTGACAAAGAAAATCTAAATCAAAGCGTATTAATCTGTTTATAATAAAAATTAATAAAGGACATTCCGCATTTATTATTTTTTATGTGATAAGTAGCAGACAAGCAGACGAATCACCTAATGGTAAGCGATTATCGCCATCCATAGACACTTGCAACCAGTAGAGACACAAGTTCCCAATTCGGCACCATTCATTCACTCTGCGAAACACAGCGCAGGGACTGCTTAGCCGGTCTTCTGTGGCCGTGGTATCACTTCGATCGTACCAGCCCATGCATGCCGAAGCTTAGCTCTCCCACGGTTAGAGTACTAACGACAAGATCACGGTAATTCTAAGAACCCAGAAAGAAATCTACTCACAAGTTCAGTACTACATGCTATGTGCAAATAAAACGACTAGCTTTGTGGTTTAAGAACAAACCTTGGATGTAACATAAAAGGAGTAAATCTTTTGTTTAACACCACATTCTATTTCGCTTTGGCTTCGCTTTGTTCAGTTATTTCCTTTGCTAGAGAATTCCTGATAGTTTATTAAAAAAAAAAGAACCTAGAGTGACCAGCAAACTTTAAACCGATGCCCAATCAAACCCACTTGTTCAAAAATCGAATGTTAAACTGGCAACAGTCGAATGGGTTGCAATCATAGCGCGCCACAATTTGTCGAATGGAACGTTGGAAAAAGAAAAATGTGTTCGAAATTCAATTTGGAATGAGCTCGAGGTTGTAAGGAGTTCCGTATCGGCTGATACAATTTGCTTTATGTCACGTTTATTCGATATTCATATCTTTAGTGTATGAAATGGGATTTGGGGAACGGAAATTGGGACAATTTTTGTTAGCATTGAGCTGTAAAACTACTGACTGGTTGCTGACTTTATGAAACAAGAAAGAATCTTTGGTCTGATGTTTTATCCATATTGGATGCACATGCGTGGAAACGTTTCTTTTTTTTAAGAAACGGCAAGTGTTACTTAATGTTAAAACCAGGCAGTGTTTTATTTTAAGAAAGGGCGTGAAACGGCATCTCAGTAGGCCTTCGTGGCAAAGATGACAGACTCAATGGGTACTTTAATTTCTCTTTTGTGCCTCAACCTCATATTTTGTATCTCACTGCCGCTTACTCGGGCAGAGTGAGTTCATCTTGATTGCCCTCAAATAATAAAAAACCGGCCAAGTGCGAGTCGGGCTCGCGCACAAAGGGTTCCGTAGCAGCAAATATAAGATTTTTAAAGGTGTACAATACTGTAGTATATTTTTTGATCTATCTTATAAGGTTCAGCCATCGTTTTCAGTGTAAGCACAATAACTTAACCAAAATTACAGTTAAATCAACCTATCTCAAAAACTATAAGAGATACTTTGATCAAACCAAAAATCGTTGAAAGAGTTAATTAGCATGCATCACCTCTATTTTTTTTTAGAATTTTATACCCCGTAGTTATAAAATAGAGGGGGGGGGACATACTTTTTACGACTTTGAGAGCTGATATCTCAAAAACCGTTCACTTTAAGAAAAATGTTTTTTAGAAAACTTTATATCATTTTAAAAGACCTTTCCATTGATACCCCACACGGGTATGTACATCGAAAAAAAAAATTTCATCCCTCAGTTACATGTATGGGGGGCCCCACCCCCAATTCTTTTTTTTACTATTTAGTGTCATATTTTTGTAGCGGTTCATACAACACATATTCCCATCAAATTTCATCACTGTAGTACTTATAGTTTCCGAGTAAATCGGCTGTGACAGACGGACAGACGGACAGACGGACATGACGAAACTATAAGGGTTCCGTTTTTGCCATTTTGGCTACGGAACCCTAAAAAAGCAGTCGATAGCAAAAAGTTACACATTGTTAATCGTACTAAATGTTAAGAAAGCGCTTCGTTGGTTCAGTAGTTTAAGTACCGGTCCGTGAACTCGGGGTTCCGGGTTAGGTTCCCGGTTCGAATAAAAAGTACGTATGTTTCGAATTTTTTCAAACATAGCTCGAGTTTGTGGTCACCAATCCGCATTAGGCAAGCGTGGTGATTAAGCTTAATCCCATCATAGTAGCGAATGACTTTATTTATAAGATGGAGGCCTTTCCCCTTCAGTGGGGAAATATATAGGCTGACACTTTATTAAATGTTAACGTGTTACTATTTCTTGACCAACATTTCCATAGTCAACATTCTCTAACAATCTACAAAAAGTAACTGTGAGAATCCACGAAACACGTTACAACTGTCGATTCAATATTCCTATTTAGCCCCTTGTACCTATTATATCCGTGAAATGGCACTTGAACATAAGGGCGGTAATTGGAGTGGGGTAATTTCGTCCACAGATTAGTGCTATCTTGCAGGAAGTGTTTCGTTTCAGTGTACATAGTACAGTTATTGCTACGAAAATTCGTAGGCCCAAACCGTTTTGCCGTACAAGTACGATTAACGAGTTCTAATTACCGTGGGAGAGCTATGCTTCGGTATAAATGGGCCAGTTCGACCGTAGTAATAAACGGCCACGGCCTCACAGAACATCGGCGTTTTAAGCAGCGAAATTGCTACAGTATAGTGCTTACCTATAGTTTCGGACAGGCTGACAAATTGATAGATATTCTTTATTGCACAGATATGTAAAACATCAACAACAATCAACAGTACAATAAGGCGGTCTTATCGCTTGTAGCAATTTCTTCCGACAGACATGAAGAATCTATTTTTAAAAGACTACTTCCTAGTAAAAAAAAAATTTGGAATATCTCGAAAACGCAAACTTTGTTTATTTTGTTTTTGTATGAGTGGACAGTATGTCAAAATCCATCATCCAATTTGATTTGTGTGTGACACCTGGATGGGACCTCTCCCTGTATGTACCAAGTTATACGAGTATCAGATAAGCTGGCTGGATGCAGATAGGCTGGGACAGGAGGAAATTGGACGCATGCATCAAATCGAGTCGGGAGTTTGATCAATGTTGACGTTTTCTTTTTTAAAACCAATTTGATCTGTAGTTGGAGACTAATAGTTGTGCTAATAGGCAGATTGGACGTCATAAAAACCGTGCTTTAACGTCGTAAGGCCCATATTAACGATGGAGAGGCTGGTCTTCGGCGTGGAATAAAATATAGCTGAGCAGAAGTATGACAATCACAGTAAGTGACACGCACTGACACTAAAATTCTTCTTTTTTATTGTCAACTGCCCATAAGCCTTTTAGAAGGCATAAAATAATTTATTTTCCATTGTGTCTGCTGTCTGGGCGTTACGACGATAAATAATAAATTTATATAAAATTTCGTACATTGTCTTAATGAAATCACTACTTTTCCTCGTACGCCAAAGTTCGTGGATTCGATTCCCACCCTGGACAATAATTCGTTTGATAAAAAAATGGGTTTATTCAGTGTCTGGGTGTAATGTATGAATTGACCTGTAACATAAATGCTTAAGCTTGGGTCAGGTCAATGTATGAGATGCTGTGCGAACGGAAACAGAACAGAATCCGAATTAAAATTAGCCTTTGTTCTCAGGGTCTAGACCGTCTGTATACCAAATTTCATTCAAATCCGTTCAGTAGTTTTAGCATTACAGACAGACAGACAGAGCCTTGCCTGAGAAACTGTGCGAATGGGTGCACAGCTTTCTCACGGGTCGTAGCATCAAAGTTGTAGTTGACGGCTCATGCTCAGGCCTAAAACCTGTGAAGGCTGTGTGCTATCCCCAACTCTGTTCCTCCTGCATATCAATGACATGTTACATACCAGTGGCATTCATTGTTATGCGGATGACAGTACGGGCGATGCCTCATATTCCGGCCATGCAGGGGTTTCTCGGGCCCACGTCGACGAGTGTCGGAAAGAACTTGTGTCTGTTATTGAAAATACGCTTGATCATGTATCGAGTTGGGGTGACATGAATCTGGTGGAATTCAATGCCAAAAAAACACAAGTTTGCGCGTTCACTGCGAAGAAAACCGCTTTTATCTTTTCTCTTCACTTCCAGGACACTCACCTTAACGCCAAAACGAGTATTGGGATTCTTGGCGTCGATATATCGAGTGACGTTCAATTTCGGGGTCATTTGGAGGATAAGGCTAAATTAGCCTCTAAGAAACTGGGTGTTCTCGGCAGAGCAAGGTGGTACTTTACGCCAACCCACCGCCTTCAGCTCTATAAGGCTCAAGTCCGGCCCCACATGGAGTACTGCTCCCATCTCTGGGCCGGGGCACCCCAATATCAGCTCCTCCCTTTTGACCGCGTCCAACGTCGCGCAACTCGATTAGTCGGCGACGAGAGTCTCACTGCTCGCCTAGATTCTCTGGCACTGCGGAGAGATGTTGCATCTCTATGTGTCTTTTACCGCCTTTACCACGGTGAGTGCTCTGAGGAGTTGTTCGAATTAATACCCGCTGCCAAATTTCACCACCGCACTACACGCCATAAACTCGGATTCCATCCATACCACCTGGATGGATGGCGGTCCACTACCGTGCGCTTAACTCGACACTTTCTGCCACGCACCTCCTCATTGTGGAATCAACTTCCCGCAGCGGTATTTCCGAACCGGTACGACATTCAAATCTTCAAGAAACGAGCCTATACCTTCCTAAAAGGCCGGCAACGCATCCGCACTCCTTCTGGGGTAGCTGATGTCCATGGGCGGCGGTGATCACTTACCATCAGGTGACCCGCTTGCTCGTTTGCCTTCCTATAATATAAAAAAAAAGTAACTTTCGCATTTATAATATTAGTTAGGATTAATGCATTATTAGTCTAGCAATGTTTAACATTATTGAATCAGTAACCTACCTATTTGCAAAGCACCACTAGAGCAAACGTCAAATATATTTTCGTAGTAATCTGTATGTTTCAATCCGTTTATTTCTTTACATAGTCTCGTATGCCTGGCTTTTTTCTCTCACGTGAAAAGTGATATATTTGAAACGTCGCAACATTTGCTCTGTTGGAATAATTTATTTCCCCTTTTTATTTCTCTCTACGTTTTTATGCAAATAAAAGTGTTTTACGGTTAGTTTGTTGAAGCATGCATGAGTACAGGAATAGCTTAAAAGGTTTATGATGTTGCAAGTTATACAGGCTTTGTTAAGGCTGTGCATCGTGCACAGTAGTGACGTCATTGACATAGCTAGCATTACAACAATAGCATTTTTATTAATTCGCACCTTTTATTTCTACCGAATCGAAAGATCGGAGATCGAAGACCGATAGCCGAGCCGAACATCATCGGGGAGATAACAGCATCCCGACTACGCTGGCTCGGACACGTGGAAAGAATGGGAGAGGATCGAGCAGCCCAAAGAGCCTATCTGGGAAGACCAACGGGGCGACGTCCTGTGGGTCGTCCGCTACCGCTGGAGGGACGAAGTCGCCAAGGACCTCAAAGCACTCAACGTGCTTGATTGGGCGGAATTGGCACAGGACCGCAAAAAATAGCGAACTTTGACGTCAGAGGACAAGATTCACTTTGGATCGCTGAGCCAGCGTAGTAGGTAGTAAGTTTGATTTCTACCAAGGGTTTAAGTGTCAAAAATTGCATAAATGAGTTAAGTATGTACATAATATCCATAAATTATTTAATATATGTTCCCCAATTTTTGCATACTTAACTTATGTAGTGCAGTTTTTGACAGTGTCCTTGTTATGATACCAAAAGGTGCGAATTGAAACAACACTTGATTACAATTTTTATGGCATCTCTCTACTATCGTTTGAAACACTAATGCCGATGCGTGGCTCTCCCACTAAACATTTCCAATTGTTTGTCCTCAGATGGTGCACACAATGATGCCGATAGCCCGATCGATATCGTTGGGCATGTCAGTGATCCTCACGTTGGCCTATCTAGGCCTAGCGTTAGGCCTGAGGCCAGAAAGAGAAGAGAGCCACTACTATCAACAGGTAAATATACCCACATGCAATAAAATATTAAAACGGGAAATAACACGAAAAACCGATAAAGCGAGCGTATTCCTCACTTACCATCAGGTGAACCGTCTGTTCGTCTGCCCCCTATCTCATAAAAAAAAAAAAAAAAAAACACGACGTTTTGTACTTTGTATAGTCTGCGGCATGAAACAATAGTCATGACCTCAAGGTCATCGCCATTGTTTCATGTGCGCAGAAACCAATTTTAGTAGAAAGTCTTCTTTTTTACAAGTGCGCAAACTAACGGTCATCGCTATTGTTAGATGCCGCGGACTAATATTTTTTTTATAATATAGGAAGGCAAACGAGCAAGCGGGTCACCTGATGGTAAGTGAACACCGCACCCCATGGACATCAGCTACACCAGAAGGAGTGCGGTTGCGTTGTTAAGGGCACTTAGGTACTTACCTACTGCTTTACGTTTCGGCTACGTTGCAGCAGCCGTGGTTTCTAACGCAAACAAACACCGATACGGTTAGTGTAGTGTGTCGGAGTAGTTTCACTGACATTACATCTAGTGACGTTTTAGTATCTCAAAATGTGAGGGTGTCCGAAAGATTCGCTGCTGGGCCCTAGCAGACGACGCCGAGCAACGCCAGTCCGCTTGTGACCTGATGTGATTGCAACGTAGCCAAAACGTCAATAGTAAGTGCATAATTGTAAGATCAAAACGCGACGTTTATTGTTAAGTACATTGGTACTTAACAATAAACGTCGCGTTTTGGTCTTGTCTCGAAGAATTGCCATCACGGGACAACCTGTATAATTGTTGATTCTAGTGATGTAAATAAGCTTGCTAAAGCATAACTAGAAAGACAAACGGCGTATGTTTCACAGTTTCTAACTTCTTGTTTGTACTTAATTGAAAACACTTAGGTACAGACATTGTCGCGTCGAGTTTGTGCTAAAATAGCTTTTGTGTCTCAGATATAAGGACGATACAAAGTCCGAAAAGGGTAACTTGACATGACGCCATGTGTACAATTGTACAGGTAGCTGGAAATTAATCATGTAGGTACTAACATAAATGTTTAAAGTGTTCAAAATAAACCTTATTTTCACTATGTAAGTTGGTCGACGCAACAAGGGTTGTGAGTTTGATTCTTGCGCAAATCTTTTTCGACAGAACCTGAATTCAGGTTGATTCTGGGTGATGCGATTGGTAACTTTTAACTAAGTTATTAAATACCTACTTAGTGTTCGGTTCGTTTAAATGATACCTGATTATAACAGATCACAGGGTACGTAAGTATGTTTTATCATAGACTATGAAGATTGACATCATAGAGTTAGGTAAGTGCCAACTTATAGAGTAAAAAAGTATAAGTTAAGCAAGCTACTAGATGTATAGTTAAGATAAAACTTACTTATCAAATTCATACTTAGTATATTCACATTTTACGATATAGAGACAGACATAAAGTTGAAATTTATTTTTCCTTTCATAAGCGCCCTTACATTTGAAGTAATCTGGCGTGAGTGAACCATTTCAAGCCAGTAATAATGAAGCGCCTGACGGGCGCAGATAAGCAACACTCTTTAATTGTGAGTTGTTGCCCTTTCATACGTGCAGGCGTTTTATGCATTTTCATAACGTGCTGGAGTCTGGGTGGTTTTTGAAGCTTATTTTTCAATAGTTTATTTTTGGGAGACGCAACTGTGAGTAGAGGATTCCGATAATGTAAAAAAATACAGTTTAGGTTCAACGACGTGTGAGGAGTGAGGAGTAAATAAATTATCACGTCTGTTTTGTTAAAGGAGGAGGGGATCTCTGGGCCCAAAGTTATCAAGATGAAAAGCATCCTCAAAAATCGGTTATATTTTTGTAAAGAAACTCACAAAATACAAGACCATTTTACAATCCAGAATATTAGAAAACTTAAAAACATCGTATTAAACTAACTATCGATATAAAGCGAATTTGATGACAACACAATAATCGTTAAAATGTATGAAAATCGTGTAAGAAATTGATAATCGATATTGTACCTAATCTATGAAGTACTCGGACTAATTAGAACTCTTCCGAGTTGAAGTATGACGTGATGTATTTTTCTTTTTCATAAAGAAAAATTGATTTGACAAGTTCAATAAAACGTTTGTCAAGAAAAGATGAATTTCATGTTTTTCAGCGATATAATGTTATTAATTTCAAAGTTATGGATGGTTTTTTATCACGGAGATAAATTATACAATTGGATATAATTTTGGACTATGTATCCCGTATAAGTACGTACCTATACTTTCCTATTATAGGTAAGTACCTTCTTAACCTCACTTTTACTATTAATTCAAAAATCTCGATTCCTGGATTGCCTAGTTTTCCTAAAATGTTTGTGGCGAATTGTTATAATGTATCTTTCATAATAAGGCATCTTTGATTTGTATAACACTAGAGCCCACAAATATATCGATACCTTAAATCTCAAAGGGCGTAATCACCAAATCATCACTTTTCAGGAGAGCCGAAACAAAAAAAAAATCTAAGAATTAAATTCATAACTTTTAAACTAATAATGTCACTTAAATGAAATTTGGATGTAATTATCGAGTATCGAGAGCTTTATAACGCAGTTATATGGTATTCAAAATACAACCAATGTTTGCCAAACTGATTTGTGATTACGCCAAAAAAATATTGACAACTTGGCATTTACGACCTAAAAAAAAGGCTGTTCTGCAATAAGTTATGGTATAATGGCGTTTACGACTTGAAAAAAAGGCTATTCTGCTCTATGCTATGGTGTAACAGCCTAGTTAACTTATAGAAAATGCATTTTAAAAGCTATTTTCGGTTTTTTATAAGTAAAAACACTTCGAGGAAGATACAAATTAAGAGACAAATACGGGTAGTTTCATTATTACAAAATTTATAGCAAGTACAGAAATGAAAACGATTTTATTATTTCAATTATACAAACGCAATCAATTTAGTTTGAAATTCAAACGAAAGTTATTGATTTCTATAATTTTGTTTTGTTTTTAAATTAGTATAAACAATATCTGCAACGACAGGACTTTTACTTAGAGCTTAAATTTTAATAAGTCTTCTACCAGTACTGTGCAAAGAAGTAAAACAAACGTTTATTTTTAAAAATGTTAAAGCTAGGATTGATCTACATAAGATTTAAGCGCTAGCAAAACTCCCGCCACTTTGTTTATGTTTCAGGTTTTGCGTGCTATTAACAATCTTTAATAGGAGTACTGTTGGGCAAAAGAAATAAAAGACGTCAACTTCACTATATTAACAAGAATTTAATCACAGACATCGATACAATTCGGTTCGACGAGGGGAAATGAGTGGTATATTCTGCTCATTTTCGTATTTCCTCATTTTCGTCTAGGATACTGACACTAGAGTAATTCTTCTTACGTATGGGTAGTAAAAGTACTTGCTAATTGCATGTCTGAGCGTTTTTATTTTAGAATTTATAGAAACCGGACTAAACGCGATATTCATTATGCAGTATTACTACCACTTACTTTATTTATTTTGTTTAAATTCTTAAAGTAACTCGAGTCGTAAACGCCACTGTTACACATATCTGTCCTATACGCCTCATTCGATAGTCAGTATTTTTCACATCATTATAATTTTAACTGGTGTATCGACCGAAACCTTAATAATGAATTTTTTAAAGGTATTTACGACTAAAATTCTTGCATTATCGACGGTAAACACGTGGGCTGTAATCACCACTTTTTTGCGAATTTTAAAACTTTGATAATACAGATCGATAGAGAAAAAAAAATGGAGTAAGATAGCATTCAAAAGTCATTTTGGCCAAAATGGTGATTACGCCCTTTGAGATTTAAGGTATCGATATTAAACCGGTTTCGGTTTCCTTTACATTCTAAGTAGGTATAACGAAATATTGGAAGTTACATTTTACCAGGAATAATAATAATTGTATGAGAACACTTACTAGGTAATTTAGTGTCTTGCAATTAAAGTTAAATTGTAAGGGAGTAGGTAACTAGGTAGGTATTAAGTTAGTATAAAACTAACAAAATCTACATCTTCTATACTACTCGTATTTATAAAGAGATAACTTCTATAGACAACGACAAGGCTTATAGGTAAACCAAAAGCACGAAACGCTTGCGCGATGTAATTAGACACAGCACCATCTATTAGTTCATTTCTGAATTACGGTCCCGAAGCGAAGTGAGGGCGGGCCTCTAGTATTGTTAATTATTGAATTCAATTCGTTTCACCCATTAAGCCTCCACAATAACTCATGAAAAATCTTAGTACCTACTTACCTGCAACAGTGGGTATTTAAGTACTAAAGTATTTATTTGCATACTAGTGTACAAAAGGTAGGCCCTAGTTGGGTAAACATTAAATTTTCATTTGTTATCCTTACCCCAGGTTAAAATCATATTTCTCTGGCAATCTTCATTCTAAGTATCTAGAAAGTTTAACCCTTCTAACTTTCCTAATATTTCTTCAACCAGGTTGCTTAGGGAATCCAGAATATTTCATATTCTCCATTCCGTATGCAAGAGTTGTAACTTTAATCTTACAATTCTCAGAATCTCATATTTCGCGAAGTTTGAACGCTATGCTTAGGTATTTTGTAGGTAGGTACTATGTTTGAACAATGTACATAATTTACCTAATTTCAAAGGTACTCGTAGGTAAGCAAATATAATACAGTCAGCAGCAAATGGTATCCAAGAAGACAAACCATTTAATAGGGGGGCCAGACCAAATTGAATCATGGTTATACATTTCAGAATCTATCCGAAACGTGCATGTTTCCTCTCGACCTTTTCCCGCACCGAGCTAATGGTAGAAAATGCGCACATCGATTTAAATAATCCATAGGTCATGGCTAGATTCGTACCTTGACCCCCGCATAGACGGCACGTTTTTCACCACTGAGCTACCATCGCACGCCCTCAATTCGTTTCGGGACAGTTTCGATCTGCACCAATAGATGGCGTTGGGCTTTGGTTACATCGCGCAAGTGTTTTGTTTTCGTATTACGTCTACATAAGCCTTGTCGTTATCTCTAGAATTCACTTCTTTATAAATAGTATAGATAGATTTTCCCAACAATAATATCAATACAAAACAACCTAAATTCAACCTTTACCAAGCATGCGCCTTAACATTCGTGTCAGCGCACAGTTAGAAAGACAATTTATTTGTTTTTCTTGCGGGTTACCAGCCAATACAAGGGCAGGGACCTTACCCTTAAGCTGAAAGACAAAATACAATACTGTATGTATGTCATTGTAGAACTGCAAATACTGTAAGATCGTGTAATGTAGTGAGTGTATACTCCGGTTTACAATTCGATTAATCATCATCATTTCAGCCAATAGACGTCCACTGCTGGACATAGGCCTCCCCCAAAGTTCTCCACACAGATCGGTCCTGGCACAATTAGATTGCGTTATAAGTAGATTATAAACTAGGTATCGAAATAAATCGGTTTATTACATACAATATCCTCAAGTAGGGAAACAATGGATGGCTGGCTGGGGACCGTAGATCTATGGTGGCGGGATAGAGAAGAAGCCTATACTTAGCATTGGGTGGATGCGGGCTGATTATGATGATGATGATGATTTCTTTTGTCCTCAGCTGGTCTGCGAAATGGCTCTCCTCCTATCTTCCACCGGCATCGGACTATACTACCGAGCCCTCACAGAGAGGGCTCACAGGAACACCTTCGCTGGCACCAGAACCTGCCTGGAACAGCGTGTGAAGCTGGAGTGTGAGAGAGAGCAGCAAGAGAGGCTGCTGCTCTCTGTCATACCTGCGTATATAGCTGCGGAGGTGAGTTCTGAATGTTTTAATACTTGCCACCTCTTTTCTGCACCTGATTTTACCATGAGTTCTTTTGTGTCTGTGAATCTCATATTTGGATCTCACGGCCGCTTTCCATCAGGCGAAGTGAGGTCATCTTGATTGTCCTCAATATAAAAAAAACTCTGAGGAGATAAGTAGTTGCTGCGATAGTATGTTTTTTATTCTTGCATAGGCTAAGTCTTGACCAGAAATGGAAACCGTCGATGGTCTAGGATGTTATGTGTTTACCTACAAAACGCCTTGTCTTAAAGATTTCTTTAGCTGTCCACAATAAGAATGAAGAAGCATAGCGAAGAAGAAGGAAGGTGGTGGGATTTCACATCGTCTTTCCATATCAAGCGCTCCTTGGACCTTAGATCCGTTGGCGACAAGACACGACGGAGCTTTATCTGCTTTTAATTCTGCAGCCAGTCCTTATCATGACTCAACCTGATGATTCTATATCTTGGCAAGTCTGGTTCAGGTTCTGGATCAGGCGTTCAAGCAATTGCTGACTCTCTCTTATTAGGGTATACCCAATTCCTACTTAACTAAGAGTAAGACTACATACTATAACGGTGCTGAAGACTGATTTCTGGATAACCTGCTGAGGTAAGTAAATAATCCTTATAATTGGAGGCAATTTAAGCAGTAGGAGGGTCATTATCATCAGCCTGTCGCAGTCCACTGCTGGATATAGCCTTCCACAATGTTCGCCATTTCACCCTGTCTTCGGCTAGACACACTCCACTCTATATAGCTGGAGGCACGAAAGTATAGCGATGACCGTTATTTTGCGCACTTGTAAAAAAGAAGAATTTCTATTAAAATTGGTTTCTGCGCACTCAAGGTCATAACTACAGCTTCTTGGCGTAGACTATATCAATAGCCTTTCGCAGATCGTCACTCTATCTAGCTGGAGGCCGTACACTTCGCTCTCCGAGGATATCAGACCTAAATTTAAAATCTAAAGTGAAATACTACCAAGACCTTCTTCTCAAACTCTTGAGTTCAGTATACAGCCAAGGACAGGCCCATTTTCAATTAGAAAAAATACCTAGAAATGCGTGTGAAGACTTAGGTAAGTAGGTACAAGGTGTTTAGCAAAAGGTCATAGCCGTTGCATGCTAACGGTATAATACCGTTGCGTCAGGAATTTTAGAAACGTTAAACTTACTACTAGATTAATGAAGTATAGTTACTTACACGTCCTAAAAAGGACACTTTAGGAACCAACAATTATGTTGTTTGGTTTCTAAAGTATGCGTGAGTTCATTTAGTAGTAACTAAGTATATTTAATTGGCGTGCACCCTAATGAAGTGATAAATAAGAAAAACTTCATTATATGAAAAACTTCGTTCAAAGCAGTTAAGTTTTTTTATATGAAAGGTGGCAGACGAGCAGACAGATCACCTGATGGTAAGCGATTGCTGCTGCCCTAGACACCTGCAACGCCAGTAGAGTCACAAGGTATGCTGCCAACCTTTACCACCTTTTCCCTTCAATTTGCCTTCGGTACCCTCACCCACTCGACGAAACAGCGCAGGCGCTGCTTCACGCCGGTTTTGTGAGGTCGTGGTATCACTTCGGTCGAGCCGGCCCATTCATACCGAAGCGTTGCTCTCCCACTCAGAAAAGTTTACTTTTCTGAGTGGGACTTAAAATTAGAAATTACTTTCGTTTTCCTTTTCTAAAATATCGATAAAAGATTCCTTAAAATTCAAATAGGGCAACACAATTAGCTCAACCTCACAAGGAAAGTGATAACGAAAACAATAGAAACGAAAGTGAGACATGTCACCCAAAATACAATATGAATCATCAATGACTCATGACTTTCATAGAAAATCATCATGTGGAGTAGGCCAGGTCCTGCGGTCTAAGTGGCTGTAAGGAAACCGGGGCGGAGTAACGGTCACCTCTTACGATGCGAATCACGGAAAACTTAACAACTCCACTGCTTCACACGGCACGGCACGATTTGGACATGGTACTCTTAGGTACAGACAGCCACACGTTAGGTTACCACAACCTGTCATATTTTCTCAATTGACATGCAATCTTATGTGTTTGACAGTAAATTAGAGTCGATTGGAGAAATTTGACAGTTTTGTATATTTTGATGTGTGGCTGCACGTACGTCAAGTCAATTAGGTACTGTTGCAGTGCTTTCTGACCAGTGATCGGATTGTATAGTGCATTATTTTGCGTGGATGATCTCAAACATTACATTAGTATGGATACGCCTGCAAAATTGCAAAATTTTAAATGTTGTATGCTTGTTAAATACTTACATTTTCTCTTATAAGAAATTTAAAAATAAAACAAGTACATACCTAACTGCGCGTACTCAGAGACGTCATTTAATCTTAATGTTCAGTATCTTAAAACGAAATAATTTCTAATTTTGTACTTTTACTTTTCTGAGTGGGAGAGCCACGCTTCGCCATGAATGGGCTCCACGGTCTCATAGAAGACCGGCGTGAAGCAGCGCCTGAGCTGTTTCGTTGAGTGAGTGAGGCCCAATAGGAGGGGTTAAAGGTTAGCAGCGCATTTTAGACTCTACTGATGTTGTATTCTGTCTATGGACGGCGGCAATAGCTTACCATCAGGTGATCCGTCTGCTCGTCTGCAACATGCGTTTAACAGAATCGTACCGTACCCGTATCGTCCGTGGACACCCACCCCGATTACCATTCACAAAGGAGCCATCCTTACTTCTGGCGATAATTACATTTCGCGGGTACACAACGCCGTTTCGCTGTTTACGCCCATGCGCACTCCGCCTTACAAACAAATGAGTAATTCAGCTAAGATAATACGAGCGTGTGTAATACGCTTTTCTGTATTAGAGTCACGGATGAGAATTATTTGTTTGGTATCTTCAAAGCGTTTTGTTTGCACATGATCTTGTTACAGAAATCTGCTGCATGTAAAATATTTATACCTAAATGTAGAACTTGAAAAAGGTTTTTGTTAGCTGTTTTCGGTGTTCGATCAGAAACCCTAGTAGACACATCATGTCGATAAAATTATCGCTGTCAATGAAGATTCCCAACCAAAAGAGGGACATTTGGTGTTTTTTGGATTTTAAAACCTATTCTATGGATTAGGGAATAGGGGCAAAAATAAATACTACAGCATTTGGTTTTCGACCTCGACGGCATTTCGAAATTCAAAATGTATTTTTTTCATGTAATAGGTAGAAGACGATCAGATGGATCACCTGGTAAGCGATGGCCGCCGCCCATAGACACCTGCAACACCAGTAGAGTTACAAGTGTGCTACCAACCTTCAACTCCCTTTCCCCTAAATGGGTCTCCGGTATTCTCACCCTCTCGATGAGACATCGGCTCGACCGGAGTGAAACCACTGCCTCACAGAAAACCGGAGTGAAGCAGCCCCGGTGCTGTGTTTCGCCGCGTGAGTGAGGGTACCGGACTCCACTGGTGTTGCAAGTGTCCATGGACGGCGGCAATTGCTTACCATCAGGTGATCCGCCTGCTCGTCTGCTACCTATCACATTAAAAAAAAAACTTGCTCGAACGCTTTCAGTATGTAATTTTGTATCTAGAGATCATATCGCTATTCTACCCCCTAGTTTCCATTCCACCCATCACTTCGCTTACGTTGCCTTTTCAAGCGTCTAATACTAAGTCAGCATGTAAACGCCCCCGATCTCCTAGAATCCACCGCTTTGTCTTAATAAATCAGCTCTTTGATCGACAGTCATACATCGTAAGTAGAAGTTGCATAGTCAGCGATTTTAGAGTGGCCTTTGAGCTTCGAAAATTGTATTTTAGAAAGTATTTTTCAGCGATATTGAACCTTATTTTCGATAAATATTCTACTAGCGGCCGCCCGCGACTTCGTCCGCGTGGAATAGTAACTTTTTACCCCCCTTTCAACCCCTTACAACCGTTCCCCCTTTTCGCAATAAAAAGTAGCCGATGTTCTTTCTCAGGGTCTAGATTATCTGTATACCAAATTTCATTTAAATCCGTTGAGTAGTTTTGGCGTGAAAGAGTAACAGACAGACAGACAGAGTTACTTTCGCATTAATAATATTAGTATGGATTTATAAAGAGATACTTCTATAGACAACGACAAGACTTATAGGTAAACGAAAATACGAAACACTAGCGCGATGTAATCGACGCTCAGCGCAATCTATTGGTTCAGTTTGGAACTGTTCTGAAGCTAAGTGAAGGCGGGACACTAGTTATTTATCTTGAGATCTTGTGCTCGTCTGCCACCTGTCACATAAAACTAGGTACCTACTTAAGTACTATAAATTTCCAGAACATCAGTTGTATTATTGTTTTTGGAGACGCAATAAGTACTAATATAAAAGTCTGCTCAAGAGGTATGTAGGTATTACTACAATAGTTTCAGTAGTTATTTAGCTAAACTACTTAACTACTTTTAGTCAAGCACATTAGATTAAACAATATTGAAGGACAAGTTTCTTTTCCAATAAATATCTCTGTAGCCTACTCATTGATTTGATAAAATATTATGTTGGTTAAAGTTAGGATACTTTATATTACTTACACCCAGAGACTGAGCTAACAATCACACGAATGTTTGTTTAGGGTAAGGATCGAACCCACGACCTTTGGCGTAAAAGGGAGGGTCACTATTCCTATTCATTCCGAATTGTAATTTGTATGTGCATGTGTGTCTTTTGTTGCAATAAACGATTTATCTATCTATCTATCTACTTGTTGGGGATCGATGGCTGGATCAGCCTTCTTTCATATTGTTTATGTTTTCTATGCTTTTTACTATTTTGATATAATTATTGTTTTGTTTTACTTTGTCTTGATAACTATAATTTATGTTTGTGAAAAGGGTGTCTGTTGAAGAATATACCTTATTAGTTTTTGCCGATATCAGTTTTTCATTGGCACACCACCAGCCAACTACAGCCCAACGTCTATACTACTAATAAAATGCGCATTCGACGAGTCAACGCTCTGACTGAAGGCAATATAAAATATAGGTACATACACAGAAATTCAGAGGAATGTGATCGTATATTAAGAATGTCCCATATCTAAAATTTCGTAAATATCGTCTCTGATATTTATTTTTCCTATTACATTTCATCCCAGTCTACGTGTTAAGAGCAGCTAAAAGTAATCTGCATCGGAATGAGTTTTCGGATTACTTCGCGAAATTATACTCGTCACGTTTGGGAAACTTGACAATCAAAAGCTTAATACTTTGCGAGATAAGACACTGGTTTGTAATTAGAGCTACAGTTTTGTATATATTTTTTTTGTGATAGGTAGCAGACGAGCAGCAGGCAGATCACCTGATGGTAAGCAATTGACGCCGCCCATTGACACCTGCAACACCAGTGGAGGCACGAGTGCCAAGTATTATTCAAAAAATTATGTGAGATACTTTTTTTAAATTGAAAATGGACTTGCCCTTCTTCATACTGGACTCAGTTGAGAAGAAGCCTATTCACTCTAGCTGTAAAAATGTTGAGGTTGTACTCATTGGATACTACTCGTAGGTACTCGTTTATCCATACAACAATTTATTTACTGAGCACACGACACTCATGTGGTACAGTCTTACGTGCACTAATAAGCATACAATCTCATTCAAGAATGAACCTTATTAGTCTTGGCATAAGAGGCGAGATTGTTTACATTTTATTGCCGGCGACTGTACAGACAATAAACAAAACAATAAATATAATTGATATCAATAAAACATAAGACAACAGGAAACAATTAATAAATAAAATTACCTACCTATTTGAAAAGTAAATACACCTTCGTTTTAATATCATACCTTTGTAAGTGTTTGTGGAGTAAGCGTAATTAACATAACAAAACTATTTAAATGTTTATTTTATGTGCTCCGTGGAGACCTTTAAAAGACCTAATTTGCAACACAAGAGAACTAAATGCAAAACTCGAAAATAACTTAAAAAGACATTGACATTCCTGTGGAATGGCCAATAAAACTGCAACATTATGAAAATACTAGCGTTTATTTCTTTAATCTTGGACATCTTAAATACTATTTAAATCTAAATTTAAATCTATATCAGTCACGTTTGGCCACAACATTCATTGTCTTTTGACAATTATTTGACTACAACATTCGTTTCACAATAATAGCAGCGGCAGTTTCACAAATTATTTATTCGATGTTAAATAAAACTGACGCCAGTCTCCTCCTTGTGGGATACCCCAAGTATCCCAAAAGTGGATGTATTTAATAAACTGATGAGTCCATGTTAACTAAGACACTACTATGACTCAACAGAATCTTTCCTCGGCGGCTCAGCATCTGATTTGCCAATGTTCACGTGAATGGTAATAGCTTCATCGTTTTCTGACTTCAGTATGACATCATTCCATTGTACTTCAGCCTTTTTGCCATAAGCCTCATTCTCTATAAGAATGGCGGACTTGGTACATAAGGCCTTGCTTTGGAATTCTATAAGAGCGCAGTATTCGCTTTTCTTCGATTCTGATTTGAGATCTGCGATATATCCTAACTTTCTCCTCATGACTTCGACTCTGACGTGGTAATTGTAGATGCAGACTTTGATGATGAAGGCGCTTTTTTGGTGGAGAAGGATGATTTTGTATTTGGTTCGGCAGCAGGCGGTCTTTTTGAGTTTAGTTTGGAAGTTTTCGATGAGGATCTTGATCTTCTGGGAGTAGACCGCGATGATGTTGTGGGTGGACTGGAGGTGCGCGGAGAGCTCTTCGAAGGGCACCGAGCAGCAGTTGGCGGTGATGGGGCACATCATGGTGTCGAATTTGCATTCTTCCTCGTGTTTTGCTCTAGTGGTTGCCGTGAGGAGGTCCGTGCAGCCACGTCTGGAAAGAAAGAAAGTTGATATTTAGAATTTTAATCTATTTATTAAGCGCCGTCGGCATGTCCATATTACCTTACTCCTTTTATTACCTACTTATAATATGATTCCATTAATAATGCTATCTCTCACGCAGTATGCCTACTTATATTTCTCTAATCAATTTACAATAATTTTATAAATATCCAGTATCATGCAATATAATCTCAAGAATGCAATTTGAGAACACTACTCGGTATCTAGGCCAATTTACACATATAAACATGTATCTGTGTAATGCATTCTATGCCCTAATCTTATTACCCAAATATTTGGTTTCGAAAATTTTGTATCTAGATGACATCATAATAATACCAAATCTTGATCAATATCTTTTTCGTAGATTAAAGTGTTCATCGCCAAACATAATAATATCATCACAAGAAACAAACCCCAGAACAGATGTACTGAATTTATAAGCTACAAGTTGGGACTGATAAATTTAATGGGATCAGCTAACTTTGGGACTGTAGTAAAGTTTAACGGTTCGGGTCGTTTTATGGAGACGTACGCGTATCTCTTTGATTTACAGTAACAAACTTGACAGTGGATCAAAACAAGAGGTGCACAAATCATGGTTGAACGGGCCTATTATAACATGCATGCTCTTGTCTTAAGCACATCTTAAGTCTGTGCATGAGTGAGAGAGTGGTATGTGTGCTTAGCTCTGATAGTAAAACAAGTGACGTCTGCTTTAGGTACTTCATATTGATAGATTTTTGTTACAGTATTATTCCATTTGGTTACTATAAGATAAACCGATTTGATAAAAGATAACTCATCATAATCCTTAAGAACGTGAAATTAACGAAAAAAAAATGTATATAAAAGGTTTCCAGTTTTGTTTTTTCTTTATCCATTAGGTATAATGAGGGTGTTGAAATTCAAAGAAAGTAACAAAAATGACATAAAATCTTATTATTTATGCATTAAATGAATATTGTACGAGTATTAAGCTGAATACCAAGAAATATCAAAAGATTAAAGAATAAACTTGTAAATATTAAAAAAGAATACACCAACCTACACTAGAAGGTACTTTTGAAGTTATAAAAAAAGAAATGATTTCTTAAAAGTCAATATTTTTCTTTTACGTATCAAACATACTTATTAAATATCCATTTGAGGATAAAAATCTGTTTACAAAGTTGAGAAGTATTTGCAATTATTTGATTTAGTTCGCACGAAATACCAATAATTCACATTTGATAATTTAAAAAGTTTTTTATTGTAAATGATCTGTTAAAAGTGAAATATTGAAAATATTTGCAAAACTCGGATTATATTTCAAAACGAAGAGCAAAACTTGTTTATTGTTATTAGTATGAAGCTGAAAACTAAGCAAAAATGCTTTTTATGTCTTCTCGTTTTACGGTTTATTTGGTGAAAGCAATACTTCAACCTTACGTCGAAATAAAACTTTATTGGTTTCACAAGCGGTCACTCAAGAGTTAGGATAGCAAAACTTCGGGGATTTATGGCTCGACGATGTTTTATCTGATTAATTAATTTTGGTAAACAGAAACATGACTGTTTTTTAACAATTTGGCTTCAAAACGAGAAGATAATTTGCTCCTTATATTTAAGTGAAGTTATATTATAGTTAATTTTGCTATGCAACAAATAGATGAGTACTAACAAATGCATTAAAACATAAGAAGACAACGTAGTTCCAATTTTCGCCATCAACCAAAACATAATAATGGGGGCTATCATGTATGAAAAATCCGCTAGATGGCATACTATTAGACTGACTTCCAACTTCGGTGTTAATAAAATTGACATTTTGTCATCTCACATCATAAAATACCGATAGATAACCAATCATCGTGTAGATTGACCTCAGTTATACAGTCTAGATCAAAGTCTCAGTATCTAGCCCACAAAATCTTTCAATATCTCTCTACTTATAAAGACAGGAATTAACCGCCTAATTCAGAGACGTCATTTAATTTTAACCTTAATGTTCGTTATTTTGTTTATAGATGTCTGGATGTCTGTTTGTCTTTATGATTATTAACCTTTAGCTACTGACGTGGTTTTTATTTTACGTGGGCACTGGACGTGTGGCCTGAGAGGCCCATACCTTAAAGTATGTTTTTTAAGAATGTAGAAGGTTTATAAATTAAGTGACAATTGAATTTAATTAATGACTGTAAATAACGTAATAATAAATAATGTTAATGACTAACAGAAAGATCCTTTATAATGTAACATATTAATCATCATCAAAGATGTAATCTATGTTAGATCAAACGATGAAACTGTTAATGTAGTTAAATACACTTGAGATGTTAGTAAATGGATCAAGGAAGTCTATTGTTTTATTGTTCTGCATTACTATTCTAAACGAGATCTAATCTGGTCACGTAAGGATTAATTTATCTGCGTGTAGGCATTTCCTCTTGCGATAGGTAGATTTATTACAAATTTATGAAGATCGGGTTCACTGATATTTGAAATCTTTTATGGTTACACATTATCTGGGGACTTTGATGTTAGTACTATAATATATTGATAACAGTAATCACTTTGAGGCTATACGGAGTTTGCGCCAGAACTGTATAAATTTGACACCATACAGTCCTGACGCGAACTCCGCTTAATAGTGACTATAGAGTTTTTGATTTTGATCATCTACTTTTGCTGTTGACTGTACAATCGGAGATACACATTATGAGTAGTCGCCCACAGGTTTTTTGGCTTCCGGCAAAAATCTGGACTAATGCTGTTTCCCTTACAAGTGCCAGTGTTGATTGACATTTTCGTTAAACGTTGGCAGCGCACTCGTGACTCTACTGGTGTTTCAAGTGTCTATGGGCGTCAACAATCGCTTACTATCAGGTGATTCGTCTGCTCGTCTGCTATCTATCTCATACAAAGTTCTTAAAGAATCAGAAATCTTACCTATAGTTCCTACACGGGAGCATCAAGTCGTTGACAAGCCTCTGCAAGGCGAGGCAGGGGGCGGCGGGCGCGCGGAGGGAGCCCCTGCACCAAGCGCACCGAGACATCCTTCTGGAGCAGCGAGCGCACCAGACTCCTCCGCACCAGGGGCAGACGCAGGGACCGCAACACTGTGGAATAAATAGTTGCCAGTTAGAATTTAAATGGGAATGTAAATGCCTATAGTAGTTAAATGTCTTGTTAGTAGACGTTACTGTATCTAATACTACGGATATTGTTGTATTTTTTTTAAACGAAAAGTGGCTGATCCAGCCTTCGTTTCTAAACACATTTTTTTAAATTAGCCCAATCTGTCCCACTGCTTGGCAAAGGCCTCTCCCAAACTACTCCATTGGTCTCTGTCAGTAGCCAGCGCTTGCCAATCCTGTTTGTGGTGGTCTAAATCGTCACGCCACCTTTTTCTCGGGTCTGCCCCTCAACCGTCGTCCATTAGTTGGATTGTATTCTGTGACTGATTTTAGTCCACCTCTCTACCTTTATTATAAAGTACTTAACTTCAGCTTTTAAGTCTTATAAGCATCTGTGTGATGCTTGTTAGGGATAGTAATGAAATCAGCTCGCGACGAGATCGCTTACTGGAAACTACCTTCCCGGATCTTAAATTTAGAACGCCGAATGTACTACTCGTACTATTGAAAAACCAATACTTTCTGTCAAATTTCGTCATCGAATGATGACGAAAGCCACGAACCATCTAAGTCCTGGACCTTGACATTCCGTAATAACTTCCAGATTGGCCAGTTTGATATTGCCTATATCCAGCAACTCCGACTGTCTTTCAACCTTGGGTGGTCGTCCTAAACGCTGCGCTTGCCAGTTTGTGGCGTTCATTCTAGAACCTATCTCTCAACAACAACATCTCATACATTGACCTGACTCTGTACTAAGTTAACTTATGCACTTATGTTACAGATATCAGACCGCTTTCCGTTGTTGTTTTTTATGAGAGAGGTGGCAGATCAGCAGATGGATCACCTGATGGTAAACGATTGCCGCCACCAGTGAATTCACAAGTGCGCTGCAAACCTTTTAAGCCGCTAGTTTTTCGTGATATGTGCAGCCAAATTAACCTATTACGATAAAGTTACTGGCTCCCTCACTAACATTTAGGTACTTTGTCCTCTGGCGAGAACAAAATTAGCATTCCTAACAAGTAAAAGAAAAATATTTTCAAAGTCACAAAAAGTCGAACCCAACATATCCTGGATATTAAATAAATCTTCCATTACACCCAAAACCATGTTTAAAATTCACGTCAGGCAGCCCGCACGTATCCTGGGCTCGAACTTAGTGCAAAGTTATAACTCTATTCTGGAGGAGGGGGGAGGGGGGAAGACACGTGCGATGGTGTAATATCTTTACGGGACTTTTAAATGGAGATGTAAAAATGATTGATAACCTATATTTTTTATTACTTTCCCATAAAAATTGATTTGGTTTATAAAATGATAATAAATTTCTTGAGTGCGCCCGTGTGATTCGGTTCGAACTCATAACCGGGGCAAATATAAGTGCATCATTGTTTTGATAAGATTTTTTTTATGTACCTAATAGGTGGCATACGAGCAGACGGATCACTGATGGTAAGCGATTGCCGCCGCCCATATACACCTGCAACACCAGTAGAGTCACAAGTGCGCTCATAACCTTTAACCACCTTTCCCCCCGATTGGGCCTCAGGTGTCTGTGGGCGGCGGTAATTAGTTACCATCAGGTGATCCGTCTGCTCGTCTGCCACCTATCACATAAAACAACAGTGCAAATTACTAAAGTGCATAATAATCGACAGGCTGACCCTCACACCATGTCAACCTTTAGGTACCTATATACAATTATATCAATATTTCTCATATAGAACATAATGTCTACTTCGAAGTACCAAAAACCACAGGCCACTTACTACGTTGGCGTAGTAAATTTAGAGTACTTATCCCGGGAGCCTTCATTGATAAGTTTGAAACTGTAGTTGAGTGCCGAAGTTGAACTTTATGATGAAATACTACGTATTAATTTTAAACTTTGTAATGGCTTGGATTGATAGCCAATTTATAAGGCTTCATACGTTTATTATTTAAAGACAAGTTAGGTACTGTGTAGTTAATTATCGTCATCTGGTACTCATAGTACAGGGGTCGCCCTAGTTTGAGATCAGGTTGATTGGTGTGATTGTCTGGCGCATTTATTTTAGTAGGCACAAGAATAGAAAAAAATATCTACCTAATAGTTTTTTGACAAGATATCGTTCCCCTGTTGAAGGGCTGTGAAGGTTAGACGGCATTAGCTTCATTGTAATTACCAGATTCCCCAAATCCTGAATCATGGTATTTCATACCAAATGACTTATAGTTCGTTTCAGGACATATGTTATTAGTTCCAAATATTACCCATAGATGGCGCTAGGTATCCATTGCATCACGCTAGTATTTATAAGATTTGCCGATGTCTGTAGAATGTATAAAAGGATACTATACAACATTGATCGAAATGCTTTCCTTAAATTTAGGCTCTGTAGTCGTAGAACAAATGTTGCTCAAAATTGTTGGTAAAAGACGTGGTTAAGGGATGATAATGTTCACAGACACACCCTGTATCACCTGAACAATGCATTTAAATGGTCGCTGGGCTGGACTTAATGGGCCAAAATGTCCTTCGCTTATAAATGTCAACAACTAAAAATACATAGGCATTCATGCATTCTTTGCTGTAGAATGTATTGGCCGATTAATCAGGTTTTTAATTAATTTTAATTTGTACCGGTATCTTCTTCTATACTATTTATAAAGAGATAACTTCTATAGACAACGACAAGGCTTATAGGTAAACCGAAAACACAAAACGCTTGCGCGATGTAATTGGACACAGCGCCATCTATTGGTTCATTTCTGAATTACGGTCCCGAAGCGAAGTGAGGGCGGGCCACTATATAGGTATAAATAAATACAACTCGCAGTTATGTAGTGTCGTTGGACATATGACTACAAGCTTTTGGGACTATTGTTTAGATAGTTGACCTCGAAAACTATTCAGTATATTTATAGTATGTGCCATTGATAGCACAAAATAATTACACACAGAAAGTAGACTCAGCCTGATTTTGGATTTAGAAGAGTTCGTTGACATATGCTAGGGTTGGTGCCCGGCATGAGTAGATAAGCGCGCGGCCTCTACCACAGACCTCGACAGTTCGACAATCTTATGTCATAGGCTAGGATTAATGTGGTCGAAAAGGCGTATTTCCCCGTTAGTGCGCATGCGTGAGTACATGACACGTTTAAACACGCGTAAAACTATCGATACCTGCTATTATTTTTTATTTCTATTAAATAGACACGGAACGCCGGCTGACCACATCGCTTGCTAAACAAATACAAGCGATTTTAACTTGGTTAGCCGTGAAAGTTGTAGTTCGCCTGCCTCACACCAAACAGTCAAGATACGGTCAACGAACTCTTCGATACAATGACAAGTAGAGCCAACCTTCTGTATCAGTTTGTGACTGCGGTACCAAAGGTTGGAATACCTACTATTTTTGATTAGTCCATTTAGGTCCATGGCCGTTTAGTTTTTAGCCAGCTATCTAGCTGAATGCTAGGTCAAAGTCCCATTTGGATAAGTCAAGGCAAACCAATTCATAAACGATTAGTGCTTATATTAGTAAGCCAATCTAGTATTGATATGCAGCCAATTACTTAATTATAGCGGGTTCGTAGCTGCCAACATTGACATATTAATTAAAGCTCAGTTTGAGTGTCCTCTCCATGCCGATATGAGTGATTCGATTTACACGCCTCCAATTATTGTACTTGCATACACGATTAAATGGAAACTGGTACAAGTTTCGGGACTTACATGTATAGTTCCAAAACGTACTAATAGATGTCGCTGTATGTGGAAATCACTATCTATCTATCTTCCGCAGAGCCTACATGATAGAAATCAAGTCATCGATACTACATGATGGGATTGTTTGATGGGCATGATGGGATTAGGTTCAATTGCCACGTTTGCATCATGCGGATTAGTGATCACAAACCTGAGCTTTGTCCGAAAATTTTAAAACACGACTAATTTTTGTTTAACCTTGGACTCCGAGATCTGATGAATCGGAGTTTGCCTCCCTTTTACACGCGCTGTGTGCGCTCTTGTATGAATGTGACAGGTATACTCTCATTCGTTACGGGACGACTTCATTATAAGCCACCATAGTCTGTTACTAGACCAGGGGACCCCAAACCAAAGACAAAGAAGGAGGGGACACCAAAGGGCTGAATGCGGACCGCCGAACCCCACTGTGCGGACCGCGAGTCCCCCATGGTAGCCACTGGGACCCCCCTACCGTAGTCGATATTACGAGCCGCTGTGGGGGTTCCCCCATCGTAGACGCCGTTCTTTATGCGGGCCGCCAACGAAACTAATTGGTGACCCTAATGCACTAGACCAAAGGAGCTTTAATCGTTAGGACAGTAAAGTAACAGTAAAGTGTTAGCCTATTTTCCACTGCAGGACAAAGGCCTCCATCATAGAAAATCAAGTCATCAATGATGGGTATAAACGTTAGTAGTTATTTAAAAATATCTTTACCTGTAAGGGCTCCAAACATATACTGCATTCTGAGAACCTGGACAGCACTTCATCGCAGTTTGGGCACGCGCACTGTGCTGCGTGGCCTTCTTCCGTGGGCACGAGAGCTGGTGCGTCTACCAGGGGCAGAGATTTATCTGGAAGAAAGAAATAAAAACTTTAAGTCTGATGTTTAGACTTCAAAACCCAAAAGGCTTGTCATAGACTGTTTATTTTTCTACGTCGCGTCGTCTGTATGTATATTTTTATCGGTATCTTTTAAGCCGTTGTCGTTATTAATAGAATTTACATAAATACAGAAGATGAAGGTGAAGCAGCGCCTACGCTGTGTTTCGTCGAGTGAGTGAGGGCACCGGAGGCCCAATCCAGGGGAAGGGGAGTTAAACGTTGGCAGCGCACGGCAAGCCGCAGCCATGCCAGCCAGGTCATTATTCTGTGCTCCTGGTACCATCACTTGGTGAGGCCGTCTTATCACACTCAAGTGGGCGATTAATGTCGAAGCATAGCTCTTACTCAATATTTAATCCATTTTCCAGTCACAGAAGGAAACTAAGTCACTGGTATGAGTAACAGTGCTCTTGTGTCGTTTTATCATGAAGGTCTTTAACATTTTGAGTCTAAAAATAGGTTTTATCAGCTCTGTATCAATATGGCAAACTAAAACTACAATTGTGTAATGAGTGATAAGTGGCATAAAATAAATTTTGTGGGCCCGCCTTCACTTTGATTTATTACGCCATTTTGCTATTAGCCGCCAATTTGCAATAGTTACCTATGTGTTTTTTGGAATTTTATTTCTTTCATATACCCTAGTTGTACCTATCATTTGAGCTATAATAAATTAACTTTAAATTTCTTTCAATTAACTTGTTTTTGTTTAAGTAAACAGCTCTTCTATTTCTCAGCTGATTTTAATTAGTCGGCTTTTATTGGCTTGTTCTTAGTTTCATACTAACCCTACAGTTGAGAAAGAAGCCTACAAGATGAAAAAACTTACCCTAAGTAGCCGAAATATTAAATTATAGAATTAAGTATAAGTCTTCATCCCAATTATCTTTTGATTACGATTTAAATGAAAGAGTTTTAATGTATTCTTGTTATTGTGGTAAACGATGTTGTTTTTAGGCATTTTCTAACGGAGAGTTAGTAAAATGCCTAATTGTTTTTAGATTCAAAAATAATTAAGACCAGAAGAGACTAAAGTAACGTTTCTTTAAAACCAGAATTATGAAAAACAAGTTTCTCTATAACAACGTTTTCAATTATTATTATACTAGCTTTTGCCCGCGGCTTCGCTCGCGCTCCCCACTTTTCTAAAATGGGCAAAAAGTATCCTTTGTTACTCTCCATCCCTTCAACTATCTCCACTTAAAAAACAAGTCAATTCGTCGCACCGTTTTGCCGTGAAAGAAAGACAAACACGTAGACAGACAGACACACTTGTTTATTATTGAATAACATCACATACATCGGTTTTACCCTCAAGTAAGTACAGAAGAGAAGTACAAGAGAGTACAGAACTTCAAGAAGATGAAGAATATTTCTATGAATATTCTTGACTAAACATTAAAACATCCACAAGCAGAACAAACACAGTTCATCAGATCATCACATAGTTGCGAATTAAAATGCAAAGACGCAAAACACAAAAAAAACATTGACCTCCAATAGGAGGAAGATGCAAACAATAAAACGCATGACCTGACCGTGTTAGTACAACCTTCAACACACTAAAGACCGATGCGACCAATTTTTATCATCCGAAAATAAATCTTTAAAACGATCTTATTCGTATGGAATGACAACCTTATATCATAGATAGTGGCCCGCCCTCACTTCGCTTCGGGACCGTAATTCAGAAATGAGCCAATAGATGGCACTGTCTCCAATTACATCGCGCAAGCGTTTCGTGTTTTCGGTTTACCTATAAGCCTTGTCGTTGTCTTTAGAAGTTATCTCTTTATAAATAATATAGATATAGAAGAAGATATAGATTTACTGTCAGATAAAAATTGGTGGAATCGCAAGTATAAAAAGATGAGATGAACATGGTTCTAAATGAATGCATATAGGGTAATAAACTCATTAAAATTCGACCCAAATATCCATAACAGAAGAATTAACGAATTAGTAGTCCAATAACCCAGTTATGACTATGAATCATAGCAATTTGATCTAGAACAATTATACGTTTTGAACATCTTTGTAACGTAATAGTATATAACAGTTGCTTCACACATCTTGGTTAATACTTTTACTATGTCGGCACAATACAAACAGAGAAAGTAGCTTTTTATTTTATTTTAATACTAGCTGACCCGGCGAACTCCATATCGCATTTTTACTCATCTTTCACTACACCATCCGCGTCCCTGGGCTTCCACGAATATTTCAAGACAAAAATTAGCCAAATCGGTTTAGCCGTTCTCGGGTTTTAAGCAGAAAAAAAAACAAACAATTCATTTTTATTTATAGGTTTTTGGGACGACAATCAAAGAGTGCGGATCTACATATTATATCAGAGAATTGACAGTTTTAGTGTCAGATACCACTAGGGATGTGTACGCTTAATGATGTTCTAGGGAATCGATTTTGTCCGGCTAGTATTTAAGTATTATAATTTGTCTTTCCTCTATTGTCTGACATCTGTAACACAAGTGCTTAAGCTTAAGTAGCTTAGTATGGAGTCAAGTCAATACGAGATGTTGTGCAAATTTAAATGTCCAATCACTGGCTTTATTGACACTGTGGTGAAACCACGCCGGGTTCCGAAAGTGAAAGGCTTAGGCCTGACAACACCTCAGCCGAGAACCGAACCGGTTCGGTGACGGAATAGTTGTTAGTGTTTATTGTAAACATAAACAATATATAGAACCTAATCTATACTTATAATAAATCTGTAAAGAGGTCAATTCTGTAATAATAACTATCATGGGGTGATTAGCGATCGATACTGATGCCAAAAATGCAACCAGTAAAATGTTTGTCTGTCTGTATGTTCGTTATAGAAACAAACTACTTGACGGAATTTAACGAAACTTGGCACAGATACTCGTATTTTTCATTCTCCTGCGCATGTTATGTATACTATAACATGCGCATTTTGATCACGCTACAATTCAATAGGAGCAGAACAGTAAAGGAAGGGAATAATTGAACAAGTAACTATATTAAACTTATTAAAATATAGGCTAATTGTTATTTTAAGGCTGATTATATTTTGAACGATTACACAAAAAAACTGACTTTTAAATTTTATTATTTTAGTAAAGCGTGTTTTCTAAGTTAGTTACTATGTCTTCCCAGTAGAAATTTACTATGTTTCAAACTAGCGATATACTTTTTAACATTTAGTCATTCATACGTTTTCTAGATCGATCTATTTTCATCATAACATACTCATTTCATTATCGGAGACAAAAGTATATTTTTAGTGCATTATATTCACTTTGAGAGTATTTCCATCTTGTTACAAAATTCTTTTGAACCAAAACAGGCTTTTTTGTTTTTAGTGCTTCTATTGAAAGCAATTACGTCTTCATTATTACATGATCTTTAAAAACAAAGAGTTTGTCATCAAAATAAGTGGCTCATTAAGCTTCGGTGTGAAATTCA
The DNA here is from genome assembly GCA_014851415.1 of Cnaphalocrocis medinalis. Classification (NCBI taxonomy): domain Eukaryota; kingdom Metazoa; phylum Arthropoda; class Insecta; order Lepidoptera; family Crambidae; genus Cnaphalocrocis; species Cnaphalocrocis medinalis. The sequence goes on along the minus strand of CM026287.1, from coordinate 2,647,282 downwards.
TCGTGATTGTCAAGGTTGGCGGTTCGTTACGTCACTGCCTTGCATCAGGCTAGCCGGTTTTTATCTACTTTTGCTCTACCGCTGTGCGGCCCACTTAAGTCTTAAAAAAACATGGACAGTTATTGGTATTTTCATACAAAAGTGGAAACTGTAACAAATCGCTTGAAAATGGTCTTGACATTGTATTTTGTAAAATAACGTGACTTTCATGGCGTACGATTGATGTTATATTTTTCACAGTTTGAGTTTTTATCATTTTTAGAAACTTTTGAATCGAAATAAGTTTACTTAACTTTTTTTTTTAATTCAATACACGATCGTGCAGAGTTGGCTAATAGATTTTCCAGGTGAGCATTTTTTTTAAACACTGGCAGTGGTGAGCCATAATGCCAAACAAGCACTGCTACCAGAGAGCGTTACCTATTGCTTAAAAATCGTTAAGCCACAGTGATTTTTTAAGCAGAAAAGTTTTTCTTTATCTCTTTCTGTCTCCGGCGGTGTAAATATAGTCATATTAGAAAAGTTGGTGTTGTAAATTGACCGGATCGAGAATCGAACCCAAACTTTCTGGTCTTGGGCGCCTTAGCTGCTTCTCGATTGATAAGCAATACACTGATATTATTGCAAATTGCAAGAGGTAAGCTGCAAATCAAAATACATAATCAAATTTGGGCTAACAATCTAATTAAAACGATTGAGAAATGAAATTTGTACCAAGATTATTTAAGTAAATTCATATGATATAACAGTTTAATGACATAATAAAAATGATATAAACACGTATGAGGCATATTAATGTCAAGGCTAATGTAATGGGCTAATGATGCTATGTAAAGTTATGCTCCTCCGCAACTTTATTACTAAAGAGACCTTCATAGCGTCCAATGTTATAAGTCTCAAAACGTGCAAGATAATAATTTTGAATACATTTTTAATTTGCTAAAGTAATATTTTAAAGTATAGGACCTGAAATCCACAAAGACTTGAGAAAGTCCACAAATATTTTTATTTTTACTCTTTGATTAGGTAAATGTGGTGATTGAGCCTAATTCCATCATAGTAGCGTTGACTTGATGTCTGTTTTCGAGGCTTTTGCCCTGCAGTGGGACAGTACTTATAGGCAGATACTTTACTTAATATACTCTTCGATCATATTATAGGTGTCGCCGTCAATAAAGGCTCCATCGCAAAATACCGATATTTGATATTTTCGGAATTTAAAACCAATTACTATCGGTTCAGGTCTAAAACAAAATGGAGTAACAGCATTTTAAAAATTCAAAATATATATAACTGTAGGTACTACTAATGTGCTGCTGGGATCATTTTTTCAAACGCTTTCAGTACGAAATTTTGTATCTAGAAATGTACCTATAATATTTTAACTTTCTTACGAGTGCTAATAATCTAATATACTTAATAATTTATATAGATATTTTTTTTTCAAATACACACACACACACACGCACTCATGAATATACACAAGTTAGTAATCTTGGGTTAATTTACATTGAACATAACATTGTCATTGAAAGTCTTGGAAAAAACGTTCAATTCCAAAGAATTGACGCATTGACGCTACATCATCATACAATTGTTAACGATACTCGGAAATGGAGGCATGATATAAAAAATAACTGATAATATTATAACTGCAGAGAAATTTTGCAACAATAATAAATCTAAGCCATTATGACATAATTAATTGACATCTTCGTAATTATTTATTCATTATCGTAATTGGTTTAATCTATATGAAATATTTGCATGTCTTCACGACATTTAATTACATGCTAAACACTGACTTGTAACATTTTTTACCCAGCTTGTTTTATGCAAATAAATTGCTTATTATTTCATTTCATTAATTCTTTCTCCATGTCATTAGAATGATTTTTTTCCCTGATGATGTTTCTAATAATTACCTTTTTTCATAGAAAATGAAATAACAAAAAAAAAAATTAGGTCAGTAATATTCTCAGTAAGATAAAGATAAAATTCGTCATAATTATGATGAACACTATTATTAGAAGAATACATATTAGCGTGGGTGTGACGGATTTTCGTTACGATATTCTTGACATCATCAGTAATTAAAATGTGTGTGTAAGGATATAACCTCATCAAAAACGTAACTGTGAAATGGTAGCCAAGTTCAAATTTTTAAAAAATTTTGTTTGTCGAGTCCAAAAGAAATTATATCTAAATAGGTGCCAAGTTCATTGGTGAGACCTACTTAGTACGTATATTCGCATTCACGAAATTATATTAATGCGGTTGGATGCAATTTTTATTTGTTTATAATAAGTTTTATATGAAAATTAACCAACCTAGGTCTTCTAGAGACGGCAAACGAGCAAGTGAGTCACCTGGTGGTAAGTAATCACCGCCTTCCATGAACATCTGCGAGATCAGAGAAGGCCACAAGGTGGTAAATACGATAAATTACGAGGTTTTGACCAAGCGAAGTACTTCAATAAAATTGTAGCTTAACATTCGAAGTGATTCGTATCATTATTGGTATCTGAGACTCGAAAAGTGGCGTGATCGGTAGTTGCGAAGTGATTCACTTCGCAAGAGCAACTCTGACACAATTCTTTCCTTTTACCTTCAAAGTTCCGAGCTTATTCATTATTGTGTCATTCAAATGCGTTCAAATACAATTACTTGCATCAGTGACTTACTATTAACAATATGTTTATTACAATGATAGTGTATTTATAAAAGAGTTAGTTGCAGTGGATTACATTTCAGTAAGGCTATAAGAGTTCGCTGAATATAAACATCTCCGTGAGTTTGACTGTTAATTTCCTTCCTTCATAATCTTTAATTTCAGAGAAAAAAATTGTCGGTGAAATCAAAGTTTATTCATTATGCAATAAACGATAAATTATATCTTCTTTTAATACACTGCTATCATTAATATTGATAAACCTATAGAAATTGAATCATCTGTACTAATAATAAATAGTTAGCTTCTATAGATAGATAACCACAAGATTTAAACGTAACCCGAGGAGACGAAACACATGCGCGTAGTAAATTGTCATCTATTGGCAAAGATTAGAAATAATATAAAGACTTAATTCCTGAAACGAAGTGACTGCGGGTTACTAGTTATGAATATTTTTGTCAACTTGTTTATTGTTCCAAAATGGATTCCTGTTACTCCTGATTTTAATAAAATTCTAAGTAATGTAGATATGGTGCCACTGACCCCATTTCACTGGAACAAGTAGGTGCAATTCTTAGAAGCAGATTAAGATATCTTAAGGTTATTGTTTATATTCCAGCCATCGATATCAACTGCATAATAAGCAAATAAGAGTGTTTATTGTATTGTATATATCGTAGAATTGACAGTCGTTGGATCAAACGAAGGTTTACAGATACTTCGATTAAATTGAATAACCTAATAGGTGTGCTATAGATACCTCAATCAAACGTAAATCGAGCAGAGTTACATTATATAGGAAAATAAGTTATGTATACGTAACTGTAATTTTTCTCCATAATTATCTGTCGTATCTATCCCTTTCTAATTAAGAGGCTATACGAATGAAACTAGCGCCGCCAACCTATTTACACTGATTGTGGCAAAAATACGATATTTTTTAAGAAAGCAAAACATTACAGACTTAGATAAAAGTAAGTTAAAAAACAGAACCGATCTTGACTATAGATCCGTAGCAACCTTAATGCCTCTTAGGTATGGTATGGTATGGTATGGTACTTACAAATTAGGTATTTTTTTAGCGTCCACTCCGTATCCTAAAGTGAGAGTTTATTAACAACATGTCAAGGCATACCAGACAAATCACATGTCAGCAAAAAACGCGCTAAAGCCATCATTGTTAGCGTCACCCAATCCATTGATTTGCTAATTATTTTCCTGTACTATCACCTGCCAATACAATGGCTATTGTTTTCACAGAAAAACCTTTTGAATGGTTTCCTTTATTAAAAAACGTGTCGTCAATGTTTTGATCTTTATTGGGTTTTATTTTGAGAATTTTTGGATTTATTCGTTTTACAAATTATGAAACCAGCCTTCTGGTCCATCTCGCCTTCTTGGCACACGGACCGAATAGTGGGAGACGCCATCAGTTCAGTACTTGCTCGGGGCTTACTTACTTATGAAGAAACAGAAGCTATTATATTTTTACAAGACTTTTTGTATGTGATGTGAAGCAATTGCCGCTGCCTATGGACTCCTACAATTCTAGTAGAGTCTGTACTGCCAACCTTTTTCTTTTCCCCCCAAATAAAGCTTCCGGTATCCTTTAATATTTTTGATTTGTAAAATCTCAATTCTTTTAGGTTATTTTTAATCAAAATCAACAGAGCATTATAATATTAGGTGTGATTAAGTGAGATCGGTAGTAACACGACTTTTAGAAGCAATTCTGATAAAATTGAAACAAACAGTCATAATGTCAGTAGGGACGTTAATAGGATAGTTAGATACACTACAGTTTATCGAACCACATACTGTGTACTAGTCTTCTAATTTTATAATTCTTGTCATATACAAAAGTTTGCTTTTTAGTACCTAGTCGAAAACTCGAATGAGTACAAATTCACAGAAAATGTTATAGGCCGAGCATCCCCCCACTCGCTTCGTATTTCCCATTACTGTGGCTCGTAATGTCTCATAAGGGACTCAATTTGTCTTTTATGATGGTCGCTTTTTTATGTGATAGGTAGCAGACGAGCAGATAAATCACCTGATGGTAAGCGTTTGTCCATAGACACCTGCAATACCAGTAGATTCACAAGTGCGCAACAACCTTTAACCCTCTTTCCCGATACCCTCACTCACTTGACGAAACACAGCGCAGGCGCTGCTTCACGCCGGTCTTCTGTGAGGCTGTGGTGACTCCGGTTGAGGCGGCCCATTCATTCTGAAGCGTGGTTCTCAGTCGAATTATTAGGGTAAAGGAGGGATAGATGCCGTAGAATATTAGATGTCTCAAATAACATGTAGCCACCTGTGCGAACACTACACTCATAGTCTTTTCGTTTACGCAGAACTGACAACCGTTGGAGCCATAAAGTCCTTGAGTGGAGACCGCGACTCGGTAAACGTAGTGTTGGACGCCCTACTACAAGATGGGATGACGACATTCGAAGGCTGGCTGGAGTGAGCTGGATGAGAGTGGCCGAAAATCGGGAGCGGTGGCGTGCATTGGGGGAGACCTATGTCCAGCAGTGGACGAGCGTGGGTTGCTGATGATTAATGTAGATTTAAACCACGAACCTTCAATTTCTACGTTCTCCCCACTGGAAGAATCGGAGGAGTCGTCTTCTAGCTTCTTTTCCGAGACTATTGTTAGACTGTTCTCACCACAGTCGGTAGCGTGAGATCGTTTGTCCGTCACCGAGTGGAACTGTGGACAATGGAGACAAAATATTACTTTAGACACATAGGTACTTCCTTATTAGGGAGGTCACATAGAGATATTATATGTAAATTAATGAATAAATTTGTAAATTCACGACTGCCTCCGACTATCTTGACGTTTCGGCCTCGTTGCAACGGCCGAAACGTCAAGCATTAAGTGTTAAGATAGGTACTTAAAGTTTCTAAAATACAGAAAACACTTTAATCATCAAAGTTTTCACAGTTAAATAGTTCAGAAACTGAGCAGATTATATTTTATTAATGTTAAGTTCTGTAATCTTTTGTGCAATAAAAAGTATTTATCTATAGATTCGATAAATAGAAGTTAAACATAATACTAGTAGGTAGGTGATAAATAATTTGTAAATTGTATATTTCAACTCCGTTATTTAATATACAGAAACAATACTAGGCCACAGTCATTATACTTATACAAATAAGAACCAATGACCATACTTCAAAGAAACAAAGCCAGCAGTGTACCTTATCATGTTTTTATTTATTTTAACTTAAACCTCTTAGGTTACGCAACGTATGGGATTACAATAAGTCGAGTGCTCCCAAACACTCGACATTATATCTGCTGAGTGGCCCTCGTTCGCAGGCTAATGCACTTACTCAAGCACTTTTATTGCATTTGCCAACGAGCATTTTGCAAGGCCGCCATTTTGGCCTATTGTTATCTGTTTCTTAACCCTTGTCAGTCAAGCCAGTGTTTCAAGATACGTGTGCTAGGGTCAAGGTAGAGGTAACGTTAAGGAACGCCTATAGTGAACCGTAAGGAAAGAGAATATACCAGTCCTACAAGAACAAAGTGGCTGTGAATGGAACGGGAACAAAAATCGGTCATTGTAGGCCTCAGGACATCTCGTAAACGTAATGTAGGACGCCCTCAGGCCAGATGGAGTTGAAAAGTTGGATGCAAGTAGCGAAAAACCGATCAAAGTGGCGAGGGTTAGGAGAGGCCTATGTCCAGCAGTAGACTGCTACAGGCTGATGATGATGATTAGGCCTCAGGACATATTACGCTACTTCCCTCCTTCATTGAAGAGGCACCACTATACATTCGTCTTTTACCAAAAATTCTGAACAACTTTTTAGTTTGTTCTACGCCTTTCGGAAATTCGTCGATTTTATTTTCGACACCCCACACAAAGTGACCAAAGGCACTTCACCAATTATTTATGCGAGGTTCTAAAAGTCATGTCATTGTTGTACAAAATGGTTGCGTGGCTAACAGAATGTTAATGTTTATCGATACATCCTGTATGTATTAAAGGTGTTATATTACGGTTGATGATATAGATAGATTTTATTATATGCACAAAAGCAATACGGGAATAGGTCACAGTTATTTATTACACTTTGGCTCTACAATCTATTTGGTTTAAGCTGTTGTTTAATGACAAATTAATTTAATTAATGCATTAATTGAATTTACGTCATTATACTGATAAATCGCTTTAATAACAACATTGTGACGCGTGTGTAAATAATGATTATTTTGCGTACATATTTGTCTAGACATTTTGTGAATTATCGAAAGGAGGCAAAAGATAAATATATAATTTAAAAAAAAATTAAACCAATCTCTTGATTCTGATTTACGAACGTGATTAGATAATAATTAGACAAAATTAGTACAGAAAACGAAAATGACAACCGCCTATCCAAAACAGACAGAAAAGAAAACTAAACAAAGTTTGTTCTCATCAATGATCTTTATATAATTTTAACTAGATTTTAAAAGCATTTATGTATAGGTAGGTTTCGCATAATTCGGAACCAAATTTATTTTTAAGAACTTTATTCTTGTAATTAATTTATTAAATATTTAGAGGAAAATAGTAACCACAATTATGTCACTCAAAAACAATAACACAGGGAAAATACCAAATATGGATGCATACAGCACACAAATATCATAAAAACGAAGTGATTAAGTTTTGGATTTTTATATACCTAGTAAATTTTAGTGCACGTGCACTCATTCTAGTAAGTGCGAATGCACTTAAGTAACTACCTAGTTTTAAGCACAGAGGATAATAAATATTTTAAGTGCGGAGCTAACAAATCACACCTCTGCATTAAGATCTAGATTAGTGCATCCTTATTAGAGAGGAAAAGTTGCATTGTTTGAAAATCTTGGTCAGTTCCCTGGCGCAGCCATTTTTTTAATGGTGAAGTTCGGCGTTTCTTGCGCGATCGTATCAGAAATGAGGTGATTTAGCAGAGAACAAAAATCTATGCCATAGTTTATCATATAAAGTCATATTAGTGTTAAGGCATTAAAAGAAGAAAAATCTTAAATTAACTCGGGTTTGAGCTAGGAAACTCTCTGGCTCTGTGCGTTTATCAGGAAATGCCTTACTTGAAGAACAACTTTTCGTTGTAAATCTTTTTTTTTAACTTTTGCCATTTATTTTAAAATGTGGCAACATTAATTAGGCCATTGTTAATGTCAGCGAATGGTTTGAAATCGGTCCCATTTAAACAGCCCTTGAAACGACACGTGTGAAAGAAGTCCTACAAACCTGAACCACCGGTTTTGAGCGCGACCGCGAGTCGGGTTTCGGCTTTTGTTTTTTATGTATTAAGTACAAAAAAACGGTGCAAGTGTGATTCGGACTTACCCATCAAGGGTTCCGTAAAGACCTTATCATACTTCTCACTCATCACTTAAACATCAATCTTTAACCCGACTTCTAAAATGACAGCTCTAGATGCAAATAGGAATTTAAGGCTAAGATAAAAGAGAAAGATTATAATTTCCTTGGGAGTGCCAAAATATTTTTACTGAATAGATCGATTTTTAGATAAACTTAGAGGTTTGATTTTATCTTCTACATATAAGGTGGACCACCAATCACCGTAGACTTGAGAATATGATTATGCGGAACCCTAAAAATGGGCTAGGTTAAACGCAGTTAAGTGTAGTGGAATATGATCTGCCTTGACTTGACAGGACTAATTTCCAGTTATAATATGTATACTGCACATATAATATGTATAATGTGTATTACTGCACAAAATAGACAAAGAAGATTCGACTCTAGATGACATTGATCCCGAAGAGTCAATTGACTTACGCGCTGGGCAGTAATATCGTATCGTGTCTGGTTTATCTCACCATACATTTCTTATAGTTTGTCTTTGTTTCAGGCCATATCATACCGAGATCACTGTACAGTCACATGCACTAATAAGTATACAACCTTATTCAAAAATAAATCTTATTGTCTCGGTATAAGAGTCGAGGTGTTTACATTTTATAGCAGGCGACTGTACGAGTTAAGTTACTACTTTTTTTTAGTCTGTACTGTCCCACTGCTGAGCAAATCCCTCTACCACTCTATCCAATGCCATTTGCCCATCGCTTTTTTGGACCTACCCCGCAGTCGGCGGCATCATCGTCTCCCCTAATGCACGCCACTGCTCACGATTTTCGGCCACTCTCGTCCAGCCCACGCAGCCAGCCTTCGAATGTCATCATTCCATCTTGTCGCTGGGTACCTACTACGCTTACCGAGTAAGGTAGGCTAAAATTTAATTATACTCGTAGCTGATTCAACATTAATGTAAATACCCAATTTTAATCAATGACTGGTGATGCATAATATTTATGATATTTTTATTACGTGATCCCCTATGACGTCATAATTTGTTCATTGGTTTTCCTCTATACTGTAGATTGTGAATTCATGAAATTTTAAACTAGACAATATCAACCAACTGTTTTAAAACTCGATAGACTCATTGTGAAATGCTTCTGTAGAAGCTAGTAAATAAATTTGTAGAAGCCATTTGGTGGCTAGGCTTTAGTATCAGACGATTACTGTCCCACTGCAGAGCAAAGGCCCCCATCATAGAAATCAAGTCATCGCTACTATGATGGGATTAGGCTTATTCACCACGCTTGCCTAATTGGTGATCATAAACCTGAACTATCTTCGAAACATTCGAAACATAGGTACTTTTGCTCGACACAGGAATCTAACGCAGGACCCGAATCACGGCCCGGTACTTAAAACACTCGACGGTCGGATAGTCCACTAGTATAATGAAACATCACTCGATGGAACTGTCACCGATCCAAAAAAGCATTGCCTAACTTCAAATCCTGACACGCGCTGATCTTACGATTAAAAGGTTAACAACTTTCTTAGCCAACAATTATTTTTTATTGCACAGTCATCTGTTTCAAAATCCTTAGTAATATCTCCTCTTGCGATAAAGGGCTATGGGTCATTGCTCTCAAACCAGTTTGCAATATGTTACACATGACGCCTGTGTTTCTACTCTATTAATCACGTAATAGGGGTCAGTTTTGAATGGATAGACTTGTTTATCAGGAACAGCTGCTTGAACAACTAGCTTATAAGCAAGCTGCAGTTTTTGTTAATTAGAAAATTTATAGGATTATATTGTAGTTTGTTGGTTTTATGATGAATTGAAAATAGACGTGTTAATTTTATATGTAATACTAGTGGCCCACCGTTACTTTTTATCGGGGAATCAATTTCGAAATTAGTTCAAATTTTTGTCACTAGATGGGTCTGGCTGTCGATAACATCACGCAAGTGTTTCGTCTTTTCGGGTTACATATAAGCCTTGTGGTTGTCTATAGAAGTTGCGATGTGTTTCGACGAGTGGGTGAGGGTAACGGAGACCCAATTAGGGGAAAAGGGAGTTAAAGGGTGACTTGTGACTCTACTGGGTGTGACAGTCTATGGGCGGCGGCAAAAAATATCAAGTCTAAATTTGTACAATATTTTGCAACATGCGGCCACATAAAATTACAAAGTCACCTTTACTAATAAAAGTGACGAAGCGCAACAACATATTAATAACCGCTGTAATATATGCAAATCATTAGCATCGACTAAACTGGGAATAGAACCTGTTCTCTTTTGCGACACAGCCAATGAACTCGACGTAACACCTTTAGATCGGACTTTGGACTCGTTTTATTTAGTGTTCATGTTGTCATACTTTATGTCCTACTAATAGTCCTGGGACTATGAAGAACTGGAACCGCGTGCCCTTAATTCGGGACATTAGTTCCATTCTGTACCAAGAGATGGCGCTGGATGTCGAGTGCATTGCGCTAGTGTTTCAATTCTGAAGGCATACTATAGACTTAATTAATATAGACAAGGAATTCTTTAAAACGCCATTATAATAAATGAAGTACTCATACTTTCCTACTACGAGTCATCTCAAGACAGTGCGCATTTTTTTATGCAATAAGTTTAGTCTAGTTAGTAACTAGTTATGCAAAAGAAAATCATTTTTGGAATTCAAAGAAGCTGATGCGTTAATAAAATTGAAGATATTATTTTTTTTATTTAACATAGGGTCTTCTTAATTTTAATTCCAATCCTAATGTCTCCGTAGAAACCCCGTACATCTAGTCTACTTGTTTTACTAGATGCTGACAATAAAAGATTTTAGCTAGGTCTAATCTTTATTATTCTTCAATTTCAATATGTAAAATGAACCATTTATTTAAGTCGTTCTACTTCCTACTCAGAAAGAAACGAAATGATTTAACAGCGGTCTCTTCAGTTTGTTTGTGAAAAGTTTTCCTTTTGTTATCTGTAATGGGATCTCAAGTTTATGTCTTTTTGAAATACCAAGAAAACGAGGACGGTTGTATAAGTCGTTAGCTGTTTTTGCTGAAACGGTGAAGAAATGTTGAGTCGTAGGAAGTGTAGCATTTTATTGGTAAGATAATTTGAAATAGATATCTGTTGACGAAAATGTGTCACTGCAGCAAAAAATAAATGGACACAGAAATTCGGATTTAGCTGATATTGATACCAGTTCATTGACCTTCGTCTTAAGAGATTTTTTTCATTTATTATTTATTAAATCGCACCATGTTACATATCGTGTCTCTCCCGTACAGGTTCCCGATAGTCTGTCTCTGTTAGTTGTACCGAACCATACTTAGATTACTGATTACTAGCTCTTAGCTTAGCTCGCGATGTGGGCAGCTTGCCTTTCTGATTTTACTTATTTGGTGACTGCAGTAGATACTTATTTCATTGACACAATGAAATCTTACAGTTAAGTCATTGGAACGAACAAATAAAGGAATGGTTTCGTTCCACATTTAACCTGTAGATTTTCTGAACAATGGATTTCATATAAGTGGAAAGTTGCAACAACGCACTAATGCATTGATGACGTCAATCCTACCAAATGGTCATGTCCATTCTGAAGTGGCTCAGTGATAAAACCGATACAAACCAGATTAAAGCTAGAGATATAATTGAAGGTAAAAAACATCCTCTTGTACAAGTTAGCACATATGTATAAATTGGTCTAAAATATCATCATCGAGATCAAATTATCATCAATACAGTTGACAATGATGATAATGCACTGTGAATTGGAAGCACGCGTACACATGATGCATAAGTTGTAGGTTCAGATACGGTTAAGTCACTCTTTAAGAGCGTGATAGAAAATTTTCGCCCATACATATTGCTTCAGCACGATTTGTGTTAGCTCTTTTGTGCATCACTATATATTCAAGCAAATACTAACAGTTAGCACGAGTATAACATTTGAGTATATAAGTTATTTACTACTTATTTCAAATCAAGCAGAAGGTCGCTATCCGCTTCCAATAAAATTTGACCTTATTTTTTCCTTATGGACACGGGCAGATGAGAATGAAATAAAATTAAAGTAGACAAATTCAAAAGTTTTACTTCCCGATATACCTACGAGATAAAACAATTAAGTAAATGCAGAAAATAATGAAGCGTATAAGGAAACCCGTAAAATCATAAGATTCCGCTGACGATAGAAAGAAAAATTCATTCCAAAAACAATTCTGGTTAACAATATTTGCCCGTAATAACGTAAATGGAAAAGAAATCATAAAACCTCTCCAACCTTTATATTGTGTTTCTTTTGTAAATAATTTATGATAATGTACTTTTATCCATTTAAGACTCGCTCTAACAAATGCTACACAATTTCGTGATAAAGCATGGGTGCATAAAATTGAATATAATTTATCTATTCTTGTCTTTAATATGTTAACATTTACTATTTAGGATTCTATAAGCAACTCCATATTTGTCAGGTTTTGAATTGGGATGAATATTATTATCATGTTTACACAATATCGTTTCAATGTTATCTCTTTTAAAATTGTTTGTACAAGCCTACCTTGCAGCAGTTTACTTAATTGTTTAAAAAACTGTGTCTGTATAGGTAATATGGTTTAAATATGTATCCCAAAATAGCTTGGGACGACTAAAAACAGTAATAGAACATGCAAGTATTTTTAATTGCTGTCGCAATAATCTCGAAAATTGTTGAACGGATTGGTATGAAACTCTTTATGGTATAACTGTGACGTGTTCAGCATTAGTTTAATTCTCAACGAAAATGGAATTACAGGCGTCAAATAGTACTTGAAATATTTGACTACAACTTGGACTATCTTCAAAAGATTTAACTTACTGGTTTCCCAAACAGAGCCATTTTCGACACACGCCTCAGATTCTGGTAGTCTCTAAATCCGAAATAGCAATCTTCATCATCGTCTGATACTGGTTCATCATAATACACAATATTCCTTCTCATTTTATTACAAATTTTCACTTCACTATTTGACTGGTTGACAATTTTCCAATAGTTTTTGCGGGAAACTTTTTACTGGAAGGTGACAACGACCGATCTATTGCAGAAGCCGGTGGTAACTAGTCAAATGGTCTGATTGAAAAAAAGGTTTCACAACCGAGCCCCTATTGTGATGCCAGGGCTGTGCATTAACCAATGACTTAAAAGTAAAAAGTCAGCCCACCGAAAGTTGTAGCCAAACAGTGATTATATTCTCATGGTTTAGGTTTCAGAAGTTGGAATGTATGAATTGTGGTAAGCCACTCGGCATTGAGGATCCTTGGGGACTTCGCCTCTCCAGCAATATCTCGGACGACCCACAAGACAGCGTCTCATTGGTCGTCCCAGATAAGCTCTTTTGGCTCATTCTCTTCTCAAGTCGGAACCAGCAAAGTCAGGATCTTATCTCCTATGATATTTAATTCAACTATCAGATCTCGAATCCCCTGGTTGAATCAACTAAGTGCGTATTTTTGTATTCCATTATATCTTTTAAATTTCGTACAGCCCTGGTGTAGACAATGAGTGGCCGATTTGGCGTTTGTAGCAATCGCCCGACTGTTTACGTGAGCTTCGGAAATGTCTTCTACAACACTTCTTATTTCCTTAATGTTCAATGAATGTGTTTTTGAATTGTTGTTGTTATATAGTTATACCCGATGTTTCATTTGACTTACTTCTATGTTTAAATCGTAATTTTTCTTGTTCGCGTTTTATCGAGAAATAAAACGGAGGAGGTCAAAACTTTTCGCACAGCAAAAAACATTGATATACCTATGCATTAACTCAAATATATGTAATTTGGATGAATATGATCTAAATTGATAACAACGTCGGAATTAACGCTACGTCAATTTGTAAGCACATAGATTGAATTGTCATAATTATACTCATATTCAGAGATACAATATTTAACTTAGATAAAATACAATGTTTTTAAAAGATTTTATGCAGCAAGTATAGGTATAAAATACTACGATTAAGCATTTCAATACTTTCCAAATACGAGTAAAGAATTTAAAAGCGGAATTTAATCAAACCTTATTACATGGAGCCATGGCTATTACGTATTACGACTGATTGAAATTATATAAGACCGTATACAGTAAAATCAAGGTTACTCAGCTTATGCAACGTAAATCATGTTTGGATAGTGATCTGCCATTGAATCGTAAGGTTGATTAAAATTGAGATTACACTTTGGTTAGTTAATTAATTTCATTTATTACATTTACGTATTTATATGTAAATGCGACATACAAATTCACACCAATGTAATTTTTGAATGTTTTCATTATCTGTAATTTTTCCTCACAGGAAATGCTTAGCCTAGTATGGGAACCAGCGAAAAGTAATTGTCTGTGTGTACTGTGTTATTATAGTTATTAAAATAATAAGGATCATAAAAATGCATTTTGTGGTTTTAAATTCTATAATTCCTCTATCATCTTGCTTAACTTTTTATTTATGTTTAAGAAATGCAAGGAAAATCTCTTAATCAATAACAATAGTTTGTGATATGCAATAATTAAGTGCATTCAAGATTTACGTAACCGAATCGGAAGAATTCGATGCGCAACCGATTGATTTCTGTAAATCGATTGAAATAATCGTTTCCACTTGTTGAGATTTGAATTCTTAGAGATAGTAATTGTTGAGAAACATGGCAATGAAAAATGCTTTTATGCGATTTTTAAACCCTGTTTCCGACATGGAAACTAAAAATTCATATATATACTTTTATGCACAAACTGTTGACTTTAAAAGTCCTTTTAATAGTGACTAGTGGCCCACTCTTACTTCGTTTCGAGACATTAGTACCATGCAACACCAATAGAGGCCGCTCCGTGCTGATTACATCGCGCATTTGTTTCGATTTTTAGTTTAGCTATAAGTATTAGCTTCCATTTCCCATTTACTTCTTGAAAAAACATCTGCTGATCCTTAAATTGGTGGTTACTAACACTTATCATATTGATGTCATAAATGAATTAAATGTTATTTTTTGTTTTTTATAAGCCATTTGCGAGATAGCGCTCTTAATTTTTTATGTAATAACAAACGAGTAAAATCGATTGCTGCCAGCCCTGGGTGGTGCACCAATATAGTCACAAGTGCCATCCTTTAATCTCCTTGTCCCACTCCCCTAAAGATTGGCTCTACTAGAGCAAAAACTAGTCCACGATAGTCCAGGAATCATTTGGCACACAGACTTTTATAGTTTGACAGATGATCGGCGGGTATCGCCTGGAGCATTAATTATCATTTTAATTACTATGCCTGCCGTAAATTTCCACTTAATCGATAACATTTATTATTTATTTTATATGTACATCCTTGTTATTAAATTCACTTGTGCAATAGTTATCGCCACATAACAACTTCAAAACTATTGCGATAGTAACTGACCCCCTTACTTCCCAGTTTATCTTTTGATAAATAAATCTTTTCTAGAAGCATGATTAAATAGGTATGCATAATTTCGTCAATTTAATTAAATCTTTAGTGCGTTGCCAACCTATAACCTTTTCCACCAATTGGGCTTGTTACTCTCACTCACTTGACGAAACTGTCTTCTGTGAGGCCGTAGTATCCGCTCCGGTCTAGTAGGCCCATTTATGACGAATCGTGAAGTCCCCACGGTTGAAATATTATATTTCCAGAAATACCGGAACATGATAAAATCCTTGCTCACAAAGCCATTTCGCGGATTTTCCCTGATTCAGTGAGCGACCAAATGGCTAACAAGATTTTTCTCACAATATCTTGATTTTAATTACCGCATTTCCTCAGCGAATGGTATAGTAGTCTATTATTTACTATTTATAGCAAGTAATGATCACCCAGTGAAGATTCTCACGGATTTACCGAGAAATATAGTTTTGAAACTGGTTTAAAATAGAAATTGATCAGACTGTGAAGAAATAACGACGTAAACTTGAACGAAGGTAAACTATAAGAAAACTAGTGGCCCGCCCTCGCTTTGCTTCGGGAAAGGAGTTCAAAAATGAACCAATAGATGGGGCTCGACTACGTCGCGCTAGCGTTTCGTACTACTACTACGCTACTTCACGCCGGTTTTCTTGAAGCAGCTCCTGTGCTGTGTTTCGCCGAGTGAGTGAGGGGACCAGAGGCCCATCGGGGGGGAAGGGGATAAAAGGTTAGCAGAGCACTTTTTGCATGTGTTCATGGGCGGCGGCAATTGCTTACCATCAAGTGATCCACCTGCTCGTCTGCTACCTATCACATAAAAAAAAACTACTTTATAAGTACTGTTAAATATTGCTATCTGTATCAAGCAATATGGTGCAAACTTAAGTCAAATTGTTATTGCGTAAAATTTAAGATTAACAGACCAACGGCCTCACACTCATCCATAAGCGAACACGTAACGCAAGAGAAGACAAGTATGTTGCTTCTCATTCCACGATGATTGATTGTACCACCTTAATACCTGCCTGTAGGCCAAGTGGGTTAACGCTTAGATACTGTGTAATATACGATAAACTAACAATGCATCATAAAACCAACGTGAAGAGATGTAAAAAATCCCATGAAAAACATCGATGAAATTGCTAGATTTTATTGCTGAATTTTTGGTTTGAGTAATCTAAGAATACCAACCGAAACAAACTTTTAACTTTTAAGGAAATACGTGGCAGAAGAGCAGACGCATCACTTTATGGCAAGCGTTGGTCGCTGCCGACATAATTTGAGTCACAAATGCGCTGCCGACATTCAAAACCCCCTACCAGTATAAGACCTCCGGTAGCCTCATACTTGAAGCTATGAAAACTCTGGTAGAGCCGGCCCATTCATGCCAAAGAGTGGCTCTCCCGGACAATTATTACAGGTACTATTTTTTGGAACAGCTTGGACGTGATCCACGGATAGATAAAAATTAACGCATTAATTTCAATATTGGCTTAAAAGTTATTGAATAAGTATTGAACAAAAAAAAGTACTATCTCCATCTGTCAAGTGCTTTAAATTGTCAGTAAGTAGAAGTATAGTATTCCAGTCGAAAAGTATAGGTAAAAATAATGTTTTTAAAAAAGAAACACATATTTTTTCACATCTCTACCAACGCGTCTCACTTTGGCCTAAATTGTGATCGATAAGTGATAAATATTTGCTATCTCCAGATAAGGAGAGAGCTATCGTGGGAAGCATTTAGCGCGTGCTTATCGATAACACTTTATGATCCGAAATTAGGACAATCCCTATGTCAAAGATAAGTTTGATTGACGGAGATTACAAGTAATATTCGAGATTGTTCAAGTGTTTTGGGAATATATCAAATCAGAAAACTTTCACCTCAAAAATCTATGTATGTAGATATAAATCTAGTATGGATTTTTGGTCTAATCTATGATAAATCTATGATTCTGATAGTGAAAAAAGTAAATCTACGAGTATGGTACGACGCTGTCGTCATCTTGCTTGACTTTTTGATTAAATTCCAAGAAACTGTATGCAGACAATAAACGGACAAAATTTTTTTTAATGACAAAAGTAAATCTTTGCCATAAAAAATTCTCATCAAAAATGTAATTTGTACGGGAAGGTGTTTCATTTTAGATACCTATCTTGTTTGTTTTCATTGGGAACTAGTATTAGTAACCATATTATGCCTTGAAAAGTTTCTCGGGTACCTATTTCAAAAGTCACGGTGTATTCTATGGACCTTTAGAATGAATTTTAAACTCTATTGGCTGTGTAGTCAAGCAAAAATCTAAACATCTTGTTAAATTTAATATAAAAAGTTCGTTCCATATTGTGCTGCAATATGCAAATTCCTATACAGCATGTGTAAGCCTCATAACACTAACTTATGTAATACTTTTATGCAATACGGATCGTTTATTCTTAGGTGCATGATAAATTATCTCATAGCTCGTTATGGAGTGACGTTAGAAACAAAAATTACTATATTTATTTATGGAAGGATACGATAATTTGAGTTTCTTGTATGTCTTCTGGCCTATTATCAAATCCAACAATAGGGATGTAATTAAGAGATATGGTATGTATTTATAAATTGATTGGTTCGCAACTACAAATGTCAAACAAATGTCAAATGTCAGATGAGGAATGTTTTTGAAAGGTGACATAATTTCTTCATCAGCTGTTCAGGATTACTATAATCTTAAGAAGTAACAGTTATTAAAATTACAGCTTTAGTTCCTAATTTTTGAAAACAATTGATATTGAAAAGTTAGTAAATTTTTTGCTAACGGCTATTATCACGAATGCAAAAATATTTCATCACCTCTGCAGACATCATTATCATCTAGACACAAACAAAGACCTATGGAGTAACGCCCTCTGCATGACTAACGATTGGTCACAGAAATTGTAAATTGCCATCTGCACAATAAAAATAAGAAATGCCTTCAATGTAAAATGCTAAGAATGGACTTTGTAACTTCCATTCCGAATGCAATTTCATGGCTATACACTTTTAATCACAAATAAATTCCTCAAATTCTTGATTACACTCTGTTATGCGCAGGTTTAGAAAGAGGGCACATAATCCAAATCTTTGACATAATCTACCTTAGAAGTAGTTAATATGCTATTAAATAAAGTTTAGAGTTTGATTGAACTTGACGTCTATTTCAACCTAAAACTATGTGGTGTTAGCCAAATTAATAATGTACCTCATTTACGCCATATTTAGAATATTGTCACTATTACGAATGAGAATTCTAGCTTTTTGAAAATAGATGTTTAGTTTATTTATTCTTAAACATATCTAGCTTAGAATGCTTACTCCTTAGCAAATTGTTACTCTATGGAAGAAACCTGCGATTCGTTGCATAAGTTTGGTTAGGAAACGCGCACTTTCCGTATTCTACCGTCATACAGTAATCGCACAGGTGTGTTGCACTGCACTGCATTGTACTAAATGACAGTTCATTATACAGTTTGCGAGTTAGTTTGCTAAGGAGTTAGCGAGATGGTTGCTGTTGATTTATAGATTAAATGAGCGCTCTGGCTAGAACTCGATTAGAGATAGCGCAATCAGTGCATTGGTTATGAGATATACTTCGTAACATTGTGTGTTTTGCTCTTTGATCTGTTTTGGTATCATCGTTAGTAGGGGTATATGCCACTATACAATCAGCAATTTAGTTATTCTTTTGTCTTTTTAGTTTTGGTTTTTCTAACACACAGTGTTTTGTTTCTTTCTTCATAGTTTTATTATTCAATTGGATCCATCATTAGTGCTTCAACACTGCAATTTTTATCTTTATTCTTAGCAGTTTTTTTCTTCAAATCATACTAGTTTTCACCTGGTACATTATCATCAGTTACGCTACATTTCTCTACTTCTTATTCTAATGTCGATAACCCGTCTCATGCTCCACGGGTTGCAGCTCAGGTTTCCACTAGCATAATATTGTTTATAAATAGTTGTTGTTATATTTTTGGGTGCTTTAAATATAATCTACCTATCTATACTATTTATAAAAATGTCAATTCTTGAGACAACGACGACGTGTAATGCTATACTCGTAGGTAACCAGAAAAGATGAAACACTTGAACTATGTTTATCAATAGAGCCTAACTACGAGTATTGGTAAAGTTTGTATCCAATAGCAAAACTAAATCTTGAAAGTACCTAAGGGCTCGCCCTTACTTTCAAGATTACTACTAGTTGAAGTATATTTTTGATACCAACCATAACATCGATGATGTTGATACCCAATAAAAGCTTAAATTTAGTTAGTTTGAGGTTAGGTTTTTGTACGCGACGCCTCATTGGTCTAGTGGTTTAAGTACCGGGCCTTGATTTCGTGGTCCTAGGTTCGATCCCCCGGTCGAGTATAAAGTATGTTTCTAATTTTTAGAACATAGCTTGGGTTTGTGATGACCAATCCGCATTAGGCAAGGAGTGCGGATGACGTTGCGGGCCTTTTAGGAAGGTATAGGCTCGTTGAAGATTTGATTATCCAAATGCTCCAGTATGGTAATCAAAAATCCATAACTCCCGCATTCCCATAGTTGCGCGGACAGACAGACGGGTTATTTCGGGAACAACGCGGCTGACTCACCGGATGTGTCATCAGATTCGGAGACAGCGTGTTTACATATCTACTAATAAACGTTTAGTTTGTTGCTCCGTCCACGATTTGTATCGGATTAGATGAGAAGATTGTACGATGTAAAAGAATTCGTTTACAAATTTTTTTGACAGAACTCGTACAAGATGTTTCAGAAACTCATATGAATGAGTGATTTCCTTAGTTATAATAATCACAATTATTTTGGTATCATTAATATTGTGACTGTATTCCAGAAAAATATCTTTTGTATTTTTTTCTTCTACTTGAGCAGTCAGAATAAAAGTTTTTGTTGTGACAATGGAACAAAATACATGTTTTTTTTTAAATATGCTTTTTTATGTTTTCTAAACAGTTTATTTCAAAAAAGGAAAAAAAAATACAAAATACCCAATTGTGTATTGTTCTTTAGTGTCAAACAATAGTCCAACCATTTATCTTAAGTATCTATTTAAAGCTAAACTACGTAAATCTACTGCATTTAATGACGTACATACATTGCACGCTACCTATTGATGATATTGAAAGTATGGGAAACGTTATAGACCGGAATCCATATCTTTGAACTACACTTGACTAGATGAAGTACGGTCATCTGGAGTAAAAGTATACAACGTCATTCAAATATGAACCTTATTGTCCTGGCATAAGAGTCGAGGTGTTAACGTTTGTTTGCAGGCGACTGTACTATTGTTACCTAACTGTCTTTATCGGTTTAACTAACATTATAATATTATCTGAAGAGCTCTCGAGATGTTTGAAAATCTTTTGTAATTGTAACACTTGAAACTAAAAATAAACTGTCACGGTTGACGATATAACATTATCGATAAATGATGATTTAATGATGACTTGATATATGGAAGCTTTGTCTAGAATATGATGATTCTATTATGTCATTGTATGTGTAATGATTTTGATGGTTATAATCTTCCACTTATACCCCATTGAGTACCAGCATTTCATAGTCACTCAGACACTGTAAGTTATTAATATTTAGGTTTTTTTTTCTACAATTAGAGTTCCGAAGATTTGGCTTGGGGACAATTCGGAAAATAAAAATTGTCCCAGAAATTAAAGAATTTTTTTACTAGATACTGTTCTAGCGTAACGTCACCAATATTTTTTTGTTTTGTGGCGTTTAGTAGAAACGACGAGTTTTTGTGACGAATTGCCATCTAACCCGAAGATTACTTTTATTAATAAGCCTGACGATGGCAACATAAATATACCTGAATGGATCACCAAACGGACATCTTAATAAAAAGAAAGAGAAAACCAACATCCTTTTGTAACGGTATAACTTCCCAATGAGACCCAAGAGGCAGGTAAAAAGTTATTTCAGAAATAAC
The DNA here is from genome assembly GCA_014851415.1 of Cnaphalocrocis medinalis. NCBI lineage: Eukaryota > Metazoa > Arthropoda > Insecta > Lepidoptera > Crambidae > Cnaphalocrocis > Cnaphalocrocis medinalis. The sequence goes on along the minus strand of CM026287.1, from coordinate 2,625,811 downwards.
AGGTATACTGACGACAACTAAGCTCCAATTTGTTTTTACGGCAAAAGAAATATCAGTCCATACGTGAATAAGTATGTATATTGCAACTTTGCTTTGAGTTTTGGAAATAAACAACAACAGCATTCTTTGAATTAGCTTTGGAAGTGACAAATTAGTGACACAGTTTTTATGTTATCTGTATAAAATATGTAAAGTTCAACGAACTCCTGTCGAACTAATGACATTTATCGGCAAAAACAGGCTTGTTGCAATGTACTCGTATTATAATATTTTCTTTTAACGTCGCGTCGTAAGACCCAAAAGCCTTTTGAAAGGCAAAAACAATAAAATTTTCTATTGTGTCTGACCTTACGGACGTTAAAACAAGCGTAAGTTGTCAATGTATGTCGCGTGAAAATACTCGTAATTATCATTATTTGCTACAATGTTACCAACATCGTAAACTGTCACATTTTTTGCTTTCTCTTTACAATCAAAGGTTAAGTTTTTACGTCATCTATTTTCGTCTTAACTTAATTCAAGGTCGTATCTTACCAATCACCTCTTAGTCAAGGTGTTGGTTAGGTTAGTATGCCTTTCCTGGTTTTTTCGTCGTAAGGTTCAAAGACACGAAGTGTGCTAACAAAATGAAGGTCTCTGTTTATCCACGTTATGCATCTTCAATGTCAGTTTTGTATTTGCTATGCTGTTTCAAATAAGGAAGCGTTGTCTTTGGAGTTATGACGTTATATTGACGTATATTGAAACAGATTTATGTTAAAATTTGCATATTCTTAATATTATATGCGCAATAATTTAATCGACTCGTTTATCGTTAGTTCGACCTTTATTTTTGTTCAGACAATTTGCTTCCTCGTATCTTTTTAATATGAGATTTACAAATCAAAAACATAAACATTAGATATTGGTTATCATGTAAGTTTTGTAGTTACTACAGTCTTTGTTATGAGTTAATCCAATTTCCTCTGTCTCTTTTGGTATTTTAAATATGGCAGTATTTTCTTTTTATTTTCATTCTTATTTTTTCTGTCAGTATTTAGGAATCCTTTTATAGGTTTCTCTATCATGAATAGTAAAATATCTCGTCGATTCACATCAGTATACTTTCTTTAACGTCGTAACACCCAAAAGCCTCATACGAGGCAAAAACAATTGATTTTCTATTGTGTCTGCTGTCTGAGCCTTACGACGTTAATTGTACTATTAAGTATTCTGTGCTTATTCTGAGGTATAGTTTTCAAACAACATGTATGACCTCCAATTTGATGTAACGTGAACTATAACAAAGGCTACCTATAATGTTCAATATCAGTTTCAATGCAATATAACTATTATCCTGGTTTTGAGTATTATATTATTTGTCCTTTATATCGCAATTGCAAGAACTAGGGTAATAACAAAAACCGTGCCGAGCCGTGGGTAAATCATAACGAATAAGTTATTGTGAACTATTTTATATCCCCTTGTATAGCTTGTAACTAGGTATTTCTGGTCTCGCTTTTCCTTATTTGTCATTATGCCTACGATTTCTGGTTTTCAATAAAACTCATAGTAAACACGCTGATTTATAAACGCTAGCTTTTGCCCGCGGCTTCGCGGCTGTCACTTCCCTAAAATGAAGGGTTAGAAAGGGGCAAAAGTAGCCTATGTTACTCTCTATCCCTTTAACTATCTCTACTTAAAAAATCACGTCAATTCGTCGCTCCGTTTTGCCGTGAAAGAAAGATAAACATACAGATAGACACACATTCCTATTTCTTATATTAGTATGGATGTAATGCTTCAAAACAAAATATGTATGACTTCAGTCAATTGATTTTGATTCGAATTTAAGACCGAACTGAATTTTTATTCTAGTGGTGTATTTATATTTCGATATTGAATTTTATATAATGTCTGAATAACTACATTCAAATTAAAGTGTTGACTTTGAAATGCAACTATAAATTTTCTTTTATATTTTTTTTGGTTTTTCCACACATTGAAATCTGCGTCCCTAACTAATAAATATGAGATGAGGTTTCGACCTTGCTTCACACTTGAAGCATTCATGAATATTTTTGCAAAAATGTTTAGCTTGGTTTTTATATTATTTTTATGTAGTTTTGGCTTCAATTCTATGTATTCTCTACTTATAGATTTTCAGTAAAATTTTGCTATCCCGTTGCAAAATGACAAAGTATTATACCTGACCTTTATAAAACCATAATAATTCCATGCTCGCATCAGCTGTTATCATCCACCAGGCTTGAACTAATCAGTACATCTGTTCATAAAATGACATAGTATACAACCCACCTGGTCAAAAACTTTATACGTGTAATCATACTGTATACTATGATATAGTGAGTCTGGAAGCCACCTGTCAACCAACTACAGGATGCCGCTAATTATTTCAGCTCACTACCCTCGCTCAGTGTTGCCAACTTGATATTATAAATTGGTGCTAAGTGCCATGTGAAAAAGTGCTTTATTTTTTAAGAAGACTTTTTGTGACTCTACTGGTGTTGCAGGTGTCTATGGGTGGCGGCAATCGCTTACCATCAGGTGATCTGTTTACTCGTCTGCTACCTATCAAATATAAAAAAAACCTATTCTCAATAATCGTAGTGTCAGTTATAATAAGAGAGCTAAAAGATCTTTGGATAAAAAATATTACAAAACAGCTGAATTTGATTTTAGTTTTAAATTTAGACCCGATTTGACCAATGTAATATTTATCCGAGAATAATCTATAATTTGTACAGATGATTGAAGTACCATCTTGGAATATGACGTAGAAGCGTTTATGATTGTACAGCTCGATGCAAGATTGAACCTGAGGTTTCGTGTAAAAATAGTGCTAGATCTCGCACTAGGTGCTAAGTTGGCACTTCCCTCGCTTCACATGCGACCAGTTTTTCCATTCAACTCGGACAAAAAGAAGGCTATCTAGCCTACAGCTTGGAACTAGTCCTCGCGTCAATAGACTGGCTTAATTAATAATCTTAATTGGTTTGATCAGTTTGGTGTGTTAAATATTGTTGAAAATACCTCTACATTGTACTCGTAATTCTCCAAATAATATTATAGACGCTAATGTTAATCTTTCACGCAAAAACAAATGAATTCAGAAACAAAACCATTTTGATAAACTTAACAGCAAGATTATCTGGTGAAGGTTGTGGGATTTCCTGGGATGCAGGTAGCATAGGAAATATTTGTGTGGAGTACTTTAGAGGGGAAACCTATGTCTAGCTGTGGGCATCTATTATCTGAAATGGAGATGACGATGATAAACCCAATTTTTTTGTTTTTACCAAACAAGTTCATGTTATTGCACGTGGTATCAATGATATTTGCATTACAATCAGTCAAATCGGTGTAGAGGAGATTCTTGCTGGTTTTCTGCGTGGCTGCAGTATTACTCCAACCGGCTTTTTCATACCAAATCATTGCTCTTCCATGTTGGCGCAAGAGATGGCCCTTATTATAGAAGACCAAGGTTCATTTTAGGTTTCTACGCCATCCTCGTTAGTTTTAACTAATTCATTAATCTATTTAGTATCTACATCTGTACTTAAATTAAAAAGCAATCCAGTAAAGTGCTTTGATTCGACCGTGACTGTCTCTATAGTAATTCCTTCTTCCGTACCGGATAGTGAGGTTCGAAACAGAATATCTGTGTAATGTAATTAAATTTCTATCAACGCAATGCAGGAAGGGAAGTGGTTTCACACATCCTCCTCACCTATCACCCGTGGGTATCTCAATTGCTGGGCTAGATTATAAAATGTATAGGTACTTTACGTCTACTTTTGTACAGTCAGCCACACATCAGGTTACCACAACCTGTAAAATGTCCTCAATTGATATTAAACCTAATGTGTATGACAGTAAGATGAGAGTCGATTGAAGAAATTTGACAGTTTTGCATACTTTGATGTGTGGCTGTACTTACTACGTAGTTTGTTGACTACCACTGTTGTACCCCCCTCCCTCAACCAGTAGGTACCAAAATAGCACTAAAGTGTAAAGGTGTAACTTCTTGTGACTGGGTGTTTTCAGTCAATGGCAATAAAATGTAAAACTGTGTATGTAAAATGTGAAATGTACTTCGACTCTTATGCTAGCGCTCGCATAGAGTTCGGTTTGCCACTAAAATATTATTTACTTCCGACGCAGCGATACCAAAAAAGTCTTAAAATAGTCCACATTAGAATAGCAAATTCCGGTAATACTTAAAACTAGGTGAATAGCTCTACCAATGGTTTTTGAGATAAGATAGAGATGTTTACTAGAATTAATTAGAATATTGGCCAATAGGTTTTTTCTTCTTTCACTAATGACTAAGTATTAAGTATTGACTTAAACATTATGAGCGTTAAAGTAAAAAGTGCATCAAATTTGCTATTAGCTTCATCTTCTTTACAAATATTATCTTTTTAGTAATTTGTACTCTAATAGTCCACTTGCGTGTTTTCATTAAGCATTTTAATCTCGAATTATTTGCTTATACAAAACTAAAATTTTAAATTGTCTTGCGCCATATCGGACTTGTTAAATTATATTAATAATTTCCACATGATTAACGAATTATCCTCAACATAGGCCGCAAGTGGGCCTTAATCTTGGGTTCGTATTCAAAATGTGTATATGGCTTTAAAACTTGAATTTAGCTACGTGTTAAGCAAAGTTTACAATATAACTAATAATATATATAAGCGTACCGGATCGAAAGAGCATAGCCCGATAAAGTAAACGTTGTATAAGTAATTATTTTAATCAAACCGGTTACATTGTTATTGGAAACCTACAGCCAACGTCGCAAATAAGCCACTTACGTCAATAAGAAATAATTGATCCTGTGGAAGTCCGTAGAATACGGATTCAGAAGCGAAGTGTACTGGTAATCCGTCACCAACACGGATTTAATTGTTTCAACACGCATTTCTGTGTAATGGAGAAGATAGTCATAGTATTAACCAGGCCTGCAATTCTCGCGCTTGTCTTGATTAATACTAGATTACATACACCATTAAATTTTTGTCGTTTAAACACCGCAGCCCCCATAATAGGTAATACAAATCAAGTTCTCTTAACATGTTAGATAAATAAAAATCAGCTCTTCCACACAGTAAACAATTTTCACCAAGCAATAACATAATTTATGGCTTATTTAAGGTCAGATCAGTTACAATCAGGGAATATGTCAATAGTTTAAAATATACGAGTCTGTAGAGAGGACAAACAAAATTAGACAAGACTTCGTTTGATATTGATAATAGCAAAGCCAAAACAATAGATAAAGGTCTATAACACATTAATTTCTGCAAATATTTATATCTACTGATTACGTAGTTTGCCTAATCGATTATGATTCATACGTAAAAAAACAAATTTACAACCATTAACTGTGTTGAATTAAACTACGTAAGTAACTGTAACTAATATCAAGTTATTCGATCCATTTCTAACTAATATTCATTCCGAGAAACCATTAATGACGAATTTTGCTATTGTTCTAAGATTGATGAAAGTTATGAATGCTTGGACTTATTTATTGACCATTATTAGGCACCTACTATAAAAGACTAAACTTAATTTAGGCATTAACAAATGAACGCATTGTTAGTTAACTGAGATAGGGGAATTCCTAGGAGAAGAATTAATTAAATACAACGAAAGAAACCTAAATGAAACAACTGTAATTCACGAAATAGTTAAACTATCTAAGGAAGAATACGTAAATTAAGTATTATCGTGATCTAAGCTCTTAATTTTCTAGAGGTAACAAACACAATGGAATACTTAATACAATTTATTTACAATCATTGATAATTACATTTATCTGTATATCTGTGGTCAAAAACTAATTAAGTATTTATTTTTAACGGTTTAATACTTATGTTAACCACAAGAGATGAGTATCATACTATGCTATAAAATGCAATTATGTTAGAGTGACATTTTAAAGAAAATATACCAAACTAACCATGATTGTAGTGAAGTATAAAATATGCGTTTATGACATAAGCCATCCTATCTTACTTTGTGCACAAAAAAATTAAAGTTTTAATTAGAAAAGGTTTTACATTTTGTTAGCTTACAAGAATAATCATGAAACTAGCTAAGACAAGGCAAATCTATCATGATTAATTTCCTTGCTCCTCAATCGCTTAAATTTCGAAAGGCAAACGCTTAAGTGAAAATAAGGCAATCCAATAAAACCATTACTTACGGTTCCCTTAACAATAGAATCACAACAATTCAACAAAACAATAAGTTAATCCTAAAAGCTGGGACATTTAGATAAACGACATCAAAAATACTTAGCCTGTCATCTGACTCACCCTCAGAAAGGAAAGTTGGAAACAAATCCTTATTTAGACACTCAAGATTACTTCCTATCTATTTGATGTTACTGTCGTTTGCAATTTGCAGAGTCTCATTGTATTACCCTTTACCTGTGTACGGACCAGTGAGTTTTTAATTCCCTTGTTTGTTGCAATATTCAAGGACTTGTGGATCTTAAATATTAAGATGACAAGTTAATTGAACATTTTTATTTGACGTAGGAAAAGAAGCATTTATTTTTATGTTCTTTATTACATATTTCACGGTTATTTGCTTCGTAAATAAAGGTACTTCAACGTCGGTTTTAGTTTTGTCCATTGTGTTTTTGTGACAAAGAAAGCAATAAGGAAAAATCAAATCAATGTTACTGTAGAAACAGTAATTAATTATTTTTTTGTCAAGGTTATAGTACATTCAAAATTAGTGATAGTTGTTAAGTACTCAGTCCTGTGTGTGATGAAGTGTTCATTAATTTTAGTTTATTTGAGTCACTTTATAACGAGTATGTGACTCAATTATGGTATAAAGATGACTAATGATATGACCATTCTTTCACAGAACTCATCGACCCCTTTTGAGGTTAGGAACCTTGAAGGCGTCAGCCTTAAGAAACATTTACTAAGCACATTATGAAGACATTTTAAGTTAATGGTGTAATTTATATAAACTAGAATTCATTACATAAATAAATAAATGTGTTTAGTCCAAAAAAGACTTAAAATATCGTATATCACCAAGAGTTTATTTTGGATTTTTATTAGACTTGTATTATCCTATTCTTGACTCTAGTAACTATAGAAGATCTTACTATAGAAGATCAGAGAACGGTGTCCAAAATTTTTTTTGGATGTCCATTTATGTATTTACTTGTGCAACATAAGCCTTTCTTTCTAATGTCAAGTTAAAAAGTAACCTACATTTCGAATGACTAATACAAATCGATTTGGTTTTCCATTGGTACGTTATATGAAATCAAATTTCCCTATAGGCTTCCAGAAATCCAGGTCGGATCCTTTGGGAAGTCCTAACTGACAGTACGTGACTCCACGTGGTTGTATTGGAGAGCGAGGTGAAATTGAATAGTCACTTTGTACGTGATTGTATTATGTGAGGACTTAATTAGTACAGATACTATGAACAATGGAAAATAGCACAGTAGGTCATATTATTTCTTTTCAAAACTAAGAAATGTGTCGTAGAAAAAAAAATTAAGAAATGGAAGAAATTTTTTTTGAAACACGATACAAGATCCTACTTATTAAACAAATACTCGTCAATCCATGTCTAAAAGAAAAAAAAGTTAATTTGTTGTACTGATGTGTGGCTGTAAGGTTACCACAACCTGTCAAATTATCCCAAATGATATTCTACTTCATGCGTTTGACAGTAAGGTGAGAATCAATTGAAGAAATTTGACAGTTTTGTATACTTTGAGGCGTGGCTATACGTACCTATTATATTACGCGCTGCATCATATTTTGGCTGGGAAACCAAAGTCATAAGGAATAACCCAACGTTTTTTTGCTGCGTTGCGAATATGACCCAAGACTTTTTTATTACCGGGATTTACATTTAATGAGATGTCAATTTATACATCTGTATCATAAATTATGTTTTGATTTAATAGTGAAGTTATTTTTCTGTTGTTTATCTAGTATATTATGTGGATTTATTGTTTCAAATTATTCGGACATAAATCAACAATATTTGAGAAACTATTGCCTTGTCCATCGTCAACTTTCATGAGAACTGATCAATGAATAAACGTTCTAAGTAGTGAATTAACTTAGAAAAGATGATGAGAAATTTTAGCATAAATATGTCGATAGTGCGTGCGTTGAATATGCATTTCCAATTTTCCTAATCGAACAAAGTGCGTAGAAAACCATGATAGTTGTAAATTGTCTTTGTGATCATTAGGTACAAAGAAGTCCCGTTGGATTCCCATCATGATTGTGAGAACCTTCAGTTGTTAATGTTTTTAATGAAAGAGGAATTTACCCTGCCATACAAAAGGAGTGTACAATTACTCATCTACCACTTATACTTCTCATTGTTGAGAAAGGAATTTGTTGGAATATTTCTGGTAATTTCAGCAAGTGAAGTAATTCTCATTCCATGCAAAACTACTAAATTGCTGAAGCAAAATATTTTTTTAAGAAAGATAAGTTTAGGACAAAGTGTCGAACTACCTTAATTGTGTTTATTTATTTATTCATTGGAAGTAAGTACGTTTGGCCACAGTTTTTTTAAATTTTGAAATTTGTTTATTTACAATGATGTTAGTGGATAAAGAAGTGGCTTTTAAACAATGTGTTGTTTGTTTACTTAGGTAACTATAGTAGTTTGTACTTAGGTACGTATATTTAGGTGCTAAGCCTTGACTCTTTGTTTGGTACAGCATACAATTTTATAGACACGCTAATGTTATACATGTACATACTTGTATGAGCATTACATCTCAGGGTAGTAACCTGGAGGCCATAGCTAAGGCCAAGGTCTGCTTAAGTTAACAAACCATCTTTTATTGTTATTATCTTCATATACTATTTTGTTAATACAAGTTAAGAAAGAATAAGTTAATTCCTTGTTGCAAATAAAACAAGCATCACGTTATTGACAAAACATACTTAACAATAACACAAAAAACAATACCTATTAATCCAGCGAAATAATGAAATAAAAAACATTAACAACATCAAAGACGTTTGTTTTCAAAAGTCGACCTACACGTTGTTAGTCACAAATGACATTATAATCATACGCTTATCTAAAATCCAAATATTCTTCATTCAAATCCTAAACGTCATTGTGAGCTACGAGAGTGGATTGTATCAGATAAATAATAGAATATATAAAGTAAATGAAAATATAATAGAAATGGCATAAACAATATAAAAAATACTTCTTCTAAGTAATTAAAAAGACATTCATGTAGATAGATTTAAGTTTTTGTGCTAATCATAAAAATAAAAAGTTAATATCTATTGGAGAGCAAGGTGAAGACTAACGTAATACGTACGTGACTATAATTCTGATATACTCATTTGTTGTACGTCATAATCAGCTGTATTTAGCAAGTAGGTCAACTCTTGAGCACCGATATGGAGGTTTTGGTTTACGCGACTACGCAAGTGTAGGTCACAGAACAGGCTCTGTCTGGTCGGTGACCTAGGTATCTGAGCACCCAATTACAATATTTTAACAGTAGGTATGACATAAGTGCGTTGCGAAATGTATTGCTTTGGAACACATATGCGTCTTTGTTGAAATACTCTTCAATTTATCATGATTCCATAGCAAAATCAGGTATTGCTTTATGTTCGTTTAATTTTTTTTGTTGTAGTGAATACTTTCATTAAAAGTTTGATGACTCCCAGTCTCATTCGATATTCCTGTTATCTACATGTTATTTATGTGTCAAGTAAACATTGCTATAATTATTAAAACTGTTTCCTTGTTATGAAATAAAACAACTGTTAACACATTATTTTGGGTTACACATTGCATCACAACAACTTTTATTACCTTCGAAATTCTATTGATACTCTGTTCTAAAGAATATGCCAACCAACGAGCTCTAGCTAGTGATTATTAAATTAAAAAACAGTTTAAAAAAAATATGACGCACAATAAACAACACCATAACCATTATAATGTTATTTTCAGTGTGTCTTTATCTATACTTTATGGGAAAATCGTTCACTACAAAGTAATTTGCATATCTACTGTATTTTTTAAACAATAAGAGTGTATATTAGTATTTTTATAGCTAGAGCATGCATTGTTTAAAATAAAAACAAAAAGAACACAAACTCACCAATCCTTGTATCCTCGGAAACATTTTGATGAAACGTCACTTAACTCACTTGGATATACAATCACAATCTTGTACCATCCACACAACCACTTCACAATACAAAGTTACGATAAAAACTCCGGAGTCACACAAGGCTCGCGAGTGGGGCCGCTATTTAATAATGTGATACGTGCGCACGCGTCGACGTATCGAATGCTTCTGCTGTAGCAGGGAACTATCACGTAGCGTTCGATCCTTGGTGAATCAGCGGCGTGGGCGCAGGGGGGCGTCCTGAACCTTTTATCTTTGTTTATCTTCGATCGAGTTTGTTCACTACGCTAATTGATTTTAGCAAAGCCATTTGCTAATCTGGACTGAGATTATAGCTATCGATTACTATTGCAAAATTTAACAGATACGAGGCCAAAACATTGATTAGTATTATAATGCGTAGTGTTTTATGGGCTATTGCAGTTTATTGACCGCTTGGACATAAAGATAGTTGTTTTAATGCAATTAAGCAGGTTTATGATACTGATATGAAATTGAAAATAGATTTTATTGCCATTATAGTTTTTGTCGCGCATTTTATCGACCGACTTTGTTAGAAAAAATACCACGTGCCTATTCTTAATGACTTCGAACTTGAACAAAACAAGAAACTTTTAAGTTGATGACCAAATAAAATAACACTTACTATATAGAAACACATTTGCTGACTATCAATCAATATAGTAGGCACACTTAATGGTAATGTACTTAATGAGTATTTTACAGCAGGGTGCTAGAGCTAAGGTCAAGTGAAAAACACCTATATTTTGAAAATAAGTAAACTTCCCGTTTGCAAAATGTTGTTCCAGTAAAATATATCACACTGGTTATCGTATGAAGCAGTTTTGTTTTCCATAACCACGCATGACGTTATTAAGAAATTATTTAGATAGTTTGATAGTTCAGAAAAGTAAATATTAAGTCACTGTTGCAACATTGCGTTGCTAAAACCCGAGATAGAATCTTTAACGGTGCGTCACGTAGAAAACGGAAGTGATACATCAGTTAGTTTAGTAAAGTCAAATAAAGTTCTTGGAATTTTAATGATTGCAAAATATGTGAGATCCGTACGGCCTTTGTGTCTTTTTACTTTTGTTTTGATGTTGAGGTAGGTTTTGTATTAAGCAGTTTGTAAAATCATGCTATGTATGGTTCTGTGTTAACTTATTTATTACGTCATGTTAATTCATATTGTTGTTAGTTTGTTTTCTTATTCTTCTGTTATAGATTCGTATTGCATTTTGAACTCAACTTTTATAAACGCTTATGATAAATCTGTGCTATTAAATGTGACCTTAACGATTTTATAGACATGCATTAGGTGAATATTAAATGTCTTGGTTTTGAAGTAGATATTCTAAATAATTCATTACCTTTCGTAGACAGACTTCAATATCACAAGCAGACGTTTTTCATAATAAATTAATATCTTCTTTCAAATCAAAATAAGGAAATGATAAGGTGTTTGCATTCAAAAATACTTGTAGATTTCAAAAACATATTAACCCGGTCATTGCTATCGCTGATTGCTCTTGCTATCTCTGGTATCTCGAGCCAACGTGTCACAAAGCCTAGTCTGTTTGTCGGCACGTGGTACATACTGACACATTGTGCTGGTTTATTTGTTTTCAGATAAATGTTGATGAATCTAAATGAACACAACCGCTAATACTGCCTTTTTGTGACATAGTTGTAAGACTTGGAAGGTCATGTCGTAAAAATAGAATTGAGATTTTCAAAGGATTTTAAAAACTGTTTTAAGCTAACTACTTGTTTTATGTTTTGAAATCTTTGTCTTTGTATGTAACTATCTGGTCGGAGAAAAGTAGTCGTAAAATTTGGCAACGATCGTTGCCAAAATTCACTACTACTTTTCACTAGTAAGTTAACTAGTAAGTTTGCAAGCAAGTGGTTATATCGATAAACCTAAATGGAACAAAAAGGATGTTAAAAGTTTGGTACCGCCCTGTCAGACTTGTGACTCTACTGGTGTTGTTTTTGAAACGCTTATCACCAGATATAGAAAACTCCATAAGACATTATTAGTGTAATGTCAGCTACAAATGTCAAATTTCAATATCAATTAATATTGAAGGGGAGGGGGTTTACAGTTTGGCATCGCACTTGTGACACTGTTGTTGCAGATTTTTTTTATTTTTAATTACTTATCATAATTTTAAAAAAGACCCATGTCCATGGGTAGCTGAAATTTCTTACCATTTGATAGTTCGTCAGCTCGTCTGCCGCCTATTATCATGTTAAAAAAAGGTTTGGATACTTTAGCATGTAGCCTATCCTATCTGTTTAAGCTGTACTGAAAATAAACTTGTTACGTTGAATGCAAAACATGTTTTCCTAAGAATTAAATTTCCCAACTTAATTTAGCAGGCTCTTCTAAAACCCACACATAACATCTCTCAGATTGTGGTTTGCTAATGTGGTTAAGGAGAGATTTATAGTTACGGCTAATGAAGTTGTATAATTTGCGAAGCTTTAGTCGACGTTAATTTTGGTGCAGTAATTAAGTTACAAGCTTAACAATACTGGATGTTTAATTATATTTTGAAAAATAAAACGATTTGTAGGCGATGTCTTTGTCAAATTGCTTACTCGTAAATTTAAGGTATGGTGAGTAATAAAAAAACTATTGCCGAACAAGATTCTTCTGGCATTTATAAAACCTATTGTATAAACTTAAAATTATAATTTATTAGAACCATGTATAACATCAGTTTAACGAATAATAGTAATTTTCTATGAAAACTTTATTTCATTGTGATTTTTTGCTTAAACGTTCATGCCTCTACACAATTCTGATCGTCGTCCATCCGTCTTTGTTATTAGAGTTGACTTTGACAAATTAGAACATTGACATAAATGCTTTGTGTAATTTTATTATTTATTGGCTAACTAATATGCTAAAAATAGTTTTTGTCTATACTTGACCATTGGTAACTTTTTTAGCCACTAGTTCAACTACAGTTCAAAGCGTAATCTTCCTTTGGAAGTCCCGCGCTATAAACTACCATTGCTTACGTCACATATAGTCTCTTAAGTGCAAAACTCCACGATATCGACAACCGCTCCACAAGCATTAACTTCACAGAGAGGCTTTATATTGCCTTTGCCGGGCAATATCCGTCAGCTGTTCAGCGGCAAAGGCATGCGATGAACAATCCCAATTGCCCAGCATTTTCAGCTCAAACAACTGGAACTAAGTAGGCTTCTCTAGGGTTTTGCCTATGGCTAGTATATTAAATACCTAATAATAATAATAATAAATTCACACAACATCCCATACATTGACCTGACTCCGTACTAAGTAGCTCAAGCAAGTGCACAACACAAGTGTGTTACAGATATCTGACAACAGAGGATCACAAATATAATACTTAAATACATATAATATCAGACACTAAACCAACACAAGTGTTCATCACACAAATTGGTGCTTTATTGGTGAGGATATAATTGAGGTTGTAGAAATTTGTGTTGCTGACCTCGAAAACTATTCAGCATATCTATGGTCAATAGTATCGATGCTACCGATAGTTTAACGTCCGATACTATCGATATTATTGTAATTTCACATTCGTGTGAATACTTGTTTATTCAGTGTCTTTGTAATATGTATTTAAGTATTATATTTGTGTTCCCTCTGTTGCCTGATATCTGTAACACAAGTGCTTAAGCTACTTGGTACGGAGTCAGATCAATGTATGAGATGTTGTGTGTGAATTTTTTAAATTATTTCTAACAGGATCTAATACTATCAAAACTTAGCTGTCTATCGATTTTATTAAACTATCGATTACTATTGGCACGTGGCAATACTATCGCTACAATCGATTTTTCTTTAAAATTCGATATGGTGGTATAGTGGAACATCAATTTAGTTTTTACCCGACTACGGCAAAGCAAAAGGAGGGTTATTAGTTCCGATTTAATACGAGTGCATAGGAAGTTATTTATGTTTACGTCTATGATGCATCTTGTCTTTATCAGGAGATACAAGAAGAGCATTATATTCTTTTATCTAAATTCATGTTCGACGTTATCTCTATCTGTCAGTTCCTATTTACTAGGTCAAAATAATTCGTGACATATTCATTTCGTAGAGAAAATATAGGTTTGTGTGTTTAACTGTTTCGAAACTAACGTTAATTTGTGATTCACGTGCCAAAGTAGATGACGTATTTTGACATAGTATAGATCTTAATCTTTATCCGCGATCCTTCAGTTAGGTAAAAAAAATATAAGGCTATAATTATTGTCCCATTGCAGGGCAAAGGCCTCCATAATAGAAGTCAAGTCATCGCTACTATGAATGGGATTAGGCTTAATCACCACGCTTGCCTTATGTAGATTGGTGATCACAAACCCGAGCTATGTTCGAAAATTTCGAAACATATTTTTCGTTCGACCCGGATATCGAACCCTCCCGGGTTCAATTCCGGCTCGGCACTTAAACCATTAGTATATAATTGTTGCATCTATAATTATACATTTTAAGCATTTATTAAAAGTAGAGTAAAGTATCAGCCTATATAATTTTCCACTGCAGGGCAGACATACGAGACATGAGACAATGTCTTTACCTACGTCGCGACTGTAAGTCAGAACATTTTAATTTTGAGTTGAGTTAGTACTTTTATGGATGGGAAGACCCTAGCTCGTATCTGAGTAATAATAACATAGAAAGACAAATACATATGTAGTGTGTGATTCACTTCGCTCCCTGTACACAAGTGATATGAGCTTAAGCACTTGTGTTTAGCTGAATCAACCTGGTTACAACAAATAAACAGGCTGTATCTGTGAACTTTTTGTTATTTGTAATTTCTCAGGTTTATCTTTTACCCTCTTACTCCTTAATTGGGCCTCCAGTACCCTCACTAACTCGACCAAATACAGCGCAGGCGCTGCTTTACGCTGGTCTTCTGTGAGGCCGTAGCCATGCCGATCGAGCCAGCCTATTCCGAAACATGGCTCTCCCACGGTTAGGATTTACCATTTGTTGATAAAAGATAAACAAATATGATCTTAGAATTCTATTAGAGTTCGCACCATTTCCATTCTACCTTGGAGTGTCTATGTTAGCATTCCTACAGATGCCGGTAGCGAATGGCATTCCTAAAATGGTCTCAATATGAATATTGACAAGCATTTGTTTATCTTCTATACCTATATTTAATCTTATTTACTATTAATAAAGAGGTAACTTCTATAGACAACGTTAAGGTTTATAGGTTAACCGAAAATACGAAATGCTTGCGTGATGTAAATGACGTCCAGCGCCATCTTTGGGTTCCTTTTGGAATTAATGTCCCGAAATTAAATCAAATATCTATAGCCGTAAAATTACTAATGGCTGAGATTGTTTTTCTAAATTACCATTAGCATTAAATTCTGTATTATTTTGTGCAATGAAGAGCTAGCAATCTATCTATCTAATCCTAGCGCTATTGGGATCACTTTTTCAACTAGAAATTATCGATAGTATTGTACACCGTTTCAGTTATATCGTTCTCTATTTGAAATTAGACACACTTTTTACTAGGTGCCACTCAGACAAGATAGACAGACTTGTCAAATTTACGAGAGTTTCGTCTTTTACCATTTGGCCACGGAACCCTTGCGTACTAACACAGTACTAAGGTACCTACATGATACGATTTTTAATTGATATCAATTAGCATAAGGTCGGACAAGCCTCCTGTCACGTAGGCTTATTAGTTACTAGCGGCCGCCCGCGACTTCGTACGCGTGGAGTTAATTATTGACACTTAACGTCATATTTTGGACAATCCACACAATATATTTTTATAAATTGTAGCCTATGTGTTATTCTGATGTATAAGCTATATTGTGGTAAAGTTTCATTCAAATCCATTCAGTAGTTTTTACGTGAAAGAGTAACAAACATCCATACATCCAAACAAACTTTCGCCTTTATAATAGTAGTAGGATGACCGCGGATTCCTTCGTAGTCATAGCTAGTTACGATTTCGCACATTCTATTCTAATGCTTGTACTTGTTTGAGACGTATGTTTTATTGATTTTTAATGACGCAATCCATTAATGATTGGCGAGTTATTTTATTGTTGTCGTGTATGGTTCTCTTTACTTGGAATTTGAATACATAGGTTCTTATTAAAATCAACATACCTAGATATTACTCGTTGAACTACCTCAGTAGTTAGGAAAAACTGCACATTTTTGGGTCGTCTCTTTAGGTACTATAAATAAGGCTGCTGTAACGCAGCCGAAACGTCAAGCAGTATGTAAGTACTTAACTAAATTAAATCTTGTTAATTTCCGTTATTATTATCGTTAGTGGTGCCCCGTTGGTCTAGTGGTTGGTCCTGGGTTCGAATACCCGGGTCGAGCAAAAAGTATGTTTCGAATTTTACTAACATAGCTCGGGTTTGTAAACCAATCTGTATTAGGAAAACGTGGTGATCAAGCCTAATTCCATCATTGAATAGCGACGACTTGATTTTTATGATAGACGCCTTTGCCTTGCAGTGGGATAGTAGGTATATAGGCTGCTACTTACTTACTTATTTTTAAATTAGTTACTTTACTATGTAATACAAAAATCTAAAGTACTCACAGACATGTAACAACACAGAGAAGGCAACCTATAGGTGCCATACTAGCAAAACCCTGTATCGTAGAACCCACTTAGCAACAGAGCGACAGATCAAGTCTTACTGTACAGTGGCCAGCACATCAAGTTACTACAATCTGTCAAATTTCCTCAGTTGATATTGAACCAAACACGTTTGACATAAAAGTGAGGTTCGATTGAGAAATTTGACAGATTGTAGTAACTTGATGTGCTGGCCACCGTACAAGTACAGTTTAAAAAGTAGCTGTTATCCATAAAAATATAATATTACATCATTACAAGAACGGTCTGCGGGAATCCACGTGAAAATTCCGCGAATGATTACGTACGATCTACGTCAATGAATGAATCATGGTCATTCAAAGTGGGTGTGTGCTCGAGTTTTGCTTTCCATAGTAAAATTATTATGAGCGAGTAGTCTTTTTTTATGTGATAGGTGGCAGACGAGTAGACGGATCACCTGATGGTAAGCGATGGCCGCCGCCCATAGACACCTGCAATACCAGTAGAGTCACAAGTGCGCTGCCAACGTTTAACCCCTTTTTCGCCCCAATTAGGCCTGCGGTGCACTCACTCACTCGACAAAACACAGCGCAGGCGCTGTTTCACGCCGGTCTTCTGTGAGGCCGTGGTTTCACTCCAGTCAAGCCGGCCCATTCATGCCGAAGCGTAGCTCTCCCACGGTAAAAGGTCAAGCTCAGTTTGAGAGCTGGTCAAGCAGAAGGACGATAATGTAAAGTAAAGTTTCAGCGTATATAGTTACTGTCCGACTGCAGGCCCTCTATACTGTCCCACTCTTAGGGCAAAGGCCTCCATCATAGAAATCAAGTCATCGCTACTATGATGGGATTAAGCTGAATCACCACGCTTGCGGGTTAGTGAACGAACTCGAGTTATGTCCAAGACATATTTTTGTTTGAATATCATCATCAGCAACCCACGCTCGTCCACGGCTGGACATAGGTCTCCCCCAATGCACGCCACCGCTCCCGATTTTCGGCCACTCTCATCCAGCTCACTCCAGCCAGCCTTCGAACGTCGTCATTTTTAATATAGCATTCAATTATCATGAAAAAGGTTCCAATTTCCCGCTCTAAGTAAAAGGACCGCTTAACCTACCTCTAGCAATATTACCATGATCGTATACGTCATCGTTGAGTCATTACATACAGCATGTCCGTTAGGCCAAGGCGACTGACGCGGTTCGGTTTCCGGTAGTAGCTTACTCAAGTATCAATAATGTTATTGTGCAGATTATGTAGAAAGGAAAAAGTTATGATGACCTTTGGGGCTTTAAAAAAAGCTATTTTTTTCTCAAAAAACCAGAGGTTTTACCGTTGGCTCTCTGATGGATTAGTGACCGAGGAATGAATCTTTTGTGGTTTTAGGTGTAGTAGACTTTTATCTTTATCATCACAGAAATATTGCCATTACATAGAAACTTTATTCAAATAACTCCGAATCATCACCCTGAATGGTAATGGTGGCTACTAACAGTCACTAAGTCTAGCATTTTTCTGCTGAGAAATGCAATTCAAAAGGCTTGCATAGAACCCGCTGACCCGTCCACGCAACTCGCCCGATTGCACCACATAATTGCACAATTTCCCTAGAAATACCTAAGTATACTGTCTCGTGATCGTCTAAGTGTTTACCCACTACTTTACAGTAGGAAAGGGGGGAGGTTGCACTAGGCATGACTTCCTCGTGACGTAGGTGTATTGCGTAGCCATTTACCTTTCCTGGTGGTGAAATGTGTTGACTAGTTTATGATAACTGTCGAGGTCGTTTTGGTTTTACATTTCACAGAGTCCATACGTTTCATTGTCATTGCAGTCCACTTTTCATCGTTCATAGGATTTTTAATTTCCTGAAACGATGTCAAAATACAGCATGTAGGTACAGTGGCCAGCACATCAAGTTACTACAATCTGTCAAATTTCCTCAGTTGATATTGAACCAAACACGTTTGACATAAAAGTGAGGTTCGATTGAAGAAATTTGACAGATTGTAGTAACTTGATGTGCTGGCCACCGTACCTACGTACACCTATCTAAAGAAAACTTACTGACTTACATAGCTATATTCTCTCTCTTTTCTCAGTGTGTATTTCCCATGATTTTTAATTATTTTCATGTGAGGATTATAG
Organism: Cnaphalocrocis medinalis; assembly: GCA_014851415.1. Classification (NCBI taxonomy): domain Eukaryota; kingdom Metazoa; phylum Arthropoda; class Insecta; order Lepidoptera; family Crambidae; genus Cnaphalocrocis; species Cnaphalocrocis medinalis. Next base: position 2,606,840 of record CM026287.1, on the reverse strand, counting down.
AATTCTACTTACCAAGTTTCAACAGTAGAGTTCTTATAGTTTCGGAATAAAGTGGCTTTGACATACAGACGAACAGACCTGACAGACAGATAATGTTGTATCTATAAGGGTTTACTTTTGTGCTATGGATCTTAAAGTCACGTTTTTCAAGAGTCAAAAGTCGTAAATACCAAATTCTGTAGGTAAGTAGGTCTACTATGAAAGTAAAACTAAGTAGATAATGATTTTGGCGTTCCATTTAAATTGATAACAACACTAACATTTAGTTGGTAAATAGCTGTAAGTAGTTGTCAAACCAGATAAACGTGTGAAAATGTGAAAAAAGTGGACCAAGGCGAAGTTTTCACGGACGTAAAGACTCTCTCTTGTTCTGTTAAAAACTGAACAAATACAGTAAATGAAAGAATAAGAAAGCGAGTGTGTTTATTTGTTTTTAAGGTTGAAATTTGTTGATACAAGGTGACTAGTGGACAAGACAAAGATGGGATTCAGTTTATCTAAATGTAAAGTTGTCTTTTATGAAGAAGAAATTATTTAGATAGGTACCTACCTACAATCAAATCTTAGGTTCAAAAGGAGGTATTTTTTTCATACCCTTTCAAAAATACCTGCCGTTTTAGATCATGTCGTAAATTTCATATTAAATGTAAGACTCAAAGTCACCGATTCTTCCGTTCGTGTTTTTGAACTGAGATGTGAAGAGCCTGCAGTTTTATTTGCGGCAATGTTTCTTTGAACAAACTGTGGAAAGCATTTTATATTAGGCCATCTTGTTTACCTTAGGTATCCAAAGACTATAAAATATACCTAGACTGTGCACGGAAAAAAATCGTTTATCTATTCTATTCGATATGCATTCGTACTGGTAGGTGAAGGAATCGGTTCCGCAACACTAAAGAAACTAAACTTAAAAAGCACTAAACCCGCAATTATGAAAATTATTGTTCCTTGGCGTGTGTAAAATATGGTTACTTATAGTCTAAGATCCGAACTTACAACGACCTTCACCGGGCTGATAATCGAATGAAATATCCTTAATGACAAATTTTATATACTAGAAAACATATTAAAAATAGGTTTGCTAAAAAAATCCTGGACAGACTATTTTTAATAATTTTTTTAAAAATAATATTTAACTAATTTTAATATTTAATAAAATTTTCATTCTTACTTAAAGTATAAAACGTATAGAATGTGCCGCCATTGGGTTGTCTTTGCAACTGCAGTAAATTATAGGTGGCAGCACATTGTATTGATTAATAGGGCAAAATAAATTCAACAATTTATTAGCACCAGTATAGTAATGCATTAGTATATTCTTAGCAAGCTTTATTAACTTGTAAGCGCTGCGGGAATTTAATGTAATCGCCTAAAAGACATGTTCGTTAAATGATTTTCCTAGTTAAAACACGAGTAGCCTGTGGAGTATTTAATGCAGCAGTCCTTTATAAGCAGAAAAGTTTCCCCTTATTTATCAGTCGAGTGTTGCCATTCGTAAGGATAGAGGGAAACAATACAAACAACCGTAGCCAGTTAGAAATGTTATCAACAAAAGTAATTTTGTTTACTCTTCTGTGCACAATGTGTCATATACACGAAAAACCAGTGAAAGCCCACGATGTTCAGATAACGACAGGTAGGAATTCTTAGCTCCGTTATAGGGTTCCGTAGCCAAATGGCAAATACGGAACCCTTATAGATTCGTCAAATCTGTCTGTCCGTGTGTCACAGCCATTTTTTCCGAAACTATTAGAGTTATACTGTTGAAACTTGGTAGGTATTCTATATTCTGTGAATCGCAAAAAAGGGATATTTTTTTTTGGATTTCCCATACCTACATGTAACTGAAATTGAAATATTTTTTTCATCTAACTCATACGTGTGGGGTATGTATGGATAGGTCTTTAAAAATATTATTGAGGTTTCTAACATAATTTTGTTCTTAACTGAATAGTTTGCGTGAAAGACGCTTCCAAATGTTTGAGCGAGATTTGGTAAGTAGTTTTTTAAGTATTTTTTTTATGAGATAGGGGGCAGACGAACAGACGGATCACCTGATGGTAAGCGATTACCGCCGCCCATGGACACCCGCAATACGAGAGGAGTTAATACGTCATACATCGTATAGAGCAAAATGGTACGGAACCCTTTGTGCATCAGTCCAACACGCACTTGGCCGGTTTTTATTACGTTTGGACGCGTGAACTTGGGAATTCTAACTAGTCACCTGTTTTAATTTCAGGACAAGAATGTCAAATGACACCTGTCATCCATGTTCTCCGATATCCTGGATGTAAATCGAGAGCTATTACTTCCTTTAGGTGTGTTGGAAAGTGCACAAGCTATGTTCAGGTAGGCAATAAAATACTTCCTTTTTTAAGTTATCTGAAAGGTATAGACCATCGCAAATGTAGTGTAGGACGGCCTCAGGCCAGATGGAGTGACGATCTGCGCAAAAGGGCTGGCTGGAGCTGGATGCGAGGAGCCGAGGATCGATCAATGTGGCGAGCATTTGGAGAGGCCTACGTCCAGCAATGTACTGCAACAGGCTGATGATGATGATAGGCCATCGCCCATGGACAGAAAAACATTAAGAATATCGAATCCAAAGGCAAAAGTATCATAAAAATGTACATTATTTTACAGGTTTCTGGCGGCAAAATATGGCAAATGGAGCGAACTTGCAATTGCTGCCAAGAGTCTGGAGAACGAGAAGCAACAGTAGTTTTGTATTGCCCTGAAGCTAAGAATGAAGAAAAGAGATTTATTAAGGTGACAAAATTACAAGAACCACCTGTGAACAGTTTTATTATCAGCCATAGTTTTAATTTTTAAACTTAATACAGGATGTGGCTGTGAACATTTACATCCCTTTAACTGGTTGAAGGTTAACCGGTTAAACACCTGGGTGTTCTACCAACCATTCTGAACAACATTTGTTTTATGACTCTCAAAAATTCGCTTAAAAAAATTATCTTTTCATACAAAGTCGGTCACGTGACTTTGTCATTGTGTATGGAAAGTCGAAAAAATTTACGATGAATTTCGAAAAGTTGTTGAACAAATTAATGTTGTTAAGGATGGTCGATAGAACACGTGGTTAAAGGGATATAAATATTCGCAGATACACCTTATACGAAGTGTGAAGTTTCAGTCTTCAGGCAAACGCGTGTCATCCTAGACCTCATCGTCACTTTCCATCAGGTGCGATTGTGGTCAAGCGTTGGCCTACACTTAGTCTAATAAAAAAAAGGTTTGCCTACAAATTAATTATTATTTGCTTACAGGTATCGACTAAAGCTCCACTTGAATGTATGTGTCGACCTTGTGGCAGCATAGATGAGAGTTCCATCGTGCCCCAGGAGATAGCTGGTTATTCAGAAGAGGAACCACTCTACAATCAGTTTAGGATAACAGTTTAAGGAATTAAATCGTTGCTTAATTATTAGAATGGATTGTTAAACATTGTATCTTTATATTTAAATATATGACCTTGACCAAAATATTCGTGACTTATCTTATTTTCCAGTAATCAAGTAGTTTCTAAATCAGCTAAATCCTCTCCCAAAATTTACTATTTAGGTATTTCCTTCATTCATAGCAGGATTATAAAATTGGACATAACAAATATACAGGTTGTCCCACAGCCATGCCACATGGAGGAAAAAGTACCTTTAATATTGTAGATGGAACATTTTACTGAAAGAAGACATTAATTCATTTCAAAAATAATCTAAACTGCAATCATAGAATTTTAAATAATTACACGATTGAAACGGCAATTGATTCCGCTACACGCGAAAATAAATTACTCGGTAGCTTTATCACACCGAGGTTTCATCATAAGGATTATTTTTTTCTAAATACCATACCTAAATAAAAGGAAGACCATGAATTGTATTTTGCCTACATACGCTTTTATGCTCAAATTAAATAACATGTCAGCACTCCGCCATATTTCACGATTAACATGGGGCGGCGTGGGACTTTTCATCTGTCAGAGACTTCCTGACTTAAATGGAATTATGGAATTACCCAGTTTCCTCATTCGTGGAGTTTCAACGAGATCCTGTCGAGATTATATCGCTTAATTAAATTTTTAAGGCCGCCGTGTGCTTTTTGTTCGCAGGATTTGTCCTTTTTTTGCTTTGAGTGACTGTTTGCCTTTTGTTAATATTGGCCTATATTTTTGCGTACCGTAGGTAACGTTTACTGAGGATTCGTAGTTAACTTGAACTAGTGGCTAAAATGAGTAACAGTGGTCAAATATAGACAAAAGTTGATTTTAGAACTATAGTTCCCTTAACCAATTAGTCATACGCTGTGGTGCATGGCTCATTATGGTTCAAGCGTACCCCGAACTCTAAGGCAATGACTTTGGTATCAACTAGAAATAGCACACTAAGTTTTTTGGGAACTGAAATTAAACCTACTATTTTCGTTACAATTAATGTCCACAAATCCTAGACTTGTATATGGCCTGCTAGTTACGTCAGCGGCCGCAATAGAGATAATGATATCTTTATATAAACTTGCCTAAACACGACGACATTTAATAAGTACATTCTAGCACTTACTGCTTAACTCATTCGACTGCGTTACAACAGCCCGTGGTCTCATGCGGGCTGACCACTATCAGTCCGCTTTTGTTTGTGGGACTGATGGTGGTGAGTCGCGTTTAGTCCCGTTTATATGAAGTATTTCTATAATGCAACGCGAAAGTTTTAAGATAATGATGACGAGATAATTAATGTAAAACCTCCTTTGTTCCAGGTGAAACGCTCGATCATGCTCAAGATGGCCGACGCGTGCGCAGACAGCTCGAAGCAGACCAGGTTCCACGAGATGCACGTCCAGAGACACAACAACGTCAGCATACTCTACGCAGACATCGTCAACTTCACGCCGCTGTCTGAGAGACTCAGTGCCTCGGATTTGGTGAAGACCTTGAACGAACTGTTTGGAAGATTCGACCAAATTGCTCAGGTAAGTCTTTGTATTATTTCCGCTGACATCTTCAACTTTACGCTGCTGCTATCTGGGAAAATTTGTGTCTCAGAATTAACAAAGACCTTAACCGACCTGTTTTGAAGATTCGACCAAATTGTTCAAGTAAACCGTTGCATTCTTAACGTTCACTTCGTCAACTTCACGCTGCTATCTGAGAGACTCAGTGCCTTAGATTTGGTAAAGATCCTGAACGAACCATTTCGAAGATTCGACCAATTTAAGCCTCTGCATTTTTTCCTCTGACATCGTCAACTTTACGCTGCTCTCTGAGAAACTTAGTGCCTCGGATTCGGTGAAGATCTCAAGCGGGCTGTTACGCCAGCAAATGATATTATAAAAATTGCATCAACAACTATAGATAATAATTATTTTATCGTCCTCTAAGTAGACCACCTGCCCGTTAGTTTGACGATATCGTAATTGGAGTGGGGAAACAATGGATGAGGCTGGCTGGGGACAGTGGCGCGATAGAGAAGAGGCCTATACTCAGCAGTGGGTGGATGTGGGCTGATATGATGATGATGAAGTATATTAAGTTATCTGCCATTGCCCACGTCTAGAAGGACAATTTGTTACTTTTCTATTATTTTTCTTTACACAAGTTTAACTACGACTAACTTCAAATAGAATTAAACGACACATTGTAAAAATAATTGCAGCAGAAGATTGGCCCAGACAATTTTATTGAGAGGTAGAAATAACTTCGGTTAAAGTTAGACAACAAACTGTAAGTGCCACCTGTAGTTCAGGCTAACACTTCCAGCTTAATTGAGTTTGAAGTCGGGGCGTCTTTTGATGGCTATTGTCTGTAACTTAAACACTTACCTTTGATGAAAAACGTCTTCACTTCTATGTACTTTGAGATACCTTCACGTTACGTGTGATGAATACTTTATTAGGGTGTAATTTATTCATTTATTTAAGTAAGGTATGCAAACAAATCACAGTCAATGAAGTCATCACATTCAAATTAAAAATTAATAAGCTAGACAGTAATCCTACAATAGCATACACAGCATGGTCAAAATATGTATAAATTCGCTAGTTACTAAGTTATATTACATACATTTACATAAAAATTAGATGAACATTAAACTAATTAAATTACATAACAAACTAGCATTAAATTAAATTAAGTTGGCAATAAGATTAAATTGATATAAGATTATACTGAAGAATTAAAATTAAATGAGGTTGAATTGGATACAAATAAAATAAAATTATGCAATACGTACCTAAGCAATACGTACAAGCAAGCAATACGTAAGCAATACGTACCTATTTGATTACCTAAATAAGTAATGGGAATCACTCCGTTTCAAGATTTAGTTTTGCTATTAGTTTTTTTTTATTGCTGATGTAGGCAGACGAGCATGCGGCCTATCTGATGGTAAATGGTAACCGCCGCTCATAGACAACAACAATGCTGATTCAATGAAGTTCCAAGATGGTCGATTACATCGGATAAGTCAAGATTTTTAGAGTGAATAGGCTAATTCTGGTAAACCCGCTCCATAGCACAATGCGTCGTTAAAAATTCTAAATATTATTCTAACTACTTACTACTAAAGTTGTTTGTTACTTTCAAAAACTTTCTTTGTATTCGCTAGTCGTCTTATCGTCAGAACTTTAAGCAAACTTCCAATATAAAGATAAGTCGATTGTCGTCAGATGTTGTCGAACCCCTCCAATTTCAGAACGTGAGCTTTATTTACAGAAGTTTCCATTGAAAGCTCTGGAAGCGTGAAGTTTGACCGTCGCGAGAGGAATGCTAACAGTGCATCTAGAACTTGGGAAATAGGGATGGGATATGATTCTCGATACTTGATTAAGTCGGGTAATTTTATAATACGGTATTTGGCTATATTTGAAAGTAGGTACTTGATTCTATTTGAAACCACTTGAGATATCACAACTTTTGAAAACACATATTTCGGGAAAGTCCAAGACGCTCCATACTGCGGCTAATATCCAAATGGCTGACGTGTGACGTCATAGACTTATATTGTACCTATAAAAAATGTACAATATTGAATTTTATTTGGTAGATACATACAATATTTAGTATATGTAAAAAAAATATTAAAACAGTAAACGCATAGTTTATGGGTTCATCAATAGTTATTTTTAGCTCAATTTTTTAGGTAGCTAAGGAAAGGAAAGCTAAGCAAAGGATAAGGACAGAATTTATGTCCTTATCCATTGAGTCTTTTGATCTTGATATTTTGGTCTTTTGAACGGGAAAGCGCACCTCTCTCTCATCTTAACGTGTGATTCCCGGTCTTCAAACCCCGGGGTTTCGTTTAGACCATGGTTCAGAATTTGGGGAATCTGGTAATTACAATCAAATGACTGACGACTTCGCAACGATTCAAACAGAAAACCTGACTCATGGTTAACCGTTTTAGATTCCATCCGACACGTGCAGGTTTCCACACGATGTATCTTATTACTTTACGATTCTTTTTATTTCTGTTATTCGATTAATCGGATCTAAAATAGTCGTCTCGAGTTACAACACTAATAGGTGTCCAACGTTTACGTCTAGATCCCTTTGTTGGAGTAAGATGAACTCGGGGTGAATGTATTTTTATAATGCTACCCTTAAATTCAAAATTGAATTTTGTTACAGAAGATGAAGACAATTTTCTCTTTGAGGTGATATATTTATCCCATCAAATCATAAATGTGAAATGGTAGCCAAGTTCAAATGTTTAAAAAGTTTTGTTTGTCGAGTTCATCGTCAAAAGAAATGATATTATCTAAATAAATAGGTGCCAAGTTCAATGGTGAGACCTACTTGGCTAATTCTCATTCACGGTTGGATGCAATTTTTAGTTGGCATGACCCGAGGATAGAGCCCGGGCCCCAAGCCAAGGTCAGTCGTCTATTTAGAATAGTATCTTTGGGTAGCATTTTTAATTTATTAATAACTAGCGGCCGCCCGCGACTTCGTACGCGTGGAGTAAATTATTGACACTTACCGTCATATTTTAGACAATCCACACAATATATTTTTATAAATTGTAGCCTATTTGTTATTCTGATGTATAAGCTATATTTTGGTAAAGTTTCATTCAAATCTATTCAGTAGTTTTTGCGTGAAAGAGTAACAAACGTCCATACATCCATACTTACAAACTTTCGCCTTTATAGTAGTAGTAGGATTTTGACCCCCCCTTTTAACCCCTTACAAGGGTAAGAAGTAGTTTCGCAATAAAAAGTAGCTTATGTCCTTTCTCAGTGTTTAGACCATTTGTAGGTAAATATACCAAATTTCATTCATCTCCGTTCAGTAGTTTTGGCGTGAAAGAGTAACAGACAGACAGACAAACACAGTTACTTTCGCATTTTTAATATTAGTTAGGATATTCAAATTTCCACAAAATAGATGGAATAAAGATTCCAATCTATCCGTAGATATTTGCTTACAGTGAGTCAACGGGGGCATAAATAAATAAACCAATAATATATTAGTTGCAGTCGAAAACATGAAACCGGTCGACCGAGAATTATACTCAAATACTGAATGCGAAAATATATCCAGCCCGCATCAAGTTAAACACGAATTGCATTTTCCAATCCAAATAGTCTGTGAAAGCAATATCAAATGATACTGATCTAGTAACTGGACAAGAGCGTTACAGGCCACGCGCTAGGGGTTTCGTAGTTTATTTTTTTCACTTCTTGGCCACATAAAGCAATGATTTATTAGTTTGTTACCTAAAAGGAATTGCAAGTGGGTTAACTACAGATTAAAGGAGTAAAAAAAGAAAATTTACTGTTTTTTATGTGATAGGTGGCAGACGAGCAGACGGATCACCTGATGGTAAGCAATGGCCGCCGCCCATAAGGGACATCAGTGTCTATACACCTGCAACAGAAAGTAGAGTCACAAGTGCGCTTCTAACAATTAACCCCTTTTCCCCCAATTGGGCCTCCGGTAAATAAGATTTAAACTAAAAAGACAAGATAACGATATACATACTTAGCTCTGGTTTGTGATCATCGATCCGTATTAAGCAAGCGTGGTGATTAAGCCTAATCCCATCATAGTAGCGATGACATGATTTCAATGATGGAGGCCTTTGCCCTGCAGTGGAACAGTATTTATAGGCTAGTGGCCTAGTTTATTTTCAGTCTAGTGTATTAAAGTCCCTTTAGCACAGCGTTTCTTAAAGTGGGGTCCACGGACCCCTTAGGGTCCGTAGCATGTGTATCAGGGGTCCGCAGTCAGTATAGGGCGCGGGCGCGAGCCCGGACTGCGCGTGATTCTGGTGTCAATAAAGACAAAAAGCCGCAATCGATTAAACGTCGCAGATGACTGCGACTTGCCTTGTCGAAGATAGTCTCACAGTTTAACTCACATTGAGGTCAAATAACAACACCCTTCCTAATAACTTACTCGTGGTAATAAGTGTAATTAAAATTCAAATAAAAGTATTTTTAAATAGGTAAGACTTTTATTTAACTTTTTTTTTGGTCCGGGCCGAGGTCCGTAGAATTTTTTGAATTTCGAAAGTGATCCGTCACTGCAAAAAGTTTAAGAAACCCTGCTTTAGCAGAACCCTAAAAGTTAATATAAGCATATTGAGTTATTGCAAAAATGTCCGCTCCAGTAGGTTAAAAGGGCCTTATTGGAGACAGCGGAGTGTAAACGATCGGTAATAAACCGGCAATCCCGCAACGAATAGATACAATTTCTTATTGTCCTCGTCTGAATAATACTTAAGATATATTTGAGGATTTTCGTTTGTATCTAGAATAGAGTAGAATAAAGTTCGAGATATTGGATGGCCCGTTTGTTACAGTAATAATGTAAAAATAGAAACGTAGTCTCTAACAGTGGGCCTTATAAGGAGGTGTCATGGCCTTAATGAGGGTTTTTGCAAATGCAAAAATCGATAGACGGGCGTTACGTTGAAGACAGGTCCAACTTTGAGTATATTTGCTGTTGTACATAAAAATTTAAACAAAATTAATTATAATTAAATTGAACTCAATATCGTCAATTTGAATTGATTAATTCAACGTGCAATTGCCATTTTAATTTATCCGATCAACAATATTGCCCAGGAATTAATCTCGAAATGGGAAATGTAAAGACATTCCATTGACAATGGAATGCCACACGGGATCCCATGAACTATTGGCATTTCACTTCAACACAGCTTGATGGGAATAAACATTCGATATGTTGGCAGATATTTGATTTATTAATTAATTTTTATTCAGGTAAAACATCCATTCAATTTGTAATGACGAAACTAGCGACACGTAACAATAATGTTATTGTTAAGTGTTAATGTTAATTGTTCCTTGTCATGTGTTAAAAATATTATACGTATTGCGTCTTGAAAAATCCAATTTACTTGCATATAAGTTTGTAAAGTTTGACTTTCTTAAATAATATCATAATTTGTCCCCACAATCAGTGTACAAAATGAGACTTGTTCGTTTGGTATGGGGGAGTAGAAAAAAAAATTACGCATTTCCAAAAGTCGTAACTCAAATGTAAATGTAGGTACATATGTGTGCATTAAGTTCTGTAATATTTTGTGCAATAAAGAGTATCTATCTATCTACTATGTTGTTCATAATGGTCTATAGAAGATGTGGTTAAATTGATGTAAAATGTTCACAAATACTTACACTCTGTATAAATTACTTACATGCTAAATTGAGAGATAGACGCAAATTTTATAATTTGTGTCTAAGCTAGGCTTATACATTTATATGTGTTTATGGTCTTATTTCTACCTCTGGGTTACATTATGATGAATATTTGACAACCGACTATTTATTTCTATTACTAACTAGCCACCCCACAACTCGCGTCCCAGGTGGGAGAGTTTGTCACTTGTTTGTAACTACGTACTGTTTGTTTGTTGGTGTTTTATTTACACAAAAGTGGCTAACTGCTCGCAAAATAAATAGTAGGTCCTCTGCATGATTTAGTGGAGTTTTAAGTTAGCAACTGAATATTAATGCAAATACTTACCTGTTTATAAAATAACGGACAAATATAAAATAAAAATAAAGTAAAGTATCAGCCTATAATACTGTCCCACTGCAGGGCAAAGGCTTCCATCATAGAAATCAAGTCATCGCTACTATAATATATAGTGGAAATGCCTAATGTGAATGGTGATCATAAACCCGAGATTTGTTCAAAACATAGTAGGTACGTACTTTTTGCTCGACACGGAAATCTAACCAAGGACCCTGAATTCACTAGACCAATGGGGCGTACGGACAAAATATTTTTTATGTAAGTAATGTGGCAGATGAGCAAACGGATCACCTGATTGTAAGCTATTGCCGCTGTACATGGAAACCAGCAACAACCGTGGAATCAAAAGTGCCCTCTCTACCCTACCCTCTGATTGGGCCTCCGGTATTCCAACTCAGCAGCCGCTATTTCACGGGTTTTCTGTCGCTGAAAGCCCAATCGGGTTAGTAGGGGGTTTAAAAGGTTGGCAGCGCATTTGTGACTCCATTATGCGGATGTCAATTGGCGGCGGCAATTGCTTACCATCAGGTGATCTATCTGTTAGTTTGTCACCTAACACATAAAAAAGTATATTCGTATTATATATCCCTCTCCTTCAAGACTTGCTAAGTCACATCAATCTTAGTGGCAAGTTATCTTAGCTTAAACTGTCAATAGCCACTGAGCCATCACTCATCGCAGCTCTATGCGATAAGCCACATTCTATTACGAGAGCTTTTCCATTACATTTTATGCATAGTTTATGGTTAGTGATGTTCTAGCGTCGTTATATAGAATACTCTTTTTGACTGGCATGTATTTTTTTATGTGATAGGTGGCAGACAAGCTGGCGGATCATCTGGTAAGCGATTGCCGCTGCCCATAGATACCTGCAACACCAGTTGGGACACGTGTGCGCTGCCAACTTTTAACCCGTTTCCCCCCTATTGGGCCTCCGGTACACTCACTCACACTAACACAGCGTAGGCGCCTAGATTACCTTTGGTCCTCGGACTAGGATAATCTGTATAGCGAGGACCTGGCAATTCACCGATCTCTAACTGACAGTTGTAGCTATAGTATGGCTGTCATTCCATACAAATTGCAGCGTTATATGTATGTGGTTATACCATAGATATTTCCTTGGATCAAGATTGGTCAAATCGGGTCTAAAACTAGTAAATATGAAAGAATAGTGGCCCGCCTTCACTTCTTATCGAATTGTTTGATTTTTATAAAAAAAAAAACATTCTCTCAAAACATACGTTGGTACGGTGGCCAGCACATCAAGTTACTACAATCTGTCAAATTTCTTCAATCGAACCTCACTTTTATATCAAACGTGTTTGGTTCAATATCAACTGAGGAAATTTGACAGATTGTAGTAACTTGATGTGCAGGCCACTGTACATTTAACAGAGTATGTCAACTGTTGCATTAATATCCCAATTACCCTTTAGAACTACAATTTCAACCATTTTATTTCTGAAAAGTTGACGTCGCTGGTTCGTAACTAGATATCCTCAAACAGCTGATCTAAAAGGGTTTCAAGACGGGTGGGCATAGACGAGCGACTAATGCAGTGGTTCCTAACCTTTTTAATGTCACTATCCCTGTGAACAAGTATGGGAATTGAGTTTACCCCTAGCAAAAATAATCAGATTTTTCATATGAGCTCCATACAAATAATTCGAAAAAAAAATAGCTGACTTATTTTCATACCATGCGCATGAAAGCGCCGTGCTACCGTTTACAGCAGAATTGTTTGTTTATTCCTATTTTAATACTATTTCGTGCCATTCCGAGTTACCCCCCTAGAATCTCCGTTTTACCCCTGCCCCCCGCATTATTACCCCCAGGTAAGGAACAACTGGACTAATGACTGACTGACTAAATAATACCGTGGAGGAACCACGATCTTGCATGATTGGGCCGACTCGGCCGGAGTGAGTAATCGGCTTCACAGGAGACTGGCGTGAGGCAGCGCCTGCGCCGTGTCTCGTCAAGTGAATGAGGGTACCGGAGGCTAATTGGGAGGAAAAGGGGGTTAAAAGAAAGTGGGACAGAAGAAGAAAGACGAGTAGACGGATGGTAAGCGTTTGCCGCCGCCCATAGACATCTGCAACACCAGTAAAGAATAAGATATTTTTCGGCAGTAATATGTAGCCTTTATGCTGGGTAATTTGAAGTGTCAGCTAACTCCATACCAAATTTTCTTCAAATTGCTCCAGTCGTTGAATCGTGAAGCATCATTTGGAACGATTACTAACTTAAGTGTCCGTTTTGTGATAGCTTTTAAAAAATGCAATGTGATGAATGAGTGAGTTTGTGTACTGTGTTGGTCTTGGTACTGCGTGTGTGTGTGGTGTAGTAGGTACTGTTTCTTGATATTGTAACTATTTTATGTAGAAATAGAAATAGAAAAATTCTTTATTCAATTTAAGTCCTTAGAGAACATTTATGAATGTCAAATATTATGTAAGCTACCGCTGATTCGGAAAGTCGATTTCTACCTTATATATGTGGTCAATAAATGCTAAGGTTTAACTTAAAAAAAATGTATCTCGTCTGTAACGTCCCTCAGACAACTGTCTACCGACGATCGATCTGTACAATAGCTTTTGTGCAACTTGCATCAACTGGGTGACGCTTTCTCTAATGGTGGCACCTAGATAACTACTTTTATTTTTATGCATTTTAAGGTTCCGTACTCAAAGAATAAAACGCAACCCTATCATTAACCGATCGGTCGCTTTTGGCAACATTGTTGCCAAAATCTACTTTTTTATGTGATAGCAGGCCTGTCCCACTCCGCGTGTAGGTATCGAACTTGCAAGTACATGCGGCGTCCCCTCCGGAGGGGCCAATTAGTAGAAAATCACCAGCGAGCGGCGACGCATGCGCGACAGTCGCGTGCGATAGAAAGAGAACGCACTTCTAGGTATGAATAATAGTAGGTGTAGAACGCTGGGCGGTCGGAATTTCAACTTTATGTTATGGTAGACTGAACTTTTATTTTTCTATAAACGGTTTTTAGAAGTGGGCTTTCTGTACTTGTACTATTAAGTATTCTGTGGTGATAGGTTGCAGACGTGCAGACGGATCACCTGATGGTAAGCGATTGCCGAGAGGTCTAGCAGTCAACCTTTGGGTCAAGCAGAAAGGACAAAGGAGCGGCGAAAGGAGAAGTTTAAATTATTATTGCAAATCACAGTATGTATGTGTATGTGTACTGTAGATCAATCTTTGCACGAAACTAGTGCTAAACGTTCCTTATACAGCCGATATACGGCGTTTATACAGCTCCTCGTGTCTGTTGTGTCAGCAACTCGAAACGTATTAGCTCCTCGGATAAACACGGGAACAACACCGCCGATATTGGAAACGGAAAACGGATAACATCTAAAGATTAGATTTGTGTTTGTGAGTGAGTGGTTCAATTGTACTAGTTCACTCAGGCGGATCTAGCTCTCAGAAGAACTACGTATAGAAGAACCACCATTGAAGAAATACAAAACTGTTGAATTTTTTCAATGGGTTGTCATCTTATTGTCGAACACATTAAGTTGAATATGAATTGAGGAAATTGGACAGTTTGTGGTAACCTGATGTGTGGCTGTCTGTACCTAAGCACAAACTGCACATTTTATAAAGAGATAACTTCTATAGACATCGATGGGGCTTATAGGTAAACCGAAAACACGAAACGCTTGCGCGTTGTAATTGGACACAGCGCCATCTATTGGTTCGTTTCTGAATTACGGTCCCGAAGTGAAGTGAGGGCGGGCCTCTTGTTAATAATACTTAAGTACCTAATAGACAGAATTGCGACAGAAACAGATAGATTTGGTAGGATGAAGAAAAATGAACTACTGAACTAGATGAGTGATTTAGTTTTTATGATCTAACTAAACTATTCTTTTCAATTTAGTGAACTGTTTTGCGTAAGTCTATAACGATCTGACGTCCGAAGCGATAAATGTTAAGAGAATTTATTAGTAGAAATGCTGGAAATATAGGTAAGAGTTATTGTTGTTAAAGTGTATTTCACCGAGATTTTACACTTCTGGCTGTTGCCATGGTTCGGAAAATACTGTGATCCGTAAATAAGTACCGTAAATATTTCGTTTAATTAATTTTTCAATTGAATCTCTAGTGAACAATCTGCTAAAAGGCCAGGATTTTTTACATTTTTGGGTGGTTTGAACACAGCAGAAAGATGTAGTGTTGAGAGACACATGATGCAATGATGTTGATGGCGTAAGTAGTGTTAACAATTTTAAGAAAAATTTGTTTCTAGTGCATGACCCGGTTTATTTTCTGTAATAGTTCAAGTCTGTACCGAAAGATAGCGTTGGGTGTCGATTACACCGCGCAAGTGTATCACCTATTTGGATTACTTACTATTGGGATTTTGGATTATTTAAAACACTTGTCGTTATCACTCCGGTCGAGCCAGTTCATTCATGCCGAAACGTGGCCGTCCCACGGTAGTAGAATTGACCTTTTTATTAATAGTATGGATAACGATTTATCAAATGGGACCTATAATCATTTCTTTTGTCCATTTCATCCATTTCCATTAATTGCACTTGTAGCTACAAACGATCTGCTTTTTACTGCCCCACCAATTAATCCGACGGTAATGTAACATGTTTTTATTGTAACGTGTATTCGTTCTCTCCGTATAATAAATTGTTCAACAATATCGAGCTTGTTTTGGGTAATTCATTCATTAAATAAATTGGTAAACAACTATACACGGAACTGAGAGGCTATTACAAAACGAGAAGGCTTATGAGGTAAACCGAAAAAGCGAAATGCTTGCGCGATTTATGCAACGTTCAGCGCCATCTATTGGTACGGCTTGAAATGAATCTCCCGAAACGAAGTGAGGGCTACTAGTCCTTAAATCAAAATTAAAATAACAAAGAGAAAAAAATATATTAAAAATTATCCCAGGATTACGTCACCGGGATTTGCGTGACGCAAAAAAGGGTTAGCCAATTTAATTAAAAAAAGGTAAGCATAAAACGCTTTTTTTATTAAGTATCCACTGCGGGGAAACACTTTGCCATGATGGTGAGGGATGTACAAGATTTGAGGTTAATCTAAGGTTAAGTTGACGTACGACGACGGATTAGATAGACTTATTATTATTAGGTTGAATATCAATTGAGGAAATTTGACAGGTGGTGGTAACCTGATTATTTTGTGACTGACTGTACTTATCTAATACATTTTTGAAGGAAGTGGATATGTCGACAAAGATACTTTCTGCTGAGTACTAGCGTAATCGTAATATGAGCACAATACTTTTTAAAGCTACGAATTCTTTAAAATATTCGTGCTAACCCCTATGTTCGCTAAACACAGCTCCAGCTACTCCCAAATAATATGATTTGCCATAGCACTATAGAAACCAGGGAAAAAGAAGGCACCATAATTAATCAACTAAATAGAATTTCTAATTAGAACTACCAACCAACGTAACCGGCAGCGAAAGGCTTCAAGTTGTCAAAAGCAGGGGTTAAACAGCTCACGTGGCCGCAAGCTTACCTACTCAATAGCCGTGCTAACGATTACTTAGCTGATTTGCCTACATTAAATTGATGCTGTGTTGATGAGCGATAGTTATCAATGGGCAGGGCACATTGCGAGGAGAACAGACGGCCGTTGGGGTGGAAAGGTCCTTGAGTGGAGGCCACGCGCAGGAGGCCGCAGTCGTGGCAGGCCTCCCACCAGGTGGACCGACGATCTGGTAAAGGTCGCGGGAGTCCATTGGATGCGGGTGGCACAGGACCGATCTGTGTGGAGAACTTTGGGGGAGGCCTATGTCCAGCAGTGGACGTCTATTGGCTGAAATGATGAGTTATCTTAGTCATTGTTTAGATAATGTTACAACTGGTGCTTAATTACTGTGAAACTGTAAAATTTCTTCAATCAACTCTTATCTTACTATCATACACATTAGGAATATCAACTGAGGAAATTTGGCAGGTTGTGGTAACCAGATGTGTCAAAGCCAAATAGTAACTGTTTTTTTTTTATTTGTTCACAGGAGAACCAATGCATGCGAATCAAGATCTTAGGCGACTGCTACTACTGCGTGTCAGGCCTACCGGTGTCGAGGCCTAACCACGCCTACAACTGCGTCAATATGGGCCTGCAGATGATAGACGCCATAAGGTAAATACATTCATTTGTTTCATTTTTTATGTGATAAGT
The DNA here is from genome assembly GCA_014851415.1 of Cnaphalocrocis medinalis. NCBI lineage: Eukaryota > Metazoa > Arthropoda > Insecta > Lepidoptera > Crambidae > Cnaphalocrocis > Cnaphalocrocis medinalis. Next base: position 2,589,610 of record CM026287.1, on the reverse strand, counting down.
GGTAGACGAGCCGACGAATCACCTACTAAGGAATAGAACAACTTGCCAGCTTCTGTATTTCCAGAGAGCTACAATTTAGGTGTCTTTAAGTCGAGAGTGAATAGGCTTCTTCTGGGAAAGCACGTTACATCTTAGACCTCATTGTCACTCTCCATCAGGTGAGATGAGGTCAAGTGCAAACCTATCTAATATTAAAAAAAAGAGTGGCTCAGTTGTTCTAGTTCACTCAGGCGGATCTAGCTATATATTGGGCTGGGAAAATATGATATCTTGATGCCATCGACACGAAAAGAAGAAGACCAGATGGTAAGCGATTACCACCGCCCATAGACACCTGCAACACCAGTAGAGTCACAAGTGCGTTGCCAACCTTTAATACCCTTTTCCCTATTGGGCCTCCGGTACCCTCACTCACTGCAGGCACTTAGTGTGAATAGCTGGAACTTCAACCATGTAGGGATGGTAACCCAATCATCGCCTAGTTTCACGACCACGACCACTCTGTCAAGAGTGATCATCATCATCATCATCATCAGCCCGGTAGTACCCACTGCTGAGTATAGGCCTCCCTTCCCTTTCGCCAATGTGCCCGGTCCTGAGCTGCTCGGATCCATGTAGCCCCTCCTATTTTAGCGATGTCGTCGACCCATCGCGCCACCGGACGACCTGGACTTCGTCGGCCGTTTCTTGGACACCATTCGGTCATAATCTTGCTCCACCTGCCATCACCGCGCCTAGCTAAATGTCCTGCCCAATTCCACTTTAGTTCTATCACTCTCAATCCGACGTCCTGGACTTTAGTCCTGCGTCGGATTTCAGAGTTCCTGACTCGATCTTGAAGTCTGATGCCGAGCATACTCCTCTCCATGGCCCTTTGTGCTACTCTTATTTTGTGCACAGTCTCCTTAGTGAGAGTCCATGTCTCGGCACCATAAGTCATAGTTGGCAGGATACATTGGTCATAGAGACGGGTTTTCAGGCATTGCGGGATCTCTTTTGACCTCAAAACGTCGTCCAGTTTACCAAACGCCGCCCACCCGAGCTCAAGAGTGATACCGGCTGAAAATAAGAAAAATCGGGTATTTGACTAATATTGATACTCTATCAAAATATTGGTAAATAAGAACCAATGGCCAAAATTTTCAGTTAAAAATATAACATCTAGCTGGTTTTATAAGCATTCAAAGTTTCATGGGAAGTTCATATATATATATATATATATATATATATATATATATATATATATATATATATATATATATATATATATATATATATATATATATGTATCGTTGAACATTTTGCACCAACTTTTATTATAAAACCATTTACTTAACCGAAACATTTGATATAGCTACCAAACAAAATTTACTAGACGCGCACACAGAAGTTTGAGATGTGACGTCACAATTCAATAGCCATTTGTATAGAGCGTTTTTGGGCTTGCTCAATATGTGCTCTTAAAGTTGTGATATCTCAGGTAATTAAAATGAGAATCAAGTGATTCTTTCAACGATGTTTTTTAAATTGAGGCGTCTTCTCACATAAAAAAAAGTCTAATACCCAATTTTGGTAGCTAAGTCTCTACACAGTATATGTTTGCACCGTTAAGTATTATTGCATATTTTTTTACACGTTGTATATTTATTATAATTTTTGCAGATTCGTCCGCGAAGCCACCGGGTTCAACGTGGACATGCGCATCGGCATCCACACGGGCAACGTGCTGTGCGGCGTGCTGGGCCTGCGCAAGTGGCAGTTCGACGTGTGGAGCGATGACGTCACGCTCGCCAACCATATGGAGTCGGGGGGAATCGCTGGGTAAGTTGTGTACCTCTCTCTGCGAATTGCGTCGCTCAAGTGGTAATGGGCAGGGCACATTGCGAGGAGAACAGACGGCCGTTGGGGTGTTAAGGTCCTTGAGTGGAGGCCACGTGCAGGATGCCGCAGCCGTGGCATGCCTCCCACCAGGTGAACCGATGATCTGGTCAACCGTGTGGAGGACTTTGGGTGGAGGTCTATGTCCAGCTGTGGACGTCTATTGGCTGAAATGATGATGATGACCTCTCTCTCTCAAGGCGTCATTTGTGACACCAGAATGCCGGTTAGGTCGAAGGGGAAAGAACATTTGTCTAAGGGAAAGAAGGAAGTCTCTGTATGGCAGTGAGACAATGTATGTGATGTTGCATTTAATTTTATAGATAGATTATTTTTATTGCATGATAAATTTCTTTACTTAATGCTATGGTCATATTATATAAATTAATCTTGATTTTGTCTTATTTATTGATTAATTTCGTATTAATTTGGAATAATATAGGGTTCTTAATGAATAAATAAAAAAAAAAATTATGAAAAAATTCATTAATGACCTAATATTTCTGAATGAAAAAATGATTTCACTTGTAAATTTTAATTGATTGACATTACTTTTTTGGACTCCCGCAAAGAAAAATTGAAAAATTGCGTCCGAACCACTGATTAAAAAGAAATAATTTAATTTTTTTATATAAAAATTAAATGCTACCAATGAAATCATTGCAATTTATTCCTGCACTTACAAAAAATATCGAAGGAATCAGGTGGGCCAACACTGTCCCACCGTTCCACCCATAAATACATTTTATAAAATAAAGAAGTTATGCCCTTTTCCATGAAAATTGTATTATGACTTTTCTTGTAAGAATTGGTCTTCTTGACCCTAAATAGCAGTATCAAAAGGTACCTAAATGAGAGCAAGAAAAATAAATTAGGACCAAACCAAGTTTGCTTCAAGTTAAAGAAAATTTTGTAAATTTATTTCCTTAAAAGATTTTGCCTGGAAAACTGAAAACCAAAAGCTGAAAAGTGAAATCAACGCCATATTATTCGAGAAACAATTTGCATTCATGAATATTTTTAAATTTTATTTTAAGCGTGCATTTTAAATGAGTGGAAAATCTCCATTTAGCATTCAGAGAGGAAGAGAAAAGATACCCGTGGCCCATTTTTAACACTCTCGCTGAACCTTGTAACCGCGGGAGAGCCACGCTTCGGCTTGATTGAGCCGGCTCGACCGGAATGATACCACGGTATAACAGAAGACTGGTGTGAAGCAGCGCCTGCGCTTTGTTTGCCAACCTTTAACCTCCTCCCCCCTTTCTGAAATAGGGGGAAGGGGGTTCAAGGTTGGCAACGCACTTGTGACTCTACTAGTGTCTATGGGCGGCGGCAATTCCTTACCATCAGATAATCCACCTGCTTGTCAGTCCACCTATCCTATAAAAAACTCACGCTTGTACAAGATCTGGCAACAAGCAATTAATTTTTCAAACAGTCAACCCTTTAAAGTGTTCGCTTTATGTACAAAGCGCTTTTAGCCAAAATGGCCGCCGGGTGATCGCGTGACAGCTAGTCTTTGGACAGCTGAGGCACAAAGGCATGCGGGAATATGTGATGACATGTTGACGAATCCCTCGACGTGTCGAGGTGTTGTGTACTAAAACCTTGGAGTTGTACATAATAATAATATATTAATAAAATAACATAAGCCTTTATTTACTTTTTTCATGTGACCAGATAAGCAGACGGGTCACCTGATGGTAAGCAATTGCCGCCGCCCATAGACACCCTCAACACCAGAGCGGAACCACAAGCACAAAATAATTACACACAGAAAGTAGGCTGCCCACTAAGAGCTAAAAACGTGTCATGTACTCACGCATGCGCACTAACGAGGAAATACGCCTTTTCGACCACATTAATTCTAGCCTATGACATAAGATTGTCGAACTGTCGAGGTCTGTGGAAGAGGCCGCGCACTTATGTACATACTCATGCCGGGCAACAACCCTAGCATATGTCAACGAACTCTTCTAAATTCAAAATCAGGCTGAGTCTACCTTCAGTGTGTAATTTATTATTTTGTGCCACAAGTGCGTCTTTTTTAACCCCTTTTCTCCCCATTTTTAGGATAGTAGCTTTGCAAACTAGAATCAACCCACAAAAAGTTACGAGGGTAGTCAAACTTTTGATGTAGAAAACGTAATGGAGAGTCTCTTAAAGTGGATATGTATTGGTAACAAATACTCGTACACATTTTAATAGACTAATATTGAAAATAATTATTGTGTCGATTTCACCCGAAATGTGGGTTGGTTTTTGTTTGCTAAACTATGTCCAATTTTCGAATCAAATTCCCGATTTATTATCCTACCCTAATTACAATGAAACAACTAATTAAGTTGTGCTCTACCCATATACTTTATCTTAACTTAGTAGATATAACTTCGTAGATACGTAGGTATGTATAATAAATTCACACAACATCTCCTACATTGACCAGACTCTATACTTACAGATATCAGACAACAGAGGAAACAAAAATATAATACTCTTGTAACACCCAGACACTGAACAAACACAAGTATTCATTGCACAAATGTCTGTCCAGGGTGGGGATCGAACCCACGACCTTTGGCGTATGAGGCAGGGTCACCACTACTAAATGCGACATCCGGCCAGTTAATCTAATGAAAATGGTATATTGTCTAATTTAATTTAGTACCTAATAAGAATAAGAATGAATTTATTGACATAATATAAAGCTTACAATTTCTTTATGACTACAAATACTCCACTAGGCTCACAGGCCTGTATCTGGGTATCTAGTGAGTGTCTAATAGTTAACAAAATTTTTCGTACCTAGAATCTTGTAGCTTCGGTTAATAATAGGATTAGTTAGTTAGGAGCAAAATGCCAAGGGGCAATCATAAAGATACTGTTGGAATGGGAATATTCACTCCAGAGCAAATCACATAATCCTCTTACAGCGACACTAAACTTCGCAAGTCTTCCAAGTTTGCCTTTAAAATTGCATTTGTAAATTGTCTTAGAGTTAGAGTTAAGAAGAAAGTTAAGAGTATTATCAATTAAAAGTGAATTTAATTCTTAAAAAGTTGGTGTAAATAATAATAAATTCACAGAACACCTCGCATATTGAGTTTACTACGTGGTAGCACAATATAATTACACACAGAAGGTAGACTCAGCCTGATTTTGAATTAAGAAGAGTTCCTTGTTATATGCTAGGGTTGTTGCCCGGCATGAGTACATAAGCGTGCGGCCTCTACCACAGACCTCGACAGTTTGACAGTCTTATGTCATAGGCTAGGATTAATGTGGTTGAAAAGGCGTATTTTCACGTTAGTGCGCATGCGTGAGTACATGACACCTTTTTAGCTCTTAGTGGACAGCCTAGTTTCTGTGTCTAATTATTTTGTGGTGGTAGGTAGCTTAAGCACTTATGTTACAGATATCTGATAACAGAGGAAATTTTATACAAATATATACCTTCTTAAATACATAATATAACACACAACCACTGAACCTAGAGTAAGATGGCACGTTTGCTAATGACCATGTATCATGTTGATCAGGTTCATTTATCATAGGTGTAAACCATTTTGGCCAAATCGAGTTATCATCATCATCATCAACATCATTTCAGCCAATAGACGTCCATTCTTGCACATCGATCTGTAGGTATATTCAAAGTATTGAAATTCGCAAAGAAAAGATTATACGTCCCAATGAGTAATATACCTAAACCAAAATATACACATCTAGTGGTCTTTAGTCTCATGTTTAGAAAATGCCAAATATTACCTAAAAGTATATTTTGCAAATGGGGCCTTTATTGGTGGCGGCACCTTAAATGCGTTCACGATGTATGGCTTTCGAAGGTTGGTATCCAAAACAATAGTACCGGCAGGAGTAGTTCAACTTGTACTATCTTCCGAGTAGTTTATTTCCCGGTAATTGCCACGTGAACGCACGCTGCTGCACTTTGCCCAGTTTATCTAGTAAAAATTGTGTCTGCTCTCACCGTTAAAAGCTTTCAGGGGTCATCAAAGAACTAATATGGGCACTGTCGGTATAATACTACAGACTTTGAGTGGCGTGCAGGCTGGGATAGCCTAAGGGTGTGTTTTCAGAAAAAACACATCTTATCTCTGATGAGTTATGAACAATGTGGTTGGTAATTTTTTTCAAGGCTCCGCTTAACTCCACACAGCTCAGCTTCTGTGGAAACGCACCCTTACTAAGGAATGGTTTACACTGTGCGAGTTGCTGGCAAGCCAGTAGAATGACTTTACCTGCCACGGTGGGGATTCCACCACCGTGAGGGTATTTTGGTCGCACTTTAAAGCAACGGCTGTGCTTGGGGTTCACCCGGATCGAGCCAAAAATGTGTCCCGAGTTTTTTTGTTAAGAAATTCCCAGTGTCAGTCTGAATGAGCGGTCTTATTTCCCCGTGCCTCGGAAAGCACGTTAAGCCGTTGGTCCTACGCCCGATCTCTCTTCGGTTGTGTCACACTGGCGCCCCATCGAATTAAGAGGGCAAGGGAATAGAGTGCCTGTATTTGCGCACACACTTGAGCTCGAGATAATTATATCCAGCGTTCGTGGCTGATCGGTAAGATTGGCTGCTGTAGCTTTTAGTAAACGGTTACAAAGTGATAAAATAATATTCCTTGACTTACATTTTTCCACTGTTGTCAACGACTATTTTCTGTTACTTTATTATCTGAGCCACTTGTTCAATTTAGATCTCGAACAAGTCAAGTCAAATAAAGTTATGAGGTTATGAAACGGAATTACTTGTTAACATCGAAAGGCAAAGAAATTACCTATCAAAGAATTAATATTTTCTTATCAATAGCGATGTACAAATAACGAATCAAAATTTATATTTCATCTGAATTTCCAAGGTCAAGTAGAAAATTGTTTGCTTTTTGCGAGAAGATGGGAAAGGAAATTTTCCTTTGTAATAACTAGGGTTGGTAAAGCAATTACGGTTACTGAAAAAAGTAAAAAAGTAAAGTATCAGCATATAAATACTGTCCCACTGCAGAGCAAATCATAATCATTTATTAAGGACAAACGCGATAGAATTCAAGTCATCATTATTATGATGGGATTAGGCTTTAATCACTACGCCTGCCTAATACGGATTGGTAATCACAACCGACTACAATTGGTTACTGAAAAATTAAAATTCTACTGCTCCTTCGTAATATTCGCCCAATCGGGGAGAAAGCGGGTAAAAGGTTAGCACCGCGCTTGTGACTCTTCTGTAGAACTATCATGAGTTTGAAATACTATCCTCGCTATCGTGTTGTGTTTTCCAATAAATAAATAAATAAAATTAAGTAAATATCGAAAACTATCGCTTTGTCTCTTTCATTGTGATGCATTTGAAATAGACAGAGCAATAGTTTACGTTATGTCAGTTTTCGATGTCTACTCATGATATCGCTACTGATCTGTATGGGCGGCAATCGCTTACCACCAGCTGGTGACGTCTGCCACCTACCACACAAAAAACATTGTTTCGTAGTTTTCTAGTAAAGTGACAACCCTATAACACAATCAGTATTTTGTCCAGTGAGCTGGAAGTCCATTGAGTGATTGGATTTTTTAAAATTCTAAAACTTTGCTAATCAACTGTTGAAATTTATTCAATAGGTTTTCTCATTATTGTAATGAACCTTAACTAGATTTTCATGCAATCAGCTTTAGATATTATTTAATAGGTTAGTTTAAGTATTTCAAAAGGGAGAAACGTGCCTTTTTTGTTAGTGGTAAGCGATTGCCGCCGCCCATAGACACCTGCAACACCAGTAGACTCTAGAGCCGTGATATAAAGTAGATTCCTTTAATTAATAGTAACTACACATCCGTACTTCACATATAATGCGGCCCGGACCTTAGTGCTCACATTGTTATGTGTGGCTCTTGAGCAGCAGCAAAGAGTGACGACTGCTGCTCTAGAGTCACAAGTGTACAGCCAACCTTTCACCCCTTTCCCTCCAATTGGGCCTCCGGTACTCTCTCTTACTCGACAAAACACAGCGCTGGCGCTGCTACACGCAGTAAGTTAGGCCGTGGTGTCACTCCTCTCGAGCCAGCCCATTTATGCCGAAGCGTGGCTTTTCCGCCGTCGAACTTCCAGCCGAACAGTCTGCAACCAATCACATAAAAAAGGCATGCATATTTTCAAAGTTTGCCGGCTCTGATAGAGCCCGCCTACCAACTAACCTAAATCATGGAGTCTATCTATTTACTTACCAACTTTAATATGTGTGTTTGCAGACGAGTTCACATCACGAAGGCCACTCTTCACCAGCTCGGAGATAGGTTTGAGGTGGAGCCAGGAGATGGGGCGTCCAGAGAAGGCTATTTGGCTGATCACAAAGTGGAGACATACCTCATCATTCCACCTAAGGTATGAACCATTACAAAGTTTTTTATAGTGGCACAGTATTGGATCTCCTTAGCCTGGTGGTAAGCAAAAGGAGCGCCTACGTTGCAGTTACAACAGACGCGAAGGCACGGCATCACATCATCATTTCAGCCAATAGACGTCCACTGCTGGATATAGGCCTCCCCCAATATTCTCCACACGGAACGGTGCCATGCCCCCCGCATCCAAGGAATTCACGCGACCCTCACTTGATCGTCGGTCCACCTTGTGGGGGGCTTGCCGCGGCTGCGATTTCCTGTTCGCGACATCCATTGAAGGACCGTTCCGCCCCAACGGCCGTCTGTTCTCCTCGCAATGTGCCCTACCCATTGCCACTTGAGCCACGCCATGCTCTTTGTCAGCGACCTAACATCTTCTGCGGATCTCATCATTTCCGACACGATAACACAAGGAGATTCCGAGAGTAGCCCTCTCTATTGCCCTCTTCTCTCTAAGCCTTATTATAATGTTAACTTAACATTAACTACATAAGAATGGTTGCAAGCGAAATAGTCTAACAGTTATTAATACCTGAGTGAATAACAAAGACTAGTAGAGTAATAAAAAAAAATAATAATGTGCTCTTAATATCTCTGAGTGAATGCAAATTACCATCATCTTTATTTCCCTTCCTACTAATTGAGCATTAATTTTCTCTAAAGCCACAATACCCGACTCTGAGGTACCTATTCTAATTACCCGCCATCTTGGCAATTTTGCCCTAAAATGCTTTTGTGTAGGCCTAAACGGGTTGCTTTTTTTGGTAATTTTAATTTTTCTCATACAACTCATAAAGTTATACTCGTATAATATTGCCCATAGACACCCGCAACACCAGTGGAGTCACAAGTGCGCTGTCACCTACTAACTCCTTTTCCTGCCGATTGGGCATCCGTCCTCACTCACTCGGCAAAACACAGCTCAGGCGCTGCTTCATACCAGTCTTCTGTGAGGCTGTGGTATGGTATTACTCCCGGTCTAGCCGGTCTATTCATGCCAAAGCGTGGCTCTCCAACTAGTACCTAGTAGTATTGGAATTTAAACCAGGCCCTAGTCGAGCCACTCCATACAATCTGTGACACCTTTACTCGTGAAATAGTCAACATACAGACATAATTGAGTTCGCGGTACATCTGGTTTACAGCAATTCAGTTTCATTTGTGAGCGGTTTCAGCGTGGTTTGAGCTATATGAGAAAATTAAATGTTTTGAATTGCTCTTTGGCAGTTAAATGATGTTTCAAATTAATTGAAGAGACTGGGTTCAATATTCGTGGAAGAAACACTATAGCTTTGAATGGCAAAAGTTCGTGTAAGCTATGTGTAAGGTTTAGCGTTTAGAAATTGCTAAGACAAGATGTTTACAATGCACACAATTTAACAGTGGGAGATCCACGATTCGGCATGAATGAGCCGGCTCGACCGGAATGGTACCACAGCCTCACAGAAGACCCGGTGTAAAGCAGCGCCTGCGCTGTGTTTTGCAGAGTAAGTGAGGGTACCGGAAGCCTATTTGGAGGGGAAAATGGGTTAAAGGTTGGCAGTGTAGTACTGTTGTTGCAGGTGTCTAAGGGTGGCGGTAATCGCTGACCATCAGGTCATCCGTCAGCTCGTCTGCCGTTTATTACATAAAAAGCACTATAAGCTTTTGCGATACGTATTACAAAGTTATGAGTAAGGTTTAGGGTTTCACAGGAAATTGCTAACACAAGATGTTTACAATGCATGTAATATAGCGCGGGAGCGCACGAAAAATATCGTTGCTAATATGATTAACAGACGTGTGTGACATTTAGGACAGACTTAACTCTGTGTATAGTAACGATTAAACTACCGTAGAAGAAAAGCAATCGTAGTAATAGTTTTGATTGCTATAATCATATTATAAACTAGTGGCTCCCGGTGAACTTCGTTCCACCTACTTTTTGTTTAATTTCTCACCTTTTAGACCTTCCCTGGACTACGACAAACATTTTAAAACTAAAATCAGCTCAATCGGCCCAGCCGTTCTCGAGTTTTAGCCAGACTAACGAACGGCGATTCATTTTTATTTATATAGATTGTATAACATGAGGCCATTGTGTAGCAAGATTGCACCCTATAATTCCATACATCACAAATTAAAAAAATGTATTTTTTTACATCAAAATTTCAATCAGTGTCCTAATTTGAGTATACGTACCCATTTTTGAATCAACAGAAGATACATATAGAGCGATCTTCTAATCACATAGGTTCCCTATAACATTTTATTCAAGGGAGAGGGCCTACTTTGAAGTGGGCGTTACGACCAAATCAGATTATCCCTCCCTTTCACACGCGCTGTGCACGTTCTTGTTTGAATGTGACAGGTATATTCTTATTCGTTATGGGACGGCGTCATTATAAGCCACCAATAAAGTCAGTTAATCAGATTAACGACGATATACGAACACACAACCAAACCTGTTATTTTTTAAGTTATAAAATACGCGTTCAACTAACTTGTTGTGACAGTAAATATAAAATGACAGAAATTCAATTAGTCTTGGTAAAATTTCTAAGCTACCTCTTGGTCTACGCTTCCATAACATATTTTGATCGGAAACTTCAAATAAGCAGTTACTTGCCAAGGTCCTGCGTAAACATCATAATATATTCAGTTCAATTAGTGGTTAATGGAGTTGTTACAAGTATATTTTCTTATGCCTAACTATGTGGTAGTTTCGGGACATTAGTTTGAAACGGCACCAATAGATGGCGTTGGGTGTCGATTAGATCGCGTGTTTAGTTTATGGGGATGAGAAAGATTAGATCACAAACTTGAGCTATACATATAGTAGTGTGTTTGTACATGTTAAACAAGTATGGGCTGTACGACTGTTGTGTAAATAATATAAAATAAATAATGTGATGATTTTAGTTTAATTTTTCTTTGATGAATTCGACTGTAACGGCTTGTCATAAATCCGCACCCTTTCTTTTAATTAACATACAATTTGTACTGGTATTTCTAATTTCAACTTTCCTAAAATTCCAATTAAAACTTTTCGAGTTATACGAGCACGCAGTATGTTGATGATAACTGATGTTAAAACGACTTATCTTCTTGAGATACGTTAAAATTTTTAATTCCAAATTTTGGTAGCACAGCGATAAAGTGAGTTAACTTCAAAGTTACGGCTGCGCTTAAAAACGACTTATCAACGATCAGGAAATTAAAAATCCCTAGGTTGACCTTAAGGTCAACCTAGGGATTTTCAATTTCCTGATCGAGTCAAAATGTGTACCAGAGTTTTTTCTTATAAAAATCGTAATGTCAGTCAAAGATCTGGAAGTTAGCGGTCTTGTAATCCTCGTGCCTAGAAAAGCACATCGGTCCAGTGCCTGATTCATCTTCGAAGCAGAATCAGAATCTTTTATCTGTTCTTAACATAATTGTAACTTTGTTGTAAGTTCTGATTGTAGTTTAAGTATTCTGATTTTCGGACGAATCACTTTGTTGTTCGATCGAAATATGAGAGTAAGAGAATAAAGAACGCAATTGTGCTTGCTCACACATTTGAGCCCATCTTAAGAGAATATTACTTATTACTTGAAACAGAATTCAGTACGAATAAGTGGAATGTTATCCTAAAATTTCAGAGATCGCGGACTCAATCCTCGCGGGATGTCGAGAATACATTAATTTGAGTAAAGTGTGGTTTTGGTTTCAAGGTTAGCATATTCAACCCTTAATATTATATGATAGCCTAAAACAAAATAAAAACTGACGGTTTAGGTGCAATCGGAGCACACGTTTTTGACGTACATAAAGTGCTGAAAACATAACTCTTTCTTATTAACTCTGCTGAAGTAGGTTACCCTACTTCAGAGTTCTACAAAGGATTGATTTTACCGCACGTGTGAAAATCCGAACAATGCAGATTTTCCTCATGATTTTTCCGTCCCTCCGAGTTAATGGTAGAAATACTCATATATTTGAAAATTCCAGAGGTGCAGCTTAGATTCGAACAGCGATCTCCTGTATGGAAGGCGTGTTCTTATCTACTGAGCCACGATTGCTCTTGTTTTTTTATATTGAGGACTATCAAGATGACCTCACTCCGCTTGATGGTAAGCGGCCGTGAGATCCAAAGATGAGATTGACAGGCACAAAAGAACTGACAAAGTGTCCATTGATGTCACTCCTCAACCTGAGGGCTGCTGAGATGCGTTCACGCCCGCCAAAAACTCAGGATTGTAAGAAGGAGGAAACACATGAACTGGAAGGGCGTTCCACACACATAATATTAAACTATACCACAGCTACTATCATGTCATCCATTTTGCCATCATATTATTTTGTTCTTAATAAAACTTCTTTTGTTTTAACGTCGTAAGACCCAAAAGGCCAAAATAATTGATTTTCTATAGTGTCTGCTGTCTGGGCCTTGCGACGATAAATAAAACGTCAGTTTTGGAAGTCAATTAAACATATTACAATAATCTCATTACAGAAACCAGGCGTCTCTGAGAACGGGCGTCTCTCCGTCTGCACCGTCACAGACCGCAAAGCCAGCATCGTCTCCTCAATATACCAGGACGTGTCGCCCACCAAGCACAAGGACAGCCTCAGCCCAGCTCCTTCGCAGCACAGTTTTAACGAGCACGATGTACTTCCCAAGATTTTGAGGACTGAATCTATGAGGACCACTCCTGGTGGTTAGTATTTTTTCTATTTACGTAATTACTACGCTGACTCAGCGAACCAAGGTAAATCCTGACGTCCGACGTCAAAGTTCGCCATCTTTTTCGGTCCTGTGCCAATTCCGACCGATCATGCACGTTTAGTGCATTAAGGTCCTTGGTGACTTCGTCCCTCCAGCGATATCTCGGACGCCCCATATGACAGCGTCTTGTTGGTCGTCTTAGATAAGGTCTTTAGGCTGCTGTTGCCTTTTTTTACGACAGGAAAAACGAGCCACCTGATGATGAGCAATCATCGCCAATGGATGTCCACTACAACAAAAGGACTGTATATGCATTGCTGGCCTTAAATGGAGACGTAGAAGTTTCTTGGCACATCCCGTGATGCTACTTAAGTCATCTGTAACAAATATAACGCCCTGTGTATGTATGTAAAGGATTCTTATACATTCGAATGCACTGGTTCAGAAATACCGCAGCGAATAGTGGTTTCCTCATTGAGGAGTTTGGAAATGATGGAATTTGTATGAGGCTGAAGTCATGAACGATAATCGATTCCTTTCGGAAAATTGTAGCTCTGTATGAAGAGGTCAGGCGGGAAATACCCGAAGACTAATTATTTTGCCTTAAGGGGATACAGACGGGTATGTATGTATCGATGCTTTGAATTAAAGCAAATGCGATCAAACGATCGCGATAGATATAGATCTACGTCTTTTTGGTGTCACTTTCTTTGTCCTTTTGGAATGCCACTGCTATTAATATTGTGCGAGAAGATGAATTGACACTATCACTCATATAACTTGGTTCAGTTACCACACTCACCGTAATGGGCTGACTACACCTTAAGAGGTACCAACCTCCTACGGGGTAGTCAGCCCATTTTGGCTATAGGCAAAGATGCTAATAACGTGGATCTATCTCTACGGCACCAGCTATACTTGCACTAGTTTTCAGGCTATAGTTAATATCAATTTGTACATAAGTGGCATTTGGTCTTATGAAATTTATTTAAGTAATCTTCTATTTTTGTTCCATGAAGCTCCTCCGAAGGTTCTCAGGACGGAGTCTATGAGAACTAGTCCTGGAGGTAAATGAGAGCGTGTAACTAGTGACATTGCACGCTTTTTTCGAGTCCACATTATATTCCTTTTTGCGGTTTTAATGCACTTTTAAACAAAATCATTGAGAAGTGCGCTTCATTTTCTTAAAGTTGCTCCTCTTTTAAGTTTGGAAATGACGTTTTGTCATCAAAATTTTTTTTTTATTAAATGCTTATAATCTACTTTGTAATGAGTTGCCCTGTTTTAATTACTCAATAACAAAATAAATTTCTTGCTAAATATCGTTATAGCTAACATTGTCTTTTTTCTAAAAATATTTTGTCAAGTACATATTTAATAAAAGTTATTTTGTTTTCTGTATAAAAACTGATGTCTGTGTGATTTTATTTTGAGATTTTCAATTAATCTTTTGATAAATGTTTGAGACGTTTGAAAAGAACAAAAACTAACTTGATAAATATTATTATTCGTTTTTTTTTTTTGTGTTTTTTGGATGGAGAGTGTATCACGTGTGGTGCTAGAGTGATGTACCTATTCTTATATTCGTTTGTTTTTACAATATTATATTTTTGTTCTATAAAGTGTCTCCGAAGGTTTTGAGGGCGGAGTCTATGAAAACTAGTCCAACAGGTAAATTGAAGCGTGAAACTTTATAGTGCGCTTATTTTTCGCAACATTTGAATTTTTCATTTGATGATGCAATACATTTTTTTCTTTCTCATATTCAGTTTAGTTTTATATTTTGATGCACTAACTTCCTGTAATCAGATGCAACTTTTTAATACTTTCTATCTAATGATTTAATTGCTTAAGTTGCCCATATCAAAATCAAAATAATTTTCTTACTAAAATAAAATCACAAAAATTAACAATTTCTCTGATTTTCCAAATACGACATCATAACAAGTCAATATATTTTTATAATGTCTTACTCAAAATTTAATTATGTACCTACTACCTTATTTATTTGTCTTTTTGGTTTTGATAACATTGATGAATAGCTGAGATGTATGAAAGAACAAACATACGCCTGCCTGTTTGTTATAACAGTGATGATAATAATACATTACATTAACTTATTACAAAATTATTTAAGGTCTGTAATACTCGTAGAAAAAGATTTTTTACTCTAAAAATTACCAATAATTACTGATTTGCATATTTATTGTGTGTGGTTATTTTGGTGAACGGTAAAAATGCTAGCCATTTTTAATATTATTAATATTAATTTATATCTTTTTGCAATTTTCTGTTCCATAAAGCTCTTCCGAAGGTTTTGAGAGCTCAGTCTATGCGGACTTGTCCTGGAGGTAAATGAGAAGCAAGACACAGCACCCGTTTTAGGCTTGCATCATTTTTTTCATATTTGATGCACCTCCTAACCAGAGCCACCAATTTTTATAAAGATTTTTTCTCTTTTAACATGTTTTTCAAGCATGTTTTTTGAATTTTCTTGGTTTTTACATTTGCTTCTTTGGTATCAAATCTAATAATGCTTTTGACTTTCGACCTTGGTATATGGCAGAGCGAATTAATATTTATCAGAACTTTAGTATCTACGTTATTGAAGTACTTATATTAAACAAAGTTTTATTTTCTTATATTGTAACTTCACTTATGGTACCAGTGCAAGTTACAGGTTGTGCACTTTATCCTAAGCCAATACAGAAACTGCAAACGGTGTGACCTCGGTTTTCGCTTGTCTTGATTATTTAACAGTTTTTAATTAAAAACTATCGTGTGTGTAAAATCCTTTAGATGAGGCACTGTAGAACTGAGATACAGTAAATATATAAGCTAAAGTGCTTTAGCATCTATATACTGTGACAAGGTCCATCTACAAGATGATTGGTTTTAACAAGTGCTGTTGAATTTGGACCTAAGTCCAATAGTATACCATCTAGCGGATTTTTCATGGTGAATCTTAACAATTTTATTTACAAAATATTGAAGGTTTTTAAATGGGATTTTTTGTCAAGCAAAACATAATCCTGCTTTCAGATCTGAGTCGTCGTGCGTCAGTAAGAGATGGCGCTAAGACGGTTGCCTTCGAGGCTGGTAATCCGGCGACCAGCCCTGGCGAGGGGATGGGGAATGGAGCCGTGGTCAGCGTCAAGCCGAAGAGTCGGAGTGGTTCTATCATTGGAGCTATTAGTCCTATTATGGGGACAGGTAAAAAATTTTATATTTTTGTTTTTATCAGTATAAGGTACATACATAATCTAAAAATCATGACTAAATAAATTATGACAGAATGGTGTGGAAAAAAATGTAACAAGGTTGATAGGTACATACAAAATAAAATTTTGTAAATTTGAAAATGAAATAATTTTTAAAATACATCAAAAATTACTTGAAACTAATTAGAGTTTCAACCCAAATATGTTACGAATAATACCAAACAAAAATCCTAATACCTAAAAATAAATATTATTATCATAATTTTTGATGGACAGAAAAGTCACTACTAACTAATAAACTATTTCTCCTACAGAAGATTGTTCTGATGAATCTCCATCACCTTCAACTCCATCAGAAACGTTACAGCCAACTTTGTTCTTTAGGATGATAAGTACAATATCTGTGGAATCGATAAGTTAGTCAACAGTTGAAAATTTTATCTCTATGTGATCCTAATGTTTGTTGGTTTTGTCATTGCCATATCCATTAAATCAAAATGAGCAATTTGACCTCATAACAGGTTTTGTTTATACCACCCATTTTCAAGGAGCATGTATCCTAATGTGACTAAGAAACCATATCAATTATTTACCTTGGTCCTCAAATAAGTAGTTATTAGACTAATATAAATATAAGTCGTTCAATGAAATTTAAACATTTCTGCAGAAAAACCTGGAACTTTTTCATTCCTCAGCTCATCCAATTCTTTATTCATTTTAGGATAGGTAGGTTAAAAATATATTTTTGGATAATTTGTATTATCTTTTCTGTTTTGATTTCCATATTTCCTTACTACACCTGTTTGTTCAAGCATGGAGCCTACGTCATTGTCTCCAGTTCTTTATCAGCATTGATTTCGTCATCATCATCGTTTTAATTTTATCTTTATTGTCTATTCCAGCTACTCCTGGCGGAGTGCCTACTAGATCTCGCCCTTCGAGTAAGATGACAAAATACGTGGAATGCTGGGGAGCCGACAAACCATTTGCAAATATAACTGACTCCACTCTTGCCAAAAATATTGGAATATCTGTAAGTTGTCTCTATATTTTTTGTAAGTCTCTGAAATGCCAATGAATGGGTTTATGCTTATTTTTCATATATCTTCAGTTTTACTGTTTGCTCAAGTTTTACTCAAGTTTGCGTACCTTTTAGTCAAATAACTATTCAGAATTATTGCAAAATATCATTATCATACACAACATTTTGAAAAATCTAATTCAAATTATAATTTCTTTCAGAGTTTAGCAATGATAGAACAAAACCTACTACCACAAAGAACAACATGTTGTGATTGCAGGTTCGTATTCGTATTTTTACTATCTATTTTTATTCATAAGCATCAAAAATTGTAGACAAAGGATGTTGCTGACTGATAGAGGATCAAGGCAATATTAGAATGGATAAGTCAACGATAGTTTGTGTAGGTCTCCTAATCAGTATTTCCCATAATATCACAAACACGAGTTTGGGGGCCTAAACGTAACTGTGCGCTTTTTATTCTGCTTCTCATAAATGGCTTTTTTTAACAAGCGCTCCCATACGTGTTGACACTTTACTTAGTTGTATGTGAGACGTCCTTCCGACCCGTACCTTCACTTGTTGCGCGTGCGTTTGTCCCGATTTTACGCGAGAGAACCTGTTAAGCTGCTTGCTCGGCCATTTTAAAAAATGTGACTTTAGAGGTGAAGAGGCTCCACTTATGACTCATTCAAACCTCTGTCCCACTCATCCCGTCTTAGAGCTAAACTATCTCATCAAAAGGCACAGTGCTATTTGTTCCAGTACCGCCGCGGAGGGCATGAGTCGCGTCACTCCTCTGGTTTGCACACAGGACGATTTAGCTTTTAGCCTATTGTACTTTAGACATTCGACTCATACACTCCTTCGTCCCACCCAACCCGTCTCAGAGCTAAACTAACTCATCAAAGGCACAGTGCAATTTGTTCCAGTACCGCCGCGGAGGGCATGAGTCGCGTCACTCCTCTGGTTCACACACAGGACGATTTAGCTTTTAGCCTATTGTACTTTAGACATTCGACTCATACACTCCTTCGTCCCACCCAACCCGTCTCAGAGCTAAACTAACTCATCAAAGGCTCAGTGAAATATGTCCCAGTACCGCCGCGGAGGGCATGAGTTGCGTCACTCCTGTGGTTCGCACACAGAATGATTTAGCTTTTAGCCTATTGTACTTTAGACCTTCGACTCATACACTCCTTCGTCCCACCCAACCCGTCTCAGAGCTAAACTAACTCATCAAAGGCACAGTGCAATATGTTCCAGTACCGCCGCGGAGGGCATGAGTCGCGTCACTCCTCTGGTTCACACACAGGACGATTTAGCTTTTAGCCTATTGTACTTTAAACATTCGACTCATACACTCCTTCGTCCTACCCAACCCGTCTCAGAGCTAAACTATCTCATCAAAGGCACAGTGCTATTTGTTCCAGTACCACCGTAGAGGGCATGAGCCGCGTCACTCCTCTGGTTCGCACACAGAACGATTTAGCTTTTAGCCTATTGTACTTTAGACCTTCGACTCATACACTCCTTCGTCCCACCCAACCCGTCTCAGAGCTAAACTAACTCATCAAAGGCACAGTGCTATTTGTTCCAGTACCGCCGCAGAGGGCATGAGTCGCGTCACTCCTCTGGTTCACACACAGGACGATTTAGCTTTTAGCCTATTGTACTTTAGACATTCGACTCATACACTCCTTCGTCCCACCCAACCCGTCTCAGAGCTAAACTAACTCATCAAAGGCACAGTGCAATTTGTTCCAGTACCGCCGCGGAGGGCATGAGTCGCGTCACTCCTATGGTTCGCACACAGTCATGATGATTTAGCTTTTAGCCTATTGTACTTTAGACCTTCGACTCATATACTCTTTCCTCCCACCCAACCCGTCTCAGAGCTAAACTAACTCCATCAAAGGCACAGTGCTATTTGTTCCAGTACCGCCGCGGAGGGCATGAGTCGCGTCACTCCTCTGGTTCGCACACAGTCATGATGATTTAGCTTTTAGCCTATTGTACTTAAGACCTTCAACTCATACACTCCTTCGTCCCACCCAACCCGTCTCAGAGCTAAACTAACTCATCAAAAGGCACAGTGCAATTTGTTCCAGTACCGCCGCGGAGGGCATGAGTCGCGTCACGCTGTGGTTCACGAACAGCACGCAAGAGCGGCAGTATCGTGCGCAGGGCGACGCGCAGTTCAAGTATAATGTGGCGTGCTGCGCTGCGCTGTTCGTGTTGCTTGCTGCTATTCAGCTGTTGACTGTGAGCAGGTCAGTAATTTGTAACTTAATAGAATGGGATTCTGTAATGCGAAATTTAGCAAGAGCGAGCGTGCGGACTAGCGAACGACTATATTTTCCTGACTAAATTAAATCAATACGCCATCAGTGCAGTGCTAGAAACGCGCAGTTTGATTGCAGTTTGTTTGCTTTTTTTATAAAATAGAGAGCAGCACAGCAGACCGATTATCTGATGGTAAGCAACCACCGCCGCTCAAGGGCACCTTAATCCCAGAGGAGTCACAAGTGAAAAGCAATAACGCATTTTTTTTTTATTTGAAGGTCGCAGCACTCGCAGCACCGGTTCAGAAATAACGAAAACGATATTTTCTTTTGTAGTTTGGTCGCAAAATGTAACAAGCACAGTCTTGAGAATCTCTTATCGTCGTAAGGCCCAAAAACCTTTTAAAAGGCATAAAACAATTGATTTTTAATTGTGTTTGCTGTCTGGGCCTTACGACGTTAAAGTAAATTTAAATTTAATTTTACTGTTTTTGCCTTTTTTTTTACTGTTTGAATTTGATTTCCAGAGGCATAGTCTTATACGCATCCTTCGGGCCCACCTTCATCACTCTCCTGGTATTTGTGTACCTCTCCTGGTACGACGGCCGGATGTTCAAGAGAGGCATGCACCCGCTATCAGACGTGCCCCCATTGTCTGATGACCTGTATGCTGACAACTGTACGAAGCCTGGACAGGTATGTGAGACTCAGTTTTTTGTATTTGTTTTTTTTTTATGTGATAGGGGGCAGACGAAAATACAATTCACCTGACGGTAAGCGATTACCGCCGCCCATAGACTCCTGCAACAGCAGTAGAGTCACAAGTGTGCTGCCAACCCCCTTTCCCTCCAATTGGGCCTCCGGTACTATCACTCACTCGCCAAAACACAGCGTAGGCGCTGCTTCACGCCGGTCTTCATTCATACCGAAGCGTGGCTGTCCCACGGTTAAACTGTGTTGCTTTCTTTTGTATATTTTGTCTATGTGAAATTATTTTTACTCTTATTTATTTATTTAAGAACACTTGGTATTTTACAGTGCAATTACACCAAAGTATACACAAGATAAATTTATACAGTAGTTTTATAGTAGGTCTTACGTCGTTTTCGTTTCCCTCTTCTCTTCCCACTTCCATTTCTCTGGTGTCCCTTCGACAAAACTTTGTTTCAAACCTGGCCTTCTTGAATCTAACCCTCTTGTTAAAAATATAGCCCGATCTATCTATTTAGCTTTAAATGAGTTTTATTAATTTCCAGGTGGTTTCCAGCAATCGGTTTATCAGACTTACTATGTTCCTAGTATCGGTGATACTCATCGGTGCGTGCGCCGTTATAAATTTGGTAAGAACATTGCTTGAACATTTTAGATTTTTTCTTATAGTGGCTCAGTAAACTGGCTCACCTCAGTCTGATGATAACCAAGAGGAGAGCCCACGTTGCAGTTACAACGGACGCGACGACACGATATCTACATCCGTTGGCACATACTGGCCCGCGAGATTCTTCTTCACGCTTCGTTTGAAGGAGTCCATATTGTAGGGTAGAGGAAACACATGGGATGGCAACGAGTCCCACCGTCAGAGATATGAAATACGGAGTAACAAAATATGTGCTAGTCACGAGTAGGTATAAGGACAGAAGCAGACCTTATGGCGTGAAGCTGGCGGCACTAAATAGAAAAAAAATCTCACAACATCTCATACATTGACTTGACTCTGTAGTAAGTAGCTTAAGCACTTGTGCTACAGATATATCAGTCAACAGACGTATCACAAATATAATACTTAAATACATTATTACACCCAGACACTGAACAAACACAAGTGTTCATCACACGAATGTTTGTCCAGGAATCGAACCCAAAAACCCAAAAAGGTTGCCAAAGGTTGGTATTTACCAAATGCGCCATCCGGCCAGTCATAGAATCCATTAGGGATATATTCGCACGGTTGTTTGTTTTGCATCTGTCTTTTATCATAGTGGCCTGCTCCCACATGTCGGCATATTAGTTTCAAAGCGCGCGAATAGATGGCGCTGGGCATCGATTACATCGCGCAAGTTTTTGTCTTACAGATGGTTTGATCTTACAGTTCATCCAATTTTAATTAACTAATTTATTTTTCAGTTCCAGCCTCTCGTGATGGAAATGCCAGCAACAATGCAGAATTTCTCCGATGTCCTAAACAGTTCTGACGTCAATTTTACGTCGGTTTCCTACTTCGACGTTGACTCTGCACCTGTAAGTATTTTAATTTAACCAAATAAAAGTAAAGTAGCAGGCTACACTGTCCCACTGCAGGGCAAAGGCCTCCCAAATCGTAGATATCAAGTCATCGGTTGTCAAGCAAGGCAACGTAATGCGGATAGGTGTTCACAAACCCGAGCTATGATCCAAAAATGCGAAACATACTTTTTGCTCGACCCAAGAATCGAACCCAGGACCCCAAGATCACGGCCCGGTAATTAAACCACAAGAGCAACGGGGCGTTTACCAAACAAAATAAAATATTGTTTTTATAAAACTATCGGCAAGTGTAGGTCAAAATTGACACAGTAGGTTCTAGCTGAGATTGATATCGAAGATTTCATTGACCCCCGCGTTAGGCAGTATATCGTATCGTGTTTCTTTTGTACCCGTTCCATGTAGACTGTCACTGTCTCACGCTACACAGTCTGTTAAATACGCTGGCGTTCTGTCTCTTTTATTTTTTATAACTCCGATCGATTCATCCCATTCATGCCAAAGCGTGGCCCATCCACGGTAATGTATTGCATGTCTATGAAATAAAGGATATCTATAGATGGCAGATGAGGAGACGGATCATGGTAAACGGTTGCCGCCAACCTTAGACACCTGCAACGCAGTGCAGTCACAAGTGCGCTGCTGACTTTTTGGCTACTTTCCCCCCGAGTGGACCTCCGGTACACAGTGCAGGGGCTGCTTCAGGCCAGCCTTCTGTGAGGCCGTGGTATCCAGTCAAGCCAGCAGATTCATGGCGTTACTATATAAATCCTTGTTATTATCTTCACAGAGCTACCTCTACAGTTCAGTACTAACCTTGGCATCCATATCGGTGTTCCTCCGAGTTGGCTTCGTGATCAAGCTCGTGGCGATGATCTTGACGCTGGTGGTCCACATAACTATGTTCTCCATGTCTGAGCTGTTCTATTTGTACCACAGACAAGACTTGGATACTGAGTGAGTACCTAACTTCTTATTTCTGTACCGAAGAATATCCATTGCGAGGATATTATTATTACCTACTCCAAAAATCATCACATTGTTTTGCATTGGGACTGGAATCGCAATTTTTTGTGATAAGTGACTGGCGAGCAGACGGATCACCTGATGTTTAGCGATTGCCACCGCCTATATAGACAACTGGAACACCAGTAGAGTCACAAATTGGTGCAGTAAGTAATAATACTATTTGAGTACCTACTTAACCCTTTATTTTTAACTTTATGTTAGACATGGTGGACCTACACAAATCAAACGTTTGGTGCAAGAACTTAGTAATTTCGGTGTGTAATTAGTAATTATGGTGGGTTACGTTAGGTTTGTTTGGTAAACAAACGGACTGATTGATGAGTCACCGTGAGACATCAACAGCGGCAGGCGTCGGAGGGTTTTTAGTGAGTAAATCTCTGGGGTTGCTTCCAGAGGGAGTCTAAGACACATATTATAAACTGTTCCAAAGTCCGATTTGAAAATGTTTAATAGACTAGATCAGACTTTGTTCTTCGGTGGAAGCGCATGAAGTATGACTAAACTTTACTCCTTCTCCATTTCAGATTCTCCATGCTCCCATACGCGGCCAAAGCGGGCCTCGTGCTGGTGTTCCTGGCTGCTCTCCTGCACACCATGGACCGGCAGATCGAGTTCACCTCGAGGACAGACTTCCTCTGGAAAGACAAGCTCAAGTTTGAGCAGGAGGAGGTGGAAACTATGAGGGGGATTAACAAAGTAAGTGAATGTTGGGTAAGGAGCAAGGAGCACGATATGGGCTTAAGTGGAAATAAATAAATCGTCAAGAAACGAGCCTATACTTTCCTGAAAGGCCGGCAACACATCCGCACTCCTTCTGGTGTAGTTGATGTCCATGGGCCTTCCTGTATTATTATAAAACAATGCTCCAGGCAATAAATAACACCAATCAACCTGGTTCCAAACTAGGGAACCCCTGTACTATGAGCACCAGGTGGGCGTCAAGCCAGAACACCCAGACCTAAGAAAATTTAGTTTCCTAAATTGACTTGCCCGGGAATCGAACCCGGGACCTTTTGCGCAAAAAGAATTAAAAAAATTTTAGAACGATATTTCACATTTAATTTAATTTATGTATTAATATTTTTTATTAAGTATGTTATTACAACATTGCACCGCCTTACACCTTGTTCAAGTGTCCCTTACCCAAAGTCTGCCTCTAAGAGATCGCTCATAGTGATAAGGCCATGTTGTAATACATTATCTATGTCTTATTTCAGATTCTTCTCGAAAACATTTTGCCCGCTCACGTAGCGCAACACTTTTTGACATCAGTCGCATCAGAAGTAAGTCGTGATTAATTTTTGTTGTAACTTTGACTTTATCCTTTGATTAAATACGGAACCCTAAAAACGGGGTTACATATCCTAAGCTTGAACAGGGTTACATGTGTTGTATGTACTATACACCATATTATTAATATTTGTAAAGTCTGATAACAGCCACATTTGATGCAATAAAACATTTGAATTGGAAAAATTAATGGTTTTGACAGCCCTAAGCGTTGAAACGTTTTTGAACAAAAACAGTAAATCGCCATTCCTAAATGACTGGCCAGATGGCGCATTTGGTAGTGACCCTGCCTCATACGCCACAGGTCGTGGGTTCGATGCCCACCCTGGACAAACATTCGTGTGATGAACACTTGTATTTGTTCAGTGTCTGGGTGTTTATTTGTATTTAAGTATTTTATTTGTGTTTTCTGATATTTGTAACACAAGTGCTTAAGCTACTTAGTTCGTATTCGGGTCAATACATGAGTGTTTTGTGAATTAATTTTATATAAAATTTTATATTTTTGATTACCGTCTCATTGTTTGGGGGTGTCGACTTTTTAACCTTTATTTCATTAAACAATCTCACATTTTACCGTACAATTTGCAGGAAGACTTATACCACGAAAGATACTCAAGCATAGCCGTTATGTTCGCGTCAATACCAAACTACAAAGAGTTCTATGACGAAACAGATGTGAACAAACAAGGACTCGAGTGCTTGAGGCTCCTGAACGAAATCATTTGCGATTTTGACAAGGTACCTACATAGATAGATTTTTTTTATATTATAGGAAGGCAAACGAGCAAGCGGGTCACCTGATGATAAGTAATCACCGCCGCCCATGGACATCAGCTACACCAGAAGGAGTGCGGATGCGTTGCCGGCCTTTTAGGAAGGTATAGGCTCGTTTCTTGAAGATTTGAATGTCGTACCGGTTCGGAAATACCGCTGCGGGAAGTTGATTCCACAATGAGGACGTGGCAGAAAGTAGATTACTCTTTATTGTACAAAATATTACAGAACATAATGCTAACTAAGTAAATAGTAAATAGGGGCTATCGTGTGTGAAAACGCTAGATGGCGTATTGTAGACCTGAGGACTTTTTAGTTTCGTTTTCTTGGGATCGAGCTTCGGCACTTTAATTCTGCCAATTTCAAGTAAATAAAAGACACTTTACGTTGTGTTGCAATGAACTGGTGATTTTGAACTGTATCTAGAAGCTGTGGCCTTCACGGTAATTGGTTATTTTTGATATAAGATGTCTGATTGTCACAAAACAACCAATGGCGGCAATCGCTTACATAAAAAACCTCCTCACCTCGCACCTCTCACATAAAAAAATTACGAAATACAGCGCAGGCGCAGGTTCTCGCCGGTTTTCATTTACTTATTTAATTGCAATAAAAGCTTTTTATGTTGCTTTCTATTAATATTTAGAGTTTACCATAGTAAATAACTGATACAATATACGTTTTTAAATTTTCAGTTATTACTAAAGCCTAAATTCAGTTGCATTGAGAAGATCAAGACGATAGGAAGCACGTACATGATTGCTTCTGGTTTAAGACCCGGGAAAGAGGAGCAAACCGTAAGTAACTTACTGTATTAGTAATACTGTCATAATAACGCAAAGTGTCAAAATCAGTATTAATAAAATTAATTAACTATTGTGAGCAGTAAAAAAAATATTATTAGCAAAGTAAGTCATTGGTCTGTAAATGTTTTAGCTGACCAGTTATTTATTTTGCTGACTAACAATTCGTTGGGTAGGTTAGATTAGTACACCCTTACAAAATCAATAATTTCATTACCTATTGCATGAACACAGATTTTGCACAAATAATTTTATGAACTACTTCAATGCTTACGGTTTTAGCTAATAAATTATAACAAAGTTTTAATTGTAGAACACCATTACAAGAGTACCTACGTAAAGTTTACTTATGCACAAAATATTTTTATTTCGTGACTTATGGTGTTATTTTTCAACAACGTGAGTTACGAAATAAAAATGTTGTCAAGTGTTTTGGAATTTTCATATTCTTATACTCTGTATTTTTTAGCCCATAACAACTTCTTAAGGACATTAGGTATTA
The DNA here is from genome assembly GCA_014851415.1 of Cnaphalocrocis medinalis. Lineage (NCBI taxonomy): Eukaryota > Metazoa > Arthropoda > Insecta > Lepidoptera > Crambidae > Cnaphalocrocis > Cnaphalocrocis medinalis. The sequence continues at coordinate 2,563,465 of CM026287.1, read as the reverse complement.
TTAACTGAAAGGTAACTAGAGCTCACTTTGTTTGTGCCTATTTAATTCGTTTCTGTTTATAGGAGCGAAATCGTAAAGAAGAACAAACAGTCGCCATTTTAGTGGAGTTCGCCATCGCACTGATGACAATACTAGACCAGATCAACAGGGAATCCTTCCAGAGATTTAAGCTTAGGATAGGTAAGGTTTAATTTTTTGCTAAGTACATAGTTTTTATCTGATAACTAAGCAGACGGAACATTTGTCTGGGTTTCCAAAACAGTGCATTTTTCATGATAGGTACATATTGCCTCACACGACTAAACCACTTACAAAACAGTGGATTGCCTATTGGGGGAATCCGTCTGCTCCTGCGCCAACAACTCCAGTGGAGTCACAAGCGCGCTGCCAAACTTTAGCCTCATTGGGCCCCCTGATTGCGTTTCTTCACGCCGGTCTCCTTCTGTCTCACTCCGGTTGAGTCGAGCGTCGCTCTCCCGTGGTAAAGTTATCATCATCACTAGTTACTGCTGGGTATAGGCCTCCCTTCCCTTTCGCCACTGTGCCCGGTCCTGAGCTGCTCGGATCCAATGTAGCCCCTCCGATTTTAGCGATGTCGTCGACCCATCGCGCCACCGAACGACCTGGAATTCGTCGGCCGTTTCTCGGACAACATTCGGTCATAATCTTGCTCCACTTGCCATGACCGCGCCTAGCTAAATGTCTTACCCAATAATTCCAATTTAAAAAAGTAAAGTAAGTGGTAAAGTAATTAGTGTAAAGTACCTAAATGAAGTAGGTAATCCGATGACGTATCGAATAATCCATTTACATGTGTATTCCCAGGTCTGAACCATGGCCCAGTGATAGCTGGTGTGGTGGGAGCGCAGAAGCCGCAGTACGACATCTGGGGGAACACCGTCAACGTCGCGTCGAGGATGGACTCCACCGGCGTCATGGGCAAGATACAGGTCACTGAGGATACTGCCAAGTAAGTTTAAAACGCGTCAAACGTGTCTTGGTAAACGTAGTGTAGGACGGCCTCAGGCCAGATGGAGTGACGATCTGCGCAAGAGGGCTGGCTGGAGCTGGATGCGAGTAGCCGAAGATCGATCATGGTGGCGAGCATTTGGAGAGGCATATGTCCAGCAGTGGACTGCAATAGGCTGATGATAATGATAAAGTTCAAATTTGAAGGGAACTACCTACTTAATAAACCGATATTTTGGCTATGGTGGCCATTCTCACGATCAGCCATTGACGCGGAACATTTTATAGTTTACAAGTGTGTCGTAGATCCAATTTCACTCTCTTATCCATTAGGTACCCTCATATATCGATTGGACACCAGTGTGACACAACCGAAGAAGGATCAGGCGCAGGATCAACACCTTAACGTGTTAACTCCTAGTTAAGATTTTACCCATTGATGTTTCGTCCAGTGGACTTTGCTTGTAAAAAATAAGCAGGCGCAAAATATTGTTCCTTTTTATAACAGTAATGAATACCTAATTGTATTTATTTAAAGTTTATTACAATAAATTTAACAGTAAAAATAGATTGTTAACTTGTTTTTTGCTTTTTTTTTCCAGAGTCCTTATGAACGTTGGCTACACCTGCGAATGCCGCGGACCCACTTATGTTAAAGGCAAGGGCACCCTCACCACTTACTTTGTGAAGACACCTTTCGGGAATTAAGTTTAAATTTATACCTAATATTATAATAGTAAAAAATAATAGTGAAAACCAATTTATCTGAGTTATTAACTTTTAGTGTTGTCAATCTGATTTTGATGATAGTCAAAATGGTTCCGACACAGTGTAAAGAACAGTGAATATCATTACTTTATCAACAATTTATCACTACATAATGGGTAGGTATCAAAACTGGGATCCATTTAATAGGTACCTATAAAAAATATTTTAATAAATCATCAATAGTCTGACATTCTGTCTGCATCAGGGACTATAAAAATATTTGCTAATGAGTAATGAATGATTTTTTGGTAAAGAAACATAGGTATATGAATAATCATTATTTTGTCAAACAAAATTAACTATTTTGTCGAAAATAGCCTATTAGATAACTATGTGTCGAATCTTCAAAATGTTCGAGGTCCGAAAGTTCGTCAAGTTACTTTTTATAAAGTTCCTTTAATAAAATAGTAGATAATTCACAAATAATAATATGTAAAATAGATAATAATAATTACCAAGTAGGAACATTTGCAAGGAAAATTGTTCTAATTTCTAACTTATTAGCCGTAATTTATTTGAAACTAAACTAATTTACATAATATTTAAGTAAGTACCTAACTCCTATTTTGATAAAATATTCTTGAATACGGGCCTAAAAATCCAGTAGATTTATAAAAAATTACATATAATATAAATAAAAGAATCTCTTTGATATCTGTGTATGCTCGGTGAAAATACTACTTATTTAAATATGTAATATACATTTTGTATAATAGAAAGTTTACCTACTTATTTTAAGAGTATTATTGTAACAATAAGTAGGTTAATATAAAGTTCATTTAACAATAATATTAAAATGTGTAGATAACTGTGTAGATATTTTGCCAAAATTTAGTTTAATGAGAATATTAGCGCTAAATATTAAAATAATAATAGTAAATAGATTCATTATTGTTTACCACCATTCTACAAAAACATGGTTTTATTCCAATAAAAATAATAATAATTATTTTTGAAAATGAAAACAAAATAATGTTTAAGAGACTGTTTTTATTTTGCCTACTTGAAATGTATCAATACCTGTGCAATAATTAGTTCTGTTTTAATTTGTAAATAGGTAAATAAAATTGTAAATAGTTTGTTTAACAAATTGCGTGATATTGTTGAGATTTATTTTTAAACATGACAAAAAAATGCATGACCTGAGAGTAGTTTGGTAATTATTTGCATTTAATAATAATAGTAGTTTAAGATTATTTTTGTAATGATAAGTTGACCTAAAGAGATTATTGCGATTCAGTAGTTGTTGGTGCTAAAATGTAATTTAGTTATTTTAATGTAAAAATTTGCATATCCCACCAATTATCAAAATTATGATAAATTAAGATTATGAATCACAATAAATATCGCAGACTTAGTAAGTATAAATATTTATCTTTTACAAAACTCAATAATAATGATACTCTAGCGTCAAAGATGCTTTGACAACTACCTAGTTATTATTACGATTAAATAAATAATCTAATTATTTGAAACATAGTATCTAATAACTATGTTTGGAACATATTAAGATGATAAAAATATTTCAGATGCGTTTATGACAAACTTTTTTTCATGTTCCATAGACCTTTATTTTATTAGCTAATTCCATTTCTTTGAAATGTAAAACTATAGGCAGAAATCCAAATATTAGGATTTTAGTGCAATTTTTCGATTTTTTTATAGATTTATCCTATCGTGTTAAAGTAATAGGTACATAATCAATAAAATGAGATTAAGCTAAAATTAATAAAAAATATTTTGAAAATAAAAATTAAACTATTTGTTGGATAAAGAGACTTGTTTTATTCTATACCCACAATATTGGGTAATGTTGATAGTAGATACCTAGTTATACACGACGCCATGTGGATTTACCAACCCTTTTTGGACTTACACAAGTGCTATTTATGATACTGATTTTGTACGATACGAGGCTGCCGATTTTTTTTATTAATAGGAAGGCAAACTAACAAGCGGGTCACCTGATAGTAAGTGACGCCGCCCATGGACATCATCTACACCAAAAGGAGTATGGATGCGTTACCTACCGGCTTTTTGTTTCAAACTTACGGATGCAGTATTTTATCTACATACAAAATCTTTTCTGTACCTCTCTTCCACTGCATAAATACATACTTAAACGTAACTGCCTACATTAATAACTAATTTGCAACAAAATTACCAAAAACAGAACTGGGTTGAAATTTCACGGGACAATTTTAGACTTGCAACCAGTTCGGCGGGGGGCGATCAAGATAGTGTTGTCATTTGATAGACTATCGATATGGTACGGACGGCCACACATCAGACGAAACAGAATTCACGATAGATTATTTAACTCTTTTCTTATTGCGTTCGAAATAGACGAGGATGCAATGTGCATCTGTAGCACTACCATGAGTTTGAAATGCTATCCTCGCTATCGAAAACTATCGCTTTGTCTCTTTCATTGTGATGCATTTGAAAGAGACAGAGCAATAGTTTACGTTATATCAGTTTTCGATGTCAACTCATGGTAGCGCTACTGTTTTGTTTGGTGAAATTTGATTACCGTGGGAGACCCACGCTTTGGCATGAATGGGCCGGCTCGACCGGAGTGGTACCACGGCCTCACAGAAGACCGGCGTGAAGCAGCGCTTGCGCTGTGTTTTGGAGAGTGAGTGAGGGCACCGGAGGCCCAATTGGGCGAAAGAGGGGTTTAAAGGTTGGCAGCGCACTTGTGACATTGCTGGTGTTGCAGGGGCGTAAGGGCGGCGGTCATTGCTTTAATCAGGTGATCCGTCTCCTCGTCTGCCTCCTATCACATAAAAAAAATAAGACGCAGTTAACTGTTGGTGTACCTATCAACTGTCAATAGTGCGATCCGAAGTATTATCGATAGAACTATCGACAATCCGCCATCTTTGTTCGAAACGAATTTGAATTTTGAATTTCGAACATATAAGGCGCGGCTAATTGGTAATTGCCACGTGCGCCCACCTACGCGCGCACTGATTTATTTCACTCGCGCCGCCTCGTGGTATTGTAGTTGGGGTATTGTTGTATGAGAGGCTGTTAGACTTAACACAGTGCGACTAGGAAGTTAGGCTGAAGAGTGACATGGAAAGGGAGGGTTAGGTCTATCGTCCAATATAGGCTCTACTAACCGATATTTGTCAATCTTATCGATCAACCACGTAGTGGTCAAATGTGTGCGTAGGTACTATTGCCCTTATTAATTCGATGGGACACAAATGTAACACGACCGATTTTTTTCAATAGAGTGATATCATCATTCATTTGCCTGCCCTATTCCCAGGTTATCTGGGGTCGGCGCAGTATGTTTTCTTCTTCCATTCGTCCCTGTCATTCGTCATCGTATCATCCACCCCCTTTTCAATCATGTCATTCTTCACACAATCCATCCATCTCTTTTTTGGCCGTCCTCTGCTCCTTGGCCCATAGTGAAGATCGACTTTATACAACGTCTGCGCCCTGGATAGAAAAAAAACTGGTGACCATAGTGTCAGCCGATGTAATGTCACCAGTTTAACCTAACCTAAGCTATTTTGTAACAATAAACCCAACACCGTTTAAGTAACTAACTTTAACTGCTGAGTTTGGTCTTTGTATGGAATACCTTTCAGAAAATATTCAAATGTTTTTCAATCTTGACATTATGGGCAAAAGGCTAAAAAGTTTAGGTCATCTTCTCTGTGTTTTCGTGTTTAATGTTAAAACTGTTTAAGCTCAAACTCCATTACCGCACTCTAGTTAGCCGAACGAACTGTACCACGGAACTGTTAAACAGTTCACTTGTCAAAATATAGATTAATTATAAACAATTATCTATTTAGCGCGGGAACATTCACATCGCCTAACCACAGCTCTGTGTTATTAATTAGTTTCTAATAATCGGTTTTAGTACGGTTCAGCAATGTCTGTATCCGCTCCGTGATCTATATTGTGGTAATTATAATTGATATTTAGGTGTGCTCTGGATCGTGTGTGGGCGTAAGTATTAGATTTTAGTTTGAGAGGCTAAACGCAATAAGCAAATGATTAGGTATATATGAAAGGTCATTAAAGGCTGGCAGCACACTTGTAACTCCACTGGTGTTGCTTACCATTACCATCAGGTGATCCGCCTGCTCGTCTGCTACCTATCACATAAAAAAATATATATCATCTTCAGACACGAGCTCTTTATTACTGGACATGGGTTTTGCCAGCTCTCTCTATTTATCTTGTGCCTTACTCATCAAACCGTAGCAATATAAGCAATTTGGTTCTCAAGACCCTCTCAGTATCTGTAAACTAAGGAACCACGTAGGTATAATTGTAACTTTTTATTATTTCTTTTACAAATTCCAGGAGACCTATTTTTGAATTTTCGCTTCGTCCAAACAAAACTACTCGTTTTGCAAGTCACGTCGTCTCGTGATTCACATGATTGATAATTTTCCCTATTTTGAAATCACTCGCTTAGGGTATTGCTAAGCCTGTCAAAGTATAGTGTTAACTCGTTTCACGCAGAAAATTGTACAATAGTAAGACAGGTATACGGTGTAACGTATAACGGAACGTAAATATTTTGACAGAAAAAGGGAAAAAGAAAAATACATTTGACGCAAATGCGTCCACTCGCCTAGCGGAAACCAGTTGTTTACTCGTTGCAAATCGCTCGTTTTCGAATGATTCAAAAATGCGGATGTGAAAAATCATGCGAGTCCCACATTTTTTAGTGAGACGACAATTCAACAATAGGTCTCCTGGTTTGTTTTATAATTTTTTGAGATTTACTGAAAAGAAAAAGTTATCGCTAAATCATAATTTCCCATCATTCAATTCTATCCTTGGAAAAGTACATGTTAAGGAAGTGGCGCCCCCTGGTCGGCTAGTCACACAGGTTTATACTTAGTGGCAATGGTGGCATTATGCTGAAGCAATTGCCATCTAACCCCTCTGCCATTAATCAGCCACAATTAACTTGAACATTAAGAAAAGAAGAAGTCCGCAAAGGTCTCAATATCATAACTTACAACTTGACAATTTTATGCTCGCGACATGTCCCTGCGCACTGCATTCAACAATGGCGATATCTCATACACAGATGGAAATAGTGCTGCTTGTTAGATGACTATCGATAAATTAGTATCTTTGCTATTAAGTAGATAATAAATATTGAGTGAAAATAAAAAAAAAACCCTCTTCATTGGCATGACTTAGAAATGTGCATTTGGTACACTTTTAACACATGCCAATGATAAAGAGGGAAATGGTTTTCGCAAAATTATCCGGGAGCTATGAACCGTTACTCATAGACACCCTATTGGAGTTACAGGTTTATTGCAAACCTTTTGTCCTCTCTCCCTGAATTGGGCGTTCGGTACCCAGCAAATGAGCGCTGGAAATGGTACAACTCAGATTTTTGTGAGCCCGTCCTCTCTTACGGTGTCAACCTCAATTTTAATTTTATGATTATTTCTTAATTCAAGCTAAGAGATAGAGTAGAGAAGATAAGAATTATTGCTCTTATCGGTACTTGTAGTGGTTTCTCAAGGTCACCTTATCTATCGATATACCCTTTATCGATAGTCCAACAACATCATAAACAAAGGCAGTATCTCACGCCTGCCTGGCCGGAAGCTGTAACTCATTGCTGCCCTTAACTATAACACGACACTTATTCGGCGAAGACAAATAGCCTCATATTTTATTAGAGTAATAGCTTATAGAGAGTAATTTTCATTGTATTTTGACACAGAAGGGAAATGATGGAAATAATGTTACAACATCTGCCTGGTTTTTATGTCACAGATGGATTCAACCATTGAGGGGAAACATCGTGAGGAAATTTGCATGACATGTTTCGTATAGTTTCTGAAACGTGTAACCATGATTAAGTTGGTCTAGTTCGCCCGTTAAAGGGTTGCGAAGGATAGATGATAGTTGCTTCATTGTAATTACCAAACTGCCTAAATCCTAAATTGATGACATGTTCAATGGTTCCTAAAATTTATTAGTTGACATCGAAAGAACGCCCTAATTAGGTAAGTATATCTATAAATTGTACCATGTGACATACAATGTATAGACAAGTACATAAGTAGCGTTTTCTCAAGCCAATGGTGTGGCCATTCTCAAATGCAATTTCCCTTCCAGTCTTCAAACCCAAAATAAACATCAGAATCTTATAACTTACCGACTACTTGCATAAGTATATAACCCTCCTTAAGTTTAAAAGCCTCTTCTATTTATTTATTAATTTTTGATGTCATTTTTGAAGGAGTATGGATTCAAAGACTGCTGCAGTAATGATATTGTGATGAGAATAACCCAGTAAAAACAACGCGTGTCTTCTAAATGCTCACTTACATTAGGCACCAACTCTTTACCCGTCACCCCTTACTCTATGCCCGAGACTGGGTGTCCTGGACAATGAGATAACGCATCTATGCGCGGTGGTAATCCGTGATTAATGCGGCCCCTGGCTACCGGTGTTGCCTTTATGACTTTATTATGCAGTGCCCGCTCTGAAGTACCCACACTCCTCTAGTGATGGGACGATTGGTTTTTACACAAGCGAAGTGGTGGCCACGTCTAGGTGTACAGTCAGGTCAATGTATTACAGATTGGCTTCATTACTATCACCATGACGAGCCAAGTGCCCAGAGCACGCCCATTAACAAGATGGGCTGATGAAATATACAGAGTGAAATAAGTATACCATTGTAAAGCTAGGACAGGACTCCTCCCGGTTATAGGCCTCCGCCTATAACCTGTAGTGGGACCAAGATACAGGCTGATGGATGATGTTGAACTATTAGATCAAGAAAGCGTGAGAAGCCATCTTAGGGACACTACTTGTGTCAAAAAGAGACAGATGTACCAGCGAGTTCAAAATTTAACCTATCAACATTGCCTGAAATTCGTGAAGATTTTGCGGGTTATTTGTTAGGTTATGGTGTCACCCGTTTGAGCCGGAAGGCCTAAAACGATCTAGACTTTACGGTCAAATCGGAGTCTCCCTCTTTTTACACGCTAATACATATGTGTCTCTTGTTGAATGTGACATCATCATCATCATTTCAGCCAATAGACGTACACTGCTGGACATAGCCCTCCCCCAACGTTCTCCACACAGATTGGTCCTGTGCCATCCGCATCCAAGATACTCCCGCGACCTTCACTAGATCCTCGGTCCACCTGGTGGGAGGCCTGCCACGGCTGCGGCCTCCATGTGAGGATCTTTCCACCCCAACGGCCGTCTAATCTCCTCGCAATGTGCCCTGCCCATTGCCACTTAAGCCACGCAATTCTTTGGGTGTGAATGAATAAATGTGAATGTGACAGATGATATTCTTATAAATTCGCTATGGGACGGTTTCGTAATAAGCCATTAATCAGCTTAAATGGCCAATAGTATGAAGATTTTCTTGAGTACCAGGCCCATCACTAGATGTACCGCACGGTCTGCAGTAGCCACTGATCTATGAGATTAGCTGCCGCGGTCATAATCTGATTATTTGTGAGCTTAATAATAAGGAATCTGCAAACGCATTGTTACTTCAAAATAAATTAATTGAAGAATGTTATTTACGGTTTATGTTCGCATTCCAAGATGGCGTCTGGTATTTTCAAGTAAATTAAATATTTTACTTTAGAATGTAATGGAAATGCATTCGAATTTCTAGTATTTATTTTGGTAGCTATAAATGACGCTTTGGCATGAATGGGCCGGCTTGAGCGGAATGATACCACAGCCTCAATAGCTGTGCGTTGTGTATCGTTGAGTGAGTGTACCAACACTGTACTGGAGACCCATTTGGGGGGAAAAGGGTTTAAAGGACGGCACCGCACTTGTGACACTATTGGTGTTGCAGGTGTAGGGGGTTAAAAAGGGGAGGGAGGGGGTAAAAATTATTAAATAATTGCTGCTACCCAAAGATACTTTTCCACGCGGACGAAATCACGGGTAACAGCTAGTAAATAAATAAATATAGTATGTACCTTACATTGAATCAAAAGATCAGTTTCCATACATCATCTCCCGGTCATCTCGATAATGCCAGTTGCTCTGCAGCAATTTGTCGACAAAATTCCGAAAACTCAATTTAAACTCGAACTTTCCGATGGCAAATTGAATCCGCGATCGATTTCCCAGAACTTTATTACTTTTTTGTTCATTCAGCTTCCGTCAAAAATTACGATTTCAAACACTTCTTTATTACTTTGGAAATAAAGGTGAATATTGCGCTCGTTTTATTTAAGGGCCGCTGCAAATTTTTTGATCTGGACCGGGAACGCAAGATTTGGGAACCAAGTTATCATTACATGGTGTTTTAATTGAATATTATTGAAAATGTTGCTCGGAAATTATTTTATCAATTGTCTGAGGTAATTTTTATGGCAGTTAATAAAATGTTTCACTCGTTCTCGGTAGCGTCTGGATTTTAAGTCGGGTATTGTTTAAATTACCTAAGTAAATATCCAAGATGGCTGTGCTTTTGCAGAGATTTATTTCATCGAGGAGTTTTGAAGTAAACATTTTGCAAAGAAAATGTTTTAATGAACATTAAGTTCTGATAATAAGATAAAAAAATTACTAACTTAGCCACCTATGATGGGATCAGACTTGTTACTTACGGAATTAAAGGGATTTTACTTTTTAAATAAGTATAATTATCATGACCAGAGGAAAAAAAATAATAAAAATACAAAATCACAATTATTTTAAAGCGTGACAACAAAACACTAGCAACGGTGTTGCCAGCCAGATCTATCGCCAACATGACTTCTCACCACGCTTGATCCCATCATAGTAGCGATGACTTGATTTCTATGATGGAGGCCTTTGCCTTGCAGTGTGACAGTATGCTGGCACTTTACTTACTTGAGCCATATAAACCAGAGTGAACAAAATGTCGTAAAATAGCGTCTATGCTCTTTCCGCATACCTAAGTGAGGGTACCACAGGCCCAATTAGAGTGGAAAGAGGTAACTGGCAACTAAATAATTATCAAAAAACCAACCTACCATACCTGGCGTCCTAACGCGGATGGTATTCATACGTCTACTTAAACCAAATAAAACGCAATAGGGTTGTAGCAAGTGTCCCAATTTTCACGGGACGTCCCTAATTCAAGATGACATGCATAGAGCACATTGAATATTTGAAAAGTGGCATGTATCGGTTTCTGCATTCAAAGAAGTCTCTTAATCTTAATGTGCATCATCTTAATAATTATTAATATTCTTTATGCATACTAAAAAATGATTTTTTTATCTTAAGTGATAATTAAAGTCAATGAACGACTCTAAGAGCGGCAGTTAAGACTTTCAATAAATAACTGCAATTTACTTTTACTCATCTCAATCTGTAATTACCCGGTTTCGTCCAAACTGGGCCGGCTCGACCGGAGTGTTACCACAGCATCACAGAAGACCATCGTGAAGCAGCGCATGCGCTGAGTTTGAGGGTACCGGAGGCCCAATAAAAGGGAAGGGGATTAAAAGGTTTTCAACGCTTTGTTACTCCACTGGTGTTGCGGGTGTCTATGGGCGGCGGAAATCTTTTACCATCAGGTGATCCGTCCGCTCATCAGCCACTTATTAATAAAAAAAACTAGGAGTAAAATGAAACTTAGAGATAGATGGGTGTCTATGAGCGGTGGGAATTGCTTACCTTCAGGTGACCCGTTTGCTCATCTGCCACTTATTTTAATTAAAAAGTCCAAATGTCCCGAAACTAAACAGTGCAACTAGCAACTCTGTGAGGGCAAATTGGTAGTCCGTCATTCCCCCCATTTTATGTCTCAAAATTGATTGTTCGAACAACATTAACTGCAGTTAATGCAGCGTATTGGACCTCAATCGGTTCAGGGAAGCGTTTAAACCAGATCAAGCGATTAATATTTATTGGTGGACCAATTCTTTACCGTTTATATGGAGATTGGTAGCGAAATGGCGACCTTTTTTGGAGGGGCTTTTTTGGTTGGATAAGGGAAAATTTTTAAGTTGTCAGAGTGACATTTATTTAGGTACTTTGTAGTCAGCTAACCATAAATTGGTTTCGTCGAATTAATTTTAAAACACCTACCATTGTATATACTGCACTACCATTTTGAAAGTGTCTCTCAGGCAATCTGTTCGCTTTCCAAAATGAAATATTAGAAACCTCAACTTTATTTTTGATGACTTATACATAGATATCTGACACGTATGTATTGAAAGAGAAAAAAAAAATGAGTTTCAGTTCATAATGAAGTTCACAGAAAACATCTACCTTACCAAGTTTCATCAGTTTAGTATAAGTAGTTCTTATAGTTTAAAAAAAAGGTTGTGACATACAGACGGACAGATGGACGTGATGAATCTATAAACGTTCCGTATTATGCAATTTGGCTACGGAACCAAAACGAATAAAAGTTTAGTTTTTAAGCTTCTCTCTGTAATACCGCAAAGACTTACGATATAATATTTCTGTGTTATCACAAATGAAGACACCGCGCCTGTAATTTATTCGGTTCCGAGTAGCGATACTATTTGGAACTTTTTGGGACTTCTCTGAACTGGAACAGTTTATGGGATAAAGACGTTTGGTATGTGGGTGCTAAAACTGTGAACTTAAGTATCTTTAAAACGATACGTTGGCTTACTGGTAAAACTTAGCACATAATCTATACTAATTATAAAGGTATAACTTCTATAGACAACGACAAGGCTTATAGGTAAACCGAAAACACGAAACGCTTGCGCGATGTAATTGGACACAGCGCCATCTATTGGTTCATTTCTGAATTACGGTCCCGAAGCGAAGTGAGGGCGGGCCACTAGTACTTACTAAAAGTGTCTCTCAGGCAAAATTCGGTTTCGAAAATTAAATATTAGAAACCTTAACGTTAATTATTTTTAATGACTCCATAGATACCCTACACGTATGCATTGAAAGAAAAAAAAACAGTCCTTAGTATGGAAATCATAATGAAGTTCAGAGAATACATCTACATACTTACCAAGTTTCATCAGTTAAGTACCTATATCTAGTTCTTATACCTAGTCTCGGAAAAAAAGGCTGTGCTGTGACATACGGACAGACAAACAGACATCTAAAAGGGTTCTGTATTTCGCCATTTAGCTACGGAACCAAAACGAATAAAAGTTTAGTTTTTAAGCTTCTCTCGGCAATACCGCAAAGACTTACGATATAATATTTCTGTGTTATCACAAATGAAGACACCGCGCCTGTAATTTATTCGGTTCCGAGTAGCGATACTATTTGGAACTTTTTGGGACTTCTCTGAACTGGAACAGTTTATGGGATAAAGACGTTTGGTATGTGGGTGCTAAAACTGTGAACTTAAGTATCTTTAAAACGATACGTTGGCTTACTGGTAAAACTTAGCACAATAATAGATAAATGCACTTTTTGTCAAAAACGAGCTAACAATGTATGCGATATTGTATTTGGAAATTACTATTAGCATTAAGTTCTGTAATGTGTTGTGCAATAAAGAGTATCTATCTATCTAATGTAGTTTTAAGTAGTTTTTTCCGCTCTATCGACTGGTAAAACAAAATAAGTGATACAGTAATTTTATCCCAAAATACTCAAGGTTAAAACAAAATAAATGTAACGACATCAGTAACAGCTTCTGTTCAATCGCATTAAATAAACCTACTCGTATCTACTTATTGAATTTGACCTAAGCGTCTACAAGTGATGGAAATCGGGAAATCGTCTGCAAGTTGTGCTGCTTTAATATAACGTAGATAAAGTCTAAAAGTTAATCCATCATTTGATATGAAACATTCCGAAACTTTAAGTTTTATTAAACATAAAAAAAACGATTTGAATTTTTTAACCTCAATAACTCAGTTCCATGTCATAGGCACTTAAGTTGTTTTATCAGCAAGCAGACGATATAGGCTGATGTAAGTGACTTTACTTTTTTTTAATTACTACATTTTTTTCTTTCTACGAACAAAGTTCATAGTTTTCCCATGTTAACTGCCATCCTTCTGATTTGTAAGCAGCCGTGTGCAATTATTACAAATTAACACCGCCAGTGTAGTAAATAACGCACAAATAACATGTCTTAAATACCGATTTAAAATATACACAGCGATGCCGATGGTTTATATCGGTCGCTTGAGACTACATGGGAAACGGTATTAGGGTTCCCTCGGTTACGGCCAATCATAATGATCAAGCGTACGCAGGACATACTTATTATAAGCAGTGATCAAGCGTGTGCGCAAATACAGATTTACCTACTTTCTTTTATCCTCTTAATTTGGTGGAACACCAATATGACACGACCGAAGAGAGATCGGGTGCAGCACCAATCGCTTAACGTGCTTTCAGAGATTCAGGGGTACAAGATCGCCAACACGATTGGACGACACTGAATTTCTGAACAGAAAAACTCAAGAACAAATTTTTGACCCGACCCGCGGATCTAACCCGGGACCCCAAGCGCAGCCGTAGCTTCGTCACAGCAGCAGTTAACCTGGGAATAGGGCAAGAAGAAGATGATGACTTACCGTTGTTTAAAGTCGCTCAGCGGGCTATGGATAGAGCTATGTTCGACGTTTCTCTGCGTGATCGAATCCGAAACGAGGTGATCCGGCAGAGAAACATCAAACGACAAAGCTCACCAGATTAGTAAGCTGAAGTGGCAGTGGGCTGGCAATATCTGCCGCAGAAATAACAACCGTTGGGATAAACGAGTTCTGGAGTGGAGACCGCGTCTTGGTAAACGTAGTGTAGGACGGCCTCAGGCCAGATGAAGTGACGATCTGCGCAAGAGGGCAGGCTGGAACTGCATGCGAGTAGCCGAAGATCGATCAAAGTGGCGAGCATTTTGGACAGGCCTATGTCCAGCAGTAGACTGTAACAGGCTGATGATGATGAAGCTTCTTGGTCACAGACTCATGTCATGAGAGAGTGTACATGTTCGATTCCTCCGTGACTTGAAGGTCTTCTGTAGGAACCTTTCATTCGTGACTGAACCCACTCATCACCAAGCAGCGCCATCTTGCCGATCTGATTCGCAACAAGCAACTCGTTACGTATGCGCGCGCGTCGCGGCCGATGATAAACGACCCATTTCGGGAACACAGCGATAACTCAAACGCAAGTAAGTATTGCCAAAATGATTCGACTGATAAAGAAGTTTGCGGATCAAATGTTACGCAATTGTTTTTTTTCTTTTAAATTTGAAACTTTTTTTGATGTTCGAATATTGTAATTATGTTATAATAGACAAGGATCAAAGATCAGTGGAACTATTTTCCCTATACCTACTACCTTATTCAGTCACTTACCTTACCTTACCACTTTCACTTACTTACTTATTAATTCCTTAGTAATTTCAGAGAATAAAGAATATCTATCTTATTATATGTTGGAGCCATAAAGTCCTTGAGTGGAGACCGCGACTCGGATGACGACATTCGAAGGCTGGCTGGAGTGAGCTGGATGAGAGTGGCCGAAAATCGGGAGCGGTGGCGTGCATTAGTGGAGACCTATGTCCAGCAGTGGACGAGCGTGGGTTGCTGATGATGATGATCTTTTTAATTGGTAAGTAACGTCCCAAAACGAATTAAGCGCGTGCTAATAATACCTTATAATTAAATAAATGATTAAACAATTAAATTTTCACCGTGGGAGAGCCACGCTTCGGCATTAATGGGCCAGCTCGATCGAAGTGGTACCACGGCCTAACAGAAGACCGGCGTGAAACAAGCAGCACCTTCGCTGTGTTTACTCGCGTGAGTGAGGGTACCCAACTGGGGGAAAGGGGATTAAAGGTTGGCAGCGCATTTGTGACTCTACTGTAGTTGCAGGTGTCTATGAGCAGCGGCAGTTGCTTACCAGCAGGTGATCCGTCTGCTTGTCTACTACCCATCTCATAAAAAAAATATATATCTTCCCTCTATCTACTTCCCTGGTCGTAACGTAGTGTTGCCATATTATGTTTCTCCTTATTGTCTTCTGATTGTGTATCTCTATTTGTAAAACAACCAGAGCATTTATTTTGTTCTTACGACAACATCGAACGTGTGATCTTGCGCACCCTTTTTACCATAACGTAACAGGGGTACGATTCTGGACTCGATCGAACTTAACTTTTTGGTTAACATAGTCATAGCTTTACTATAAACTCACCTGATGGAGTGTCACGATGAGGTCTAGGCTGCCACGCGTTTGAAGATGCCTTTTCACTCTTGCCTGGAAGATAATTTCCTTTGTAGTACACAATTTCATTTAATATATACGAAATTTTGCAGTCGAACACCTCAGATTTTAAGGAATGCAATCCCCTTTTTAACCATATTAAAGCTAGATCCTTATAATAAGCATCCCCTTTAACGGTCCTCTTACTGTTGGTAAACTGTTTTACTTGGTTCCATAAAATAATAACTTAAAACAATAGGTGTAGTGGAGACTGAGTAAATGAGCCAAATACGTAAATACTTAAATCTCACGGCATTTTGCGGTATAAACAGCTGAGTTGCAGGAGTAAGTGTTTATTACAAGTTTTATACGATAGAATTTATTATACGACATTTTTCTACTAATGAATTGAAATGTAGTTTGGTAGCGTGATTTTTGTATCGTGAACAATAGATTATAATAATTTAGTCGTAGATATACGGCAAACAGCAAAAAAAAATTATGGCAAATACCTAAATTACAAGAACTGCTGTTTTGTATAAAGAAAACCTGATGAGTTAATTTATATAATTTTGGCTTACAACTTTTTCTATAATGAATTTAATCCGAACTAAATAGAATAATCCTTGTTTTTCAAAAATATTTAAATATATTTCAAGACTTGTGACAGACGGAGTTATTTTACATTCATATTTCACGATAATTTGAGTTACCTACTATTGTATACTAGTGGAAGAGATTATGCCGCCTTTGTTGTTCATAACTCCTGTAATAACTAGTTTTAAGTTTTATACCTCTGTTTTGTGTGCAATAAAAAGCATATTCATTCATTCATAGTCCATCTTTGGCCCAAGTCGTATTTCTTAGCACATTAAACAGTCTGTTATAAGATGAAAAACCGAATAATTATTTAACCTGATAAATTTTCTATCGATGCCATAATCGGCCCTGTAGATGGGGATCATATTTACGATGGGTGCGCGGGCGCACCGAGTTACTGGTTTGGGGTTACAAATAATTGGGTAACAAAGGTTACTGTTATTGCTGGGTAACAATGGGTTCCGTATATTTCGCACATTGCTTGTATAGTTTGAACGTAATTTTCTTAGTAGAGTAAAATAAGATACTTGTGTTTTAGGAAATCATGAAACTGATGAAATTACTGTACTTCTACGATCATGGTAGGTATCTTTAGATAAGGATAGGAACGTAATTTCATACTGAAAGCATTGGAAAAAGTGATACAAACGGCGTTATCAATTTGTAGTTTCACAGTCACCTATAGTTGTTGTTGAATTTCAAATACGCTGTCGAGTAAAACGTAGTATTTTATTTTCGACCCTAATCCATCCAAAGTTTTAGTTTTAAATACCAAAATGCCAATTAGCGATCTTTTGCGAATGGAGTTTTCATTGGCGGTGACACTTTTGACGCGATCCCGATGAATCTCCCAATGAAGTCTATATTTAAAACCGGTAGTAAAGTATCATCTGCGTTATATTTCACCCAGTATGTGGGTTCCGGAGGCCCAATCCAGGGGGAAAGGCAGTTTTAAGTGTGGTAACACTTGTGATTTAGAGTTGCGAGTGTCTATTGGCGGCGGCTATTGCTTACTATCACAGTGATCTATTTACTTGACTACCGGTGCCACCTATAGTTAAAGAAACAAACAGCTAAACGAAGGCCTTTTTCATTGATAAGTAGGTAATTTTATTTAAAAAAAAAGTTAAATTCATTCCAATAAGTATGTATTTATTCAACTGTTTTGCGATTAAAATTTCACATAACGTTTGCAAAGAAATCAAATTGACAAAATCTGAATCAAACTCCAACATTTCTGGCTACACAAGCCGAGCAAGCGCACCGTATTAACATATTTTGTTATAAATCATTCCCATACATGATTTCGAAATTAAGATCTCTTATTTATGGCTGACAAAAGAAAGATTAACATATTTATTTTTTTAATATGACGTTGAAATATTACTCTAAAACGGTAATAAGTTTTGCTTCGTTTTGAGAGCGCTAGATCTTTATCACAATCTGGATTAAGAGCATGACTGATTCGATTTTGATTAAATTATTATAATTCGAGATACGAGAAAGGTTTTAGCTACTGTTTTTTTTTTTAAATGTTATTTTATTCTGTGTTGAGTGAAAACATCGTGAGGAAAAGTGCATGTTTCGGATAGTTTCTGAAATGTGTAACCATGATTCAGTTGGTCTGGATCTCTTGTTAACGGATTGCAAAGGTCAGACGACAGTTACGTCATTGTAATAACCAGAATCCCTAATTCCTGAATCATGGTCTAAGCATAGGTACTCGGAGCTATATCTAAAGCGTTCCAACAGGTTTGGATTCAACCGGGAATTAAGTAAGTAAGTAAAACATTTATTGACCACACAAGAAGAGATACAACACAACAGTAGTAAGACACAGAATACATAATAAGAAGTAGGTACATACGAGAAACGGAAAGGAACATTACGTGCTTACATTTATAGACAGATAGGTGGTCAATAAGGTCCAAACTCAGCATATGCTGCAGCTGCTTTACTTTTTTTAATTACTTGCTAAGATGAGAGAGAGAGGGATGATGTCATACCAAAAGTCTTATCTCGATAATCATGGCTGACTGTTGTTTACGCCTTCCCATTATTATTATGAGTCCATAACGAAGATGAAGAAGTGATGATCTCCGAATCGTTACTCTCTCGTGAGCTATCGTTAGCTCCGAATTATACACCTAGATGAGAGTTCGTGCACAGAGGAAATCGAACCTGCGATCCTTGAAAGTACTTCGGGATCACTATCAAATGGTCCCGTCGGGTCAGTCAGATACCGTCTCAGTCGTGTTTAATGCAACCTTTGATTCAAACATATTGTCCTGCGACACAGAATATTTAATAGTACAAGTACAGAAAGCCCACTCCTAAAAATCGTTTATAGAAATAAAGACTTAGGCTACCATAACATAAAGTTGAAATTCCGACCGCCCAGCGTTCAACACCTACAATTAATCATACCTAGAAGTGTGTTCTCTTTCTATCGCAAGCAACTGTCGCTCATGCGTCGCCGCTCGCTCGAGATTTTCTACTAATTGGCCCCTCCGGAGGGGCCGCCGCATGTACGGTGGCCTGCACATCAAGTTACTACAATCTATCAAATTTCTTCAATCGAACCTCACTTTTATGTCAAACGTGTTTGGTTCAATATCAACTGAGAAAATTTGACAGATTGTAGTAACTTGATGTGCTGGCCACTGTACTTGCAAGTTCGATACCTACACGCGGAGTGGGATAGGCCTGCCTGCGAGTAAGTGACCTCGTATATCGTGTACTGTCGCCGCCGGTATCAGCCTAGTGTCACCGGTGACAGAAAGGTCGCTGCTAAAATGGATGGGGTCTCGAGTAAAATGCTCACTCGTAAATATAAATTGACAACGCTGTTTATGAGTTGCAGTTGTAAAAATTTAAACGAGATTTATTGTTCATGATTTATGAGCGTTTAAGTGGTGTGTTGAATTTAATTGATGAGGTAGATACTATCTGCATTTCTATAATGTCACACTAGTCTCAATTTAAATATAGTTTTTTAACTTTTTCTTATGTGTTAAATCCAAGATCGAGTCCGGAACTCTGAATTTCGATGCAGGTCAAAAGTCCATGATTTCGGATTAAGAGTGATGAAACTCAAGTTGAATTGGGCAGTGCAATGTTGACAATCCAGTTATGTGCGTCTATCGCGAAATTTTCTTTTACGAATCTTACATTTGTGGAACGGTTTGGCAGCAGCAGTATGTATTTCTCGAGGGCGACGAAGAAGTACGCTCGAAGAAGGTCCCTAGACCTTCAAGAGAAGAGCGTAATTATTTTTAAAAGGCTCTCAATGCAGTAGCGACTTCTCGACCTCGCATATGATCATGGGCTGCAGTACCTACTAATATGTGACCCGTTTGCCTCGTTTGTTGCCTCTTGTATAAAAAAATGCTAAGATGATGATGAATAGCGTCAGTTTTAAGTGTTACATTTACTTAAAATCCTTTAACATTCCTCTCCACTGCACCACATAACGGTACACTTTAATGAACAATTAAATCGCTCCCCTTAGCCCTGCTGACTAATTTCCCTTTAAATTTGAAAGAAATCGAGCAATTTATCTGCAAATGAACCAGTCCGAGTAACCCTGTATGAAGTATTTCTGACTGGGCCGGAATGGCCCATCAAATTTGATGAGCCCGTATTAAATGAGCACTATCGGGGGAAATAAATCGGTTCACCGCCTTTTTAAAGGTGCATTTTTAGGGTTACGTAGTAAGGAAAGTATCAGCCTGTATACTGTCCCACTGCAGGGCAAAGCCTCCATTATAGAAATCAAGTCATCGCTACTATGATGTGATCACGCTTAATCACCACGTTTGATCATAATCACAAACCAGAGCTATGTTTGAAAAATTCGAAACCTACTTTTGCTGGAATCGACTTCACCTTTAAATAAGGCAATGTGCAATGGGAAAATAGTTGCGCCTGATTTATAGCTTACCTCTCAAAACAAAAGAGCGAAAACCAATGATATTTTTGTTGACCTTTCTCCTTTGTTGACAACAATTAAGTGCATTAGATATGATAATTAGACTTTTTTAAGATACCCATCTTCACAACCCATCAGGCAACCAAATGAATCATCTAATGCAACACGATAGATTTGGAGTTATTCTTTGGATCCTTAAATTTCCAATGATTAGTTTTAAATTCTATTTTAATGGATAGTTAAAATAAGACAAATATCTGTTAATTTAATTTGATTGACATTTTTTAGACTGTCAGGAGGGGTGAAGGACCGTTCTAGATGGACGCTCTTATTATCGGAGGCCAAGTTTCACTTTGGGTTACTACGCCAGCCTAGTTAGTTAGTTTACTTTCTTAATTGTGTACGAAACCCTAATTACAGGGATCCGAGACACACTAGCCAAGTGTCGTTTTATATAAAAAGTAACTTTTTTCGCGAACCATAAATATTAAGCCCTTTTTGGTGCAAGCGAAAGTCGAAAACTTAAACGGAAAATTTCGAAAAATGATTTAAGGCGCCTATCCGATATGGCGTCGGCGTTTATTACAACAGCTTATAAGGTGCCTCTGTTTTTGTCCGGTTGGCTGATTAGGTCATTAATCTTGTCATCATTTGACCAAATTTTAATGTGCAGCTGTGAAAAATATAAATTGATTCGCGTAAGAGTAACCAGTGTTGTCGAACTATCGAGAGAATTACTATCGATATTTTTTTTAAGTTAACGTTTTTAGGAGAGGACTATTTACTTTCAAATTTGAATGGATTGCAAAGACTTACTATCTAATGTTTGTAGTTTTTTTAAAGTGTTAGTTTGTATCAGCAAAGTATAAAACAGTTTAACTATAATCAATGTACAGTTTTATACATTTTGTCCTAGCTTTGGACCAAGGACAAATGTATAGTCAGCCACACATCAAGTTACCACAACCTGTCAAATTACCACAATTGAAATTCATCCTTATGTGTTTGACAGTAAGATGAGAATCAATCGAAGAAATTTGACAGTTATGTATACTTTGATGTGTGGCTGTACGTACCGTTCTATGAAAAAACGTTTTGCCTATTATTTTTGTCCATAATAAGTGTAACACGACCACATCAGTGGCGTCACCTTAAGAGCTAATTGCCAGCGGTAATCGTCAAGACTGGTGTCTGTCGGTGATTTTCGGTATGCTGACGGGTGTAACTTTATGTCGTTCGCAACACTCATTTAGGTCTTACGCAGACAGTGAACTACATCAATCCAACGAGGCAATGCTGCCAGCATTTTGGGGACATTGCCACAGGGGGTTACTCTGATTCAATTTTTCTTTTTAGTAGTTTTTTAGCTTTAGATTTAAGTTATTGTTTTCTCGTGTATTTATACTCGTATTATTTTGTCCAATAAAAAGTTTAGCATTCACTAGTTTTAGTTACTCCAAGTCATATTATAAGAGTTTAGTTTTCGAGGTCTTCATGGAAACTTTGCCAGTATCTTAATTGAAAAGCTATGAGAGAGAGATAAACATTGATCAAATGGAACCCACGACTTTTGGCGTATGAGGCAGGGTCACTACCAAATGCGCCATCCAGCCAGATTTGACAGTTCCGTATCGACTGTCCTCGTGTTTGCTCACCCTTAATCGCCTTCTCTGGTTTAATCGCTGCCCACAATTAGTCGTCGTAATCGTTTTAAGGAATGGCGGCTTGACGTCTCTGCTGTCATTATGACGTACAGTTTTTGTGTCAAAGTGGGAATCGCGCGCATACTTGCGCCGGATTTCACACGTTCTAAGTTTTGATGGCAGTTCTGGAAGCTGTATGATTATTATTATGATGTTATGATTATTATGACAGATGGGTAATTTTATGGTGTTAAAAATGTGTTTGCTGAGTTATGACTCATATAATATCTCAGAAGATAGCCAGTTCTTTTTGTCCCTTTTTGAGGTGTGAACATGTAGGTATGAGATGAGCATTTTAAAGTGATTGTGGTCAGATAATGAGAAAAGAATAGTTTTTTTTGTCTTAAATCTAAATCATAATACTAGCTGTGCCCCATGGGTGTCACCCGCGGTCTATTTAGGGAAAATCAATATTCATAGTAAAAACACAGACTGTTCACATTTTCAAAAGGAAAGTCATTTACTTTCATCGATTTTTCCATGGAAATAAGATATTGTTTCCGCAATAAATTTTAGTAGTGGAACTCCCTGCCGAGGTATGTTTTGCCCGACTACTTTAATCTGGACATCTTTAAGGCAAGAGTGAACAGGCATCTTCTATGCAAGACGCGTGTCATCCTAGATCTCATCGTCGCTTCCCATCAGGTGCGATTGTGGTCAAGCGTTGGCCTATATAGATTAATAATAAATAAAAAACCTATATTTCAATCTAGCGTGCCAGCTAATTCTGTGAAATAGCGTCGCATGCGACAAAGCTATGTCACACAGGTGAATAAAAAATGTACCTATCTCCATTAGGTAATATGGCAGTAGGCAAACATTATTCAAATAGCATTGTATCACGCGCAGCTTCTGGTATGCCCTGCAGATCTACGTGAGCGCGTGGGAGGTTAATGAGCTATTCATGGCACAAGTGGTCTAATAAATAAGCATAATGAGGCTTTCAATGTGCTACACTTCTGGTTGAAGAGGTGAAAGTGGTCGAAATGAAATGGGTTATGGGATGGAGTTGCTCATAAGTTGAGACTTGTAGGCCTAGCATGAACTTTTCAAGAAATCGTAATGTTTACGTATCCTTATATCTTATTATACTATAGGTTTTCCCTATATCTTAGCGGGTGGGCAACACGCTAAGATTACATTTTCTGATGTATAAGCTATATTGTGGTAAAGTTTCATTCAAATCCATTCAGTAGTTTTACGTGAAAGAGTAACAAACATCCTACATCCATACTTACAAAACTTTCGCTTTATAATTAGTAGGACTATGGCGGGTGGAATGTTCCCCATGAAAAGAGACGATCTTCCGCTGAGCCGGGTGGTATTGGCTCGGGGACTATGGTCCAGTGTATCTTGATTTTGTTTTATATATTCCAAGTAGACATGCGAAATTTGCTTTCATGGTGTAAAATCCTATCAGAATTTGAATCTTGTATGGAACAGTCAAATCACTTTTTTCTTCTTCTTCTTCTTCAGTTGAAGGAAGGTGTCGGCACAGAAACTTTTCGTCTATTCGTCGAGCTATATCAAAGACTAATTTGACATTTCACAAACTTCAAATTTGTTCGCTCTCGTCTTGCTGATTCATATTTCCTTTAAAAAGTTTCTCTCAGTTCAGATTTCTCGCCACCTATTCCCAGAAGTTCCTCAACGCGTTGTGGAGTTATCAGATGCCGTAAACAGGCGATAAATAAAAACCTACGTGATCCGTGCGCGTGCGCAAACAAAGCACGTGAACTAGTTTATGCCTCCGGATGGTAATGACTCAAGGGTGATGTGAGAGATATTTTTTAAATTTTGTTTTTTTTTTTTCCGCAATGAAAACTTTTTCGAATAGCTCGGGTTTGTGATCACACGTGATTTAAGGCAAGCGTAGTGATTAAGCCTAATCCCATCATAGTAGCGATGACTTGATTTCTATGATCAGCATCTATATACTGTTGTGTTGATACTTTACTTTTCCGTAATGACCCATGAACGTGTTCCTGCGTTAACGCGAACAAATATGATCACAGTTTATGCTTCGTCATGAATGGGCCGGCTTGACCAGAGTGATAGCACAGAGTCACAAAAGACCGCGGCGTGATGCAGAGCATGCGCCATGTTTCGCCGAGTAAGTGATGGTTATGGAGGCCCAATCGGGGGAAAGAGGTTTAGATGTTGGCAGTTTACTTATAAATTCACTAGACTTTTGCGTGTGTCTATGGGCGGCGTTGATCGCTTACCATCAGGTAATCCGTCTGCTAGTCTACCACCTATCGGATAAACAAAGAAAAAACTTTATTTTTCTGTATTTTTGTTCACTGGAAATTCCCTGACTTGTTCAAGATCTAGGACAAGATTTCAAAAATTACGACTTAGAAGAAATTTTCGTTTCCCAACATTGTGGTTACATACTATCGCAGTCTACCGCAAACAATGTGAATCATACGAGGAACTTAGGCTGTACGTTTTGTTGACGGGTGATTTGTTTCTGTGAGTGTAGGTAAATATATTACTTTCCTAGAATTTCTCTTGTGAGTTGTCTTTGTGGTATATTGGTTAGGCCTTGTCTTTTAAGGTGTGGGCTATGAACTCAAATTAGTTTAAAGTAGGTATAGTTTCTTTCAACTTTTTAAGAGTGTTAACGGGTTCTGGTTTCGATAGTTGTTTTACTGACTTAGGTAATAATAATAATATTCTTCAATCGATTCGCCAGCGGCGTCGGATCTAAACGATTAATCGATTCCTAGGTCGAGAAAAATGTAGTTTTCAAATTTGTCGAACATAGCTTGAGTCTGTGGTCACCAATCCGTATAAACTCAGGTAAACATTTTTGGTTCCCCCCCGGGATCGAACCCGGGATCCCCAAGCGCAGAAGTCTCTTTAAAATGTGACCCACTACGCACTGCGTCACCGAAGCAGTAATCTCGAGACCTCGCTCTTATTCACCAAATCAAACTAATATAACAAAGTGAATACCGCATTACAATTCTAATGCATGTGGGACCGCGCATGCGCGATAGCATCGCGGCCAGATCTGTCAGTCAGACGCATGTCGCGTCGTCAGTCATTTGTCGTCCGTCACGTCATGCGCCTGATGCGGCTGTCGTCCGGTTGGTTTTTGTTTTGTTTCGGCTTCGGTGAATGGACGACGTTCATTGACGTATAGATGCGAGTCTGTCTTATTGGATTGGCGATTTGAGATGTTTTAGTAAATAAATAAATCTATACTATTTATAAAGAGATAAACTCTATAGACATCGTCAAACCTAAACGAAACACTAGCGTGATTTAATCGACGCCCAGCGCCATCTATTCGTAGACAGTGGAACTACTGTTCTGAAACGGAGTTAGGGCGAGCCACTAGTATAAAATAAATTAAATTTTGAACCGATATTCGGCTTCGGCGACCTATTTTAACGATCAGCCACGTACGCAGGATATATTATCAAGTGCTCAAGTTTGTGCGCAAATACAGATGCACTCCCTATTCCCTAACCCTCATAATTCGATGGGATATCCGTGTGATACGGCAGAAGAGAGATTAGGCGTTGGACCAACGGTTTAAAGTCCTTTCCGAGGCACAGGGATTCAAGACTACCACCATCCAGACTTCGGGCTGACACTGAGAATTTCTGAACAGAAAAAGCAAACAAATGGAGAGGTCTATGCTCGGAATCTCCTTGCGTGATCGTGTCAGAAATAATATTGTAAATTATCCTACTACTATTATAAAGGCGAAAGTTTGTATGGATGTATGGATGTTTGTTACTCTTTCACGTAAAATCTACTGAATGGATTTGAATGAAACTTTACCACATTATAGCTTATACATCAGAATAACACATAGGCTACAATTTATAAAAATATATTGTGTGGATTGTCCAAAATATGACGGTAAGTGTCAATAATTAACTCCACGCGTACGAAGTCGCGGGCGGCCGCTAGTAGCTTATACATCAGAATAACACATAGGCTACAATTTATAAAATATATTGTGTGGATTGTCCAAAATATGACGGTAAGTGTCAATTATTAACTCCATGCATACGAAGTCGCGGGCGGCCGCTAGTATTTATATAAAATAAATTAAATTCTCCAACCAATATTCGGCTTCGGCGGCCTATTTTAACGATCAGCCCCGTACTCATGATATATTATCA
Organism: Cnaphalocrocis medinalis; assembly: GCA_014851415.1. Lineage (NCBI taxonomy): Eukaryota > Metazoa > Arthropoda > Insecta > Lepidoptera > Crambidae > Cnaphalocrocis > Cnaphalocrocis medinalis. Next base: position 2,537,203 of record CM026287.1, on the reverse strand, counting down.
AGTGCTCAAGTTTGTGCGCAAATACAGATGCACTCCCTATTCGCTAACCCTCATAATTCGATGGGATATCCGAGTGACACGACCGAAGAGAGATTGGGCGCAGGACTAACGGCTTAACGTGCTTTCCGAGGCACGGGGATTCAAGACCACCAACGTCCAGACTTCGGGCTGATACTGAGAATTTCTGAACAGAAAAAACAAACAAATGGAGAGGTCTATGCTCGAAATCTTCTTGCGTGATCGTGTCAGAAATAATTTTGTAAATTATCTAAAATATAACGATAATTCTGTTACCACGCTAGACTATAATAATTCAAAAAGTCAATAGGTACCTAACTGTTATTTTTTGGCATTTCACTAATGCCTCCTTACTGGACATTGACCTTGCAAAATAAATCTAATAAGTTTGACAAGAAAGGTATTAATTATTACAAATGAATGGAATTATCATGTAGTACAATACTAATAAGCCAGATTTCAATACAAAATTATACTAATGATCAATTTGTTAATAATAATCACCAATTAATACTGTCTTCGTTTTGTACTTCCGAAACATTAATTTATTTGACACGATCTATTTTAAATCAGATTTTATTTGAATAATATTTAAATTTGTTGATAATGGATGCTAAAAGTCTGGTCGATTAATGACTTTTTTTAAGAGATTAAGTTGTAGCATAAAAGCGTTAAATAAGCGGAACCGATGTAGGTAATTAAAAGCACATTACCCCTAGCTCATCTTATTAATACAAGTTTATTGAAAAATTTAAACTTTTTTTAGGGCAATGTACGAGTAGTATTTTCTATCTATATATCTTCTTCGATACTATTTATAAAGAGGTTAATCTCATATTCCACGCCAGGGCTTATAGGTAAACCGAAAACACGAAACACTTGCGCTATACAATCAACGTCTAGCGCCATCTATTGGTAGACAGTGGAACTACTGTCCCAAAACGAAGCGAGGGCGGGTCATTAGTAATGGGTAGTTTTTTTTTATTAAATTTACTAAACAGTTTATTGTCACGTTGGTCTAGTGGCTTAACTACCGGGCCGTGATATCGGGGTCCGTTCGATTCCCGGGTCGAGCAAAAGTATGTTTCGAATTTTCGACTATAGCTCGGGTTTGAATTACCAATCCGCATTAGGCAAGCGTGGTGATCAAGCCTAATCACATCATAATAGCGATGAGTTGATTCCTATGATGGAGGACTTTGTCCTGCATTGGGGTAGTATATCTGCTACGAAACTCTCCATGGGTGAGGCATGACATTAAAAAAAACATTTTAGTTATTTTTTTAACAGCCTACTGTCCCAAAGGCCTCCATCATAGAAATCAATTTATCTCTACTATGATGCGGATTGGTGATCACAAACCCGGGCTAAGTTAGAAAAATTCGAAACGAATTTGTTGCTTCACCCAGGAATAGAATCCTGAGATCACGTCCCGACACTTAAGCTACTAGCACAACGGGGCGTTAAATAGCATATTGCTGAGTTATTGATAAAATCCAATAAAATACTTCAATATTTCATATTTCTCTAGACATTTTTCCTGAAATTTATGGCACAATCGTCTATTCAGCGAGTAGCATGTTAGACGGGTGATTCTCAGTTCTTACCAACATCTTCAAATAAATCAGCGAGACCGCATAACGAAGTACAATAAGTGAGTTATTAGAATTGGTAGCGGGGTCCCGTACCGTGGCGATCTTATGGTCATTGTAAGGCGGGTTTCATATTGGGTAGCTATGAGACACAATTTCGCGTAAGTATTGCTAGATGATATGTTTCTCGTAAACATCCCAAATTTTATACCATGGGAGAGCCTTCGGCATGAATGGGCTAGTCTCGACCAGAGGGATAACACGGTCTCACAGAAGATCATTAAAGCAGCGCCTGCGCAGTGTTTCGTCGTGTAAGTGAGGGTACCGGAGGCCCAATTGGGGGGAAAGGGGGTTAAGGTCGGCAGCGCACATGATGACTCTACTGGTATTGCAGGTGTCTATGGGTGGCAGTAATCGCTTACCATCAGGTGATCCGTCTACTGATCTGCCACCTATTACATAAAAAAAAAGCTTCTGGTTTTGAAGGGAATTTTGAGGATTAAGAAACAAGTTTAAGAAATTCACCAAAGCAGTTTTGTTTTGGCTAGGACCATTCCGCTCCGCTATTGGACATTATTAACTCTGCTAATGTTAATTAAGAAAAGAAGCACGTTACGTATGACAAGTGTTTTGTGCTGTATTTCTTAAAAAATCACCAATTACTATCATGGCGGGGATCAGTAAAATCGTACTTACTAAACCAGGTAGAAGAGGACCAATGAGAAAGTGATGCAGAATGGAGATCACGACCCTGAGGAACTGAGGAACACTGAGCAATAATGTGCAAGAAGATAATACAGGTAGACTAGTAAAATGTGTACATTGCACAACAATCGAAGTTAAAACATGTTATGAAACTAGCCTAAGTTTGTAGCAATTCTCACACGACTGTCAAAAGTAATGTTGTTTATGAGAGTTGCAGAATCGGACGCCTCGCACACGTTATAGTGAAACGCAGTGAGTCAACTTTGTGCTGACCCCCAACTAAGTTTATAATGACAGTACAGAGGGTTTACCATGAACTTTCGAAAGAAATCATAGCGTATACGTATCGTAAACAACTATATGAAGAATAAAATTAGAGATCACTCTCTATCAAACGCTATCATCATCATCATTTCAGTCAATAGACGTCTGCGGCTTCCACTCAAGGACCTTTCGGCCCACCCCAACGGCCGTCTGTTCTCCTCACAATGATCCCTACCCATTGCCACTTGAGACACGCAATTCTTTGGGTTATGTCTGCGACCTTAATCTCCTGCGGATCTCATCATTTCAAAATCATACTAGTGCCCCCCCCCCCCCCCCTACTTTGTTTTGGGATATTAGTCCACTCTAAACCAACAAATGGCGCGGGGCGATGATTGCATCACGCTAATGTTTTGCCATTTCAGTTTGTAGGTATATAAAGGTTGGTCGATCTCTTCAGCATTTACCTAAAAGAAATTGTATAGACAATTAATAATTATGTTTTAATTAGAATTAAATGACGATACTACTACTATTATAAAGGCGAAAGGATGTTTGTTACTCTTTCACGTTAAAACTACTGAATGGATTTGAATGAAACTTTACCACAATATAGCTTATACATCAGAATAACACATAGGCTACAATTTTTGAGGTTTCTACGAACCTGAAGTCCACGCGAACGAAGTCGCGGGCAAAAGCTAGTGCTTTTATATAGTTATAGTGGCCCGCACTCACTTCGCTTCGGGACCGTAATTCAGAAATGAACCGACAGATGGCGCTGTGTCCAATTACATCGCGCAAGCGTTTCGTGTTTTCGGTTTACCTATAAGCCTTGTCGTTGTCTATAGAAGTTATCTCTTTATAAATAGTATAGAACATAGGAGAAGATATAGAAGATAGACATAGGAAATAGATCCTTTATGCTAATGACATGAAAAAGTAATTTCAGACATTATTTAGCAATTTGCTGTCGCTTACACTGTGCGCATGTACGGTTATGCCACATGTTGCGAGTCCTATTTGACGGGCAGAACACACTGAATGTAAGATATACTTGGTTCCACGACAAGAATACCTTGACTGCTGACGGGTGTTAGGTAGTGGTGGTCACATAACTAAGAGGATAGACCAGGCGATAGAGAAATTCTACTAAAAGTATAGAAAAGGAACTTTTCGTCGTAAATCGATCGCTTCTCCAAACTTTTTCTACCAAATAATAAAATAAGTTTTTTTTTGGGTTTTGTTTTATTTTTAATGGAGTCAAATTTGTTTCTTGACGTCAGAACACAGTGGAAAATCTGGCCGCAAATGTTTGGTTTTTATTTTTAATAATTTTAAACAAGCTTTTTTAGATAGGCTTTTAGTAGCCACAGTCCATTTAGCAAAGGGCTTGCCGTAGAACAATACGTTTAGTGTACAGTCGAGTTCAAAAATATGTATACACTTTAGGACTTTGTCACAGTACATATATAAGAAAACGACTTCCACTTTCTTATAAATATGTATTGTGACAAGGTCCTAAAGTGTATACATATTTTTGAACTCGACTGTACATTTGCCTTAAAGGCACCACTGTATTTTCATACGGACAAATGAACATTAAAGGTTTTATTCTACGGCAAGCCTTTTGCGATTTTTCCGTTGCATAATGTTCACGTTTTTCTTTTTATGTGATTAACGAGAGACAGGTGATCCCTCTATCACCTAATGGTAAGCGATTGCCGCCACCCATAGACACCTGCAACACCAGTAGATTCACAAGTGCGCTGCCAACTTTTAACCCCCTTTCCCCCCACTTGGGCCTCCTGTACCGGCAGTACAGCGCAGGCGCGATATGTCACAAAAGCTTTTAACATCTTTGCCTGCCCCAACAAATCCATAAAGCCCCAAAAAGTTTTTAATCATAATTTAAAATTATGCTAAATGACATTTATAACTACCCATCTTAAAAATAATGCGATGACGCGTTATTCTCGCAAATCACCTCGACAATCTACTGAAAGCCGTAATCCTGCAACCCAATTACGACGTTATAGACAATGAATAATTATGTTTTAATTAGATTTAAATGACGATGCTTTTATATAGTTATTGACATAGGAAACCTTTATAGACCTTTATACGAATGACATTAAAAAGTAATTTGAGACATTATTTAGCAATTTGCTGTCGCTTACACTGTGCGCATGTACGGTTATGCCACATGTTGCGAGTCCTATTTGACGGGCAGAACACACTGAATGTAAGATATACTTGGTCCACGACAAGAATACCTTGACTGCTGACGGGTGTTAGGTAGTGGTGGTCACATAACTAAGAGGATAGACCAGGCGATAGAGAAATCCTATCGAATACCTAAGAACAAAAAATACACAACATACAGAAAATTCTTCGGCTTAGTAGGGGTTAGTTTAATTGGCAAAACAGCCAACTGGTACTTGGAAGGTTGTGGGTTTGAGTACCAAATAATTAATTACGGTTTTTTTTTTTACAATTTAGTCAATTTGGTTTACTGACGTTAGAGCTCAGCGAAAAATGTAGACGCGACTATTAGGTTCTTAAATTTCGTATTTTTTTTATTCATTTATAATTAAAAGTAGAACGTACAGACATGCCATAGATGTCCTCATGTCCAAATAACTTAAAACAAATCACATACAAATTTTTGGCCCGAACGGGGATCGAACCCAGGACCCCAAGCGCAGCTTTAAGGGGCTACACGAATGAAACTAGCGCCGCCAACCTATTTACACTGATTGTGGCGAAAATACGATATTTTTGAAGAAAATAAAACATTACAGACTTAGATCCAAGTAAATTGGATTTTTAAAGATGCAATACAATATTTCTAACACGCGACAAGTAACAATAATGTTAATTATTGCTAACAACGGCCACTTTTAGCAATAATTGATTTACTTTTATCTAAGTCTGTAATGTTTTCGCCACAATCAGTGTAAATAGGTTGGCGGCGCTAGTTTTATTCGTATAGCCCCTTAAGGTGCGACCTGCCACTCGCTACGCCACGTTTACGTTACAAAAAAATTTAACATCTTTGCCTGCCCCAACAAATCCATAAAGCCCCAAAATGTTTTTAATCATAATTTAAAATTACCTATGCTAAATGACATTTATAACTACCCATCTTAAAAATAATGCGATGACGCGTTATTCTCGCAAATCACCTCGACAATCTACTGAAAGCCGTAATCCTGCAACCCAATTACGACGTTATAGTCATTGCATTATCATATTAATCTGCCCGGATTTCCATGAAGCAGTTTTATATTATGACGCAGGTGAAGTTGAAAATCAGGTGTTTTAAAAATTGTCTGTTAATTGTAAAAACAATTACTTAAACCATAGTATTAATTAAAAAAAAGGGTGGTTTGCAGGATGCCGGTGTTTAAAAAAATAACCCTGTATAAGGTTTGTCTATAGAATTTATCGCTTTTTACGATTAAATTAAAGAAATAATAATAACAGTAAAATATCTGAAGAACAACTAGGTTTTTGTCAAGTTTTTTTTTTTGATAAATTAAAGGACTGATCAAAATAAAAACCATCAGCTGTGTCGTCCAGGGCGTGCTTTTGAATGCATTACGAGATTAATTTGTTAAAAAAAATCAGTTGTTATAAGTATCAGGAGTTAACGGTTAGGACAAAAAAATTTGGTAAAAAGTCCGAATTAGCATATTGTAAGTTGCATATTGTTTACGGTAGGTCCTGTTGTCTGTGAGTTTACTTAAAGTTCAATCTCTTAAAGGACAGCTATTAATCGTTCAAAACCAGAAGCTTTTTATAAACAATGAACTTTTTAATCGGCACGTATAAGTTGACCACTTTAAAGACATCGCTTTGAGTTTGTACAGACGTAACGTACATGTAACTTCAAATAATTATTATGTTGTATGACTGCCAAATAAAATTTGAGAGAACAAGTTAATCAACCCTTTTTGAACGTTTTCATTGCCATTGTTATTACTTAAATTTGAGAACTCGTAGTTTTGTAAAGTTTTCTAATACTTAATTATTCTTAAATATCAGATACTTCGTTAGAAAAACATAGTGATACAAAATGCTTAAGTAAAAAATACACAAATAAGACGTGTATTAGTGCTTCTTTGTATTTCTAATGTGCTAGGTGCAAAAAGATGTTATTTTAGCTTTAAAAATCAGGTCACCTAAGCTATTGAAATTCATTAAATTATAAATAATTCCTATTCTCAAAATGTTTGTTTCTCTCAAGTACGTTGAAGGTGATCAAAGTGGTAAAGTGCGCGCAATATATTTAGGTATACAAACAGTACGAGTGGTCTAATCAGAGTAGTCGACTTACACACACTAAAATTTTACGACAGCGCTTATTCAATATTGTAAATCATAAAAACAATCATAATAATTGACTTTTACGACGTACGCACACATTTTTAAACTTTTATGTACCAATTACTGTTAAATAAATCGTCTATAAATTAAAACGCATTCAAATCAATTTATTTTAAGGTTGCTTTTGCAATTTGTGGCAACATTAATGCAATTTAAATGGTTTACACCATACTTTAAAAGTATGAAACACAGACATTCATATTTATTGTTTAAAACATCTTTATCTGGGAATCTCGGTCGGGAAGGAACAATAATTTGCCGAAGGCGAGTTACGAATGCATTTTAAATGTCAGTAGGTATCAGTTTTTAGAGATCCGTTGCCAAATGACATAAAATGGAACCATTATGGTTATGTCATAGTGTTCCTGCGCATTTGTATGTCGTAGCCACTTTTTTCTGATGAAACTAAATAGTTGTATACTCTGATTCATAATCATGTAAAGTAAACTGACCGGTGAAAATGACAAGTTTCTATGCATTTTGACATTTTGCATGTGTCTAATTGAGTGATAGTGTATGGTGATGACACATTGACATCTGTCAGTTTACTTTACATGATTATGAATCAGAGTATAGGTATTATGTGAACCGCAATATGTTTTTTTTATGTAAAAGGTAGCAGATGAGCAGACGGATCATCTGATGGTAAGCGATGGCAGCCGCCCATAGACACCCGCAACACCAGTAGAATCACAAGGTTTATTTTTTTTAAACCGAAACTTCCATTGATGAAACTTAAAAAAATAAGATGTACATTGTCATACAAACTGTTTTAATATCTTTACTCTTCGATGTAGTATGTTTTTGTATAGATAGATGCTTTAACCTTTGATTGAAATCAAATAATAAAATGTTACTTGTTGCTACGGGACCCTTCACGGGCAAGTCCGATTCACACTTAGCCCCTTTTTTCGTTTTCCCATCTTATCTCATCTTCTTAATTCCGTAAAAGGTTTGTGTGGGGTAACTGTCTTTGAGCATTGGTTATTTATTGTTTACTGAAGGTTTATGTAGCTGACGTCTTTCAAAAAGCTGGTCTGCAAAAATGGACTGGCTGAGTCACGTCTGCCGTATGTCGGATATTTGTTGGGTCAACAGTCACCAAACACCAATCCACACCACATATCCACACACACCACATAGAGTGACTACAACACTACTACTACAACAACACCAACAATACACACACTACACACACACACACACACACAAGAGGTAGGGGGATCATAGAGTTGGCGCCCGAAAATAAAAGACAACTCGGCAGGCACTCGGAGAAAAAGAATGGAGGTTCGAATTTGATGCATACCTATTTGATGCCTCATCCAGACTACCCACGCTACCCGAAGGTAAAGCTAACTATAACATAAAAAATGTGACTTCGTTACATTCAAATATGGTTTGTAAAACGACAAACATATAATTAATATGTATACTATTTATAAAGAGATAACTTCTATAGATAACGACAAGGCTTATAAGTAGACGGAAAACACGAAACGCTTGCGCGATGTAAACACAGCGCCATCTATTGGTTCATTTCTGAATTACGGTCCCGAAGCGAAGTGAGGGCGGCCATTAGTCTGTTTATAAAAAAAGCGTAAGAAAATAAATAAACAAAGACATTCTTAGGCACCGTTTCAAAACCACACCTAGCGACTGTCGGCAGCCATACTCAGATACAATTTTCATTCCATCACATAAACCACATTGGCACTGACCATTTGAAGAAGCAAGCGAGACATCTTAGGGATGCGCAAAGCCAATTCAATATTTTCTCGATAGAATCGATTTGGTTAGTCTGGGGGGAAATTCTCTTGCACTCGACATTGACGTCGAATTAGGAATTTGTATCGACGAATATTGTATGAAATCTCGAAATGCGAATTTAATGTCGAGTATACGAGAATTGCCCCCCTGGTAATTAAAAAAAAGAGACTGTCGTCTGACCTTCGCCAACCAAACAAGGAATCCAGAAAAACAGAATCATACCTAGTTAGGTACATTAATGAACGGGAACGCACAAAAGTGGTAGATGTACCGAGCCGCTAAACTAAAGTGGGCATGGGCAGGCCATGTGTGCAGAAGGGGAGATGGGAGGTGGAGCAAGGATGTTCTTGAATGGAGACCAAGAGACGGAAAGAGGAGTGTTGGCGGACAGACTGCCAGATGGTCCGACGACATCAAGGCTCAAGCTGGGGCAGCGTGGTCCAGGAAGACCCACGACTGGAGGAATTGGAGGGGAATTGGAGAGGCATATGCTCTGCAGTGGGCAAATACATGCTGCTGGAGAAGAAGAAGAAGGTAAATTTTTGAATATATGATAGATGCCAACGAGCAAACAGATCACCTGGTGGTAAGCGATTGTCGCCACTCACAGACACCTGCTACACCAGTAGTTACAAGTGCGCTGCGAACCTTTAACCCTCTTTCCCCTGGATTGGGCCTCCGTTACCCTCACTCACGCAGCGAAACACAGCGCATGTACTGCTTCACGCCAGTTTTCTGTGAGGACGTGGTATTACTCCAGGCGAGCCGGCCCATTCTTGCCGAAGCGTTGCTCTGCCACTGAAACCAGCGTCGTGGTGACACCCTTCGCTGCGGCACATGCTGAGTGGAAGCCTATTTGGCACACTATAATATTTTTTTTATGTTCAAATACTTAAATATTTTTTCTTTCTTTCTTTCCACCATCGATCTATTCGTGCATCCCTATAAGACGTCCGCTTGAAATATGCCCTTATTTCCATGCGCGCCGTGAGTTATGCGTTTGACCCCTGACTTCGGCTGCAAGCGGGTATTTAGCGTTTAAAACGGCTTGAGTAGGCAATGGCACATGCTGTTTTCAATTACGTATTGTATCGTCCTTTGATTTAGATATACAGGATATATCTGTGAACATTTACATCCCTTTAACCACGAGTTCTATCAACCATTCTGAACAACATTTGTTCAACAAATTTTTCGAAAGTTATCGACAAAATGACTATGTAAGTCAGGTGATCGACTTTGTATGGGGAGATGATTTTCTTTATACGTATTTTCAAAGTCATAAAACAAATGTTGTTCAGGACGGTTGGTAGAATACGTGGTTAAAGGGATGTAAATGTTCACAGAAACACCCTGTATATCATTACCACAACATGTCAAAAAGTGTGTAATCATAAAATTTAAGTTAAAAGTCAAAAATGAGTTATTTTAAGTCGAAGAGCAAGGAAATTGACTCCATTTTACCCAAAACTGAAGTGGGCCCTAATTTTTCATCTTAATTCGCATTCGGTGATTTGCGTTGATGAATGGAGAGCATTAAAGAGCCAAATGGGAGATGGAATTATTGCCGCATTTCTTAAAACTTAAATGAGCCCGAAGGCCTAAAACGAACCGTACGTTGCGACCAAATCGGAGTTTCTCCCTTTAATTCGCAGTATGAGTAGGTAGCTTTTTTATATGATAGGTGGTAGATGAGCAAACGGATTACCTGATGGTAAGCGGTTGCCACCGCCCATAGACACCTGCAACACCAGTAGAGCCACAATTACACTGTCAACCTTTAATCCTCCGGTACCCTCTCACTCTACGAAACACAGCGCAAGCACTGCTTCACGCCTGTCTTCTGTCAGGCCGTGGTATCACTCCGGTCGAACCGGCCCATTCATGCCGAAGCGTGGCTCTCCCACGATTAGTTTTCCCTATCCCATATATTTTGATACCTTGCATCTGTCAGAAGGAGTAAATACAGGAATGACACATTGACAATGTCAGTACAATCAGGTCTCAAAGCTAAAATTATCTATTTGTATTAGTGTTCATCTGCCTCTTAACACCAACATCCCAGTAGCATACAAGTGATTTCTTCCAAAGACTATTTTAATTAAATCTCCCACATTTATGCTTCCACGAATCCTTTCACAGCTGACCAGGCATTATGTCCTGTCATTACGGTCTTGTATAGGAGTCTATCATACAGCTTTGTATGGAAGGTCATAAAGGCGCATTTGAACGCTATGGTTAATGGTTAACATCTATTAAAGTTATTGAAGGAATTGTGAATGTTGGAATAATTTACATCGGTAGATTTATGTTGGATAAGTGATTTAGTTTAAAGGGGTAGTCGCATTCATAGGTCTTTAGTTGGGGCCTCTGCCCGAAGGAAACTTCGTGCCTTCTTTTAACTTCTTAAATCTATGAAGTTGTAGGTAATAATTACAATATTTATAAGTCAAGACACGTAATATATTTGCTGAGGCTTAGTATGCTAGCGAGGATCCCTCAGGTTTCCACTAAAGGACGATGAGAGTGGTGCCCAGGGGTTTTAGTTGGTAAGCCGACAAGCGGGAGGAGTCCGACATAACCCGTTCGTCTCCCGGCGGACGGGTATGCGTAACGCATTTTCCCTGGGAGATCAAAAAAATATGATGGTCTAGTGGTTTAAATACTGGGTTGTGATGTCGGGGTCCTTTGTTCAATTCCCAAGTCCAGCAACAAGTAAGTACCTATTCTTCACACAGATCATTCACTCACTAGATCGTCGGTCCACCTTGTGGGAGGCCTGCCACGGCTACGACTTCCTGTATGCGGCCTCCACTCAAGGAATTTTCCGCCCTAATGGCCGTCTGTTCTCCTCGCAATGTGTTCTGCCCATTGCCACTTGTTGGGCTATGTCTACAACTTTAGATCTTCTGCAGATCTCATAAATTTCTAACACGATCTCAAGGAGATTCCGAGCGGGTCGGCTATCCCTCTCCATTGCCCTCTGAGTGACTTTGAGCCTTATTAAGCGGCCCTTAACAAGAATATTACTATAATTTAATTTCTAAAAGGTTAAGGTACGAATTCAAATGCTGCTGATTACCAATGCCAAGTCATCCGCCCCGAGCTGATTATGAGCAGCTGCATCGGAAGAGATGGCAAGGTTGAACCGAGCACGATTTTGGAGGGCCCCGTACATATAATCTAGCCCAGGGTTCACCAATTAGTCCAAATCAAGGATGACGTATACAGGAGGATTCTAGCGGCTCGTCATATCGACTACGAAAGGGGGGTCCCAGTGGCTACAATGGGGGGAGGGGTTCTAGAAGCTACGACGTGGGAGCTGGGAGCAATCCGCCATTTGGTGACTCCTGATCTAGCCTATAGAGCCACTGTACGCATTTACTCTCTAGCTCTTGTCTGCGGTCAATAAAAGTATACTTACTTACTTATTGCTTGGCAAATGTATCCCCCACGAGTTTCTTCATTGATCCCTATATGAAGCTACAAAAAACTGGATCATCAATTGGTGGACAAAATGGTTATCAAATTTTTTGATATTTTTTCGTTTCTGTTCCCGGATAATACAAGCAAATTGTCAAAAAACATTGAATTCCGTTGTAATAAGTTTAAAGCCAGTAAGTTTAAATATACACTTAGCGTCAAAAAAAATCGCACATCTGCGTTGTTTTCATATTAACGTGCTCATATCTCGGCTTCGTAGGTATATTAAAAGTAAAACTTACTCTACTTACTCGTATTCTAAATCGTCATGAAACAATAGTTTAAGCGTGCCCATATTTTTATAGTAGGTATCCTGTCATCTTTGGACGCTACCAGAAAACGTTTTGTTAATATGAGATAAAAATCTGCACTCTTTTAAAAGGAACCCTAAAACCTCAACAAACCAAAGAAAGGGACAAAAAACAATCGCCATTGTCACATCTCGCACCGTCACGGTTGGTAACTGATTTAATTACGAGGCCGCTCCGCATTTAAACTGTAACAAGTGATATGATGGCCATTCATCTGGTCACAATGGATGCCGGTATTGCTGTACATGTTTATTTTAGTAAGGGTTGCTAACCTCTGGCTTGATGTCCTTCTAGACTTAAACCATCTTCTATAAAGGTCGGTTGCTTTTGGCAAAAATCGTTGCTAATAATATTCACTGTTGTTAATATGGAGTTAAAAAGAAAGAAAATGTATTTATTAATTTGGACAACACAACACAATAACTTACACGCTATAGACAAATTTATAATTGAAACAACACAATAAAATAAAATAAAACCAAAAAAAATAAAAACAAACTATTCTTCCCTATTGGCTTGCAGTGTCGTGTGATTATATCCTCACACAGCTTATGTCACGACCATAGGCCGTAACGCTGGTTTTCAGTTGGATGGGACCAGTTAACTCGTAAGTAAGCAAACAATCTCATATTACATACTTCTTCTATTTGGCCGTGGGACGAGCAGACGGATCACCTGTTTTTATTTTTTTATTTTATTAGACTATAGGCCAACGCTTAACCACAATCGCACCTGATGGAAAGTGACGATGAGGTCTAGGATGACACGCGTTGTAGGATGGTAAGCGATTGCCGTCGCCCATAAACCCCTGCAACACCTTTAATCCCCTGTACCCCAATTGGGCCTCCGGTACCCTCACTCTCGCCTTGAGGAACTTTTTTGTAATTTTTAGCTTTAGTTTTTAATCCCTTCATTTTGTCCAATAAAGTCGTAAAATATGAAATCAGAGTTTATGTCACGTCTGTTTCCATTTTACTGCGACATAGACACATCTCCCGGAAACCCATCCGTGAGAACGCCTCTAAAGTAATGCGTCTATATTGTCTGAAAGTGTGTTTATAGTAAGAAAGTAAAGTGAGAAATTAAGTCCAATAATTCAAAGCGACAGACAACGAGATGGTTCCGCCGATACAGTTTCAACACGCTCACGGTTTAATAGTGATGCTCTAGTGGGTTGTCAGCCTATAGTGACGTTAAGAGGGGACTGATGTCAAATGAATTAAATATCTTTATTTGAACTTGTACCGAAAAATTAGAAACGTGAATCATCATCATCATCATTTCAGCCAATAGATGTCCACTGCTAGACATAGGCCTCCACTAAAGTTCTCCACACAGATCGGTCCTGTGCCACCCGCATCCAAGGGACTCCCGCGACCTTCACCAGATTATCGGTTCACCTGGTGGGAGGCCTGCCACGGCTGCACGCGGCCTCCATTATAAAAAACGTGAAATGTATACTATTTCTAAAGAGATAACTTCTATAGACAACGACTAGGTAAACCGAAAACACGAAACGCTTTTGCGATGTAATTGGAGACAGCGCCATCTATTGGTTCATTTCTGAATTACGTCTTCGAAGCGAAGTGAGGGCGGATCACTAGTTATTTATATTTTCTAACATTCTAACGCCTTGTTGGTCTAGTGGTTTAAGTACCGGGCCGTAATCTCGGGGTTCTGGGTTCGATTGCCGGGATGAGGAAAAGGACTCGAATAGTTTCGAATTTGTCGAACGTATCGCACCCTTATTCAAACAAAGAAATAACTCAAAATTTCACATTTGTGGGAAAACGCATTTGAAGTTTGACACCTCCGCTTAGTGTACTTCAAAATTAAATAAAAAATAAACTAATAACAATAGCCTTGTTTTAAAAATAGGTATGAATAGTTTAAAACATATAGAAATTAATTTGTATGGAGATCATAGTTATTTATAAAAGGAAGGTATTTATTTATATTGTTGAAAAAAAAGTTCGTACTTATTTCACTTTTTGATAAAAATATTAATTTAATTCCTTCAAAATGGTACGATGCAAGTCAGAATGTTGCTGTTTTTTATTGTTATAATTTAAAAGGTTTCATCTTTTTTACTTTTATTCCAGTATAAGATAAAATTAAGTGTAACACAAAGACTTAAATTTATGTAAAAAGGTGCATTTTCCCCCCTATTGGGCCTCCGGTGCCCTCACTTACTCGACGAAACACAGCGCAGGCGCTGCTTCACGCCGGTATTCTGTGAGACCTTGGTATCACGCCGGTCGAGCCGGCCCTTTCATGCTGAATTTCGTTCTGCGCTGCGTAATTTGTTATGTCGACGATGCACTGGTGACAGTCCGAGTTTTTGAACTTCGGGGTGCTACAGTACTTGTCACTGCTGCTAGGCGCGGATCCAGACCTCAAAAATGGTTGTGGGCATCTAGGGATTATCTGACTTGGGACATAGTGGAAGGGGGGTCCTAGCGGCTCGTTCCCCCTAGCTACGCCCGTGATTGTGGGCATCTAAGGATTTTCCGACTTGGGGTATCGTCGAAGGGGGGTCCTAGCGGCTCGTCCCCCCTAGCTACGCCCATAGTTGTGGATACAACCTCCCCCGCCAATCCCCCTCTCCCTCTCTTAGAATCTCTTAGAATGCTGATCCTAAGTTGATAGAAGAAAGTGCAAAGTCTCAAGTAAATTTAAGGCTTTGGACATGCCCACAGTGCCCACAATGGTGGATCCGCGCTTGACTGCTCTGGCAGAGGTTGTGTCAAGGGGTACACTTCACAAGTCCGAGGCAATCTGGTTTCTCAGTCCTCGGAAAAAGTCCTCCTGGACTCACCATTGTGGTGGGTGGGACTACCATCCCAGTTGGAGCTACCCTTAAGTACTTGATACTCGTGGTTGACAGCAGATGGGAGTTTACCGGGCACCGGCAACGGCTGGTCCCGAGATTAGTTGGCGCTGCGGGGGCTCTTAGTCGGCTGTTGCCCAACCTAAGAGGTGGCGATGAAAGCTGTCGCCGTTTAAAAATGGGGTAGTAAGATCGATTGCCCAATACGGGGCACCGATCTGGTCGGGATCATTAAAGAACCGTCATAAGGCTTGTTTCAAGGACAAGAGGTCATGGAAGTTCAGATAATTATAGGATACCGTACCATTTTTCACGAGGTGGCGTGCGCCATAGCAGGTCCCCTTAAGGGATCTAGACGCAGAAGTCCAGGACTTTGTTTACTGGCAAAGTGCTCAAATTCGCAGTAAATGGTGCCAGGTGTTTGTGGTTCCTTCGTTGTTTCTGGTTTCCATAGTACAAGGGAAAACCTTAGTTTAGGACCAGGGCAATATATGTGATATTGTTTCAATTTATTTATTCATTTTATTCATTTTTATTTATTCTCCGCTGGACGCAGTAGTGCGGTAGTAAAGAGCTGCTCAGGACACGGCACTAAGTGAATGGCGGCGGCGCCTAAACTAGTTCGACACCGAAGGTTCTGAATCACGACGTCGGATTCTGGAGCCGGTCTGGCCCATCTTAGACAGATGGATTCGAAGAAAGTGGGGTGGATCGATGAGCTATCTGTTGACACAGATCCTCTCATGACATGGCTAAGTTGGAAGGTATCTATGCATCGTTGCCGGTGCAGATGTGTACGACTGTGCGGAAGATACCGCACAGCACACAATGGCGGAATGCCTGCGTGGGATGAATCAAGGACAACATTAACCGCCCTTGGAGATCGGAACCTCTTATTGCCGCCCGTCCTAGAGAAGATGGTCAGTATTGGAAAGTGCCTTGGAGTTCTGTTTCATTTCATTTAATAAAATATGCCATCATCTTACACCACGTAAAAGGATTGACTAGGAATTTCGAAAAAAAACGATTATCGAATATCGCAGATCTAATATTCGAATATACGGAACAGTTTTATATTACATTTTTTCGAATATTCGATTGCAAGCCCTAGTTGAGCGGCGTACGTATATTTATATTTATGTACAATGACAGTCATACAAGAATTAATGTACGAGCAGGCGTATAATAGACACTCATCGCAACACGAGCGGAGTCACAAATCCCCTGCTAACCTTTTAACCCCCTTTCTCCCCGATGGAGCCTTCAATACCATCATTTATTTTCTCGTCGAAACACAGCGCAGGCGTAGCTTCTCGCACTGGCACTGCCGTGCCTCCAGATAACTTACTTTACAATCAAATTTGGTGTCATTCAATGTATGAGGGTCATACTTTTTTGAATCGTTATCAGATATTGATGTATTTTGATCAACTAAACCTATATCATCCGCGTCCTAGATAATGACGCCATGCTAAATACAGATTAAAATTGCCATTATTACGATACTTTCAGTAACGTGACATGTATGAATTTACTTTAATAGTGAATTAATTTAAAAAGTTGAAAAAGTAATATTTCTAAAGTTATTAACACAGAGACTCAACTCCAAATACCACAACGGTAATCGTGAATTAACAGTACAACATTGAAATAAGTCTTATTAAGTTCAGTATCTTATGAAACTTTTAAAATAAAACAGAATTATGTCTAAAATAATACGTAGAAATTTCAATTTTTTTTCTAATAAAGTGAACTAAGTATAAATTATTGCACTATTAGATTAAATATTAGAGAAAATAAATTTTATCTGGCAGTAAAACACCGCAATGTTTGGTTTTATTTCACTCAAACACGGAAGAGCAGAGTTCAAACCTTGAACAAAGCTGGCACATCACTGAATCTTTCGCTTTACCGGAATCAACTTGTTCGCGCGTTTTAGTAAAAGAGAGGCGGACCATGCGCTGTCTCCCTCAGTTTGCTCATATTTGATTGGCTGTTCGAGTGAAACGATAGTCCTTGTTAAGTTATTACAGTTTTTGATGAAATCTCGGAAAACGCGAATTTTGAGTTATTTCTTTGTTTGAATAAAGGTGCGGTATGTAGCTCAGGTTTGTGATCATGGGCAAATGGTTATTGAGCTTAATCCCGTCTTAAAAGCAATGACTTGATTTCTATGATGAAGGCCTTTGCCCTACAGTGGGAAAGTATTTAAGCTGACTCTTTACTTTTTTACTTTATATACCTGGGTATATAAAGTAAAAAAGTCTTGTCTGGACAATGAACGAGCATATTAATGTTTGGCCAAGTTGGTGATCGAATTCACAGCCTATGGGGTATAAATTATATCATTAACAAAATGAAAAATCAAGCCTTAGTCGAAATAGAAACACATTTGGCAAATATGTATCTACTTGTGTTAATCAAAGTTGATTATTGATATTATGAAATTATATGAAAGCAAAAAACTTTTTTTTTTATTTTAATATAAAAGCAAACAGCAAACAGTCTCGCTCTTAACTACAAAGCTTCAATATCTCGTCAATTACATCGGCATTAAATAATGCAACACGCTACCGTCCGTAATCCAATTTAAATCATGCGCCAAGGTCGCAGAGTTCATTATTGTCTGACGCGATTTGATTTATTATGTGTTACATTTTCAAATGAGGAAGACGGTGGAATTTATAGAAGCGGAGTAGTGATGTGGTTTCAGTTGAATTTTGTCACTCATTCTTGCCATTTTTCATTCTGCTGGTCAATACTTTGAGGAGCCAAATGACTTTTCGAATCACTCATTACACAGTCACGATTAATTGACCCTCTTAATTTGAACATTTACATCCTTTTAACCTCTTGTTCTATCGACCATTCTGAAAAACATTTGTTCAACAACTTTTCGAAATATACAAAACGACCAAGTCACGTGACCGACTTTGTATGGAAAGCTGATTTTTTAATGCGAATTTTCAAAACTCATAGAGCAAATGTTGTTCAGAATGGTTGGTAGATCACGCGGTTAAAGGAATGTAAATGTTACCTACAGTGTTCTTTAACCTTTAAGTTACCTAACTCACTTGTATTCTGTGCAATAAAATGTATGCACAAAAAATCATTGCTGACCGAGTGTGTACGCTAAATGCAACATGAGCTGAACGTCATCTCATTTTCAAATAGTGTTCTTGCAAAATCTTACAAAACATTTTAATTCAAATACTAACATTTTGAATTTGCTGAACTTGAGTCTTGTTGTTATAACTCATACTTGTATTCTGTTTTGTGCAACAATGTTTCTATCTATACTTTGCATTACATCAACTGCTATGTTTGCGTTCTACTCTAGAAAGAAAAGTCACTCAAATCACAAGTATAAGTCAAGTGTCACATCACTAAAAAGCGAAGTAAGTTTGCAATTTATAGTGGGATTTTATTGGCTGTTTGGTTATTTCTCGTTATTAATGCTATAATATTGATTGGTTTCATTGTGAGGGTGATTGCTGGAGGTACCGATACAAAGGCTTGAAAGAGTTTGAAAGGTTGCTCTTTAGATCTAAGTTAATCGACTTAGTGTTGAGTATTCCTGTAGACAGTGTGTAGGTGCCACAGTGTAAAAATGTTCACTAAAAAGCGCAATAACAGATTAGGTTAAACTGTGGGAGAGCCACGCTTCGGCATGAATGGGTCGGCTCGACCGGAGTGATACCACTGCCTCACAGAAAACCGGCGTGAAGCAGCTCCTGTGCTGTGTTTCGCCGAGTGAGTGAGGATACCGGAGGCCCACTCGGGGGGGCAGGGGATAAAAGGTTGCCAGCGCACTTGTAACTCGACTGGTGTTGCAAGTGTCCATGGGCGGCGGCAATTGCTTACCATCAGGTGATCCGCCTGCTCGTCTGCTACCTATCAAATAAAAAAAAATAAAAAAACAGTTAATTTTGCCAATGTCAAGTGATTAAAAAGAGACGTTCCTTTGGAAATAGGTCGGTGACTGAGCTTGTTCTCTTTAATTGAGTTATTGATCACCTAAAACAAACAAAACATACACAATTGACAACACAGTTAATAATTGGGAGAAGAAGAAGATAACAGTCTCAGTATGCGCACGCGTCGTCCTGACGTGAACAATGTGACAGTCCGACAGAATGTCACTCTGTTCCACAGACAGTGACAGTTATCAATTTCCCTCCACACATGCCACAGGTGATTGATGATGGGTGGCCGCGCGAACTGTATCCGTCATTTGCGCATATAATTTACTGCGCTGATTCAATTTTGCGCGCTTTTTGTGCGCATAATGGACGTTCCCGTGTGAATCTGACCTTATTTCAGTTGGAAAGCTAACGATTTTTTTTTATTTAATAATTATGTGCAGGGCAGATCTGTGGGGGGCAAATCTCGTGTACTCGACATTTAAGTCGAAATGGTGTCTTCATACAATCGTTCATACAAACCTCTAATTCGACTTCAATGTTGAGTTAACGAGAACCACCCCCATGCTCGGATTATCACTGTCTTGCTTGACTCTCTCTAATCAGCTTGATACTTTGTGCAGATTTACATATACTAATCATCTTAAACTTCTTCAAGAGAAGGACGTACACGTTTTAAAAAAGCCGGCAACGCATCAGCGACCTCTCTATTCTCACTAATGTTCATGGGCAGCGGTGATTACTTACCATACAACCTTATCACCCTTAGCATTAGGTGACCTGTTTGCTTGTTTATCACCACTAGAAAATAAAAATGTGTCCCGGGCTACATAGCGAATCTTTAATGCGACCGGGGACCTTAGGAGAGCCACGCTTCAGCTTGACTGGAATGATATCTCGGTCTTACAAAGGACCGGTGTAAAGCATTGTTTCGTCGAATGAGTGAGGTTACCGGGGGGCCCTATTGAGGGGAAAGTGGGTTAAAAGTTTGCGGCTGACATATTATTGTACTGATGTTGCAGGTGTCTAGGTATGGGTGGCGGCAATCGCTTACAATCAGGTGATCCGTCTGTTCGTCTGAACAATAACCTGACATGACTAAAACACCCTTGTCACAGGTAAATTCACGTGAAAATAGATCATCATCAGCCACCCACACTCGCCCACTGCTGGATATAGGTCTTCCCTAATGCACGCCACCGCTTCCGATTTTCGGCCACTCTCATCCAGTCCACACCAGCCATCTTTCGAAAGTCATCATCCCATCTTGTCGCAGGGCGTCTAACACTACGCTTACCGAGTCGCGGTCTCCACTCAAGGACTTTACGGTGAAAATACATACCTACAAGTAGGTAATATAGAGGTTATAGCAAAACGGCGCGGCGGCAAAGTTATAGGGCTGCTCCAATGTTGCAACTTTTTTGTACAAAATCCCTTTTAAAGATTATTGAATCCCTTTATTTACAATCCTGCACATACAAGCGGTCAATTAAAATAGCCTCATCCACACTTCCCCGCTCTACTTCTAACAGCCGCTGCTATTTAAGGTAGAGTCGTAATTACGACTCTACTAGTGTTGCAGTATCGATAGTTTTAGTATCGACACTTTTTAGTCGAACGTGACTAAACAAAATTTCTTAGAATACTAGTTATTGTCATTTTACCGGAGAGCACGTGATTGTATATTTAGATGTCTTAATTGATTGGATTGAATTGCTTAGAAAAATATCAAAAGTAGGTGTATAAAGTATACCTTACATGTTTACTAATTAAAAAGAAATAATTATAATTACAATAATGTTAATATATTATTCGTCATTTAAGTGACGACGTTGTGAACCACACTACAGCACTAAATAGAATTGAGTGGAGAATATTGAAGGCCTACATCAAATTGGTTGGAAAAGGTTATAAAGATTATGGTTATGATGGCAAGTCAACGTCAACTATCGATAAGCTATCGATACTTGACTATCAGCATCACTGATCTAAGCTCTATTAGTGAAAGGCGGCACTCGTGGTATTCACACAAACCGACATTTTTCTAGCTCATTTTCGCGTAAAAAGTACCCATTAATCTTAAATGGTGCGATGATTAAACTTGCCAACACATGATGGAGGTGGAGACGGAAAAAGTAGGGCCGATAATGTGAAACATTTTGTTGGTTGGCACGTTAAGGGGCTATATCGATGAAACTAGCACCGCCAACGTATTTCCACTGATTGTGACGAAATTTGATATTTTTTAAGAAAAAAAAACATCACAGACTAGATAAAAGAAGATTGGATTTTTCAAAATTCAATACAAATTTTATAACACGCGACAAGTAACAATAATGTTAATTATTGCTAAAAACGGCCACTTTTAGCAATAAATTGTCATTATTGTTACTTGTCGCGTGTTTTATATATTTTAATGCATCTTGAAAAATCCAATTTACTTTTACCTAAGTCTGTAATGTTTTACTTTCTTCAAAAATGTCATACTGTCGCCACAATCAGTGTAAATAGGTTGGCGGCGCTAGTATCGTCGAAAAACCCCTTTAAAAACTGCCTTAGAAATAAAATAACAGACTGAAATGGTTATGGATAAATATTCAGTAATCTCAGATACATCGGGTTCAGTCCAAGATAGCTTAAAATGGTCGTCAGAATCAATGAAGGTATGTACAGTCGAGTTCAAAAATATGTATACACTTAAGGACCTTGTCACAATACACATTTATAAGAAAAGTGGAAGTCGTTCTCTTATACACATGTACTGTGACAAGGTCCTAAAGTGTATACATAATTTTGAACTCGACTGTACAGATAGACACACAATAGGTTACCACAATTTCTCAAATTTCCTTATTTGATATTGAACTAAACGTGATTGATATTAAGGCGAGAATCGATTGAATAATGGCAATTTCAATAATAAAAGTTAATAAATAGGGACTGAAATCCGCTAGATGGCGTACTGTAGAACTGAGCTCTCTCTGCTGTCAAAATGTTACTAAACAACCAATGATGCTGAAGTTAGACCGCCGTACAAAATCTAGCGGTTTTTTTACGTGCGATCGCGAAGTATGAATGTGGTAATTCGCGTAGTGGCGTCAAAGGTGGTAACAAATGACGATGATGATGATTTGGTTTCTATGATAGAGGACTTTGCAACGCAATGTGACAGTATATAGGCAGCAATTCCGCATGCGGTATTCAAACAGGCAATCCCATAATCATTTATCTATATCTATACTATTTATAAAGACATAACTTCTATAGACATCGACAAGGCTTATAGGTAAACCGAAAACACGAAACGCATGCGCGATGTAATTGGACACAGCGTCATCTATCGGTTCATTTCTGAATTACGGTCCCGAAGCAAAGTGAGGGCGGGCCACTAGTCTTTCTATAATGTTAAGTTTATGTAAATAAGCGACTTTCCGATCACTTAGCCAACACATGTAAGTTGAGGTAACGGATCAACAGAAAAACCCATTTGGTGTAGTGGTTTGAGCGCCGGTTGAGACGCAAGGGTCGCGGGTTCGATTCCCGCATCAAGACAAATGTTTGTTGATGAAACAGATATTTGTCTTGGGTCTGGGTGTTTGTAGTTCCTTCGTTGTTTCTGGTTTCCAAAATACAAGGGAAAACCTTAGTTTGGGACTAGGACAATGTATGTGATGCTGTCTCAATCTATTTATTTATTTTTTATAACAGAAAAAAAGAAACAAATCAAGTTACAACAATGAAATAAATTGACTTAAATCAATTAATTTCAATCAATATTTACTGCTATCATGTATCATTTCCATGACCGTATTGGATCATATTTATTGTGAGAAAGTGATAACTGCCCCATATGTTGAACAATAAAATGTAACAATCCCGCCGTTTCTTACGATTCGATCCGATTCGATTTACGAGTCGAAATCGATCGATAAATATTGTTGTGCAAACGAATTGTTATTTTGAGTTTACATGCGAGCTGTAGGCTTCTTGCAAACGAACCAGTAACGGTCACCAGTGGTAGCTTACATAAATATTTAACATTCACAACCGTTCTGAATGGACTTAAATTGAATAAAGAATATTTTCATTTCATTTCACTGGTGTCTGTTGGAACCCTCGTCCTTTCAAAGAAACCCAAAAACCCAAACAGCCAATGGCCATCTGTTGCTGAATGTAGGACTCTTCTCCTTTCTCCCTTTAAAGCACAAGCATATACCCAAAAATTCTGTTTTAAATAAAATGTTATACCTATTATACCTATCCTAAACATAGGTATTTATATTGACAACAAAATCAAAGAGCGGTGGCTCCTGGCACAGGCATTTTTATGCTTAAATGGGGTCTCCAACAACGAATTATGTTACAATACTTTGGGAGAGCCACGCTTCGGCATGAATGGGCCGGCTCGACCGGAGTGATACCACTGCCTCACAGAAAACCGGCGTGAAGCAGCCCCTGTGCTGTGTTACGCCGAGTGAGTGAGGGTACCGGAGGCCCACTCGGGGGGAAGGGGACAAAAGGTTGGCAGCGCACTTGTGATTCCACTGGTGTTGCAAGTGTCCATGGGCGGCGGCAATTGCTTACCATCAGGTGATCCGCCTGCTCGCCTGCTACCTATCACATAAAAAAAAAATACCTGTATTAATGAAATAAACTATTTAATTTTATTTATTTAAAGCCTCATGTTCGTTTAACGCAGAGGTTGAAGACGTAACTTATCGAAATGCGTGGCTCAAGTAGCAATAGGAAGGGTGCATTGAAATAGAAATATAAATAACTAGTAGCCCGCCCTCATTTCGCTTCGGGAACGTAATTCAGAAATAAACCAATAGATGGCGCTGTGCTCAATTACATCGCGCAAGCGTTTCGTGTTTTCGGTTTACCTATAGCCTTTTCGTTGTCTATAGAAGTCATCTCTTTATAAATAGTATAGAAGATTGCGAGGAGAACAGCCTGAAATCCTGTCACCAGGTTGTCGCATGTGGCGAGTCTGCGCAGAGCCTTAATCAAGTGGGTGCCGAGTAATATTTTGTAACAATGAAAAGGATCGATGTACGACAAGATATAAAGTTCGGCGCTTTTGTGAGCTGGTGCATTATTCAAGTTATTTTATACAATTATTTTTGTGAGGGAGGAAAAAATAATGATGACAAAACAAAGACCATGCGATTTATCAACACTGGCCCAAATGGCGTATTTAGTAGCTAAATACGCCATTTATACGCATATGACCACAACAAACCTTCAAAAAGCGAGCGTATTCCTTCTTAAAAAGTCTGCAGCGCATTTGCGACTCCTCTGGTGTTGCGGGTGTCTATGGGCGGCGGTAATCGCTTACCATCAGGTGATCCGTCTGTTCGTCTGCCCCCTATCTCATAAAAAAAAAATTCAAAGTAAACTTTATTTGCATAGGCTTGCTATACAGCACTTGCAAGTCGTCTTACATTTAAAAAAATGCTATTTATTTTTATATAATTTAAATGAAATGACAAATTATGACGTGTCGACACATAAAATGTAAAATAAAAAGTAAAGGATCAAGCTATATACTGTTTCACTGCAGAGCAAAAGCCTCTATCATTGAAATCAAGCTACTATACCTAATATACAAAATTATTTTTTAATATACATAATGCGATTCTACCATCGGGATCGGAAAGCTGATTCTGACGAGAAGATCCGGCAAGAAACTCGCCAGTTACTCCAAAGCATCTGAATATGTACGAGAACATTTAAAGACACCAAATTCTACAATTAATATTAAATTATGACAGCCTTTCATGTCTCCAATAAATATTTTATTTATTTAAAGGCTTCATGGTTCGTTTAACGCAGAGGTTGTAGACGTAGACCAATGAATTGCGTGGCTCAAGTAGCGATTGGAAGGGTGCATTGAAATAGAAATATAAATAACTAGTGGCCCGCCCTCACTTTGCTTTGGGACCGTAATTCAGAAATGAACCAATAGATTGCGCTGTGCTAAATTACATCGTACAAGCGTTTCGTGTTTTCGGTTTACCTATAAGCCTTGTCGTTGTCTATAGAAGTTATCACTTTATAAATAGTATAGATATACATAATGCGATTCTACCATCGGGATCGGAAAGCTGATTCTGACGAGAAGATCCAGCAAGAAACTCGCCAGTTACTCCAAAGCATCTGTATATGTACGAGAACATTTAAAGACACCAAATTCTACAATTAATATTAAATTATGACAGCCTTTCATGTCTCCAATAAAATATTTTAATTCGACGACAAGCTTTTATTGAGCACCAAAGACTTTCATAAAAATTTCAACACGAAAAACAATTACAGTTGCGTATAGCATGAAATTATTTGAGGCGGGCTACATAAATTTAATTTTGTTTTTTTTATTGTTGACTTCCATACATTATTACTTTATCCTGTAGATATAAATAAAAATAAAATACTCCAACCGATATTCGGCGGCCAATCTTAATGATCAGCTACGTACGTAGGATATTTATAGTGCTAGTGTGTGCGCAAACACAAATACACTCTCTATTCCTTTACCTCCTTTATCGGATAGGACACCAATTTGCCACGACTAAAGAGATATTGGGTCGCAGGACCGACTTAACAAGCAGGAGCAGGAGCTTAACGAGCTTTCCGAGGCTTGGAGGTACAAGACCACCAACTTTCAGACTTCGGATAACACATAAAAGGTTAGCAGCGCACTTGTGACTCCACTGGTGTTGCATGTGTCCATGGGCGGCGGCAATTGCTTACCATCAGGTGATGCTCGTCTGCTACCATATCACATAAAAAAAAACACAATTTCTGAACAGAAAATCTCAAATAAGTAACACATTTCGAACACGGGACCCTGAGCGCAGTCGTCGCTTTAAAGTGCGACCTAGCTTATCATTAGCTTAGCTTCATCATCATCATTTCAGCTATTAGGCATCCACTGCTGGACATAGGCCTCCCCCAACGCTCTCCATATAGATCGGTCCTGTGCCACCCGCATCCATGAGTCTCATGCCGGGCTAACATGCGCGCCACGAGATAATTTTGTCGACACTCGTATTGTGTCGGCGCAAATTGCTTCTCGCTCACCTGACTGAGCGATGAGCGGGATAGAAGGATGCGCTTTCGCGAACGAGAGTCGACCAAATTTTGTCGCGGTGCGCAGGTTAGGCGTACTGGTGGGAGGCTTGCAACAGCTGCGGCCTCCTGCACGCGGCCTCCACTCATAGACCTTTCCACCTCAACGGCTGTCTGTTCTCCTGGCAATGTGCCACTTGGGTCACGCAATTTTTGGGCTACGTCTGCGACCTTAGATCTCCAGCGGATCTCATCATTTCCGATGCGAGATTACTTAGCTACTAGAGAACCCTAAAAATTTATGAAATAAAAGTGTTTCCAAAATTGTATTTCTTTCTGTACAAGTGCAGCAATCTGTACTCTCTTTTTACTGGACAATGACGTCATAAACATGAATGCAGACTTATGCACGTTATCATCTCAAATAATTGGCAAGCGCTCTAATTTCTGCACGAAGCCCTTATGCAGGTGAAATAAAGTTCAAAATTGAGTGACATATTGATTTGGTCATAAGTATTTATGGGACCTTAAGGCAGTACATATTATTTTACGGTTATAGCATTGTTTATTTGGTCAGTGTTCAAGGGGGTGTGGAGTGGTTTTTGAGGCGGATCTCCCGAATGAATCAAGCAAGTAGTTCGGTATAGTTTCCGTATTCCGATAGATGTCACTATGTATTTTTGCATCGCGCATGCTTTTGTACTCCCGGATTTCTATAAGAAACGCTAGCTGCTATAACTAAGGTTTTAGACAAATTTACTTTTCAATCTTTATCTTGAAACATTACCTCTAACATTTACTTCGATAATTTGAAAAATTATGACTGAAAGAAGTATTCTGCGAACTATTCCGTAATTATTCGGATTAATTCAGAAGTTTTGCAACTGTACTCCCGATCCGAGCGGCGTAACCGATTGTGTCTCTACTGGTATTGCAGGTGTCTATAGGCGACGGCAATCGCTTACATTGCAGGTGATCCGTCTGTACGTCTACCACCTATCACATAAAAACGCAGTTACATTTTTCATGAAGATTATTTTAAGTGAGTATTTAAGCCAATAGTTGTGACTCTACTGATATTGAAGGTGTCTTATGGGTGGTGGCGGGAATCGCTTAACATCAGGTGATCCGTCTGTTCGTCCGCCTTTGATTGTTATGTTTTGTACTAACTATATGAATTTAGGTAGACAGAGACACCCTGTTGGTCTAGCGGTTTCACTACCGGGGCGTGATCTCGGGGTCCGGGTTCGAGCAAAAAAGTATGTTTCGAAGTTTAAAACACAGTTTGTGATAACCAATCCGCATTAGGCAAGCGTGTAGATCAAGGTTAATCCATTATAGTAGCGATGACTTGATTTCTATGGAGACCTGTGCCCCGCAGTGGAACAGTACGTAGTAGGATACTTTATTTAAAGTATACGGGTGTATACCGTGACATACCTATAGACGACCCGTTTAGCGCAATGGTTTGAGCGCCGGTTGAGACGTAAGGGTCGCGGGTTCGATTCCCGCACCAACACAAATGTTTGTTGATGAAACAGATATTTGTGTTGGGTCTGGGTGTTTGTGGTTCCTTCCTTGTTTCTGGTTTCCATAGCACAAGGGAAAAGCTTAGTTTGGGACCAGGACAATGTATGTGATGTTGTCTCAATTTATTATTATTTATTTATTCTTTAGCAAACCAGTTCAGGGATGACCCTTTTATAACGACTATCATTTTTAACTTAATCTTATAACTTCATAAACGTAACTTATGAAAGAGATTCTCAAAAGCGTTACAACATTTAAACCCCAATCCCATTACGATGAATGCTCTTAATACCCCATTTTTGGCCTTTAGTTTATAAACTATATGATTTGGCACGATAAAGTGGTTATTTTTTCATAAAAGCGCTCGTTCTGCGCAGGAGTGCAGTAACGACACGAAAATCAGAGATTGATACGATAATGTTGAAATTAAGCTATAACACTTACTCTTGCTGGAATGGTCGATTTCGAGTTGGTGCGTCGCATAAAATTTTATATTTTAACGTGATCACGGTTGTTAAGTCAGGGGCGGGAGCGTTTTTGCTTTTCGCCACGATATTATAAGTGAAACCTCCTTGAATGGAGGCCACGTTCAGTAAGCCGCAGCCGAGGCATAACGCTGCCAACGAAAAGCTCTTCTTCTTTGGATTGAGTCTTTGGTACCCCCGCTCAAACAGCGTAAGTTGATTTATGCTGTTTATCTGTGAAGCCGTGGTATCACTCCGGTAGAACCGATCCATTCGATATTTCGCGTCTCTTTCTCGACGTTTAATTGTGCGTGTCACAATAGTTTAATAAGTAGCGTCTCATAGTCATAGACTTAAGATACTGCCCTGGTAAAAGACCTACAAAACGTTGGAATGAGAAGACCCATCTTATTGATAAAGCTTACTTTAGTAGAGGCAGTTGACCGGCGTGTCAACAATTCATCACCACATTATCTCCACGGCCGTTAAACAAGAGGAAATACTTCTATCTATCTTCTATCTATTATATTTATTGTTACTATAATATACGATCAACATCTGAGTGGTTGTGATGGGACAAGATGAAATTAATAAATATAAGTATTTACACTACTTCACGCACACATATGTGTTCCATTTTTGTTAGCGCCTACCGAATAACATTGTTTTTCTTGTTTATTTTTATTCTAAGGTCATAAATGAGCCCTTT
The DNA here is from genome assembly GCA_014851415.1 of Cnaphalocrocis medinalis. Taxonomy (NCBI): domain Eukaryota; kingdom Metazoa; phylum Arthropoda; class Insecta; order Lepidoptera; family Crambidae; genus Cnaphalocrocis; species Cnaphalocrocis medinalis. The sequence goes on along the minus strand of CM026287.1, from coordinate 2,508,144 downwards.
GTCCAGTAGTAACCACAACCCAGTAGCAAAATGTTACTACCGTCATTACTAGCCCACGGTGCTAGAGAAGTCAACCGCTCATGACTTGACCCACACAAAAAGAGCCCAAAGCTCGTGTCGTTGTCTGCTTTTATTATAACGCTACCGAGACAGCGCGCGCATTAACTATCATAAATGTTAACTCGGCCATAACGTTTACTTCTTCGCCTCACCCACTGTCAGTTTTGTGAGGAAGTGGCTATAATCACTGCCCTGATCAGAAGAAGGGCGAACATTTTGGCGAAGACGGGAATTTTGGGCGAAAATATTGCTGTTGATAGTAGAGCTCTTGCTAAGTGGATCATTGTACGGTCACACGCACTAATAAGTATACAACCTCATTCAAATTTGAAACTTATTGTCCTGACAATAAGAGTCGAGGTGTCTATATTTTATTGCGGGCGACTGTAGTACCTACATGTTTATTAATCTAAAAAAATATTTATACACACAGTCAAATTAAGAACATCCCCCTTTTTTAATTCGGTTAAAAATGGAATGTCATGAGGAATAGTTTAAAAAATGAAACATTTTTAACGACTTTTCCACATTCATCAAAAAAAAATCGTACAGGATAACCATATTACTCGACCGACTTTGTAAGAAAAGTTGAAATTTTTTATGCGAATTTTCAAAAGTCATAGGTCATACAATGGTGGACAAGTGGTTAAAAGGGATATAATAAAAATAACAAAATAAAGTAAGACATGACATTACAGTTTTTGGCCAGGTGCAGCCTCAGCAGCTAGAAGCCGCTTTAGCGCTGATTTTCAGCCTGAGCCGTGTGCGACGGACGTGCACTCTTAAAATACGACAAGAAAAATAAACTAACAAAAAAAGGAAACAAAGAAATACGAATAAGTTCCTGATTTCTTGCGCAATGCAATCGTCACACAGCGCCATCTATGGGTATAGTTAAGAATCAGGTAAGGAATCAGGACCCGAAACAAAGTGAGGGCGGGCCACTAGTAACAAACAAAAGGACAACAGGCCCAAATATGGTTTCTGTTATCTTTGAAAATGGCGCTCCGTAACTATCTAAATCGAAACCTAATAAAGCAGTCAAACTAATGATGTGCCAACTCGGAAAAAACAAGACTCGATTCGAATCGAGTTAAGTCCATATGACTCAGATTTAGCTCAAATTACATAACTCGAGTGAAGTCGATAGACAACTGAATGCTTTTTATCAGTTTATTCCCTCAGTTTCGCATTAATAGTAAAGTATCAGCCTATATACTGTCTCACTGCAGGACAAAGGCCTCCACCATAGAAATCAAGTCATCGCTACTATTTGGTTATTGATATTGAATAAGGCATAATCACCACGCTTGCCTAATGTTGATTGGTGATCACAAAATCGAGCTATGGTCGAAAAATACCGAAACATACTTTTTGCTACATGTTGGTTTCATCCAATTTTTGAACACGAGTAAGAGAGAATCAACTCGAGTGGGTTTCAGTTACGTCCAAGTCGAGTTAGTTACTCGAGTCGACCATCACTAATTCAAACCTACAATTTATAAACTGAGACATTTACAACTTTGCGGAACCGAACTCCTAAAATGACACCAGATCCAAACTAAAAACGTTGTCGTGAATGCCGACCACGACGGATCGTGAGACACAAACGATTTTAGCGAATAAATCATAGCTCGATCGACAATCATAAGCGGGCGAGATATCGGGCGAACCACGCGATATTGCCTAAACTGGACGGGGTCACTTCACGACCGAACTATTTCTCACGGATGGTCCCAAAGAACTAAGAACGGTTGAAGGTGTCAAACGGTGTATCTTAATTTTCGATTGTGTCAAAATCGGAGGATTCGCTTGAACGTAATCAAGGATTTGAAGCGACTAGTGATTACAATGAAGCGACTTATCATAAGTGGGCGCGATGTCAGCTTCACGACCAAACTATTTCTCACGGGCGGTCCCAAAGAACTAAGAACGGTAAAATGTGTCAAACGGTGTACTTACCTTAATTTTTAATTGTGTCCAAACTATAGATCTTGCGTCGAAGGAGTCACTTAAACAAGGTCAAGGATTTAGCGGGTCTAATCATTGCAATGAAGCGACTTATCATAAGTGGGCACGATATCAGTTCACGTCCAAACTATTCTCACTATCGATGGTCCCAAAGAACTAAAAATCACTGAATGTGGGTGCGATATTATCACTTCACGACTGATGAAATTGTCAAACAGTATATAGGATGTATCTGTGACCATTTACATCCCTTTAACTGCTTAGGTACGGCTTCTACTAACCATTTTGATTAACATATTAGTTCTACAACTATTAAAAACTCCCCATATAAAAAAAACAAGTCACGTGAACGACTTTCTATGAAAAGTAGTTTTTTTATCCAGATTTCTTAAAAGTCATATAACCAAAGTTGTTCAAATGCTTGGTAAAAGAAGTGGTAGTATTCATAATTTAAAAGCCACATCTATACAAGTTGAACGTCCGTTCAATACTGTTGCGAGGGGTCAAAGTCTAGATCAAGACTTTTGCTTAGTGTTTGCTCGCGTAATCAATTTACCGATCGCACAGGGCGATTCTCCCGTAATCACGTCGGCCATTTGTCTGATGTTGGCAGGGAGGATTTATGACCTTAAGGTCGTAGACGGACGACTGAGATATGCTATTGTCGGCGGTAGTTGTCAGCGCGTCGATGGTTGTCAATAGATTTATATACATTTTGCATTGAAAAGCTTAAGATTCATCAGTGAAAAAAATTAAGGGTGCTCGTCGGATGGAGGGGTCCGTTAAATTTTAGTTATAAACGAGTGGCCCGCCCTCACTTCCGCGTCGGGACCGGTAATTCAGAAATTAACCAATAGAATGGCGCTGTGCTCAGTTACAATCGCGCAAGCGTTTCGTGTTTCGGTTTACCTATAAGCATTGTCGTTGTCTATAGAAGTTATCTCTTTATAAACAAAGATTGGATTTAAATCTTGTTATATAAATAGTATAGATAACTACAATTTAATGCAATAAATGGTTTTTGAATTTAAAAAACAAATCTATGGCGATTTATTATAGGTATAATATTAATTATATACAGATAAAGTATACAAATAAAGTCTTAGCAAACTACGATGATGAGATGGCTTGATCACCACGCTTGCCTAATGCGGATTGGTTATCACAAACACGAGCAATGTTTGGGAAAGATACATACTTTTTGCCTGATCCAGAAATCGAACCCAGAAGCCCGAGATCATGGCCCGGTAGATATTTGAATGAAGTAAAATCTCTTATTGTGACGTGTCAGCGACAAACATGACCCGTAAACCAATATGCTGTTAATAAAAGAACCAAAAAGAATAAATAGCATGAAATGTGGAACGAAGAGATAATTTATGTAATGTTTATTTATTAAAAAATAAAGCCCTTTTATTTAATAATAATAATCTCCAAAATTTGCCTAATCCCATCATAGTAGCGATGACTTGATTTCTATGATGGCCTTCACGGGACAGTAAATATGTAGGCTAATACTACATTTCGATAAAAAAAATACCTACATGCCAGCCAACGATAGGGCTATACATAATATCATTGCGTACCTACTTTTTGCAGCTTGAGAAAAAGGATTGTTTATTTAATAAACTCCCTATTGCACTAACTAAGGATATCAATCTTAACAAAGTATTAAAAAATAATAAGCCACACTTAAATAAACGCTCACGTTCGGATAATAAATTCATAAAAATTCAATAAAAAGCGAAATTCCACTTCGAATAAAATTCAGAGCAGTTACGTTTGAGGGAGCCAGGAAAGGCCTGGCATATGAACCGTGCATTAGTAATTAGTAGGGATGGCGATTGTTGCAATAAAATGAACTATTTTTAAATCGATATTTCTTAGAAATTCGAATGACTAACTCGTAATAATTTGTCCTCATAATGGATTTACGAGACCAAAAGCAATGGCAGCTCAGTGAATAAGAACGCGCCTTCAAAAAGCACAGGAGTTTTCAAATCTATGTGCATATTTCTATCAACAACTCGGCGAGAGGGTCAGGGTTCAAATCTATGACATACATATACAAGACGCTCATACGTACATACGTATGAGCGTCTTTCAGCAGTGGAACCGTCAATGCTATCTACAAGTAGCTTATCTGCTACTGCACAAAATATAGTGATATTATATAAGGAAAAAGCCTTCCATATTATACTGCCACGAAAATTAAATCTCGAAGAATAGCCATTATTACACATTTTCCATAAAAATATGTGATGTTTTTACGTAGAGACCTGTAGCATGTGATATGTGTTGTGGATAAGTAATAAATGTATTTTCTTTCTTTCTTTCTTTCAACACAAGGAGAGTAACAAGTGACCAACCTGCAACCCCCTTTCCCCCATATTTGTTCCAAAACATCGATCCTCTAACCACTCGATATTGGCACCCCTACGATTACAGGCAAAAAGTGGCTTGGCTGTAACGGGCGACCGCCGCTACGGATGGCAGTATTTAATATTCATTGGTTGCCACAAAACGTCAATAAATCAGCCAGATTAGCAAAACATGAAGCGGGGCAGTTGCGCAGCTAATAATGAGTAATCTAGAATCAAGGATTCAGATTGAGCTATAAAACTTAGATGGGATCAAAAGCAGGAACTGTAGGGATAGAATTGCGGTAGGTAATAGCTATATTACCTACCGCTAATAAAAAATCGAGCCGTGGCCGCTTACAATGGGCCGCTTAAGAAGGCTCAAAGTCACTCAGAGGGCAATGGAGACGGCTATGCTTGGAATCTCCTTGCGTGATCGTGTCACAATGTGAATGATGAGATCCGCAGAAGATCTAAGGTCACGGACATAACCCAAACAATTGCGTGGCCCAAGTGGCAATGGACAGGGTGCATTGCAAAGAGAGCAGACGGCCGTTAGGGAAAGTCCTTGAGTGGAGATCGCATTCTATTGGCTGAAATGATGATAATTATGAACAAAAAAAAGTCACAGTACTTAGGCTGCCCGACTTTAAGGCAAAGGCCATCATAGAAATCAAGTCATCGCTACTATAGTGATGATCACAAATCCGAGCTAGGTTTCAAATTTGAAACATACTTTTTGCTTTAAGATGAGAGAGATAGAGAAGTATACCTAAGTAGGTATATAAAGTATGTCTTCTAGTTCTGCTCAAAATTGATCGCCATTAAAACCACAACGTATTCCAATCAGCATAATTACAAATTGAACAATCAATAAAACTATTCCATTCTTACATTATTTATCAATTAATCTTCGGGTACACCTAATCTTCAAAGTCGGCTAAAAATAAACAAATTGGATTCAGAGTGCCCCGAGTCATATTAATTAGTTTGTAATTGACGGTAGCGACTTAATACCAAAACGAAATGTGAAAAACGATAACTATCTTTTAAGTGATCCGTGTTCCTATTGAGATACTTAAGGACACGATTTTTTTTATGACCGTTCTTGATGATGAATTTACGAAGTACCTACTTAGTGAATTTATTTTAATACAAATTTTATTTATATACCTCTCAGATTACTTCTATGATCATAATGACTCAATACAAAAGAAAAGTTATAATGTAAAATAAGCCTTATTAACTTATAATTTATTTGAGCAACAACTAAAACGATTATAAACCTGCAATTTAATTTAAAACTTCCATACACACCAAAATATGCATACCTACAAACGCCAAAAGGTCACAAAGATTTAAATTTAATTAAATATCAAAACTGACTACACTAAATTAGATTTACATGCAAAAACTTATGTTATACACCAATATGAACGTTGAAATGCCCATGATTACTATCATTTTGTAATCATTTATCATTAATTTGGGCATTGGAGCACCATCAATCATTAAATAGAGCATTACGGAAGCTTGCTATGTATAATAATTTTTGCTTGTCAGACATTCATCATTTATCGTATTTAATTGAATCTAAAATCATTATTTTATAGTCGCCCGCGCAGGTGGTATATTAGAGCTAATGAACTGTCTTCATTATGGCTGATCGGAATTCCAATCATGTGTTTTAATTTAACAATGGGTGTGACATCATAGTTCATGGCCACCCAGAAATATTAGCCTTCACCTAGAAGGTTATTTTAGCTTATTAGATATGAGTTATTTACTGTTTAAAAACCGGCCAAGTGTGAGTCAGACTCAAACGTACGAAACCCCTCGTTCGTGAGGGGTTCCGTACATTTTTTTTCTCTTTTTTATGAAAATCTCAATGCCGTTTACAAAATACATCTACTTGTCTCCAAGTCCAACTCCAAGTTGACAATATATCTAGTTCGAATAGTTTCGGAAAATGGATGTGATATACAGACGGAGAGATAGACACCAGACGAATGTTTAAGGGTTCCGTTTTTTGCCATTTGGCTACGCATCCCTGAAATGACTTTAGTTCAGATTGGAATCATCTCAGCATGTTATTTCCAGAGTACGTCAGTTTTCAGAGTTTCCAGAGTAAAGTCTATATAAATAATTACAATGGTGCCGCTACAACTGATCTTAGCAACACTTAAACAACAAGGAGAAAAGCCCCACTGGATCACGGTTACATATTGATTTAAAATTATTACTTCAACTTTGAGGATTTATTCGTAAGGTATAGGTTAAATTCTCGAAATGAAAGTTATCTCTGAGTATAGAAAGACTTATAATCCGCATTTACCTATGATTTGTTCCACTTAGCACCTCGATTGTAACCGAATTAAGAAATTCCCAGTGATTTATGAGAAACGAAACGGAAGCCATTAATATTCACCCATAAAGTCACTTTTAATTATAAACCGCATGTTAGATAGTTAGATAGATAACCCCCAAGTTGGGCCGATGACAGAGATAGGTGGGAAATTATGAACGGTGTCAGTAGGTTTTGATATTGAGATAACCTATTGGCATGGTTAAGGACCATAATTAAGTTAAATGCTATTGTGCGTGTATGAAGCTGGTCTTTACACATTTGCTATTTTCATTAGATTGACCTGATGTCGGATTTTACAATATACAAGAGTCATGCAAGAGGTCATGAGAATACCCACTCTAGATAATAATCTGCTTGATGAAAAGTTGTGTTTGTTAGGTGTCTGGGTGTAATAAAGTCTTTTTTATTGTATTTTTGAGTTACTTCACTTTTCGACACAATCACAAGATCTTCATTTATCGTGATTTTCAATAAACATGTGATTGGTTTATTATATGACGAAATATTTATTATAGTCTTTACTATTTTTATTAGGTATGTTTTAATGTGCTTCTCGAAAAAAAGTATATTCCATGCAAATCTGTTCTACATTAAGTTACATGACCTATGACGTCACAACTGCGTAGTTTCAAAAGGCGAAATGCGTCAAAAAATTTGTATTCTCACTCGAAACCTTATAAATGCATCATTAACTAAATGCCGCCCTGCGCACGAATCGATCGCAGAGATACAATTTAATCGGTCGAAATCGAGACTTTCGTCGATACATTTAAATCGATATTCGCTCAAAATTTGTTATTAACCTTAATGAGGCTTGATGACCGGCCTACGAGATGCGCGATGATAAGGTTGGTTGTGGTGGTGGGTTCCACTTGGGTCTAAGGATTTGACTTTATGAGTTTGTTGGTTTATTGTTTTTTTTTATGCTTTAAATTTATTTAATTCATTTGTTGCGCATAGCTAGTAGTTTAAAATATACTTATTTTAATTGTGACCAGTATCGATAATCTGTAAAAATAATGACCCTGACTAGTATTGTACAACATGACAACTGATGGGAATGGCAAAACTTGTAAGATTGATGAGACGAGGCAACGTATGTGTGAAGGTGGTATACGAGCAGATGGATTACATTATTACAAACACATTTAGCAACTGCAGTCAGTTCTGTTGCACACCTTTTGGTCATATCCATTTCAACCAAGAAAAATGTATGGCTGTAAGGAAAAAAATGTATGTAAAATTAAAAACAGATATAGACGAGCAGCGAGTGTTTTCATCTTTTTGTGGTTGTGGTGTAGTCCTTATGTTTTAACTAAGCTGTAAGCTAAAATGCTAAAATGAAGCTATAAGAATTTATGATTATGATTATTAAATATTATAAGTAAGCTACAAATCACTATAAAGGTTTAGCTATAAAACGGAAGTACATTTTTGGCGCAAATACCCTAGCACCAAAAGGAACCAACCAGTCCGCCCTTTCCCCGCCAAACCCTTGACCAAAAATCTGTATCGAAGCAATTCAGAATGAATTATGACGTGTTATTTAAGACCAGCGGGGCTCATTACTTTATTGCTGGGTACAGGACCTCTTTAATTTCAATTAGGTACGTGTCTATGGTACAGGGTGTGCTTTTATTGAAATAGTTATTTACAGCTGATATTAACTTGCATTAGTTTCTATACGCAGGAAGCCAAAGTTCAAAGAGGGTGAAATTGCCGAGCAAGCGACATTAGTGTAATATTAGACGAAGATTTTAACGACTTGTGACCCCCTCATAATTCAAAAACTATTTTACCTACTTAAACTGGTCGACTATTTGGCTTTTGAGATAATTTATAAACAACTAAAACCGTCATGGAAGCTCTTACATTTAATTAATAGATGAGAATTAACTAGACTTAAGCGGCGGAAAGCGTAGTGTGGGACGGCCTCCGGCTAGATCAGTGGTTCTTAACCTTTAAGTCATGAGGGACCATTTTACCAAAATTCTGTCGTGTCAGGGACCACACGCTTCGGACATGCGTCGCGGCGCCGTTTGCGTTGTGTTGACTCGACTCATCACGTCACGTCACTTGTTTATTACGATGTCTTCGCGGACCACTTGGAATGCCTCCTGGGACCACCTGTGGTTCGCGGACCACCGGTTAAGAACCACTGGGCTAGATGGAGTAACGATCTGCGATAAGCGGTTGATAGGTATAGACTGGATGCGTCTAGCCGAGGGCAGGGTGTAATGGCAAACATAGGGAGAGGCCTGTGTCCTGCAGTGGGCTGAGACAGGCTGAGGATGATGAACTAGACTTAGAAGTAGGTTTAACCATTGAACTTGGTAGGCAGTTAGATATCACTTCTTATAACGATGCAGTCAATAAACAAGAGACCGTGAGAGAGCCAGGCTTTGGCATGAATAGGCCGGCTCGACTGGAGTACCACGGCCTCACAGAAGACCTAATTCAGCTTGCAGCTGTGTGAGGGTACCAGAGGCCTAATTGGGGAAATGGGCTTAAAACTTGTCGGTGCACTTGACTTTGCTGGTGTTGCAGGTGTCTATGGTTGGCCGCAATTGCTTACTATCTGGTGATCTGTCTGCGTCTACCACCTAGTACATAAAAAAATGGATGGAATTTTAACTAGATAAGTAGTAAAGTGAGAGACGTCATTGTCATAGTAAAATGAATTGGATATGGGCGGGACTTATTATTATAAAAATGCAGAAAAGTTGTAAGAAAATAGCTACTGAATCAATAGATAGATGGTATGCAATACAGGGCATAGCAGCAAGGTTGAGTCAACCACAAAATTGGTAAAAAAAAAAGAAAAGAGATCTTATCCAAGATTGGATTCAGAATAAGAAGGCTATTTATATATTCCGAATCATTGGTTGATTACTTACACTACATGCTTCGTATTGATATTTTTTGTGAAGTGGTTCTACATAGAATAAACATTTAGATATCCGTATAAAGCCTGCTTAGTGGGGCGTCTACATTCGCAAACTCAAAGAAATTCCACAAACCAAACTTCGATAGCATTCCATAAAATTTTAAACCACACCATATACCGATATCAGCGACGCCCAGAAACGAATAAGGTGTCGAGCTCACGTTCGGAAATCGCATCAAAATTATAAAGGAGTTAAGTGAAACCGCCGCGCGGTGTAATGGCGGATCTGTAATGACAGCTGTCATCGACCGAATTTACGAGCGCGCGAAATGTAACATGGCTAGTGGGGCCATGACTGTGATAGTTAGTGGGAATGTAGGGAAACAAAACTGGCCAAGTGCTTGACACGCGCCATGTGGATTTCCGTAGTCCTACTACTATTATAAAGGCGAAAGTTTGTAAGGATGTATGGATGTTTGTTACTCTTTCACGTAAAAACTACTGAATGGATTTGAATGAAACTTTACCACAATATAGCTTATATATCAGAATAACACATAGGCTACAATTTATAAAAATATATTGTGTGGATTGTCCAAAATATGACGATAAGTGTCAATAATTAACTCCACGCGTACGAAGTCGCGGGCGGCCGCTAGTTGTCCATAATGCAGGTCACCTTCTGTAGACAGAGTTTACCGTGGAGTCGAAATAGTTTGTTTTTCATAACTGTATTTTACCATTTTCAAAAAAATAATGGCGTCACTATAAATGCTCCGTGTGGACTCCGGAACCTTATAAGATACTGCTGGACCTTGTCAAGTGGATTTGAAATCCACTTACAATGCAATTCCAAGTGTCGAAATAAGTATGTACTTTCTTTTTTATGATCTAAAGTTAGCTGCTCTAACATCATCTCTTTCTAAATTAACTTTATTTCAGTAGTTATCTCTACAGCGTTTATCAAATCTTGCAATTAAGAAGCAATAAGAGCGAAAAATACGAAAAGGCTTCAACAATTTCATTATAACTTTTATACTGTTTTTATCTATTGGTTTAGATGCTGACAAATCACTCTTTCTAAATTGAGTTAGGATTTTTATTGATCCTGGTTTTTCCTGCGACAGTGTGCTCACATGAATCAAAGGCGGCTGATAAAATTGTTGCCATGTGATTGTAGGGGGAAATGGAAAAAGGCGTTATTCTTTACAGTTAGGCGAAATTGTATGATTTGCGACCCGAATCAGAACCAAGGGTACGGATAACTAACAATTAGGTACTGATTATTTTCGTAACAGTATCAAGGCAAATAATATTATTATATTTATTCACGTGCTGTGAAAACCTTTTCCTTGTTGTTACGTGATCTTTTTTTAGTTAAATAACACTCTTGTATCTCCAAACCGTTATTCCTGATATGCGTGCAAAAACCGCTAAATTAAATTTGAATGGATCTTTTGCATTGTTAAGATTGATTTTATAAAAAAAACAGATACCTGCATAATTGAACAGTATCACATTATTACAGTAGATAATTGAATGAATATACATTTTATTTATACTCTATTAAATTTATGGTCAGTTAATTGGAAGGGTGCGGGAGACGCGAGGAAGGAGTTACTCTTAGTAAACTCACTGAAAAATAGGATTACGATCTATTCAACTTAACTTAATCAGCAACTTACTACTTAACTCGCTTTTGAAGTTCAAACGGATATGAACTAAACTCACCGATGGCGCAACTTAACTCGAAACTGTACTTGTCAAAGTGTAAACCGCTCTTTGGGCTAAGTGTTTTGTAAAAGATGGATATCTTTAATCGTTTTACCCCGAAAAACATACCTACATTATGTTATGAGATGACCAATGGAATCTGCCCAATATTCCTATCCAGTTTATCACACTGCTGTTCACCTAATTCGCAAATCTGTTCTTAATTCAACAGAATTAATAGACTGCCCAAAATTCTTTATTAATACTGTTTTTTTTTTCATGAGGCAGTCGGATCATTTGAAGTAGGTATTGCCGCCGCCCATGGACACCCGCAACACCAGTAGAAAAGGCAAAATAAGCTTTATTGGTTGACAGCCGATAATAATATGCACTTTGCAGATTTGCAGAAATCATATTTGATGTATCCTCTCTTTAAAGTCACGACATTCAATCAATACAACTTTAACTACATAAAACCACTAGTTGGATGGCGCCAGTTGGCAATACGTTAGTGAGTAGATATCACTCGAAGGCTCGGGATGGTCCACCGACTGATTTGAACCTTACTTATGTCCCTACTAAAGATTGAAGAATTCTCTCCATCGTTAAGTTCACGAAAACTCACCATTAAAATGTCAAACCTATTTCTACACGCGTTTTGTGTAACCACAGAGTAAAAATATCCAGAGTGACGGTAGCTTCACAAATAAGATCATGAGTCTTTTTAATAGCAGGTCGTAGCTCCGACTCACGCATCTCTGATTTTATCATCTACGATTGGCCTGCCTTCACTTTGTTTTAGGACTTAAGTTCCCTTTGCACCAATAGATGGCGCAAGGCGTCAATTGCATCGCTCTAAGGTTTTTTCTTTTTCTATATTATAAGGTTTATCGAAGTCCATAGAGTATACCTAGCTCTAAATAGTATAGAAGATGCCGCCGGCTAGCTACATCGCGTATCAAACATGTTACGAGTGATCCGGCTATAGACAGAGGCTATACAGAACGTCTGCGAGAGAGACTCGATAAACTATCTAGCGTATGGTTTAATGGACTTTTTGGTGCTTATATTGGCTAGAGCCAACCTTCTGTGTCCATTTTTTGGAAATGACGATAGTCACTTTCATCAGTGGCGGTCGCTCTGCTGTACTAGCGAACTATCGCAGTTATTACAATAAAGATATATTTTTATTCTATTTTATTCCATCCTATTGCTACTAGCTATATTACACTATGGTACACCCAAAACCAGAAACGCAAACGCGATTAACTCAAAAATGCCAGGCATCCGCGCAGCGTATTTTAACAAGGCAGATTTATCGATTTCGCATATCGAATCGGGACGAATCGGTGCGCAGGCGCTGCGCCCGACAGATCGTAATTCGATCGGGAATCGGAAATCGATCAGATCGGTACGGATTTATTTTATGAGGCGACGTCACGTTATTTAAATTATGAAGGTTTTGTCCATGCCAGTGTCTCTATAAATTTTTAATTAAAACCGACGCATCGGTGAATATATCACTTATACTATATTATTATGCACTAAAACAATATGTTATGACATTGATCTTTATCTTTATTGTTGAATTTTTATTTATTTTATGCATTTTTGTGTAAATAGGGACAAAACGATACTTAATTCTTGACTTTAAGTATTTTTATTATGATTGTTAATTTTTGACAGTTTTAAATAGTATCATTTTACTTGATTGTGGTAATGATTGCATTGGTTAAAAATATTGCATTTCCTTGTAATCATTGTAAATATTGTTTTATGTAAACATATCTCTGTTCTTAAGCAAATTCAAGGGTAGTAAAGTTTAAAATAAAGATTGAACTTTTAAAAGTGTAGTAAGTATACTTAGGTACCTAATAAATTTTGCAAAATCCTTACACGAAATAAGTGTAAAGTAAAACAATAGCCAAGTTCTAATACGGTTAACGGCCCTAATGCCCTTCCAATTAGTGTTGTACTAACATACTATCGATAAAATTTTGCGCCTCAGGGAAAGCCACGCTTCGGCATAAATTAGACTTGCTTGACTAAATTGACACCACGACCTCACAGAAAACCTAATTGTAGCGCCTGTATTTAGCCGAGTGAGTGAGGGTACCGGAGTCCCAATCGAGGGGAAAGTTGGCACCGCACTTGTGACGCCACTGGTTTTAGGTGTGTCTATCAGCCGCAGACAGCGCTTACCATCAGGTGCTCCGTTTGCTAGTCGGCCACCTATATAGGGTGTCTAAGGGCGGACGGCAATCGCTTCCCGTCACGTGATTGGTCTTCTCATCCACCTATCACATTAAAAAAAATGTCGATAGTCACAAACAGATTGTCAAGACGCATCACTACTTCCGTCCTACTGGACAATAGGCGACATTAACTAATGCTTCCGCACCATTTGCCAATTGGTCCGGTAATGACATGGAAACCTACTTAGAAAATGTTCCCAATTAGTGCAGTTTCGCAAAACAACCAAGAAATGCTTTTACTTGTAGATGAAAAATGATAACGACTCAAGTACGAGAGGTTGGTAAATAGGTAAATAGTGGGTTTTACTTAGAACTTAGACCTTTTTTGAATTTATTTTTATGTTGAAGGTCTGACACCTTGTCTGAACAAGCCGACGGTAAGCGTTCATCAGCTGATGGTAAGCGTTTACCGTGTAATAAGCCAAAGCCACGCTACGGCGTGAATGAGCCGGCTCGACCGGAGTGAAACCACAGCCTCACAGAAAACTGGCATGAAGCAGTACCATTTCTGTGTTTTGTCGAGCGAGTGCGGGTACCGGAGGCTCAATTGGAGGAAAGAGAACAAAGGTTGGCAGTGCACTTGTGACTTTGCTGGTGTTGCTGGTGTCTATGCGCGGCGGCAATCGCTTACAATCCGTCTGCTCATCACTATCATCATCATCACCATCCAGTCCATCGCTGGACATAGGTCTTTCCAAATGCTCGCCACTTTGATCGATCTTCGGCTACTCGCATCCAGATCCAGCCAGCTCTCTTGCGCAGATCGTCACCCCATCTGGCCTGAGGTCGTCCTACACTACGTTTATCAAGACGAGATCTCCACTCCAGAACTCCCAACGGTTGTCAGTTCGTCGGCGTCGTTCTGCGGCAGATATTATATCCGTCTGCTCGTCTGCCACATATGACTTAAAGTACCTTTTGGATTTTTCCTCATAGTTTGTTATTACTTTGTGTCATAAAAGTTCCTATGGAAATGTAAATGTTTGTTTTTTGAGTTTAAAAAAGGCTTCGCACTTATACATATTTCTTATTATCAAAAGTGCTAAGAAATTCGCATCATTTGTCTACGGAACTTTAAAAATGTGCAAACTCCCTCACAATGTTTTCCTTTGCCATAATACTGCTAAAAATACACAAATAGATTTAAGAGATCCAGGGGGTTCCATTCGGATATTCTTATGCAATGAGCTGCTATCGCCCTTGAACAATCTTTTTAAGACTATTAATTAGCAAGGATATTATAAGCTTCAATCGATTGACAGTCATAAAAATTAAAGACGTGTTCAAGACAACCCGTAGCCGAACATTATAACATGATAAATATTAAAAGATTTTAATCGTCCTCATTATATTTTACAATTCACACCTTGAAAACCTTCTTATCGAACTGAACCCACATACTTCCCGCCATAACCGTAAAACTCCATTTATAGGAGATCACTGAAACTTTGACCGTTCATCTGTTAGGGTTGCCATAACATGTTTGGACTATGGGGCAGTCACGCTTTGGCATGAATGAGTTGACTTGATCAGTGATACGAACATGTCGAATATTCTGAGGTAAATTTGGCTATCAATAGCCCTCTTTCATCATCATTATCATAATAGATGTCCACTGCTGGACATAGGCCTCCCCCAAAGTTCTCCACACATATCGGTCCTGTGCCACCCGCATCCAAGGGACTCCCGCGACCTTCACAAGATCGACGGTCCACCTGGTGGGAGGCCTTCCACATCTGCGGCCTCTTTAGCCCTCTGTAGATAGTGTAAATATTAATAATTCAGCTACGCAACACTGAAGTAAAAAAAAAGCGCCTGCTCTGTGTTTCGGATTCGCCGCGAGAGTGGAGTACCGGAAGGCTAAACCAGGGAGAAGAAGAATTAAAATTTGGCACTGCGCCCAGCTTTAAATACCTATTACAAGAATAGTGTTTCAAAAAGGTTTATATCCACTGTCAATCTTTTTCTCATTTATGAAATAGCGTGTTTGAAGCAAGAAGAAGAACTAAACCTTGTATTGACATATCACTATTATGCACTTTCACTTGCATTAAATATAATTATTGTTTGGAAAACATATTTTTTGCTTTGTATTGCAAGTCCCCTCACGATATGAAATTAATAAGCAGTGAAGATTTTTAGTACAATATTTTTGGGACATTGACAGCCCTACGCCAAACACGAAAACATAATCATTATGCCAGTAGTGGCCTTAAGACCTGGTATCGCTGTCAAAGATCGAAAAACTGGGAAATAAAATAAATATAAAAGCTTGTTAACAAGCCTTAAAGGTACCCACTAAAGCATTGTTCAAAAAAACTGTGATGAATTGCGCTGATTTTCATTTTCATTTAGGTGTGGCAGATTTCCATCAAGTGAATAATTTACATCTTAAACTTGTAATGCAAAGTACCTCAATATGTTTTTGCTTTCAATCAAAAAGATACTTTATTTCGAAAGCACAAAGTTCAGAATGAAATCACATCCTTGGATTCCGTTTGTGCACCGTATATGTATTGCAAAAGCGGGATTCGGAATAAGAGATCGAAACTGGGCATGTGACTCTAAAATTTATGTACGTATTTGTATTAGGAGGGCCAATCGGGTGGCGTGTGGGCATTCTAGGTATCGATGAAACACGAAGTATGGAAGAATTTACTTGGGCGTGATAGTTTTGGTTTGCAGATTGGCAACTAAGAAGCTTGTGATAGAAAAAATCGAAGGAATCCAAGATCCAGTATTACTTAGAAAAGTTATTTATCGACTATCGGATCTGCTCGTCACACATCACATAAAAAAGAGCAGAAATGTTATCGACTAATCTTCTAAATATGGCTAAAATAGTACCATACTTTCCCATAAATTAACTAACTTCAGAGTAAAATCTTGGAAAGAAATCACAACCCGGCCATAGTTATTATAAACAAACTAAATACAACGAAGTACGTATGTAAGTATGTATCCAGCGGAAAACAGAAAGAATATAAATCTACGCTCCGTATAAAAAGAAATTAAAGTCAAGCGCATACCTCGAAGTGACAAAGCAAGCCTCAGTCACCGAATGCCCGTATCTATAAGGTGCTTCGGCCCTTTTAAGTTTAATAGCCCTATTACTTCTAGAAAGGTAATTATAGCTGCGCGAACAATTAGCTTGGAACCATGGCATTGCTGGGCGTAAGGGGAATACTGCAGTTTTTCTATGGAAGATTTATGTGGAATGTGATTAGGATTGGTGATGGCTGAGAATATTAATTGGTAAGTTATTAGCGATATGGATCTGTTTAATTGTTGGATGGAATTACGCTTTTCTTGTTTGAATTAGACTTACAGCAGCAAGTTAAGGCGTTCGTTTACTTTTTTGTATTAGAGGCGACAACGAGCAGGTACTTCTTTAAACCCCGATTCCCCTGGATTGGGCCTCCGGTACGCTCACTCACGCAGCGAAACAGCGCATGCACTGCTTTACGCGGTTTTTGTGAGGACGTGGTCTAGACATGCCCTTACCTATTTAGTAAGGACACCGTTTCAACGTGGGAGAGCCACGCTTTGGCATGAATGGGCCGGCTCAACAGGAGTGATACCACGGTCTCACAGAAGACCGGCGTGAAGCAGCGCCTGCGCTCTGTTTTGCTGAGTGAGTGAGGGTACCGGAGCTGTTTCGGTACCCGCCACATAAGTTTTTTTATTTTAATTCCGTTTTTTTATTTTGAAACTAAAGTGCATATTTCTTCCATTAGTTTGGCTGTGAGGGAATGCAAAAGTAAACCAGGCTGTGATCTCGAAATCCCGGGTTCGATTTCCGGGTCGAGCAGAAATACGTTTCGAGTTTTTCGAAAATAGCTCGGGGCAAGCGTGGTGATTAAGCCTAACCCCATCATAGTAGCGATGACTTGATTTTTATGATGGAGGTCTTTGCCCTGCAGTGGAACTGTATAGAGGCTGATACTTTATTGACAGAGTATAAAAAGGAGCACACTCTTCTCTTCTTTCGATCGTAGATAGGTGTTGAACCTTATCATTCAAAGTGAATCAAGGACTAGCCAGTAACCCCTCATCAGGCACCGCCGAGGCTCGATTGCAGAACAATCGGTGCCATTAACACCGTGCGTCACTCAGCGTGTGCCGCGCCGGCCCATTACACGCCAATCCAGAAAACAGAGCTACGGGGTTACTCTCAAACCTAAGCTAAACAATCATTATTTATTTATTTATTTATTGTTCACACTACACAGTTTTATTATTTTGACCATTACATAAATATATCAAATTATGTAAACAGTTTTCATCTGGATCTTTAAGATATTAAAATCTTATTTTAATTTTTTTTATCAAAAAGGGGACAGACAAGCAGGCTAATCACTTGATGGTAAGTGAATACTGCCACCTTTAGACACCGGAGGAGTCACCAGTATACACCACCGGCCTTTTACAAAGGAATAGTTTCGTTGTTCATTAATTAATGATTTCATTTCAATTAATATAGGCAGCATTTCAGTACTTATCAAATTCCAAATTCAAATACTGCCTCTCGTCTTAGCCTTGAGCAGGTCACAAACTAGTTGCGTCACTTCAAATTGGTAAGACCATATCTTACAAAAAAACGGCGTACAGTAGCGGCTGCGCTATGTTTGACCAAGTACCTAAATGAAGGCACTGGAGTACACTATATATATGATAAAAATTAATCCTCCAACCGATATTCGGCTATGGATAGCCAATTGATTCCTCTAATCACATCTCTATCTTTCTTAATATTAGAACATCATCGTATGATATCATAAGTTACACACAACAACTATATAAATAAATACGCCCACCGACATGTTGCAGAGTAACCCTGGAGATGGTATCGGACGAGTGCGATCCGAGTTGGTGCTAGACACTTGGTGATGGGTTGAGAATATTAATTGGTGAGTTATAGCGATATGGATCTGTTTAATTGTTGGATGGAATTACGCTTTTCTTGTTTGAATTAGACTTACAGCTGCAAGTTAAGGCGTTTGTTTACTTTTTTTTGTATTACAGGCGACAACGAGCAGGATCCACGCTTTGGCATGAATGGGCTGGCTCGGCGTGAAGCAGCGCCTGTGTTTTGTCGTTGAGTGAGTGAGGGTACCGGAGGTGCTTTTCGTACCTGAACACATAAAAAAGCACCGAAATTTTGTCCCTAAGTTAGTTTTTTGGTTAGGAATTTTAACTCTTAGTCCGATGAATTAAAAGTTTGTACCCCCGTACCACGAAAAGCCCGATACGCCACTCTCTACCCTATCTTTCTACATTGTGTCACACTAGTGTAACATCGAATCGATTTGTATGATGGAGGCCTTTGCCCTGCAGTGAAAACAGTATAGAAATAGAAATATGAAATAGAAATAGAAATATTCTTTATTCAATTTAAGTCCTTATAGAACATTTATGAATGTCAAATATTATGTAAGCTACCGCTGATTCGGAAAGTTGATTTCTACCTGAGAAGAATCAGCAAGAAACTCAGTAGTTACTCTTTTCAAACTATAATCATTACAATTTTCATTCTGTTATTTAATTAAAAAAAACATTATTAAGATTACAGTTACAATATGATAATCAATGCTTTTATCGTTTAGATAATCGTCAAAGTAAAATTATGGAATCAAATTATACATATAAATAATAGGCATAGAAATTAACAAGTCCAGAATCCACTTCATTTAAATAATCTTCTACATTATAGTAGCCTTTCTGCATTAAGCAGTTTTTGATATGAATTTTAAAATCATGTAATGGTAAGTCAATAAGTTTTTGTGGTAACTTATTAAACATTTTTATGCTCAATCCCACAAATGAATTGCCAATTTTATGAAGTCTTAGATTTGGGACCGCAAGCCTATGTTTATTTCGTGTGTTAAAGCTATGAAAATCAGATTTTCGCGAGTAAAGATGCAAGTTTTTACGTACAACATAATACAATCAAAAATGTATTGAGATGCTACCGTTAAAATATTTATTTCCTTGAATAATTCTCTAAGTGAGTCACGTGATCTAAGGCCATAGATGGCACGGATTGCCCTCTTCTGCAATATGAAGATAGCTTGTAAATCAGCACCGGATCCCCACAGCAATAGACCATATGACATCAGACTATGAAAATAGCTAAAATAACCAGTCTTGCAGTCTCAATATCAGTCAGATCTCTTATTTTCCTTACTGCGTATGCAGCTGAACTAAGTCTTCCTGCCAAGGCAGCGATATGGGGGCTCCACTGCAATTTTGAATCTAGAGTGATACCTAGAAAAACTGTGGAGTTTATAATTTCAATAGGTTCATTATTCATGACTATATTAATATTGACCTGCCTTACATTAGGCATTGTGAACTTTACACATTTAGTTTTCTTTGAATTAAGAACTAAGTTATTAGAAGTGAACCAGTGTAGTACTTGAGAGAGTGTGTTATTGACATCGTCAACATTTTCTTTTTGTCTATCAACCTCAAAAATCAAGGATGTATCATCAGCAAATAACACAATCTCACATAGATCTTAGTATAGTAAGGAAGGTCATTTATGTAGATTAAAAACAGCAGCGGCCCCAATATGGAGCCCTGGGGTACACCCATAACTAATGGGGCGCCCCGAAGAGTCAATTCCATTGACATGCACCTTCTGTATCCTATTAGATAAATAAGATTTTGATTAGACTAAGTGAGTTGTCTAAGACAACCGTAATGGTGTTAACTCATGAGCAACGTTTCATGATTAACGCAATCGAAGGCTTTGGACAGATCACAAAATATTCCAATAGCATCCCGCTTCCTTTCCCACGCATCAAAGACATGCTTGATAAGTGCCACTCCAGCATCAGTAGTGGATTTACCTTTTGTAAATCCAAATTGCTTACTGTGCAATATTTATTCAAATTCAAATGAGACAATAACTGGATGAATATTACTTTTTCAAAAATTTTGCTTAGAGCTGGAAGTATAGAAATAGGTCTGAAGTTAGACGGATCACTTTTCTCTCCCGATTTAAATAATGGTATTATTTTACTGTATTTCATCATATCGGGAAATACACCGTCGTCAACACATTTATTGAATATCAATGCTAAATGGGGTGCGATAGCATGTATTATATTTTTTAGTATATCTACCGAGAGACCCCACAAATCCTCAGTTGGCTTCATGTTCAATTCTTTAAATATTTTTAAATTGTATCAGCATTGATATGAGTGAATTTAAAGGTAGTCTTGCATTCATCAACATGTGATTTGAGCAGGGAAGCAGCAAGATTTGCGCTTGAGTTAGCTATAGAGGCTGACACTTTATTGACAGAGTATAAAAAGGAGCTTGCTCTTCTCTTCTTTCGATCGTAGATAGGTGTTGAACCTTATCATTCAAAGTGAATCAAGGACTAGCCAGTAACCCCTCATCAGGCACCGCCGAGGCTCGATTGCAGAACAATCGGTGCCATTAACACCGTGCGTCACTCAGCGTGTGCCGCGCCGGCCCATTACACGCCAATCCAGAAAACAGAGCTACAGGGTTACTCTCAAACCTAAACTAAATTATCATTCTCTATTTATTTATTTACTAGTGGCCCGCCCTTACTTCGTTTCGGGACTGTAGTTCTACTGTCTGCCAATAGATGGCGCTGGACGTTGATAGTATCACGCAAGTGTTTCTTGTTTTTGGTTTACCTATAAGCACCGGCGTGGAATATGAGCTTAACCTCTTTATAAATAGTATAGAAGATTGTTCACACTACACAGATTTTAACCATTACAGAAATATATCAAATTAAGTAAGTAAACAGTTTTGATCTGAATATTTAAGATTAAATTCTTATTTCATTTTTTTTTATAAGGAGCAGACAAGCAGACCATGGACACTCCCAACACCAATCACATGTGCGCCACTGGCCTTTTAAAAATGAATACTTTATTACCAGGCAAAATTAAAGTACTTTTATCAAATATCAAAATCAAACTTTGCCTATCGTTTCATATTGTTAAGTCCATCAGGGTTCATGTAATATACTTACCTAAAACGTAACACATCCATCTATGATTGACAATCAATGGTTTGTGTAATGAGACAACTGGAATAAATGTCTTGCTAAGTAAGTTACTGGATATGGCACTAAATTACGCCTCTGAACAGTTGCCAGATTTTTTTACGTGGAAAGATGAGGTTATCCTATTATTTGTAAAACTTCCTCTCATATTTTTATGTTGGAACATCATTGTATTTTGGCATATAGATGCAACAACTATATAAATAAATACGCTCACATGTTGCAGAGTAACCCTGGAGATGGTATCGGACGAGTGCGATCCGAGTTGGTGCTAGACACCTAGGTGATGTTGATTTGTGGCCACCTTATGTTTGTTTGTGTACTGTTTTGCATGCATAC
This sequence comes from Cnaphalocrocis medinalis, assembly GCA_014851415.1. Taxonomy (NCBI): domain Eukaryota; kingdom Metazoa; phylum Arthropoda; class Insecta; order Lepidoptera; family Crambidae; genus Cnaphalocrocis; species Cnaphalocrocis medinalis. The sequence continues at coordinate 2,486,138 of CM026287.1, read as the reverse complement.
TAAGCTAAAATACTTTAAAGTACTATATACTAGCAGTAGAATATAATAGTAAGTACTAACTTAATCAGAATTTGAATAGTCGCACCTGTTCTATTTTGGTATGACTGCCATTCCTATCTCCTCTTCTATTTATAAACTGGTAAATTACACAAGACTATAGACTTGTTTACCTGTAGGTAAACCGAAAATGCAAAACATTTGAATGATGTAATCGACACCCAACGCCACCTATTAGAACAAATTGAAACTAATAGTAAAAGTCCCGAAACGAAGTGCCGGCTGAGCACTAATGTGCCCTCTTATAAGCACAGCAAAGTTAAAAAATTCAATCTTATTGCTATGTTTTTAAGATTGATTTTTTTATTGTATTGGGATCGCCAAAAGTTTTTTTTTTCTATTTCTCTACAAAAATCTTAACACGTTTCATGAAATACATCTACAAACTTACCAAGTTTTAACATAATAGTGTTCTTTAATGTTTCCTAGCTACTTTACTTTTCTTACAAAGAACTGATGGTATAAGGTTACTTTGTATCAAAGCAACTCCTAGAAACGTAGCAACAAAGTATAAAACATTTGAAATCATCTCATCAATTGTGAGACAGTGCAAATAACGACTTCAATAAGTCGTTACTGATTAATGTTAGGTGCTAATAGCCCGGTGATTGTTCCAATCGACATGCTACTAGTCTTGTGCAGTCACGAACTAGTTGCCGGGCCTTAGTATTGTGCAGTTAGAAACTAGTTCACATGTCTTAGCCTTGTGCAGTCGCAAACTAGTTCCGGGCCTTGTGCGGTCATAAACACTAGTTTATGACCCCATATGGGGACTACTCCATGCCTAAGTCTTGTGCAGTCACAAACTAGTGCGTATGCCTAGATTTGAGTAGTCACAAACTAGTTTCCGTGTCTAAGTCTTATGCAGTCAAAAACTAGTTCCCAGGTCTTATACTTGAGCAGTCACACTGTTTCCAGGCCTTAGTTTTGTGCAATCACAAATTATGTCCCTGGCCTTAGACTGGTAGTTACGAACTAGTTCTAGACCTTTATATATTATAAACTGCTGCATGACAGTGCAGCGACTAGTAACGCGCATTTCAAAGCCACGCTGAAGGTTTCGGAGCAAAAGAAATGCTTTTTCAGGACTGAAAAATTAACCCCCAACTTTTGGTGAATGACCACAATACGCTCATAATTGCTTTAAGAACTATGTAGTTCCAGAGCTGTGAGCTAGAGTGTTCGTCCTTCTTGAACTAAAATGTCAAGATTGCATGTCACACATAGCAAGCAACAATGTCTTCGCTTTATGTGTTAAAATTACACTTGTTAGTTGCTTCAGAAAGTTATTGCAGACAACTGTCGGTGTGGCAAAAAATCGCACCTTAAAATTTATGTACAAGAGAACTTTGCTGTTTTGTAGATTATCTAAGGCGTGATGGGGCGTAACATACTGTGGTAGTTAGATGAAAATTAATTGACTGCATCTAAGGGCTGTACTTATATGGGTTAATTTGGCAATTATGAAATTTCTAAGGTCGCAGCGCATCACACTTGTGACTCTACTGGTGTTGCAGGTGTCAATGGGCTGCAGCAATCGCTTACCATCGGGTGATTCGTATAAATTAAAAATATATATATTTACTTGTACAATTAAGAATAAATAAATTAATCTTGATCGTTGGTGGCGTCCTTAAAATTGAGACCTACATTCGGCAAACAAAGGTATATAACGGATCGCCTTATAATTTCATACAGTCAATATACGAAACGCGTCGACTACTTCTCACTGAAACCAACTTAACTTCGCCACTGGAAAACTCCCAAAAAGTTCTTAAAGTTATATCATTAAAGTTGACAGTTAAGGTTTTGTTATGTTTGGTAATTTCAGTATTTATTAGCTTTTTGTGCATGTTGAGTGTATAATTCATTGAGTGTGAGTTATTTTGTCTGGGATGAAAAATTCCGATATGAATAATGTTTTGTTTCATTAAGCGAATAAGGTAGTGCTGTTGATTTAGTGGCCTCATCGTGATATTGCTGCACAATTTTGGACTGCATAGCTAATTAAATATAGTTTTGCAAAAAAGAAACAACCCTAATATCAGATGAAATCGAGTTACATTTTAATACTTAGGCTCTCACTACGTTTTATACATCAAAAGTTTAATCATCGAAAGTAGGTAACTTTTTGTGGGTTGGTTCTAGTTTGCATAACTATGCTATGTCCAAATGAGAAGCCAAAATTTGTATCCGTGGGATAGTCAAACTTTGGCATGATGGTCCGGATTCACCAGAGTGATACCTCAGCCTCCGCAAGCGCCTTATTTTGCCATTTTTAACGCGTTCACGTTTCTATCGCAAAAACAACCCAACCTAACCCAACACCTGAATTTCCCTTCAAATACTAAAACCAAAGATAGTATTAAGCCCTAATACATTATTTTATCGCCTCCGAACGGAATAAGCATTTCAATTGTAAATAGCTAACGATCTCTCGTGACCAATCGAGATCTCGAATTCTCGCCGTATTTATGAATAAATCTGCAGTAAAGGGGATCGTCCGTCATAAAATGAGGGGAAGGCAGTCCCGGACTGGGATAAGGCCCCACTAACTTTTTCTATAATGTGGCAGACGAGCAGACGGATCACCTGATGGTAAGCGTTTGCCGCCGCCCATAGATACCTGCAACACCAGTAGAGTCACAAGTGCGGTGGCAAACTTTTAACCCCCTTTCCCCCCAATTGGTACCCCCCCTCACAAAATCTTTCCGAACTGTTTAAAGTATCAGCCTATAATATTATCCCACTGCAGGGCAAAGGCCTCCGTCATAGAAAACAAACATCGCTACTGTGATGGGATTAGGCTTAATCACCACGCTTGCCTAATGCGGATTGGTTATTTGTGATCACAAACCCGAGCTATGTTCGATGAATTTGAAACATAATCTTTGCTCGATTCAACATCGAACCCATGACCCCGAGATCACAGCCCGGTACTGAATACCACTAGACCAACGGGTATCCAAATGGTTTATAATGAAATACTTAAATTCATTAAATTTTCGCGTGGCTTTATTTTTACAGGGGAACTTTGCTTTTCACGTTTAATTATACAGGGGAATTATCGCAACGCTAATTTTCAAGCAATGATTACGTCATTACTGCTTGACTCGAAAAATAAAGTAGTCACACATCAGGTCACACACCAACACACACAACCACAACCTGTCATATTTCCTCAATTGATATTCAATCTAATGTGTATGACAGTAAGATGAGAGTCGATTGAAGATATTTGACGGTTTTGTGTTCTTTTGTGGCAGTACACAATTAATGATTAGTTAGGTATATCCAGAGGTGCTCTGGTCGCACGGTCACACGTTCTTTACACTGAGCTTAGCTCCTTTTCACATTGTTTCCCTATTAAATAGCGAATAAAGGATTTTGTAGGTATTTGTATTAATTTGCTCAAAAATAACGGTGTCCGACCCCTTCCCTTAGTCCGTCTGAATCCAAGATAACATCAGGGATGCTATAGGATTCACGTTCCAAAGTATTCTCACGGTGTTTCCATGTGACATTGTCTCGGATAATTTGGTATTCCTATGGGACCTAACATCGTGACGTTATCTAGGTCTGTGCTATACAGATGCTGGTATAGGGCCATTCTTGTGACATATGGGACGGTTCGAATGTCTCTCTACCAAATAAAAACATAGACTTTCTGTTTGGTTTCTCTAAGATATTTGAGATTATAAAGATAACAGTTTAAGTACTTATATGTTGAAAAACATTACTTAATCTGAACCCAAAGTAAGTTTCGTGTTTCAAAGCAAAAGTAATGAAGTGCACAAATATATTTTTTATGAATTAATTGTACTTTAAAAAAATATATACAACACTGTATAAAGATACAGCGGCCAAAGTCAAAGTATTTATTTGCATAGAATAGGCAGGTTAGGAAGTACATGAAGGTGTCTTAATAACTACATAGAAACTTTCTTTTCAGTAAAAATAATTAACATGCAAAATCATGAGAAAAGAAAAGTCTATGCTATTAGATACTGTAGTATATGTCACCGTAGAATAGTCTGAACTTAGTTGATAAACTTCCGAAAAATAGCCAATGGTCCAAACTTTTATTTACAAAAACTAGTTAAGTTAGAGTTGGTGACCTCAGTGGCTTGCTCAGTATGACGATTCTGCAAGGGACAATACTACTGAGTGTCCTGGTAGGTTCTACAATCAGGAGGAGTGCATTACGCCAAATAATTGGCGTAAAGTGGCGATCGCGATTAGCGGTACGGTCCAGTCCAGGCTGTGGGGTACCCGACCGCGATTGCGCTGAGATGAGTTCACGGCCCGATACTAAAATCACTAGATCAACGGGGCGTTTTAAACCACTGGACTAAACAACGAGGCGTTAATGTCAAAAACCACTTATTTTCGATTGTGGCTACTATCAGAGATTTCGGTTGTGAATCTTCTCTAATTTAACTATACTCTTGTATGAATTTTGTGAACGGGTAATGAATAACAGGTTTTTTTACAACATCAACTAGGAAGTCTTCAGCTACCACATACACCAAAAGTCATTTTGGCAAACCAACAGAGGTCAACCGTTGTTATAATAATTCATAGCCAATTAGCCCATAAAAATGTATGACATCGACAAACCACGCTTTACAACACAAGAAGAAATATGACCATATTACCTCGCATAATATCATTAAATACCACCATAATTCTCTTCCATAAAAAATCTGTGTCTATTGTAAACATGTCAACGTAGATAAATAACTTATGTTAATATATTAAATCTCAAAACATTCCCATAATCGAAATGTTGAATTATTCATAAACATAATTATGGTGAATTTCGAAACTGATTGGCGCATTTAAGGGGAAAATCTTCTTTAATCAAAAGTTTACCCTTGCGGTGCGTATGCGCGTAATTATAGGCAAATTTGTGGAGATGCGCTCTTAACAAGGCACCTTTTTGGGGACAGTTTTTGTGGAGCTATAGTGGATGGCACTTACACCGTAATGAATGTTGAATCCATCACTCTAGGTGTTGGCGACTGGCTGTGGTGCAACCTCGTTTTCTATGTCCTTTATCTATGTTTTTATGAGATGTCAAATGGTTGTCGTCTGATGCAAAGTCTGATGTGTATCGATTTGTTTGTATTTATTTTCATTATGATTTAAACTGCGTTTTCACCCACTACACCCATCTATTATACAGTCCACTCCACCGGTAGCTATCACTAGGTTTTCGAGCATTTAAACCGTAGATCCAGCGTGAACGCATTAAAAAAGTTGAAGGCTCCATTCCAGAAGAGCGCTATTTGGAAATTTAGGAATTCAAAACCAGTCATTAATTGATTAGGATGGACAGCAAAATAAGATATTTTGTTTTCGACGTCGAAATTCAAAATCCTACTTACTATTATAAAGGAGAAAGTTTGTATGGATGTATGGATGTTTGTTACTCTTTCACGTAAAAACTACTGAATGAATTTGAATGAAACTTTACCACAATATAGCTTATACATCAGAATAACACATAGGCTACAATTTTTGAGGTTTCTACGAACCTGAAGTCCACGCGAACGAAGTCGCGGGCAAAAGCTAGTATCTTTATAATTATCATTGTAAAACTACTTAAGACAGCGTTGTTGGGATCACTCTTTCAAACGCCTTCAGTAAGAAATTTGTATCTAGATATTATATCCATATTCTAGGGGGCAATTGTTAGTTATGTTGTTGTTAGAATTTACATGCTCTGAAGGGGTGAATGTGACTTAGTACTTACTTGACAACATTAATTTGTACATGCACCACCTGTATTATGTACCATGTTCTATGCAAATAAAAATCTATTCTATTCTATACGTCAAAAGGTTCCAAATGCAAATTTAAATCGATTATATTATGCTAATATATGATTTTAAAATGTCTAAACGTGTTTTCCTTTCCATTCATCATCATTATGGCCATTAAGTTCAACAAACAGTTACGCTCCCATGTAATAGATGCCTTTTAATGCGCCTGCGCACCGAGGTGTGAAGGTATGTTGTATGACACTTGTTATAATGTTATGGCATCCTTATTAACTCGTTTTGAAAATAATTTCGTCACGCAACTGGTACAGTCAAGTTACTACAAACTGTTAAATTTCCTCAATTGATATTCAACCTAATGTGTATGACAGTAAGATGAGAGTCGATTGAAGAAATTTGACAGTTTTGTATACCTTGATGTGTGACTGTACGTAACATAATTTGGTGGGATAGCAGGAAGAAAAAGTTAAGTGACGGTTTATTTAATTATGAATTTTTATGATGTTTGTCCGGTGATTGGGGGGTTTATTAAATTCTCCTTAAAACTTATTCAATTTTTAAGTAGGTAACTTAAGTAACGTGTGGGACATTTTTGCGGAATGTTTCATACATACATGCTGTAATCTCGAAGTTTTTTTGGACTATGACGCTGACGACAGCTGAATATTAAAAAGTTTCTTTTAGAATCGAGATCAAAGCCTTCTGCGATTAGGTGATACCGCGGTATTACCAGTGCAGTCGATCAAACATCCATCATACACACATGTCCTATTTGAAACGAGATTTGAACAGTATTACGGTAATAAAAAATACGGTAATGAAAAAATACGGTTGTAAAAAATACGGTAATAAAAAATTACGGATGTGATGGCCGTGTCATCGCGACCGTTGTAACTGCAACGTGGGTTCGCTTTTTGTTTATTATCAGGCTGAGGCAAGCCATTATAATCTTATGTCACTAAAAATGGATCAATTATTGCTTGTCATATAAAATTATTTACTGCTCATAATAATTATTTCTCTTACAAAAAATGTCAAACCCGGGAATATAACCTAAGGCTTTAGTTAGTGACCGGTTCTCGTGATCTCTACTTCACAGCTCCGCCTTATCAACAAGGTATCAAAAATACTAGGAAATACTCGCGCATTGCGCAGAAATTAATCGCAAGGTATATTTTTAGTAATAATCGACCCACGTACGAAATTGTAGCTGTTAATAAATTTCCGAAAAGTCGATGGTATGATTATCACACTTAATTGAAAATTCGGTTATCGGCCCGTAAGTGCTTTCGTAGAAGATCTGTCTTTGTTTAGGGTTGTGCACAAATGCTTGTACTTTATGATTATTTTATGATAGTGTCACTCGCAATTAGAGCGATGATAGCTAAGTGAATTAAAAAAAAACATAAATCTTTACTTAGTGAACGTCTTAGTCTAGTTTACCGCAAAGTGGTTGGGCCTCCTTTTAAGCAATAGTTATATGATACCACTTTCCTTAACAATACTTACTAATTTATTTTTCCTTTCTTAATAGTATAGTAAAAATCTAAAATTATATTACAAGATAATCTGTTCAAAATATTTCCATAATTTATTACGTGTGCGCCTTAGATTAGCTTATGTTATTTCCGCACTTTTGTCTCTGTCATTCACAGTGAAACACGGCGAGAACACTGTAATTCTTAAGAATATGTGCAGTAGTATCGCGATGTAGGTAGCCACCCTTCCGTGCATAATTATTTTGTGACAGAAGTAAGGTACATACATAGAATATGCGCAGTGCGTTAATAGAAAAATTCAAGAATTTATAAAACTCATTTATACCTTATTATTAGATAATTCCACATTTATGTACTGTACCCTATTTAATAGCAGATAAATGATTTGATTTGATTTGATTCGTTCAAAAAGTTTTTGTATCCCTCGCGTGAAAAAACCGCATAAAATTTTTGTCTGTCCTTGTCTCATACGTTGCCATTGTGATGCCCACTCTAAAAAACTTTCAATATTTACTATAGAGATGAAAATTCTTGAACTTAATGCAAAATTAAAACGCAAAAACAAAATCATCTTTACGACTGTCAATAAATAAGCCGCAACATCGGAAAAAACGCAAAATCTTTCGCTGTTACTTTGCGATCGCATTTTAAAATTGACATACAGTAAATACCTAAGTGCAAAAAGTCAACTCTGGGTGGTCTAATAGATCAGCGTAGTGATGCGACTGCATTTTAACTTAGTAATAATTTTACAATGGGGCTATCGAGTGTGAAAAATCCGCTAGATGGCGTACTGTAGAACGGATGTCCATCTATTTTTTTTTATGTGATAGGTAGCAGACGAGCAGGCGGATCACCTGATGGTAAGCAATTGCAACAAGTGCGCTGCTAACCTTTTAACCCCTTCCCCCCCCCCCCCCCCGATGGGCCTCCGGTACCCTCACTCACTCGGCGAAACACAGCACCTATTTGATTATTTTTTTTATGTGAGGTGTCAAAATGTCACTAAAAACCAATGACGCTGAAGTTGAACCTCAATCTCACGCTACGCCATCTAGCGGATTTTTCACACGTGACTAGCCCCCATAGAAATTTACTAGGCCCAAGTTTTTCACACAATGTTTTTCACCGTTGGTCTAACGCTTCAAGTACTAGACCGTGATCTCGTGATCCTAGTATCGAATTCCGGGTCGAGAAAAAAGTAGTTTCGATTTTTCCGAACATATAATCCGCAACAGGCAATCGTAATGACCTAATCCCATCATAGTACTAGCGAATAAGCTCTTTGATGCTCTTTATATTATAGGAAGGCAAACGAGCAAGCGGGTCACCTGATGGTAAGTGATCACCACCGCCCAGGGATATCAGCTACACCAGAAGGAGTGCGGATGCGTTGCCGGCCTTTTAGGAAGGTATAGGCTCGTTTCTTGAAGATTTTGGGAAAGATCTTCGTATTATTGTGAATGGCGATTGGCTGATCAACTAAAGTATAAATTTCACTTGATTTGAGTCACTCAAAGACTTAAAACACATCACTAGTCCAACTATCAACATTAACCCGTAAGTTACCATTTGTTCAGGCCTAAAATGGAAACTGTTTAGCAATGGACGTTGGGAGTCAGTGAGATGGTTTTGTTTATCTATGTTTTTAGATTTGTTATTTAGATCATCCATTTTTTTATTTAGATCAACTTGTAACAAAAAAAGGGAAGGCTTACACATGGTTGTCTCAACTTTAGACTGAACCTAAGCTCGTTGATGTCTTTTGTACTAAATATCTTACAACCAGTGACAGTCGATTGAATCTGGCCCCTAATTCGGTTATGGAAAAACATGGCATCGATATCACATGAAAAAAATGTTTTTTGTGATAATATAAGTACCTATCTATTTTTGATAAATATCAGAAACACGAGAATTAGGAGCCTGGATATTTTGACTGTGATATTTGAGTAATCCAATGATGTGTGATTATTTGACTGTTTATCTTATACTTGTACCCAATATTTTCTGCGATTTTTGAATTTTATTTATCGTCATTTAGCTAACATTTGGCGGCCTCGATAACGCAGTGGCTAAGTGGTCATTTAGGGCGGGGGTCCCGGGTTCGGTTCCTGGTCAAGTCAATTTAGGAAACGACTTATCTTACTTTATCGTCAGCTCATGGCGATTTAAACACTTCCGAAATTCGTCGGCTTAGTAAGGGGTTTGGTTAGTACGATCGGTAGTACAGCCACCTAGAATGTGGAAAGTTGTGGGTTCGAGACCAATATTTATTTGCAAATTTATTCCAAAATGCAGTTTTTGCACAGCCCTGGTCCGGAGCCTAAGTAATGGTCCCGGGCGCGCATGTGCAGTGGTCGGGTAAACGAGAAAATTGATTTTGAAAGAATAACTTACGACCAAGTTCAAAGAAATATTTATTTCACTGTGAGTAGGGTGACTGGTAAAGTGGGGTTTTGAGGACTGTCCTGATTTGAAGTCGCTTGATGAAAGTAATTGTTGTTTTATACTGCGTTAAGAAAGTCTTGGAAACTGGTTTTTGGGGAAATAGTGTTAATTCCCATGTTTTAATAGCACATTTGGTTACTATTATACCCTATGAAATAAACAGTATAGTGGCGCAATCAATAAACTCTACAACATTATTGACACATTATAGAGTATCAAACATAATCAACAGCACTCTGTACATACAAATAGGCATTCCATCAGTAACATATTTAATTTTCGATAATTGACATTCTGTTCACGGATATTTCAACAAAAAGAAACACTCCCGGTTCTCTTACGTGCAATAATGTATGCATATTTTTTTAAGCAAAGGCTAAAAAAATATGGATGTGTTGTCCTCAAAAGTACAATATCACACCCACCCTACCTCACAGGGTAAAATAAAGTGGCCGCTATAGTTTAATAATAAGTGTCAATTTAAAAAAAAAAACTTCTCTCGTGCTGAGTTAAAGCTCTCCTTTAGGGTAAACAAAAGCTCGTAAAGCTTCGTTAAAAGCGCTCCAGATTAACGGCGGTGACATTTCCATGTATTTTAATCACCACCTTGATCAATTTATATGGCTTCTTATTTCGTATATTTAACCTTTAGAATCTGCCTGGACTTATAAAAACTCGATATTTAGGTCATCATTAAGAAACTTACATTGTATTGTAAAAGAAGTGATATTTAAATGGGCGCCAAGTTCCATGATCCCTACTTGTCTAGCTTTCATGTACGAATGTTATTAACAACTAAACAAAAGTGGCATTGGACTACGTTTTTTAAAGTAGCTCAGTTCACCTTCAGTCTTTCTTCAGTTCAGCCTGATGATAAGTAAGAGGAGAGGACATTCATATAATTCGTGAATGAGAGTTAGCCAAGTAAAGTATCACCATTGAACTTGGCGCCCATTTGACGATAAATTCAACGAACGAAACTTAGTGAAAAATCGAACGTGGCTCCCATTTCATTGACGAGATTTTTCTATCAACGATCTACTTTTAAATAAGTCAAAATTTATTTTCCAATAAAACTCCAAATAACGTATTTAATAAAGTTAGTACTTTACTCAATTCTCATTAAATTTTGTCACGTACCTATCAACTCCATATAAATGAATGTGAGCTATTAATATCTCAATGGTAGGTTTCATCTTTCCAATATGTTACACATAACGTAAAAGAACTATATCAAATTGATACCGGCCGTGAGAATCCCCTGACATATTATTATTTTACCAATTACGCCATTAAAAAACCACGGCAGTGTTTGAACCATAGTAAATATTTAAAAATAAGTCCAGTTTTTTGTTCTGGTAACGTATAACACGTTTTGCTTAGAAAAAGGTTGAGCGGAGAACGTAATGTCATTTGAATAGCATTTTTGCCAAATCTGGTCAAAGAATAATGCATTCATTTTTAAATTAATTTAAAATAAGTGTAGTCTAGTTATTCAATGTTTTATTATGCAAATTAAAAAACAAAAAATACGTTTAAAATGCTGCACTACGTTTACCGATTCCACTTTTGAATTCAATAAGTTGACATTTGTTAGTTCTTTGGCTAAAATGCCATCCTAAAGATACTACTGTATATCAGACTAATCCAATGAACTGTCTGACTTTCTTGTGTAGGCATTTAGGGTTTGGCGTGCTAGAGATTAATTAAATACATAAGACCAATGATGTAACGTATCACACAAAATTGTGCAAATAAATGAATTTAATTGTGTTTCAAAATGTATTTCATTTCACTTAATTCTTTTTTTTTATATTTATACTGAGGGCAATCAAAATGACCTCACTCCGCCTGATGGCAAGCTGCAGTGAGACCCAAATATGAGATTGACAGGCACAAAATAACAGACAAAGTGTCCATTGAGTCTGTCTCACCATGAAGATTTAATGAAATGCCTTTTCACGCCCTGCCTAAAAAACCCAAGATTGTAAGAATCATTTTTGGGAATTCTTGGTATGGTGAGTAAACTTACTTTCTATCAAGTTACTACATTTCAAACCAACTCATTATAGTATCGCGCGAAACGCTTAAACTCCGCGGCGGTTACACAACAACAGAAATATCGGCGGCCATCTATAAAACGAATGGGTTCGATTTTTAAATCGGTCCAATCGGACGGGTCATTTTGTACGGCTACGGAGTTTAAAGGGCTTTTATATTTCGGTGACCAGATTGGGGTACTCCAATTTTAATTTATTTTGTTATGTGATAGGTGGCAGAAGAACATTATTGTGAATCACCAAATGGTAAGGGATTGCCCATACCCGCTAATAAATTTTATTTTTGAGAGCCGCGCTTCGGTAAAAATGAGCCAGCTCGACCGGAGTGATACAACGGCCTCACAAAAGACTGGCGTGTAGGCAGGCCTGTCCCACTCCGCGTGTAGGTATCGAACTTGCAAGTACATGCGGCGGCCTCTCCGGAGGGGCACATTAGTAGAAAATCACGAGCGAGCGGCGACGCACGCGCGACAGTTGCTTGCGATAGAAAGAGAACGCACTTCTAGGTATGAATAATGGTAGGCATTGAACGCTGGGCGGTCGGAATTTCAACGTTATGTTATGGTAGCCTGAGTCTTCATTTCCATAAACGGTTTTTAGGAGTGGGCTTTCTGTATTTGTACTATTAAGTATTCTGTGGTGTAGGGGAGAAAAAGAGTAAAAGGTAGCGCACTTTTGACTCTACTGATATTGCAGGTATCTGTAGGCGGCGGAAATCGCTTACCATCAGATTATCAGGTCTGCTCATCTGCCACCTATAACATAAGCAAATCAAAATAGCCACCCGCAACACCAGTAGAGTCACAGGTGCACTGCCAACCTTCGTACCCCTCTCTATCGCTACGCTCTTGTCAGAGCGGTCGGTCACGTTGAGGCATCTTTGTTAAAGACAGGCATTTTACCAATCCTTAACCTTTTTCTTTCAAGACAGGGGCAGGGAACCAAAGGCCCGACTCGGGGATTTAAAAGTTTCCGGAATAGTTGTGAACTCAATGGTATTGCGTGGACCGTTTAATACATCCATACTAATATTATAAATGCGAAAGTAACTCTGTCTGTCTGTCTGTCTGTCTGTCTGTCTGTTACTTTTTCACGCCAAAACTACTGAACGGATTTAAGTGAAATTTGGTATTGGTTTGGCTGCTCAAGGGTTTTACGCGAGTCTCCACATTGCCAACGCATCTGCAATCCATCCATACTCCATACTTAATATTATAAATGCGAAAGTAACTCTGTCTGTCTGTCTGTCTGTCTGTCTGTCTGTCTGTTACTCTTTCACGCCAAAACTACTCAATGGATTTAAATGAAATTTGGTATACAGATGATCTAGACCCTGAGAAAAAACATAGGCTACTTTTTATTGCTAAAAGGGGGTTGTAAGGTGTTACAAGGGGGGTAAAAAGTTACTTTTGCACGCGGACGAAGTCGCGGGCGGCCGCTTATCACATAAAAAAGAAAAAAATGACTAAAATTTAATAAATACTTAGGTATGTACGTACCTACTAAGTTCGTATTGATTAAATTGGTGAAATAGTTTTCATTTACTTTACTGTCTTATATAAAATTAAATAATTATTGTATCGGAGTGAGTGTAAAGCGCTGTGTAAAAAGTGCACTATGTGAAAAAAAAAAGAAATATTCTAGGTACCTACCTTTTTGCTGTATTTTCACCTTTTCCTCCTGGAAATAAAAGAAAAAGCTTGTTACCTGCGTTCATTAAATCTTCACCACTAATAGGTAGATTAGAATAGAATAGAAATAATTTATTCAGTACTTGATAGAAAAATTACAATTAAATCAAAGAAAAAAGTGCTCATAGTCCACTATGGGCACCAAGCGAACTAAGCAAGTTAGAACACGACTCAAGACTGTTGGAAACAGCTATTTACCACATTTTCAAGAATGAATTATTTACTTAACTAATTAAAGCACGTCACCATATTTTCTCAAAAACATTTTCCTGCGAACTGAATTACGCCATTTTACTTAAATAAATAACACATTAACCATACTAAATAAGTAACTTAACTTGGAACCAAAAGATCGATCCTTAAGACCCAACCCTCAACTATGTGGTATTACCATTTTTAACCACGATAAATAAACAGTTTACATAGTATAAAATACTCAGTAGTTAGATTTATGTACTAGCAACTGTCTGTGCTAAGATATTGAATAGACTTGTTTAGCTCGTGAGTGATCGACCAGAAAAGTAAATAAATACTCTTTATTGCTCAATGAAACAATATTTTAAAACTAGGGACAGATTTTCAATGTACAATTTAGAAGCTCTTGTCAACAAGATAAGTAATCTATTTTTGATTGAATTTGTAATCATTTGCTAACTCACTTACATGTCTTAGTTTTTCTTCTAACAAATAAGTTCTATTTAAAAAAAAAATAGTGAAGAGTGTGAAAAATAGTTTTTTTTTTTGTAAGATTTCGTTTGACATACGCTTTGTTTATTTTTTTTTATCTTGAGATTTTATGGTCGATAACTTTCTGTCTTGCCAGTCTTGGTACTAGGAATATTTTTACTGTGATAGTGATAAATAAACAGTTCACAGCGAGGTGTAAGGCGATAAAAAATATATTCAGAACGGGTTGGTTTGACCACATTTTATTTGTCAAAAATGGTTTTGCGGATGTCAATAGCTATTTGTGGCAATTTTTTCACGTGATAGGTGGCAGACGAGCAGACGTATAACCTGATGGTCAGCAATTGTCGCCGCCCATAGACACCTGCAAAACCAAAAAGTCACAAGTACGTTACCAACACTTAACCCCCTTTCCCTATTGGGCCTGCGATAGCCTCCCTCACTCGACGAAACACAGCGCAGGCGCTGCTTCATGCCGGTCTTCTGTGAGGCTTTGGTATCACTCCGGTCAATCTGGCCCATTCATGCCGAAGCGTAGCTCTCCTATAGTTCCACTACCTATCCCCGAAAAATACCTCACAAAACCTCAACAATAATGGCGGCGTGAAATAGATGGCGCTGTAAACAAGTTTTACGCTGTTTTACACGGCCCTAGTCTCCCAATCAGAACACGAACGAATCCTTACCCGGCGATTAATCTAGAAAATTTCATACAACACTTCAAAACGGCGCTCGATACCGATCGCGCCGCCTCCACATTCGCACCGGGACCACCGCGGTAGAATTAAAAACAAAATTTCAAATTCCGAATGAGTAATCGACGAGCAATTATTGGTCGATGTGTTTTGTGTAGGGATGGGGGGATGCTGATTTGTCGATGGATGAAGGAGGTAGTTTTAAACCGATTATAGTTCAGTTTATAGAGATACGGAATTATGGAATTATGGCTGCTTGCATACAATTTGTCTGGAAATAAATAACAATAAAACTGGAATTTTATTGGTCTGTATGAACCTCAATTGAATAAACTGTTTTCCCTATTTTAATTTTTCATAACTGGTATAGTTTTAGTTCATTAGTTAATAACAAATGTTATGTATTCTAAGTTTTTACTCTATTTTCGGTGTGTACAAAGAGCTTTTTTACCATTTTGCATAAAATTTAATGCAAAATGGTAAAAAAGCTTTTAGTACATACAATTTTATAAATTACTATTAGCTTGCCATCACTTCCTTTCGGGACTTAGTTTTGCCATTAGTTCCAATATTTGCCAATAGAAGGCGGGGAGTGGCTGTCCAATACATTGCCAAAGTGTTTCGACTTTTTGGTTTACAATAATATAAGCCTTGTGGTTGTCTATAGACTTTATTATTATGAAATAGTATACACAAATGAAGAAGTTTGAAATCGACATTTCTTTCCTAAGGTAAGGTAAGGTATATCTAGCTAAATCAATCAATACTTTTTTTTTTGTATAACTAAAATGTCGACTTTAGCTTAACATCCCTATAAGTTCGTTTTGATTAACGAATCGGTTCGGTTTCGCTGCTAGTTTAAAAGACGTTTCAAAATAGTTTTTAAATTAATTAATTAAATTTAATCTGGTTCAATTAATCTGTAAAATAAACATACAATATCTAAACTGTGATAACATAACAATCATTTAATGACAAGGATCTATAGTCTTGTTTCATCTTAATATGTAATTCCCGGCTGCATCCAAAGCTGACACTTTTTTTATGCGATATGTAGGTGGCAGGTAAGCAGACAGATCACCTGAGGTAAGCGATTGCCGCCGCCCATAGACACCTGTAACACCAGGAGCGTCACAAGCGTGCTGCCAACTTTTCAACCCCTTTCCCCTCAATTGGGCCTCCGCTCATCTGTGCGTGTATCACTCCGGTTGGGCCGGCCCATCCATGCCTAAGCGAGGTTCTCCCACGGTAAATTGAAAAGACGTAGTAGTAGAAGTAAATTTAAAAGTAACTGTACATTTTAAGCCCCAATGAAGCTAGGGATCTCAGTCCCAAACAACTAATACACTTTCTTAAAAGTGTAGGGTTTGGGACTGAATTGTAGCATAGCGGCGATCACAATAGATCAAACTGGTCGCAGTGACACTGGTCTGAACAGGACCTGCATAGCCGCCCGCTCAAAATAATAAAAAAAAAACTACATATCCTACTACTATTATAAAGGCGAAAGTTTGTAAGTATGGATGTATGGATGTTTGTTACTCTTTCACGTAAAAACTACTGAATGGATTTGAATGAAACTTTACCACAATATAGCTTATACATCATAATAACACATAGGCTACAATTTATAAAAATATATTGTGTGGATTGTCCAAAATATGACGGTAAGTGTCAATAATTAACTCCACGCGTACGAAGTCGCGGGCGGCCGCTAGTTTGCTTAATAAATTATAGGGTCCCTAAATTTTATTAAATGAAACTATATTTAACTAATACCCTAAACGTATAAGGCAATAATTACGATCCGAGACTTTGACGAGCCCCTACAATAAATACAGGGTGCACAATAATCTATAATGGCATTCATCAGACCTCATATTCCATTTAGGTAAATTTTAATAAGTCCACCCTGAGCTCATATCATAATGTTGGTGACCGAATCAATCAATCCTCAACAATGGGACCTGCTTCCTCATACATTACGGCTGGGGTGGAAAAGTGTGTAACTAAGTTTTTTCGAAAATTGGGTAAACTTGTTTTTTTTTATGAAACGAGTTGTATATATATAATACAAGAGTATCGGTATTCAAAAAGTGAGTAGATTTATGTGAACAAAGAACACGCATTTTATACTAAATATATTAAGTAAACAAAATGAGTCGTCATCAATTATTTATCTGTTCACATTAAAGGTATAGTATTGTAGTAAGTACAATTTCACAGTCAAGAATTTTTTTTTACTGTAAAATTGTATTTACTACATACACCCAGCCCTTAACAAAAATATATCTTTCATGAGGACACATTTTTGCTGAATAACAAATTAAACTCGCTTTCTCATAGCGCGTGGCGGAGCAAAATTTGTGACTAGGATTTTAAGTTTTGAAAGACGACTACATGCACGTCATTATTTAATTATAGGCCACCGCTTGACCATAATCGCACCTGATGGAAAGTGACGATAAGGTCTAGGATGACACGCGTTTGTCTAGAAGATACCTGTTCACTCTTGCCTGAAAAATGTCCAGATTATAGTGGTCAAAAACAGACCTTGACAGGGAGTTCCACTTCTTAGCTATCCATATGATAAACGGACAGCTAAGAAGTGAACTTAGCTGTCCGTTTAGTGTAAAGTTGACTTGTACCCCTTTCAATCTTCAGCCGCAGAAATACAGACTGCGGGTGGACTCATTAAAAGTACAGACACAAATCAGGGGCGAAAGGGCCAATAACTCGCCCTTACTTATGACGTCGCCCACCAATTATAAAGAAGACAATCATACCATTAAACGGACAGGGGCAGACCATAAAATCGTAATACCTTAACAATTGAAAATATAAAGGGATCGACGTTTCTGGTCTAGTTTTTGGATGTGGTATTTTGTTTATTGTTATTTTTGACTGATACTAAAATTTACTAGATTAAATGTTGATGCTAGAAAAGAAATAAAGTATGCTATCTCAGACAGTTTTTAAGCAACTGTTGGTTAATTATATTTATAAAACAACATTATTTATGGGTCATTTGATGACCAATAAGAAAAAATATCATACCTATTTGCTATTTCACTTCTCAGAAGCACGTACAAATGAGCCGGTTTTCAATCTCTCTCTTTCAATCTTTATCTTTCATATCTCTTTTCAATATTTATCTTATCATCTCTCTTTTGAATATCTTTCTTTTAATCCCCCTCTTTTAATCTCTCTTTTTAATCTCTCTCTTTTAATCTTTTTCTTTCAATCGCTCTCTTCCAATCTCTCATTTTATCTATCTTTTTCAATCTCTCTTTTTGTCTCTCTTTTCAATCTCTCAATAATCTTTCTTTTAATTTCTCTCTTTCTATTTCTCTCTTTAAATCTCTCTCTTTCTTTTTCTATCTTTCAATCACCCTCTTTCAACTTCTCTCTTTCAATCTATATCTTTCTAGTTCAATTCTGCTCACCTTTCCTACATCCCCTGATTACCTTAATGGACAATTACGCATTGTGTGTTTAGGAGCGGTCGCTCGGCAGATTTAGACTGATAGCCCTGCCTCGTTAGGCGCGCGCGCATACCAACACGCATGCAAAGCGAACCCGTGCGAGATTTATATCGCTTTGTGGTGTGACGTAGGAGACGCATGCTACTGGAGTTATGGGATGAGTGGACAAAGTCTTAATGGTATGATTATGTTATTTGTTAGGGATTGTTGTTGAGGGTTGTGTATTTGCTGCTACTGTTGAACAATTGCATAAATTAATCGAAGGTTTTTGCTATATTGATTATAGAGGGGTATAGCCACGTTTTGACATGAATGGGTCGGCTTGATCGGACCACAGTTTGACGACCCGTTTAGCGCAATAGTTTGAGCGCCGGTTGAGACGTAAGGGTCGCGGGTTCGATTCCCGCATCAACACAAATGAAACAGATATTGTGTTGGGTCTGGGTGTTTGTAGTACCTTCGTTGTTTCTGGTTTCCATAGCACAAGGAAAAGCCTTAGTTTGGGGCCAGGACAATGTATATGTGATGTTGTCTCAATTTATTTATTTATTTATTTATTTGCAGCTATAGAAATATGAAGGTAATATTATTAAGGGATATAAGGGTAAGAGAATAATAGAAAATGCACATGTATTTGCGCACACACTTGTGCACTAATTATATCCAGTCGCGGTTGATCGTTGAGATCGCCGTAGCTGAATCGGAGGCATTTTATTATTATGCATCGCCCTCTAAGATAATAAATCATAAACACCATCCATTGGCAGCGTTGATAAATGCAAATTCGACATTGGCTCTCAATTAGAATAAGTATAACTGCCGTCACATGAGTAAGCTGGAACATGCGCGCGCGCAGTCGTAAAGTGTAATGCGATATTGATATAAACACGCTGCCCCATACGTGACGACATGCGATGTCGGAGATAGCACGCCAGATGAGTGGTGAACAAATTGGACCGAGTAACTTAAGAATTTAAATTTTTGGCCTAAGAAAAAATTATAATCCAATGAAATAGATCTTATGATGCTTCATTTACGCGATATCTGGTAGGACTGGGTAGCATTTATTATAATATATATTTTTTTCTTGGATTTATGTCTTAGCTCTAAAAATTTAAACGCTTTCGAACTACATAGAATATGCCATCTCGTTTTGAAGGATTTTTGTTGCAGGGAATTTACGAAACGCTCAAATAAAAGGCTGCAATATGGCTAGGAAAGCTTGGTATGAATTTACCCAGTCATATTTTCCCACTCAGACTGTTGAACGAATCGACACTACACATTGATTTTAATTTTAAGAGATAGCTTCTAATAGACAACAACTCAGTGCTTATTTATGGAACCCGAAAAAACTAAACGCCTGCCATCTATTTGCGAAAATTGTGACTAAAATCGAAACTAGGTCTTGTAACGAAGTGAGGTCGGGTCGCTATTACTTAGTAAAAATGGTAAACAAATAGTAATACTATTACTAATGCTAAAAGTACAATTTAATCAAATATCGCATAATAAAATACACACACATGTACCTAATAAAAAACTTGTATAAAAAATAAATATTTTTTGTTGGCCTAAATTATTTGCGGCAAAGCCGTCTAAACTCTTAGTTCTAAAAAAAACTACTTTTTTCACTTAGACGGTTTTACATACAGTTCAAAAGAGTTTAATTTAGCTCACCACCCGGTTTTACTCCAGCTTATTTATGACAAGTGTTAATCTGCGATTAATTAGATGTGCCTACTTTATCCGGTTGGTGTATCTTATTAATTAATAGCTATGGGAAACAAAACTCTATGGAGTTCTAGATAACTCACGTAGATTATGGACTGTCGAGTACCTTTTAAGGTGAGAGTAAGTTTATGAGAACAAGGGATGTTTTGTTTTCTAATATCTTAACTGTGGGAGAGCCACGCTTCGGCATGAATGGGCCGGCTCGACCGGAGTGATACCACTGCCTCACAAAAAACCGGCGTGAAGCAGCCCCTGTGCTGTCTTTCGCCGAGTGTGTGAAGGTACCGGAGGCCCACCCGGAGGGGAAGGGGATAAAAGGTTGGCAGCGCATTTGTAACTCCACTGGTGATCGGCTCGTCTGCCACCTATATCATAAAAAAAATCTCCGATTTGTATTTTTTTTTATGTGATAGATAGCAAACGAGCAGGCGGATCACCTGATGGTAAGCAATTGCCGCCGCCCATGGACACTTGCAACAGCAGTGATGTCACAAGTGCGCTGCTTACCTTTTAATCCCCATCCCCTGGATTGGTCCTCCGGTACTCTCAATCATAGCGACATAAAACATGCACTGCTTTACACCGGTTTTCTGTGAGGGCGTGGTATTACTCCGGCCGTCCCATTTATGCCGAAGCGTGGCTGTCCCACTGTTAAATTGTGTACTGTTATATTGCGAGGAGAACAGACGGCCGTTGGGGCAGAAAGATCCTGGAGTGGAGGGTGCGTACAGGAAGTCGCAGCCGTGGCAAGCCCCCCACAAGACCTACGATCTAGTGGGTCGCGGGAGTTCCTTTCACATTGCACGACCAAATGCGCCATTAGGTCTCTTCAGACATTTGACGTCGTAAGGGATGTCATTGTAATTTTCGGTGAAAACAATACTTATTACCAAAACTGGAATTCAAGACCAAAAAATCTACTACAATGTTGCTACTGCAATAAAATGATCGTACCATAGTATACCCCTTTTTACTAAAAACACTCGCTGATATAATTAATTTATTGGTAATTTTGATTCTATAATTAATAAAAATAATTTTATTTACTTTTTTTTCACATAAATACAAGATACTTTAATAAAACTTAACCATCCGTAATTATAGTTTTCAAAGATGGTATTGCGCTTGTAACACATCAGGTGTTAATAACTTTTGGTATCTACCCACAACATTCTAACAATGTATGGAAACTTGACTGTTTAGTCTGCATAATAAGAAAAATAATGCCAAAAAGGTTGGCGAAACCTGAAAACATCACTTGAAAATGACATAAGTGACTTTAACAGATTTGACAGTGACGTATCTGTCGTAGATTTTTTGTTCTTGAATTCCAGTTTGGAGTATAGTAGGTATTTTATTGAAGTGTCGATAGCAAAATTCATTCAACAAATACATATCTAATTCAATTAGAATGTTTGTAGTAGCATTCGTCTTAGTAATAACAGAAGCAAATTGCTTTCTCTATAAATAATAAACTGTCGATTTATGGTCTAGAGACTAAACTAAGGATTTTGGCAGAAGGGAAAAGTGCGTTATGTGAGCTTATTTCATACTAGTGGCCGCCCGCAACTTCGTTTGCGTGAACTTTATGACTCTTGACTTAAAGGTGATTATTTAAATACCTAGTAGATTGGGCCAAGGAATCACGTAGTCCCATCACCTAACTTGAACCCCCTTTAAGTTCGAAATATCCTTCCTTATCGGATCTTATCCAAAAATCGCACTCTTAATAAGATAATGACTCAATTCAAAATTGCTAAGTTTTGGTAAATGGCAAAAAACGATTTGTATTTTTAGAGCATAAACATTAAATTGCTATAAAATTTGAACTAAGATGAGTAAGAAGAAAGTAAAATTACGGTTTTAAGCCTGTGAATATATTCTTTTAGATTTAACAAAAAAATTAATGAATTTTATACACATAATAATAAAAAAATATTTTTGAAAAATATATTTCGAGATGCGTCATTGTTTTATGAAATCCAACCAGTAAATTTATGACGAAATTAAAAATGGGTCAATATTTTACTGAAACATTGACAAAATATTCTGACCATCTTTAACTTAGGTCACTGTTTTATTAAGTTTTTAATACAAATATAAGACTCAATTCGGAAATAAGTGTAGGTACTTTTGACTTAATTAGAAAAACAACAGTATCGTTTAAAATGTTCCATTAGAAAACGTTCACGTAAAAAAGGTAAGTACAAATTAGCATAGGTGTTGATTCAACTAATAGTTATAATGTTAAATTTACTGTCAATAAGTTGTATCTTTTAAGAGTCTGAACTAAGTATTTATTTCTTAAAATGTAGCTCTAAAATGTATTAAAATCTAAAATAAATCTTTATAAAAACGCACTAAGTGCAACAACAATAGTTTTTTATGATATAGGTGGCATACGAGCCGATGGATCACCTGCAACACCAGTGGTGTCACAAGTGAGCTGCTAATTATCCTAACAATTAATATTGTTCTAATATCGCCTTAATTGCACCACAAGGTAGGCATATTTGTACTAGTTTTAGGGCTTAAAAACGAAAAAATATTGCAAGTGTCATATTCGATTAAGAACCCGGACATTATTTTTAGGTATCGATACTATACTATAAATAATGAGCTAATAAACAGGTAGCAAACCAAACAAAAATAAAATAAAGATATTTTGCGATATTAACTGTACCAAAAAGAAAGTAAGTAAACAATAGGCGAACTTAATGCCAAGAGGCATTCTCTACTAGTCAACCTTTGGGTCAGAAAAGAAGGTGCTGCAAAAGGAGAACTAAGTTAATATTTAAATGGTAACTACTTTTTATCTGTAATTATTTTTCTTCATTATCTTTAATAAATTATTATAACCCGGGTATACTCAATAGCTCAGAAGTTACTGTTATTCCATCTTCGTATAAAGATTTTAATCGACCGGACCATGCGCTATCATTGTCTACCTCTGCACCTGATCAGCATGAGGCTCAACCAGAAGTAGGCAAGATTTAGATACAATCTCAGAGTCTCCTAGTATGGTCATACCAAGCGTCGCGTCTCTTATAACCATATCGGAATGTAATTCTTCACCTATGGCAGTATCTCAATTAGTTGTAAAAAAAGGGGAAATGTACCTTTTTTTTTAAATATACCTCTAAAATAAAATAAAATGATGTTGTGGAGTATGTACGGTATGCATACTCGGCAGAGCTCTTTTTCGAAGCATATTCCATGCGTGCCCAATCGGGTTGAGGTCTGGTGATTGTGCAGGCCACGGCAGAACGTTGATACGAGCTTTGGCAAGAATGCGTGTTACGACTCTAGCCGTGTGTGGAAGTGTGTTGTCATGCATTACTTGAAAAGTATCACCCAAGTGGCAAATACCGGCCCATATCGTTATTGTTCCCCCACATTGTTTATATAGATGAACTTCCTGACAGTATCTCAAACGTTCTTTACGTCCAAATGTTCTCCAAACTCGAGTACGTCTTTTATCCGGTCTCATACCGAAGCGGTACTCATCCGAAAAGCACACATAGCGCCAGTCTTCTTCCTCCCAGTTTGTGTGTTCGCGAGCGCATCGTAAACGGGTCCTGCGATTGCAAGGTGCAATAGATGGATCTCTCAGCGGTCTTCGGAATCGCAGACCCACTTCTCGTAAACGATTAAGGATTGTTTGATCGCTTATTAGCAAACCTGAGGAGCTGTGGCGCCTCGTAAACAACATCACGGCGGTCATGATACGATACCGTTGAGCAGTATTTTGGATATACCGGTCCTGTTTCCGAGTCGTGATGCGAGACCGCCCTTAATGTCGCCGCTAGTACTGTTTTATACAAATTCACATTGACAATCGATTTTCTTCTTATTAACGAATTTTAAACAATGTTTCTTATTTTTTGTTAAAACTCACTAAACAGCATTATTAGCGATACAAAAAAGTTAGTAAAATTAACCATAATAGCAGCAATACTCTTAAACGTACCTACTTGATCCCTAGACACTTTTGATGTGTGTGCTTACATTGACCAACTCATATCGGTAGATCCTAAGACTTACAAGTAAATCTTATGATTTACCGTACTTCGAGCTTTTACAGTAACAGCTTTATTATTTATATTTTAGAATATTGTTTTTATTTGCTGGTTCTCCATTATGTCTGTTATCTGAAAAAAAAAATGTAGGTAAGGTAGGTAATTAAGTATTAGTAAATGTTAGTTTTAATTAAATTACTAAGTTTATAATTAGCATTATAGACTTGTCAGTTTAAGTAATAGATCGTTTAGAAAACGAAAATAATAGAACTTGACTATTTAATTTAAGGAATACAGCCATGGGTGTTTATTTAGCCACCATATTTTCAATAACGCACCTGCATACAACTACTGTGTGTAGTCGACACAAATTATCACACTCATTACGCGTATGTGGTGATACGCACAGTAAGCAAATCAACGTAAATGGGCACTTTTGCATGGTTATATTAATTATCTAACATTATTCCGACTTTATACGAACGGACGCGGGCGAGGTATACCTACGCGTTCAGATCTTGACATGAAACCACGCGATTTCAAGGCCATGTCCTTGAAATCCGTACGATAGTATTAGCGTAAATTTAAAATTCCAGCGAAAAGCTGAGATACGAAAGAATAAACTTAAACAATACAGTGACTTAGTGTAAAAATTCCAACCTTATATTTAATACTACAAAGACCTATTTTTAATTGTAGCTTCGATTTATTCAGTTTTTTTATGAAACAAAGACCTAAATTCAAACATTACAAAACATTTTCGTAATTTTTTAACAATACAGAGACCAAATTTGATTTGAGTTATATTTCGTGAACGATTTCAAATAAAACACAGACCTAAGTAATAATTTGTCATTGATCCTACAGTACATTTTAATAAAATAAAGACTCAATTCAAGTTGAGCCTGTATCAACGGAGAGAAAGTTACTGAAACAAAGACCTATTCCAAAACCAGTCAATATTATAATGATAAATATTTAACAAACTTACCGATTTGTTTAGTAAAACACTGACGCATCTCCAAATCTGCCGGTGTTTGACACAAACCTCGCGCGAAACCGCCGCCCCAAAACTGAATTGGTCGATATTCGATGAACGAACGAAGTGTGCGGGGCGGGAAAGATAGTGACTCATGTATTTTATACGTTATTATTTACAGAATAAAGTTGATTTTTAAAGAAGTATGCTGTGGCTCTTGGTCTATAAGGTCGTTTTTTCACCAAAACTAATTTTTCCGAAATTTTGAGTTAGGTCGTTATCTTATTAAGAGTGCGAAATGCTCATCACATTTGACAATTTTGCGTTCCATTTCATTCCATATTTGTTATGGTGTAGCTGGGCTCTTAGAGTTCTTCACCAGGTGTTCCATGATCTTTGATTTTTTCATGGCATCATAAAATGCTCATCAATTTGAACAACTTTTGTTAAGGTGCCATTGACCTACCTCTTATAGTTTAGCTGGGCTGTTGTGGTTCTACATCAAGGAGCTTGGTCTTCAAAATAAAATATATCCTATAAGTTGCCCTGATGTTACAGCTATACAATAAAAAAGTTTCATTCCAATCGGTTCAGTAGTTTCCGAGATTAGCGCGAACAAACAGACAAACAGACAAACAGACAAACAGA
Source organism: Cnaphalocrocis medinalis (assembly GCA_014851415.1). NCBI lineage: Eukaryota > Metazoa > Arthropoda > Insecta > Lepidoptera > Crambidae > Cnaphalocrocis > Cnaphalocrocis medinalis. The sequence continues at coordinate 2,460,347 of CM026287.1, read as the reverse complement.
CAAACAGACAAACAGACAAACAGACAGACAAAAATTTTAAAAATCATTGATTCATGTTCTGTTACTGTTTTTTAGTCGTCCTAAGTTATTTTGAGATAAATATCTTCAATGTACAGACACAGCTTTTTTACATTTTTATTATATGTATAGATATGCTCTAGACAATTTATTTGTACTGTGATTAAGCCTAATCATATCGCAGTTCACCATCTCTGAGTAAAGTGTCAAGTAATTTACTATTCAATTTAAGTGGGTTTGGAGGAAATTGGCACCTAGTCCGCGGCCTAGTTAACAATTTAAATAATTTATTCAATACAAAGACCAGGCGCCAAATTTTTTTTTATGTGATAGGTAGCAGGCGAGCAGGCGGATCACCTGATGGTAAGCAATTGCCGCCGCCCATGGACACTTGCAACACCAGTGGAGTTACAAGTGCGCTTCCAACCTTTTATCCCCTTCCCCCCGGGTGGGCTTTCGGTACCCTCACTCACTCGGCAAAACACAGCACAGGGGCTGCTTCACGCTGGTTTTCTGTGAGGCAGTGGTATCACTCCGGTCGAGCCGGCCCATTCATGCCGAAGCATGGTTCTCCCACAATTAAACATTTACTATTAAACATTTATTATTTAAATAACTTGCACAAGCCATATTAAACCTCTTATTATTATTCTTTGCCCATATCCCGCGGCTGTAGTAGGAACATAGAAATTGATCTCTCTACCGTCTCACGCTACACATACCGACATAGGGGGCGGGAATCAATTTGCTTTCGTTTACTGACGACATGAACCTGTGAACGTGGGGTGTTATTTATTTTGTAGTTAAGCAATGTATTTGTGGCTAGTATTGGGATGCTATTTTATTTTAGAGCATTTGTAAGTGATGCTAGGAATGAAGCATGTAGCTACCTATACAAATGACAAACTTTTTTAACCAGTTATCAACTTAATGTCAAACGAGTTTGATTCAAAATCATGTGAAAAAAATTCACAGATTGTAGTAACCTAATGTGTATGTCTATATAATTATCTCCTATTATGTTAGGTTTGTTTAAAGACTAGCATAGTTAATTGGTCATTTGAGGTATAGGATCGTTAATTCTAATAATTTATTTAGGTTTCTTAACCACCATGCTACTGAAAGAATTCGCATATACACACTTGGCAATTTTATACAGTCAAAAATGTTTTGGACGAATTTCGAAAAGCTATTGAACAAATATTGTTCAAAATGATTGGCTGAACTCGTAGTTAAAGGGATGCAAATGTTTAAACTATTAACACACTGTAGAGTTTCTCGGATATGATCCTAAGACTTCCCTTTTAGAAGTCACAATTTCTTATCCATTGGTTTACCAAATCAATTTCTAGAAGTACCGGTAAATTAAGTCTAAGTACTACGAGTATTGGGCAGTAATAATTGTTCTGTATGGATCTAACATGGAATAAAAAATCTTATAGCATCAACACTCGTAACGTTTGAAATATTATACTGAAAAGAAACCAAGAATAGCGTGGCGAAGATCTTTTAGCACTCAACATTTAATTACATCAATAACGCTTAAAACACCTTCTCTAGAAACAAAAAGTTTATAGCCAATAAAATAAAATTGACAGTAACAATTAACGTCAGGAAATTATAGCGTTTGCCACCAAGTTTTTACAGCGATAAAGTCCCATGTAGTAAACTATATTACGGACCATTTAAAGTCTGACCACGGTATTAACAAATAGGCTGGATGGTACCATTTCATTGTACATGGGGGAATCTCACACCATACGATTTCAGAGAAAACTGGACATCGGCTCTGGACGTGCTAATCTACAGTTTATTTCAAGCGTTGTGTGGTGCGTTTGACAAGAGAAAGCGAGAGCTGCTGAACGAAAGCGTTGTAATGTAATGTATGTACAATGTACTCCATTTTCCGCACTTAAATTCTTTTTCGGCTTACAGTACGGGATAGGGCTTTTCTGCACTTAAATTATTTTTCGGCCCACAGTACGGGGTAGGGCGAGAGCAGAAGCTTTATACAACTAAGTAAGTATAGTTGTGGAATACCAGCTATCAAAATAATGGAGATGGAATTTATGTCATAATTTATTTCCTAAACTAATCTTAAATATTACTGAATCCATATTAATATTATAAATGGGAAAGTGTGTCTGTCTGTCTTATGATAGTGTGGAGATAGTTGAAGGGATGGAGAGTAACATAGGCTACTTTTTGACCCTTTCTAACTCCCTATTTTAGGGAAGTGCGGGGTGCGAGCAAAGCCGGGGGAAAAAGCTAGGGACATTTGAAAAGAGTACTTCTTTCACGGTAGGCAGCGGCATGACTGCGCCTCAGCATTGTTGTTGTCTATGAGCGGCGGTTACCATTTACCATCAGATGGGCCGCATGCTCGTCTGCCTACTTCAGCATTAAAAAAAAAGATTAATTTATTTTTAAAGTAACCTCTTATCACTTATACCACACCTTGTCACAAGAAGATGAATGAAACACGTTCAGCTATGCGTTTTTCTCACACGAGCCTGCGTAACGAATGGCACCCGATAAAAACATTTCCAATTAAAAAGATATACTATCCCATTATGAAAGCAAAGAGTCTATCAGACCACATTTATATCATATCTCACGTAGTCTCGACGGTCTGCAAAACTCAATCATATTTTTCAAGCGGCTATAAAACGCTGTCCCTATCTAACATTATGGGTAGAAAAGAGAGATCATAGCCAAGAATGCAGTGGGATTTGTAGGCAATTTGCAGTGGATCTTGGAGGTGATTCTGCAGCGTTGTAGCCAGTTTTTGAGTTAGTTCATGTGCTTGGTTTACTATGTAATTCGTGCTGTTTCGATGTTGTAGCGTTTTATAGCGACAATTCTTTTGAAATGGTAGGTGGGATGTATCTTTGTTGTAAAAGAAAAATATTTATGTAATTCAGATGTTAAAATAATTGCTAACACAGGATTGTCAACATTTTCGATTGTCAGCAAAGTTAATTGGTTCACAGGACATATTTTTGTTTATATAAAAACGGGAATCAGCGCGACGTTTTTGTTAAGTACATTGTATTGTACTTACTACTTGACGTACAGTCAGCCACACATCAGGTTACCACAACCTGTCAAATTTCCTCAATTGAAATTCAACTCAATGTGTATGACAGTAAGATGAGAGTCGATTGAGAGAAATTTGACAGTTTTGTATACTTTGATGTGTGGCTGTACGTACGTTGCAGCAGTCGTGGTTACAAGCGTCTAAATAAATATTTAGCGGCGATTTAATACGAGTAAGTCAAAAATGTGAGATGTGGGCTGGCCATATCTGCCGCCAGAACTGACAACCGTTGGGAGATGAACGAGTTCTGCCAGTCCGCGTACAAATATGACCACGGCGACCACGGGCGGCTGCAACTTATTATTGTGTGCTAACTAACATGTCATATTCTATTTCATTCACATTTGGACATATTTAAGCAAACTAGAACCAACTCACAAAAAGTTACTTTCGATATAATTAAACTTCACTTCGTTTTCTACATCAAGAAAACGAAGTGAAGAGTCTTTTAAAATATGTAACTCGATTTCATCCGAAATGAGGGTTGGTTTTTGTTTGCAAAATTATGTCCAATTTACAAAAGTACTCTATTTAGATGACTTTTCTCACGCTATACCCTGCATTTTAAGTTTGCTTATTTATACTTGCACCATTTTCTCACAGCATCGAAACGAGATTAAAGAAACGCCGTGAACCAAATAAATCTAAGTCTTTGAACTTTTAGTCGTAATAAATCGTAATCAATATTAGACGTTAATGATACCAATTAAATAATCGTAAAAAAACCGATAGCAATCGGTTATATCTACCGTAATATATTGCGGCTTTGCGTGCATGGAGTTTTATTATTTATCGCTTGCAGTATTAGCCTTTTGATAGTCAAATGTATGGCTGGGAGAAAAAAGTGTAAGCTTGAATATGGAAGAGGGTTCTTCTCAATATATTAGGTACAAGTGGCCCGCCCTCACTTCGCTTCGGGACCGTAATTCAGAAATGAACCAATAGATGGCGCTGTGTCCAATTACATCGCGCAAGCGTTTTCGTGATTTCGGTTTACCTATAAGGCTTGTCGTTGTCAATTGAAGTTATCTCTTTACAAATAGGTATAGATTTGACTACCTAGACGATGCGGTGGGTAGTGTGTCGTAATAAGGACTATCCGCATGAAAATCGATCTGCTAGATGGCGTTATTGCGTATTTTTATCCACTGAAATAGTCAGCCACACATCAGGTTACCACAACGGACAAGCTGTCAAATTTCTTCCATCGATATTCAACCTAATGTGTATGTCAGTAAGATAAAAATGAGTTGACGAAATTGATATTTTGTATACTTTGATGTGTGGCTGTACGTACCATCTTGGTTTTTCCTGCGTCTGGGTGTTTGATCTTGAATAACATTGTATAATTTAATATAGTTGACAGCGTACTTATGCGTAGGTGCGTAGGCAAGCGTCTAATCATATCATAGTAGGTAGTGATAACTTGATTTCTATGATGGACGCCTCTGCTCTCCAGTGGGACTGTATATACCACGTATCACACTAAAATGATTCGGTTTTGTAGTTTAACCGGGGAACTCTAAAGATGGTACCCGATCCGCATTTTAATGATTATTTTGAATGCGCATGTCGGATTACGGGAAAATATAGAGCCATTGGTTACCTATCATAATTTAAAGTATGAACAGGTTGGTTTTACTGGATGTACACATTAAATCAACTTCACAGCTTTGATTCTTATTTCACAAGACATAGGGCTTAGCAGGAGATATTTGAGTGTGTGGATGACTGTACGTATTGCATTAATGCTCAGAAATAGTGCCTACATCGTAATTTATTTACAACTCAATTTTGTTAAATGGAGATAAACCTACAAATGTTTGCAAATAAGTACAAAAACCAAAGCACCTTCGTCGACTTATCATAGCTTACCATTTTCTTAAAAAGTTTATTGGATAATTTAGTTATTTTATAATCTGTGACGTCATCGTAACCTGTCCCTCACGTTACGATACTATCCTTTTTGACCTTTGTACTGTCAATTTTAGGTACGCTTATGTACGATAGAGGGAGATCCTCGAATTTTCATACAAATGGGTTATGATACGCAGACGCTACGATTATTTAAAATTCGGACTTGCTTAGTTTACTTTTAAACGAGACAAAAGCTACCAGTAGCGCTACCATGAGTTGACATCTAAAACTGACATAACGTAAACTATTGCTCTGTCTCTTTTTAAATGCATCACAATGAAAGAGACAAAGCGATAGTTTTCGATAGCGAGGATAGTATTTCAAACTCATGGTAATACGAGTATTAATTCAGCTACTTCAAAATATTTTAAATAATAAACAGCACTTAAATTACAAAAATATATAGGTATATTTTTTAATACAAAAAAGTCAGCCACCATAAAACGATACAAAGTAACCTAGTACGTCCAAGCCATGATTACAAATTGAGCTTTAATTGCAGAAAAACGCGACCTCTCACTGAATTGCACAAAAAATAAAAAATGTCAAGCAATTGACTCCTACCTTGTACAGGTGAAAATTGCCGAGAAGTCACTCAGATCTTCAATCAGATTGATCCTGTCCCACCGTTCACATTTGTCTGTAAATATATCACTCAATACTAGTAAATAATCCTCAAAGACAGCTAAATTGCTCTCGCTTCCGTGCCATTCAATATCTTCAAAAACAGCCTCACTCCAACTCACACCAATACCAACCTTCCCATCATCACGATAAAGTCTTTAATCAAACGCATCTTTGACATTAAAAATCGCATCACACGTTTCATATTCAATTCTATCTCCAACTACTAAGTCAGAAATCTTATTAACAACCTTTGCTACCTCATCAGCATTGCAAATTGGATCTTCCCATCTTCAGTATTAGGCTCTCATTTGTCCGCTGCATTCCCACGAGGTCTGCTACAATTATTTAGAGGCAGCGCAAGATAAGTAACGAGGTATCAGAGCGATCCAAGAGGACCCTAAGAAACGTCGCGTTTCTGAAGCAGATTCCTAAGAACATTGCACATTGAGTTCATAAAACGCGCATATGCACTCAGGATTAGTCTAGCTTTATTAGTTAACAGTTGCTAAATAGAAGAATGTTTTTGTATGAAACGAAGGGCCTAAATGAAAATGACTATTTATTTTATTTGGTTTTTCTGTTATATTTTATGTCTATATTTTAATGCAATCAATCAATCCATTCTGCCCATTCTAACCTACGGTGCTCAAGCTTGGTATCTAACTGAACATCAGATGTCCAAGCTCAAGATTTTCCAAAGGGCTATGGAGTTCTAGGTCTTAAAATTACTGATTGAATTAGAAATACCAAGATTCGCTCAAAAACGGGGATAGAAAAATCCACCCAATTAAAGCGGAACTGGGCAGGTCACGTACACTACCTATGTAGGATGCACCTGAAGAGGTGGACTAAAATCATCACACAATACAAGCCAACAGTTGGGGGGCGGTTGAGAGACAGACCCAGAAAAATACCATTGGTTATTTTTTTGCCATATTTAGTTCAGTTTGAGTATGTGAAAAATCTGCCCTTAGTCTTTCGGTTGAATCGCATAAAACGCACATTAGTCGCCGCATTCAGCCAGTGAGCACATACTCTAAGAAATGTCGCGTTTCTAAAGCAGACTCCTAAAGGCCGTTCCGACAAATTGTTTCCATTCAATAGTTTTATGCAACATCTAAATGGACCCCGCAATTATTGGACTGTGCTTACTTTGGTATTCGTTTAATGAACATTGTTTCGTTCCCTTTGGTGTACTAGCAGCTGAATGGGTTGAGATAATGCTGCGGACAATGATTTGTTGTTCTTGATCCTCGCCATTTATATAATGAGCGGATTCGCTTTGTCGGTTCAGTTCGGCTGCACTTGTTAAGGCTGAGGTCAGGTGCCTGATGACAAATTGTTTGCAAGACACTTTGGGATGTTTTCAACGTGGGTCAAGCCAGGGCCGCCTTGATAGGAGTATCATGGCCTTACAAAGACTGGCGTGAAGCAGCGCCAGGCTGCTTTTAAAAACAGAGGCCAGTCAGAGGTTATCTTAGACCTCATTATCACTCTCCATCAGGTGAGATGAGGTGAATTGCCATCCCATCTAATACTATTATATATAATTTATTTTTTTTTTTAAGTTGATCGGTAGCAGCGCGCAGGCGGTATTACCTGATGGTAAGCAATTGCCGCCAGCCCATCGAAGTGTTCATGGCCCGGGCTGGCAATTGCTTTACTTAATGCAAATTACTTAGTTGCAATTGCGTCGTGGCATGTGATGCAACAAGTGCGCTGCTAACCTTTTATCCCCTTCCCCCCCCGCTGAGCCTCCAGTACCCTCACTCACTCGGCGAAACACAAGGCCACAGGAGCTGCTTCACGACGGGTTTTCTGTGAATGCAGTGGTATCACTCCCTGTCGAGCCGGCCCATTCATGCCGAAGCTATGGGCTCTCCACAGTTATATATAAACAGAGGATAGCTCGAGGGTATTGGAGGCCTTATCGGGGTAAAAGTGGGTTAAAAGTTGGCAACGCGCTTGTGACTCCGCTGGTTTTACGAGTGTGTATTGGCGGTGGCAATCGCTTACAATCAGGTGATCCGTCTGCTCGTCTGCCACCTATCACAACACTTAGTGCATCATATATTTACACCTATCACATAAATAAAGGTATGTAGGGGTAGTTTTATGTCATGTGAGCGTTCTGGCACCATCATTTAGATGCGGTTTTCCCAATTGTATTTTTTATGTGATAGGTAGCAGACGAGCAGGCGGATCACCTGATGGTAAGCAATTTGCCGCCGCCCATGGACACATGCAACACCAGTGAAGTCACTAGTGCTCTGCCAACCTTTTATCCTTCAATTTTTTATTTATTATGATCGAAGGTTTTTAAATTTAAAGTCTCAGCCTCTATCTTATTGTAACATCGTGACTTTTATCTCGACAAGTGTTATCACTTATACAATTTTATTGCCTTTACTGTAGTGAAAAACAATGTCTCACCTCAGAGCATTATTTATATAATTCTCGACCGGACAATGTGCCTCGTAAAAAACAAGAGTTTCATATAATTATCTCATATTGGTGTGAAACTCAATTTCCAAAATGCCAATAGCAGTGATTATAAATAAGAATTTAATACGAATCCAATATACATTATCTCACGATTTTAATTGCGGCTTATTGATAACTGTTTTGTTAACGGGTAAACTGTTTTGTTAAAGGGCATGTGGAAGTTATGGCCCACAATGATGGGATTACTCCAAAATGATGTTGTTCTTGGAAGGATCAAAGTTGGCGACGTCGTCTTGCAAGGCGCTGCCGTAAGCGGAAAAGACAAGGGCAATGAATTGAAATGTAAGTAGTGCATATCTTATGATATTTTAATGACGGGTATACATTGGGTTGGTGCATCCAAAGTAACGAAAACCTTACTCGTAAGCTAAATCCAAGAACTAATTACGGTTTAAAATTTCTACGAGTTTTAAAGGGTCAATCAATTAGCAGGTCCTATGAGGTATTGGACTAACCGGATTGCACATTTGGTAGTGACCCTGCCTCATACGCCAAAGGTCGTGGATTCGATTCCCGCCCTGCAATGGAACAAACATTCGTGTGATGTGTTGTGTTTGTTCAGAGTCTGGCTGTATATAATATTTAAGTATTATATTTGGGATCTTCTGTTGTCTGATTATCTGAAACTTAAGTGCTAAAGCTACTTCGTACGGAGTCAGGTCAATTATGAGATGTTGTATGAATTTATTTAATTAAGGGGGGTTATTTTCGCCTGGGGAGGGACTTAAAGTAAGATTCCTTAACCCGTACTCATTGTCACCTCCCCACTCTGGCGATGAGGGAGCGTCGAATCGGTATGCCTCCGACCTCTCCTGGAGGAGAGCCCGACATAACCCGCCTGTCCCCCGGCAGGAGGGTATGCATAAGGAGTCGCAAGACTACGTGGGCCCACTATCAACAAAAAAAGTCCTATAGGGTTGCCTGCATATAGCTCTATTTAATTACTTGTTCGAAATATGTTTAATTGACTTTTAATGGACAATCCATCCTTATCGTCTCTTCAATAAAACAATAACATTTCAACGCCGTCTCAAAATGATTTAACAACAATTTTTCGAAATTTTTACAACTCCATAAACACTGTAATTGGTTGCACAAATAAAATTAACAGTACTATTACTTATACAGTAGTATTAACACTGAATTATCTGAATTTTCTTTTACCAATTTTCGACCTATTTCCAAATTGGATAAAGTTCAAAATTAATTCAGTAATTTCGACAGTGTAGTAAGTTGAAGAACTGTTGACCGCTTATTTAAAGTGTAATTTTGTATGTTATCCAGTTAAGAACGAGCAGTTATGTCCACCGATGGACTTGGTAGCCTAAAGGATGTTCTTGTATTGTGTGTAATAATATACATTGGCTTTAAATTCTGAATATATTTTCCATGTAAAATAATACTGACGTAGAAAGTTGATGTGGAATTATGGATTCTATAGTGTATTAAACTTTTATACATTTATGCAAGCATAAACAGGTTGTATTAATGAAAAAAAATGTTGCTTTAGAACCAAGCAGGAAGCCTGCACTTGCGTGTGTATTAAGAATGATGAGGTCCGCTAAATTTAAAGAAAAAAGAAAAACCTCAAAATGATAATAAGCCAATAGAGAGGACCTCAGTCGTGGCGGTCCCCCCCACCACTCCCTAAATCCCCCCCAAATCTTCCCTATAAGTTGGAACAATTCCCTAGCGAAGGATGCGGAAATTCTTTAGTTGCAGGTACAGGACCAAACTGTGAGGCGGACTTAGAAATGACGATGATGAGAAGTAGGCTTAGACTAATAGCATCACTATCCAACCGCATTTGCGCTACGTTGGACACCCCAGGGGTTTTAGTTAGGGTTAGAGTCCCCTACATTATATTGTTCCACACATGTAACGTAGGAAAACTAAAAAAAGTAGCAGCACTTAGTTAGTCACGGCTTTTAAAGCTTCTTTCCATTTCTATCGAAGCTGGTACTTCTTTAGTACCCTTTTTTTTTTTTTTTTTTTTTTTTGTTTTTTTTTTGTTCACGCAGAGTGAATGCCGCCTTATGCACACCCGGCCGCTGGGAGACGACCAGGTAGTGTGGGGCTCTCCCCTGGATTGGGCCTCTGCTAATCAGAGGCCGTTCAAGGGCATACCCACTAAACACTCTGCGACTTTTCCCGGCAAATCCAGGCTCGGGGTGGGAAAGCGGGAAATAGGACGAACCTCATCACCGCAGACCCACCCATGGACAGCAAGGCACGCCAGTACGGCCTCTTTCCGACTCCCGGGGCTTAAAGCCCCCAGAGCAGCTCCCACTGCCCTCCGACAAAGCCCCAACCGGGCGGCGCCCGCATCGCTGGATTGCGATACGGGCGTCGCGGGCATGGGCTCCTGCAGAACTCTCCACAAACCCACACCCTGCTGGCTGCAGGGCAAGGTGGGGGAGAGTGCCTGCAGGCTTCCAAAAAACTGCCCCACCAGACAGCCCCACGGCCGGCTACGCTGGATTGCGCAGTCGGTCGCTGGGCGGAGAGGTGGGGTTAGCCGGCCTTTGCCGCATCCCACTGGCTGTGGGACGCAGCGCAGACCAGCAACTAAAGACCCCCACAAAAGATGTGGGGGGTGGCGCCCGAAGGCGCCCCACTCGGTGGGGCCCACGTCAAGGTGCGCCCAAAGTGGAGGAGATCCTCACAGGGCGCCGGACAGGGCCCCGGCCCAGACAGAGCTGGGCCTCAAAGTGCAGCTGTCAGCCGTCGGGTAGCAATATGGCGATAAGCCAATTGCTACCCGTCGTTGCCCAGGGACACCAGGACCCCTCCGGTAGCAGTTCCAAACAGAAAGAAAATACTACCGGGGAGGCCACGCGAGGAGGTCGCCGCACCGTAGTCCCCTTCTTTAGTACCCTTATAATATCGGTTTCTTTCTCTTTTCCCTTCCATAACAAGTAACCGACGCCTCAGCAGCGCCGACCCATGTTCCTCACACCAACTCTGTAAATATCCCCACCTTATTACAATTTAAATGGAAGAATTATCCGCAAGCTTCTCCCATTAGAATCCAAATGGACCTCAGATGGACGGCCACACGAAACCAAAGCCATTCGCCTAAAAGAATTGCTTACAGCACATCATCAATCCATCGAATACGGAGAGGCTGAGAAGGTTTTTGCACCATAAGTGATGTGGCCATACGTTCCATTTGTATGGGACTGTCTTTTTTTGCGGAGAATCTGAAAATCGTTTTTTTTATGCTAGATTTAGAGGCAACCAACGAGCGAGCGGATCTTGCTGGTAAGTAATCACCGCGGCCCATGAATATCTGCGAGATCAGAAAGGTTGCTGATGCGTTGCCGGCATTATAGGAAGGAGGCTTTACTCCTTCTTAAAATGCCGGCCACGGTTTAGCAACTTCCACTTTAATGACCTTCATGGAGAGTTATGCCGTTTAAAAAAGAGAAAAAAGAGTACCTATACCCAGAAGCCGAATCACTCTAGTTTAAAAAAAAATGGGGACATTCTGCTGTTTGTATGTGTTTTTTCTAATGACTTTATAGTCCAGAGAAAAAAGAAAATAATCACATTTTTTTGCGTAGCTTGTCTGTTATCTTGATGATCGAAAGAGGAACTGATATTAAATCAATGCAATGTCCTGTTTTGAGGTAGAAACAAATGGTCACCACATCGAAGGGCACTCGATGCCGTTTGAATTAAACAGTGCCAAGTATCGATTCAATTCGAATGAGGTGCAAGAAATTAATTCTAGTATACGTTTCTGGGTGTGACTTCTTGTGGTATTAATTGGTGAGCTCATTAGGTTTAGCGATTGCTAATTGTAATTATTGCGATTCAATTCTAAATGAGTCTGACAAGAAGTGGCTTGGACTTGTAAAGTGATGCAGTGTATGCTTCACCTTTAAAGTTTTAAACTTAGGTTTTATACAAGTTAGACAGGCAGGCACACGATATGCTACAGGGTCTCCCGCAGAATACCAGCGTCAGGAATGACACACGACGCGACTTTTGCTGAGCGGGCGCCTATTTGGCACAATGTCTGTTTCTTTTTTTTTCTCTCTTATTTCCTTTTCATTAAGTTGTGTTTTGTTTTTTTTTAATTGTTGTTTTGTATGTGCCACATAAATGTTTTATTCATTAATTCATTCATAAAATTATGGTCTTGGACTAAGTAATTGATCGTCAACATAGTTGAGTAGATGATGTAATTTGCAAGTATTTATTGGATAGCCTAGGTATAATATAAAGAACCATGGTAGCTCAGATGATAAGGAATTAAGGACGCGCCTTCCATACAGCGGGCCAAATTTGATTCGGTGTGGTCCAAATTCGACCTTGCACTTATGGAATCTATGTGCATATTTGACTTACTTAGTACCCTCACTTACTCGGCAAAACAGAGCACCGTAGCAATAAAAATAATGAAATTATAACAAACATCGGCAAACCAGCGTCTTCGCTGTATTTTGTCCAGTGAGTGAGGTTATCGGAGGCCCAATTAAAGCGGGTGAAAGGTTGGCAGCGCATTTGTGATTAATGAACAGCACTGGTGTTACACATGTCTATAGGAGGTGACAATCGCTAACCATCAAGTAAAAAAAAGTTATCTTCTATACTATTTATAAAGAGATAACTTCTATAGACAACGACAAGGCTTATAGGTAAACCGAAAACACGAAACGCTTGCGTGATGTAATTGAGCACAGCGCCATCTATTAGTTCATTTCTGAATTACGGTCCCAAAGCGAAGTGAGGGCGGGCCACTAGTAGAGTTATATAACTCTAAAACAAATTTACCAAGAAAATCTTTAACAATGATATTAGTTTCCTTATTACCTCCTTCTTTTGCGAGATAAACCCGAACTACACTTTACATGGAGGAGTTTCCTAAAGTGTGCTAAACTGATCGTCAATAATAAATATCTGTCTGTTTATCTAAGAGACAGGCAAACCCACCGGCAGAGCTGGTAACGTAGTGAGCTGGCCTTTCATAGACTAGCGTTTTTACGGCGCGTGTAAGTTTATGTTTTTAAACTTTGACGAAAATTAATAAGTACATTCTAGGTTAGATTTATTTTAGATATAGAATTATAGACACATCATCATCATCGTCATCGGCGTGACTTCGCTGACAGTTTATTTAGTAGCAGTGCAAATATCGAAAACGAGAGGGTATCCGAGATGCACAAGCCAGGCGTAGCAGACGACGCCATGTGCCTCCAGTTCACTTGTGACCACGGCTGTTGTAACGCAGCCGAAACGTCAAGCAGTAAGTGCTAGAATGTACTTATTAATTTTCGTCGCGTTTAGTCCCGTTTATATGAAGTATTTGCGTGTAAGTTTATTTCAGCGCGTGTTTGATTTTAAAGACTTGATTTTTGTTAAACACATTTTTCTTTAGCGATTTATAACTAGTGTATGTATAGCCTTCTGAAACTTTCATTTACTAACTTTATACATTTCTTACTAAGTTATGCAGGCCAGAATGGCCAGGACCCAACTCGCACAGTAGAGCAGCTAGCTAAGTATAGAAATAGTCATAGTAATCTTTTTTATTGCATTATGTGATTACATAGGTTATCAACAAAAGGCAACATTTTGTAAGGCAAAAGATCACCTTGACACTGCCAGAATTACCCATGTAACCACTGGCGCTGGCCCCGTAGAACGACTTTTTTTATGTGATAGGTAGCAGACGAGCAGGCGGATCACCTGATGGTAAGCAATTGCCGCCGCTCATGGACACATGCAACACCAGTGGAGTTAGGTACAGGTGCGCTGCCAACCTTTAATCCCCTTCCCCCCCGGGCGGGCCTCCGGTACCACACTCACTCAGCAAAACACAGCACAGGGGCTGCTTCACGCCGGTTTTCTGTGAGGCAGTGGTATCACTCCGGTCGAGCCGGCCATTCATGCCGAAGCGTGGCTCTACCACAGACTATTGCCAGAAGGAGGCACACAGCGCTTTAGTAGGTAACGTGCGCAATAAGCCGCACTTCACCTCCTGAGAGATGGTGCGGTATCCTTTAATATACCCTCTAATAACCCAAATAGCTTAGCACTTGTCTTATAGATATCAGACAACAGAGGATCACAAATAAAATACTTATATACATATTATATGACACCCAGACACTGAACAAACACAAGTATTCATCACACGAATGTTTGTTGACTGTTGACAATCAATCTTAAATCATCATCTGATGTCAAGCACAATACCCAAGTACTTAAGAACCGACGACAGTCGCCGGTCCACTGCTATTGTCGCAGGTACGCAGCAGTTGGTCTGTGCGCTCACTAAAGTGTAGCGCGGAGCTGCGCGCGCGCCGACGGCCGCGCATCACTCGCCATTCAGTCGTCACTCAACAATCGTTTTAACTTTTGCTAGGCGCAGAGACACTGAGATCGAATGCCGTTATTCCCTGATATGGTTATTTTATTTTTAGCTCGAGCCATATCAGATGGAATACTGTAATCTTGTAAGTGTATAAAAGTATGGGTTTACAGTAATTCGTAAGCGTTTTACGCCAGTTTGGCTTACGCTGTTTTGGAATTAACTATCCACTAGAACACCCTGCTTGACATAAATTCCACTCTGTGCCAATAGGTGGCACTAGGCGTTGATTGAATCGCGCTAGTATTTTCCCTTTTTAGTTTCTATATGAGATTAGTCGATGTCTACAGAATTGATCACTTTGTAAATAGTATAGAAGATAGAAAATATTTGATATGAGTTAATTTATTTTTTTGTCATAGGTAGCTGACAGGTCACCTGATGATAAGCGATTGCCGCCGCCATAGACACTTACAACACCAGTAGAGTCTCCAGTGCCAACTGTGAACCCTTTCCCCCCCAATCGGGTCCAATTCAATATTGACACCTAAGATTATAAGCGCCTATGCAAACTCTGTTGTCCACAGTTGACCATATCATGCATATTTTATTTGTATACAGACCCGCCATTCAAATTAGATTCCTCACAGATTTATAAGCCTTCCTATTCCATCCTTATAGCTCGGCGCACCTATTCACAGGCGGTTAGATAGCTATCTCCAATGGCCGATGTCTTAAGGAAACATGCGTACAGTTCCATTGGGTAAAGATCGGAATGTACCACGCCATTGGCCGATACGGAAGACAAGGTCCGCCGCGTGATATGTTTATGCTGCGGGGACGGTGGATGCAACGTGTCGGATGCTATCGGGTGATGTACCTTGCCCTTTGTGGAGCCCGGTCCCAGTTTATTAGAGGCTATTGATTGTCGTGTTTTGATGGACCACCTATGACAGTGGAGCTGCAAATCTGTCTCATGCGGTAGTTTGTACTGAGTTTACTCAAACGCACTTACGGGTCAGGTTTACGACTCTATTATGCTTAAATACTAGTCGGAAGCCAAGCGGTCGTAGGTAGTTTTTTTTATATTGAGGATAATCTAGATGACCTCACTCCGCATGATGGTAAGCGGTCGTGATATCCAAATATGAGGCTGACAGGCACTGTACAAACCCTATGTTGTCAGGTCAGTAGAGAGGAATGCTAGGTCGCTTTGCTCAAAATAAAAGCTTCGCAAACAACGGTTTATTGTTATCTGAATTTATAGTCACCTTAACCTAGGTACTTATTTATTACTATGGACCTAAAGTAGTTTCGGAAAATCGCTTTGCATGTGCGATGTAACTTTGCACAGCGACATCTCTTAGTAGTTTTTGGAACTAATCTTACCATAGTACAGTTGTTATCGATCTTAACAAAGTGATCGATTGTACAGGCACAAAAAAACTAACTATCTACTACTACTAGATAACTAGATACTAGATACCTACTTTTGTGTTAAAAACGGGAGTAGTGGTAGCTTCGTGATCAAGAAAGTAGTAGATAAGGACTTGTGCCTTCTAATTAGTGGTAGGGGAAATCTAAGCCACGATTCAGCAAGAATGGGCCAGCTTAACCGAAGCGATACCACGCGGCGGAAAGTATCGACTGTGTTTTATCAGGTGCACTTGCACAGGTTTAGGGCCAATCGAGTTAAGGAGATTTAAAAAGTTGGCAGCGAACTTATGCCTCTACTGAAATGGTTTTGCGAGTGTTTATGGGCGGGGGCAATCAATTACTGCCACTTGTAACTCCACTGGTGTTGCAAGTGTCCATGGGCGGCGGCAATTGCTTACCATCAGGTGATCCGCCTGCTCGCCAGCTATCTATCACATAAAAAAAAAACTTTATATAGATAGACGCTCTTTATTGCATGACATAAAAAAACTTAAAATCTATGTATACAGGGATCTAGAGTACAATTTAGACTGTCTTATTTCAAGGTTAGTGTTCTCTACCAGTCTATCTAAACGTACACACACACAAAAAATGTTTTACTACTAACTCTTTAGTTCCTATCTAGAAGAAGGGAGCGTATCCACTAGCAAAAAAAAAAATTCAAACTTGTCTTTGGTGTCAATTCAAATTCTCATCTTATCCTGACCGATCGCCAAAGAAGGTGGGATACCATATAAGGTGCGGAAGATTAATTGATCATACGCGCATGCGCGTAGAAAAGCGAAGTTTTGCTTTACTCATATTTACTGTCCATAAAAACATTTAAGGACCTGAAGAAAAACAAAACTGAGGGAAAAACAGAGTTTTTAAAATCTATTATTTCTATTGCTCCACATTCCACAGTCTGGGGGCACAGTAGTGTCCCCGCCAAGTTGAACAAGAAAGCGGCACGGCCTACAATTCTCGCGAATTCCACAGTATTTTTAGGAATCAAATTCGTTTTAGTTTTAAGAAGTTAGAAAGATAACATAGCTATAGTCTATTCCAATTATGAAGTCCCTTTGGACAGATGTCAATAGTTCAGTAATATAAATAAATAAATTGAGACAACATCACATACATTGTCCTGGTCCCAAACTAAGTGTGTGAATGTATGACAAACACCCTGAAACCAGAAACAACGAAGGTATGACAAACACCCAGACCCAACACAAATATCTGTTTCATCAACAAACTTTTGTGATGAAACAATTCGTCTTACCATAGCTGATCATTGGGTTGATACGATATTGTTTTAGCTTTTTTGTTACCGGCATTGCTAGAAAACGCATTCACATTTCACTACATTTATAAAAATAAGTGAACACTAACAAATAAAACTACATACGTTAATACATTCCGACACTTTGCAAGACAATCTTTTAAATTAAATAAACTAGGTAGTGATTTACATACCCTTGTCTCATTCAAGTTAAAGTATCTACGAGTACTTAAATTAGCTCTAAAACAAAACCAAACTATTGAATAGAACTACCTTTTATTTGTGCGCAGGAGTGGTTAAATTGAATGGCCCTTTTACACTATTTTAATTTCCTAGGCTGGGCCTTGGGAAAATGCATTATTTTTGCGTTTGGTCCAATTTAAAGGCAATAGGGGGAAACTACGAGCTGACAGAAGACTGGTATGAAGTAGCACCTGATCCGATTGTTGTCTGTACATGTCTCCTCTATTTACGAAGAGAGTATAACAGAGATTGAGATTATACTTTAAGTCTCAAAGAGGCAAATTCTATAATCATCGACAGACCTTATTATACTAATAGAAAAAGCAAGACCCTAGTGGAATGCAATCGATACCCAGCGCCACCTGGTGGTACAGTGTGGAAAAGAAAACTTGAATTTATGTAGATAGCGTACAATAAAGTAACTAGGTATGATAAGGTTTCTTACCTATCACATAAAAAAAAAAACAAACTTGACTTTGGTGTCAATTCAAATTCTCATCTTATCCTGACCGATCGCCAAAGAAGGTGAGATACCATATAAGGTGCGGAGGAATAATTTGATCATACGCGCGTGCGCGTAGAAAAGCGAAGTTTTGCTTTACTCATATTTACTGTCCATAATTCATTTAAGGACCTGAAAAAAAAACAAACTTGACTTTGGTGTCAATTCAAATTCTCATCTTATCCTGACCGATCGCCAAAGAAGGTGAGATACCATATAAGGTGCGGAGGAATAATTTGATCATACGCGCATGCGCGTAGAAAAGCGAAGTTTTGCTTTACTCATATTTACTGTCCATAATTCATTTAAGGACCTGAAAAAAAAACAAACTTGACTTTGGTGTCAATTCAAATTCTCATCTTATCCTGACCGATCGCCAAAGAAGGTGAGATACCATATAAGGTGCGGAGGAATAATTTGATCATACGCGCGTGCGCGTAGAAAAGCGAAGTTTTGCTTTACTCATATTTACTGTCCATAATTCATTTAAGGACCTGAAAAAAAAACAAACTTGACTTTGGTGTCAATTCAAATTCTCATCTTATCCTGACCGATCGCCAAAGAGATTAATTGATCATACGCGCGTGCGCGTAGAAAAGCGAAGTTTTGCTTTACTCATATTTACTGTCCATAATTCATTTAAGGACCTGAAAAAAAAACAAACTTGACTTTGGTGTCAATTCAAATTCTCATCTTATCCTGACCGATCGCCAAAGAGATTAATTGATCATACGCGCATGCGCGTAGAAAAGCGAAGTTTTGCTTTACTCATATTTACTGTCCATAATTCATTTAAGGACCTGAAAAAAAAACAAACTTGACTTTGGTGTCAATTCAAATTCTCATCTTATCCTGACCGATCGCCAAAGAGATTAATTGATCATACGCGCATGCGCGTAGAAAAGCGAAGTTTTGCTTTACTCATATTTACTGTCCATAATTCATTTAAGGACCTGAAAAAAAAACAAACTTGACTTTGGTGTCAATTCAAATTCTCATCTTATCCTGACCGATCGCCAAAGAGATTAATTGATCATACGCGCGTGCGCGTAGAAAAGCGAAGTTTTGCTTTACTCATATTTACTGTCCATAAAAACATTTAAGGACCTGAAGAAAAAACAAACTTGACTTTGGTGTCAATTCAAATTCTCATCTTATCCTGACCGATCGCCAAAGAGATTAATTGATCATACGCGCATGCGCGTAGAAAAGCGAAGTTTTGCTTTACTCATATTTACTGTCCATAATTCATTTAAGGACCTGAAAAAAAAACAAACTTGACTTTGGTGTCAATTCAAATTCTCATCTTATCCTGACCGATCGCCAAAGAGATTAATTGATCATACGCGCGTGCGCGTAGAAAAGCGAAGTTTTGCTTTACTCATATTTACTGTCCATAATTACATTTAAGGACCTGAAAAAAAAACAAAACTGAGGAAAACAGAGTTTTTAAAATCTATTATTTCTATTGCTCCACATTCCATAATCTGGGGGCACGGCAGTGTCCCCGCCAAGTTAAGCAAGAAAGCGGCACGGCCTACAATTCTCGCGAATTCCACAGTATTTTTAGGAATCAAATTCGTTTTAGTTTTAAGAAGTTAGAAAGATAACATAGCTATAGTCTATTCCAATTATGAAGTCCCTTTGGACAGATGTCAATAGTTCAGTAATATAAATAAATAAATTGAGACAACATCACATACATTGTCCTGGTCCCAAACTAAGTGTGTGAATGTATGACAAACACCCAGACCCAACACAAATATCTGTTTCATCAACAAACTTTTGTGATGAAACAATTCGTCTTACCATAGCTGATCATTGGGTTGATACGATATTGTTTTAGCTTTTTTGTTACCAGCATTGCTAGAAAACGCATTCACATTTCACTACATTTATAAAAATAAGTAAACACTAACAAATAAAACTACATACGTTAATACATTCCGACACTTTGCAAGACAATCTTTTAAATTAAATAAACTAGTGATTTACATACCCTTGTCTCATTCAAGTTAAAGTATCTACGAGTACTTAAATTAGCTCTAAAACAAAACCAAACTATTGAATAGAACTACCTTTTATTTGTGCGCAGGAGTGAGTTAAATGAATGGCCCTTTTTACACTATTTTAATTTCCTAGGCTGGGCCTTGGGAAAATACATTATTTTTGCGTTTGGTCCAATTTAAAGGCATTCGAGGGAAACCACGAGCTAATTGGAAACTGGTGTGAAGCAGCTTCTGCTTTGGGCTTGGCCGAGTGAGTGAGGGTACGTTAGGGTTAATCTGAGGGAAGGGGAAATTCAAGGGTGGCAGCAAATAGGTGTTACAAATGTATGAACATCACATAGGGGTGGGTTGAAAATGTATACATAAAATACAATTCTAATCCAAAGCTGATAAAATGCAGATAAGGTTTTTGATTTTACTTCACTGTAAAATCGAAAACCTTGTCTACATTAATTTTTAATAGGTGGCAGACGAACAGACGGATCCTGATTGTTTTATATTGAGGACAATCAAGATGACCTCACACCGTGAGATCCAAATATTATGATGTTATGAAGGCCTGCTTAGTTGCCGTTTCACGCCCCGCCTAAAAACCTAGGATTGTAAGAAGGATGAAGTGTAATGATAAGCGATTGGAAGGCTGCTGACTATGAATTATTCCGCGATTTACAAAAAGGATTAAAATGTTATAAGTCTAGGTATATGTTTGCTGAAATTAAATCGAGCACTTCTCCACCGCTTACTCTTCTAACTTAAACCTAGGCGATAATTGGTCTAGATCATGTTGACAAGTAAATTGGTAAATTGTAACCGTCAGCATACTTATCTTGATTTACAGCTCTCACGCTCCATCTTCAACTAAGCACCTTATCTTTTCACTGATAAAGTCTTTATTTGAGTGGGCTTACCTTCCGTACAAAGGTTATTGGTAAGAAAAGTATAACTGTAGCATGATGTTGATATATTTTCTTACTTCCAGTACGGAATCTTTGATATTCGAAATTGCTTCCAATGGCAATTTAATAAGGTTATAAATAAATCTTTCTCAAATGGCCCTTCTGCCAACACTGTATATGCGAGAAATGTGTTGTGTCAACAACTATAATTAAGACAGCAAACTACATTAACGTCGTAACGCCTAGACAGCAGACACAATGGAAAATCAATTGTTTTATGCCTTTTAAAAGGCTTATGGGCCTTACGACGTTATGTGAGCGTAGTAGGTTACATTGCATTTTAATGCAACGGCTACGCTTGAGGTCTCAGGTTTGATCCACCGATTGAGCCAAAAATTTGAGACTGAGTTATTCTGTTGAGTCTACCAACTATTATGAAGAACATTTTGTTCTATAAAGTAAAGTATCAGGCTACTGTCCCACTGCGGGGTAAAGGTTTCCGTCATAGGAATCAAGTTATTGCTACTATGATGGGATTAGTCTTAATCACCAAGATTGCCTAATGCGGATTGGTGATCGATCACAAACCCGAGCTATGTCCGAAAAAATCAAAACATTTACTTTTGCTCGACCCGGGAATCGAACCCGGCACTCCGAGATCACGGCCTGGTACTTAAACCACTAGACTATCGGGGCGCTTCTTTTTCTCTGACTATTGGAAATTCGCAAAAAAAATTACTACTCTTTATACAAAGTCAGTAATGTGACTTGCTTGTTTTGAATTTCTAAGTCATAAAACAAAATTTATGTTACGAGTTTTTACCCATTCAATGCCTAAATCATTACATGACCATACTTCGTGGACTTAACCGGGAATCGAACCCGGGAACTTTCGCGCTTCGGGCGTACACCTTAGCCACTACGCCATCGAGGCCGTCAACGCAATATAGGTATCGCTTTCAATGGGTTCAGAATGGTTGGTACACAAATACAAATACAAATACAAATACAAATGTTTTATTTTTCAACACACGCAGTTAAAGGAATGTAATTTTTACAGATACAACCTGTATGTAAAAATCTGTCGAGATCAGCTCTATTGCAATAAATCATTTTCGAATTACCTTTTTTCCATTCAAGACTATTTATGTGGGAATAGTGATGAGAGAATACTATAATTAAGACAAGTTACGATAACTTAGATAGCTTAAAATGTTTCTGATAAATGGAAACGTGTAAATCAACAAGGTTTATCGAAGGCACGTAAACAAGAAATCAAGTGGGTAATGAAGACAATTAATCAACCGTTTATGCAGAGGATTCTTGTTAATTTCGTTTTATTAAAATGATATTTATCGGTAAGTAGACTTTTATTATTCAATAATGACTGAAACTTTTCACAATTAAGAAATCTGGCCTACATTGTAGTACACGCCTCTGTAAGTTACTCTAGAGGTATCGTCGTAATGTTGTAGTAGAAAACACTTCGGACAAAATCTGGGACCAACCAAAGGTGAAGATGGGTGTTGGAGTCACAGGGTCAACCAGGAGATTGAAGACCTGATAGCCAAGCTGAACATAATGGGGAGATAAAATCATCCCGGCTACGCTGGCTCGGACACGTGGAGAGAATGGGAGAGGATCGAGCGGCCAAAAGAGCTTATTTGGGACGACCAACGGGACGCCGTCCTGTGAGGCGTCCGAGACATCGCTGGAGGGATGAAGGTGCCAAGGACTTTAAAGCACTAAACGTGCATGATTGGTCGGAATTAGCACAAGACGGAACAAAATGGCAAACTTTGACGTCGGAGGCTAGGACCCTTTGTATCGCTGAGCCAGCGTAGTAGTCTGTAAGAACAAGTCCGCAACTGGTCCCGGTAGCATAGGTAACTTATTTTGCACACTGTTATAACTTCTTTGGCCTAATTCACCTGGCAGTTTTTAATAATAATATAACATAATGTAGCACTGTAGTAAAACGGCTATTGTTAGCCATACTAATAATTATAAATGGGAAAGTGTGTCTGTCTGTATGTTTGTCTTTTTTTTCACGGCAAAATGGATCGAGATAGTAGATTACTACTATCATCAGGGATGGAGAGTAAAAAAGGCTACATTTTGCCCCTTTCTAACCATTTTAAGGAAGTGGGGGGTGCTAGCGAAGCCGCGAGCAAAAGTTAGTTCCGAATAAAAAAAGCACTGCATGGTTTTACGCTTTTATAGTCACTAACATTAGAATAGTTATTTACGAAATTCCTACCATGTAGGCACCTTATTTTTGACTTCCCGCAAGTATAGTTTTCCCATACTTGCAATGATTTGTCCTTTGCCAATGGTGCCACACTTTAATTACCCTCACGCACGCAATACCCCCTAAAAGGTAACTTCAGATTGTATATTAATTCTACTTTGGGCGAGTTGTCTTCATAAGCTATGGCCATGGCGTTTAAGGTTTTGAAAACTCATATTATGGAGGCAATAATTAAAAGCGATAGCTTGCGTTATTATTTATGATAATTAAAGATTTTATATGAATGGTGAGGCAGCGTGAAATTGAGATTGTGTGTGTGACAAATGGTTTTTATATTGCTTACTTTTTATTGAATCCTGTATTGATAATTCTGAAATCTAATTGTAGGTGGTAAAAGTAAATTATCAGCTTTTATACTCCCTACTGCAGGGCAAGGCCTCGATTATATAGAAATCAAACCATCGTAACTATGATGCGATTAGGCTTGACCACTACGTTTACCTAATGCGGATTGGTAATCACAAACCCTAGCTATTTTTGAAAAATAGTGGCTAAAAGTATTTTTAACAATAAAAAATACTTTTTGCTCTACCAGTACCCCGAAATCCCGGCCTGGTACCTTAGCTACTAGGCCAACGGGGCGTTTTTTAGCTATTTGTACTTGTATTAGTAATATTATCCTCCAACCGATATTTGTTACGAGTTGTGGAGTGGAGGCCGCGTCTCGGTAAACGTAGTAGGACGACCTCAGGCCAGATGGAGTGATGATCTGCGCAAGAGGGCTGTCTGGAGCTGGATGCGAGTAGCCGAAGATCGATCAAAGCAACAGGCTGATGATGATGATGATGATATTTGTTACGGCGGCCGATCATAACGATCAGCCACGTACGCAGGATATATTATAGCGCTCAAATGTGTGCGCAAACACAGGTACACTCTCTATTCCCGTAGACCGTGGCGCAGGACCAACATCCTAACGTGCTTTCCGAGGCATGGGGGTACAAGACCGCCAACATTCAGACTTCAGGCTAAAAATGACAATCTAATTGTCAACCAAATGGGAGTTGTATTTTGTATGGAATAGCAGTTTATATTTTGAATTTGAATGGACTTGCTGAAAGGACTAGATATATAAATTTAACGAGGTATAATTTGACTGTACTAACTTTTTTGCTGGACTTTCTCTTTCTCAAAAATTGTTAAATGATACTTATCTAAATAACATACATTGCATTTTGGAAAATATGGTGAGTTAGCTAACTTTTTCGTTGCATGATTTTAGTAATTTAAATTTCACATTTATTAAAAGGTTAAGTGATTTATTTTTGTTTACACTAGCTTATAGCCATCATTATTATGAAATTCAATTGTGTTAAGCATACTAACCAGTATTTATCTATAATAATATAACTCCTAGAACATGATAGTTATTTTGATTAACTGTTATTAACATTAAAGTCTTTTTCCATGTTCCGCTCAATAATAAACGTCTTGAATGCAAATTTCATTTTCGTAATAAAATTTTAGAGTTAACAAAGTTCTTCTTATGAAGAAATAAAGTCCATAGTCGAAAGAACAGGTAAGGCACGTCGTAGGCATGATTGCAAAGATAGGAAGTGACCTCTAGTGCACTTTATCTCTTGGAGGATAAAGTTGAAAATTTGGTTTGTTGTGTTACTGTGTAACTTGGTAGGACAAAAAGGCTTGGCGAGTGAAAGTCGAATCGTCTTCGTACTAAAGATAACCTTTGCCATAACCTGACGTTATAGCATTGTAAACGATACACCTATTAATAGCTAATCACATAAAGATGTAATATATGATGGTGATATTTCTCAATACACATGTCCGTTGATTTGGAACTGCCATCAAAATGCACGAAATTAATTTGCATTCCAAAAATGAAAAAGCTAATTAGGTAGTTAAAATGCTATAATGGTCGCTCATAGAGCTATGGAAAGGGCTATGCTCGGAGTATCTCTGAATGACCGCATCAGAAATGATGTAATCCGACAGAGAGAAATAGTCACCGACATAGCCCACCGAATTAGCAAACTGAAGTGGCTGTGGGCTGGTCACATTAGCCACAGAACTGACAACCTTTGGAGCCGTAAAGTCCTTAAGTGGAGACCGTGACTGTCTGTTGACTGAAATGATGATGATGATGGAACACTCTTGAATAGTAATTTGGCGTGAAGCAGCGCCTGCGCTGTGTTTCATCAAGTGAGTGAAGGCATCGGAGGCCCAACGGGGGCGAAAGGGGGTTAAAGGTGTCTATGGGCGACGGCCATCGCTTACCATCAGATGATCCGTCTACTCATCTGCAACCAATCACATAAAAAATAAATAAAGAGTCATTTCAAAATCGAACCCCTATAACGGACGAACCAAAAACTTACTTACATATCTTACATAACTGAAGCAAAAAACTACCCGAACAAGAATTACACGAGACTGGAATTCGCCAATCACAAGATGTCTCAGAAAAAGTGTTTTAATTATACCCCTTTAGTTAGTAGGGTTCATTAAGGGGTATGGAATGTGAAACCGGGTGATGGGAGCGATAAATTTGTTATTTACGAGCGCACGTGATGGTTGGTAATGTCGTCCGATTGTGTCCGGTGAAACTTTGCGATCTTTATTCGGGGGGAGTTTTGACAGGCGATACTGAGTATCTACGAACAAGAGATTGAAGTTGGGGGAAATAAATAGGGAGATAGGGAGATACAGCATAAACGCGCACTTGGCACAAGAGCGCTATGTAGCATTTTCGGAATTTAAAACCTATGAACTAATCCATTATGTGAAAATAAGTTAATGTTTAATTGTGTGAGAGCCATGCTTCGGCATGAATGGGCCGGCTCGACCGGAGTGATACCACTGCCTCACAGAAAACCGGCGTGAAGCAGCTCCTGTGCTGTGTTTCGCCGAGTGAGTGAGGGTACCGGAGGCCCATCGGGGGGGAAGGGGATAAAAGGGTTAGCAGCGCACTTGTGACTCCACTGGTGTTGCATGTGTCCATGGACGGCGGCAATTGCTTACCATCAATTATTATTTTTGGTATAGCAATTCTTTGCAATTTATTCTTAAGTAAATATTGCACTCAAAAAATCCTCGGAGGATTCAGGTGGGACTCGAACCCACAACCTTCCACAGACCGGGCAGATATTTTATCCATTTTACACCATCCGACCCCCCTACTAAGCTGACGAATTTCGTAAGTGCTTAACTCGCCATGAGCTGACGATAGTCTCATCAATATTGTAGGTATATATAGGACAATATCCTTTCATCCATTTCAACTTTGTAAACACTTATAAAGATTAAACCTATCGATATTTAGACAAAAAAATGATTTTGCTCAATTCAATGCAAGTTTTTTTTTTACATTGAGGACAATCAACATGACCTCACTCCACCTGATGGTAAGCGGCCGCGAGATCCAAATATGAGGACGACAGGTACAAAAGAATAAACAAAGTACCTATTGAGTTTGTCATCTTCACCTTAAAGGCCTGCTGAGATGCTGTTTCACGCCCCGCCTAAAAAAACCCAGGATTGTCAGAAGGTGGTATTGAAGGAAGGGTGGTAGCGTGGTAGTTTATTTCGTTATACGCATCCCGCATACATTTTAAATACATACTTCATTATACCCTGAAAAGAATACCGTACCAACATCTTCAGCTTTAAAAGGAAGTACAGTTAGCCTCCAAACCCATATATTACCCGACAACAAAGTCCCATAAAATTGAGACAAAAATACTGGATCGACAAATACTGGACCGGGCTTTCAGTTGGGACTTGTTAAGATACAAGTGGACGATAAAAAAGACCGCATCACAGTATCAATAAGGGCAGTAGCTTAAGTATAAATGACAACTCGACATAAGTGTTTTGTTCTAAGATGTTTTGGGTCTGGGTGTTTTGGGTTGACGCCCCCAGTTAGTTATCGTCACCTGATACTCATAGTACAGGGTTGCTCTAGGTTGAGACATTGATTGGTGTGAGAGAGGTTGATTGGTGTGATTGTCTGACGCATTTATTTATTATTTTCTGTCGTATTTTAAGTGTATTTTTTTTTTACTTTTCTGTGAAGTGGCATACGAGATACGAGTAGACGGATCACCTGATGATAAGCAATTGCCGCCGCCTATAGACACCTGCAATACCAGTTGAGTGACAAGTGCGCTGCCAACCCTTATCCCACTTTCCCCCCAATTAGGCCTCCGGTACCCTCACTCACTCCACGAAACACAGCGCAAGCGCCTGCTACACGCCGGTCTTCTGTGAAGCCGTGGTATACTCCGGTCGAGCCAGCCCATTCATGCCGAAGCGTAGCTCTCCCACAAATCAGTATTCCCCTCCGAAGAATGTAGAAATAGAAAAAGAAATATTCTTTATTCCATTTAAGTCCTTATAGAACATTAATTATGAACGTCAAATATTATGTAAGCTACCGCTGATTCGGAAAGTGGATTTCTACCGAGTAGAATATATAATATCGATGTTCTAGCCTAGTAGCATAGTTGCTATGATAGGAGTCTGGGTATACTCATACTGTGGCAGTGTCTATCATACAAGCGTACGCCATAGTGGGGGCAAAATGGTTAATTAACAAAATTCTCTTTGTCCGAAACACATAAAATTTTACGACGATCAAGATCTCTGCACGGTGGACCGAACCGCCCGTGCGAATTTCAGATGTATGCGTGCTAGATATGGTTCAAAGGATCAATCAAAATCAAATCGAAATAGATATTTTTTGGTATATTTATAGACAGCAATTAAACAAATCATCATAGACTTAAAATTTTTTTTTTTTGATACACCTGATTTCATGTAATTACAAAATTAAATAAATGTTGGCACACAAGATATTTCTACTATGACATAATTACATAGACGTAATACGATTCTACCACCGGAATCGGAAAATGATTCTCACTAGAAGATACGGCGAGATACTTACTTGCCACTGTTTTACTCGCCAAAATGTTTATTAGAATGTTTTTTTTTCATAATACCTACACATAAAAAATATATTATATAACCTACATCTATCTACAATAAAACATATAAAATAAGGGAATAAAATAGCGTATGGAGTATGTAGCAAATTTTTATTTTTATTATTTTGATGATCTAACATGCTAAAGATGCTGTATTCCTATTACCTACTATGAGAGCTTTTGGATTAAAAATACTTTAATTTAACGGTTTATATAAATCCCGGTAAAACATTTGAAAACTTCGTTAAAAAGTTGGTCCGCCATGCCACTTCCAGACTTCCTACATCAGGGCCCCGAAAACGCACGAACTCGCAAAAAAATTGGAGCAGGGCAAGTATGGAGAGGACTCATAAAATTTAATAAGTTTTCCTTCAAAAAGTACTTACGTGAGGTGCGTCTGTATGGGGGCATCTTGTTCTGCCCTTAAGGCACTTGTCCCACCGCGAACGATAAGCAAGAAGATCTAGAAGCTAGGTATGAGGAAACATGAGATAGAAAACTCTCTAACGAGTACGATTGAAACTGATGAAATGACCTAATTTAACTCTTTTTTATGATATAGGTGGCAGACGAGCCGACGGATCACCTGATGGTAAGTGATTACCGCAGCCCAGGGATACCTGCAACACCAGTGGTGTCACAAGTGCGCTGCTTACCTTTTAACCCCCCCATCCTCTGGATGAGGCCTCCGGTACCCTCACTCACGCAGCGAAACACAGCGCATGCACTGCTTTACGGTTTTCTGTGAGGACGTGGTATTTCTCCGGTCGTGCCAGCCCATTCATGCCGAAGCGTGGCTCTCCCACTGTTATATATCTTATAATGTAACTAGTGGCCCACTCTAGGGCACGTTTTGGGGAAAACAGACGGCTAATCATCATCATTTCAGCCAATAGACGTCCACTGCTGGACCCTACCACACCCCAATGTTCTCCACACAGATCGATCGATCGCGGCAGCTCCGTAGATGCGGGTGGAACACGCATCTATGGACCTTCCGCGACCTTTACTAGATCTTCAGTCTTCCAAACAGACGACTGTTCAGGCGAAAAGGTTCTTGAGTGGAGGCTGGCCCCCCAAGGTGTACCAACGATCTTGGATTCCCGGTCAAGTAAATTTAAGAGACAACATGTTCCAAATTTTCTTGGGTCTGTGTGTTCTGTGTTGACGCCACAGTTAATTATCTTCACCTGGTACTCATAGTACAGGGGTTGCCCTAGTTCGAGACCAGGTTGATTAGTGTGCATGTCTGGAGCACTCAGGCCCGCCACCAGCTGTTTGGGCACCCCCGTACAATACCGATTATGCCACCCTAGTTTCCCTACTAACTAGCTACGCTACTGCTGAGAAGTCGCTCAATTTGCCGCCCCCCTGGGCGTGGCTCCCACGTGCGACCCACGCCCGTTTGCGGCGGCCCTGGGAGCATTTATTTATTTATCTCCAAAAAAAAATTTTTACTAGTTCATCGCTTTCCCATCGCATGGAGCGATTGCCTTAAACTCCATGTTAATACCCGCGGTGTAAAGTGGCGGATTGCTCAGAAGCTGCGCCCGCGTCCGTTAATCATTTTCGAGGTTTTTTTGAAGCTACGTGTTCGGCGATGTTAATAAATTGGAACTATAAATCTTCTTCTTGGTCAAATACTTTTGCCTTAAGAAATTTTTCCATCTTATTATCCTTTTGAAAGTGTAAATTGACTTATTTCAGCTTTTTAATTAGGAACCATGGTAGTGCAGTACAAAGATTTTTTTTAAATTCTACTTTAAGTAAATTTTGTAAACAGGACAGTTCATCTTTAAATAACAAAACTATTTGTTACAGGACATTTATTTTTGACGACCCTTTTTGATTTTTGAGTTGTGTCTGTGCCGGTTGAGACATAATGGTCGCGAATTTGATTCCCGCAACCAAAACAAATGTTTGTTGATGAAACCAATATTTCTGTTGGGGCTGGGTGTTTGTGGTTCCTTCGTAGTTTCCTGTTTCCATGGCACAAGGGGGCAGGACAAAGTATGTGATGCTATCTCAATTCATTGACCAAGAACAGCTAACTACTTATCATTGCAACACTTGCTTTTTAATGCATAAGGCTGCTTTTTCACCAGAGCTTAGCTACCTTGCACTAGCTAAGCGATGTGCGCGGAAAAAAACCACCAATAGAATCACTTAATACCTGTCTAGAAGTGATTCTAATAGTGGATTTTTTCCGCGTTTAACGCTAAGCTACCTCGCTTAGGCCTCGTGATTAGGCAGCCTTATGCATTAGGTAAATAAACAGCGGAACCTTTGATTGTCCTATCATAGTAGCGATGACTTGATTCCTATCATGGAGGCCTTTGCCCGGCAGAGGGACAGGCTAATACTTTACTTTTTACTTTACACCTTACACAACCCTGGGGCTACGCATCCGAAACTTGCAGCCTGCAGCCAAATACACCTGAAAGGAAAAAAAACCTGCCCCGATTCTCAGAGGTCTCGTACCTCAATTAGTACTTTCGAACGCATACCGATAGCGCGACGCGCGGGGGCATCTTCAGTAGGCCTTATTTGGACGATATCGCTGCACAAGGGGCTGGGGATGTATCTTAGGATATCTCAGGATCCTGAGATATAAAGATATAGAAGTATTCATATCCTGACATATATCCATTGGCTAAAATGATGAGAATTAGCCGAATGATACGATAGGCTGGCTGGAGTGAGCTAGATGAGAGTAGCCGAAAATCGGGAGCGGTGGCGTGCATTGGGGGAGACCTATGTCCAGCAGTGGACGAGCGTGGGTTGCTAATGAAGCTGAATGATATTTTATATCTCAGAATATCTCAGGATCTTGAGATGATCCTTTCTGCGTCTATTTTCGTCAATGAGTATAACCTCAAAGTATTTAATGCTAGAGTGAATAGGCTACTTCTGTGTAAACTCGCTCTATTGTAGGCTTCTTCTAAACATTAGGGTTTAGTATGAAGCTCTTTCTGACCTTCGCAACCCTTTGGAGATACCAGACCCACTAAACCATGGTTGCAAGTTGCAGAAAGTATTTAATACGTCAGATTCGAAAAACGAACCCCCTCATCGAAGGCGCGTTCTTATTCACTGAGCTACCATCGCAATGGGTTCATAGCATATTATGGGTGGTTATCCATCAATCATAATATCATTAATATATCCCCACCAAGCTGACGACTATTCTAATTGAAAAAAGCAAGATGTGTTATAAAAAAAATTTTCAGCTACCAGTGTTTTAAAGATATCTTCAGACTTATCCAAGGATTGCAAAACCGCTGTATACAAGTGCAAGGCGCTTAATAAATCAATTGTGGGTGCGGCCCCTTTGGCCGCGTTCATTGATGGTGTAACGCTCGAAGAAAGTCGGGGAACTGCATATGCTTTTAGGGTTCAGTGGTAGAATTAGTGAACCGAACTGTCAGATAAAGTTTGAAAATGAAATTGTACCTGTTAATGTATAGCGCCGATCTTTTAGTATTCTAGTACGTTTGATTCGTACTTTCGAATTAAATAATAAATAAATTCACACAACATCTCGTACATTGACCTGACTCCGTTCTAAGTACTTGTGTTACAGATATCAGACAGTTAGAGGATCACCAATATAATACTTAAATACATATATAACACCCAGACACTGAATAAACACATGTGTTCATCACACGAATGTTTGTCCAGGGTGGGGATCGAACCCACAACCTTTGGCGTATGAGGCAGGGACACTACCAAATGCGCCATCCGGCCGGTCAAATTGTGTACGTCAGACAGTGGACGTATAATATACCAGATGCTAGATTATGATGCAAGCGCCTTACATGAAGATGAAGTAACAATTAAAGTTTTGTTTATAAAAAAAACTAAAATTACTGTTAACAAAATTACTTAATGTATTTGTGCATACCTTTTGTCGCGGTATCTGAAACAAATAACACAGTAATTTTATAAAAATCTACAATTAAATACCTATTTTGGCAACTTGTAGGAGGCAGGTTTGTCATCAATTGGCACAAGATCGAACAAAATGGCAAAATTTGACGTCGGGAGCCAAGACCCACCTTGGATCGCTAAGCCAGTAAATAAGTAGTTGGGTTTTACCCTTAATCGGGCAGAGGGAGAATAGTTCCCACCAGATTTTGAACCTTATCCATCACGACATTAGAGCTAAATCCAATGAAATTCTTCAATGACTCATGTCCTATTAGGGTTTAAACCAAGCACTTTGCTGGTACTCACTCGTAACTTTTATTCGGCAATATGTTTTTTTTTCATAAGATGTGTTTGCTCTTGACCTCATCTCACCTGATGGAGAGTGACAATGAGGTCTAAGATGTAGCGTGCTTTCCCAGAAGAAGCCTATTCACTCTCGACTTAAATACACCCAAATTAATGTTAATGATTATTTACCTACGGAACTTAGTCTTCTGAGCAAACTAAACTTGTCCATTTTTTGTCACCACTAGCAGTTTCTTAGTACACATCCAAAATGATAATTGTAGGCTCTTACCACCATTTTCAGCAGTTTTATTTTGACGCTTCGAGTTTAATTAATGCGTTCGATGTGACCATATTTATATGGTCATGCGCAGGTAAAAATTATCATGTATAATGTGCATGTTCTTTTTTATTAGGCCATTAATTTAAGACATGATATGCGTTATGGTAGTGATAGCTGGAGAAAATCGATCGTCCAGAACATCATTAGCAACACATTCATAATGGCGTCTGACACTAGAACTGCCAATCTTCTGAGATAGATTCGGGCGCTTCTTATATTGTTCATTAATTATACATATTTGAGTAAAACTGTGTATTACCACTTCAAAATGCGTTTCATTGTCATTATAGTCGCGCCGTTGTATCATGCCCGATTTGACAAATGTCAGACTGGAAGCACTATTGAGGGACAACGGTAAATTGCCGAATGATGTTCTTTATCCCTTAAACTGGCAGGCAGACATATTATGATGTCATGAGTATATATATCAACCTATGTCACGAGTATATTGAATTTAGACACATACAGGGTGTATCTGTGAACATTTATATCCCTTTAACCACGTGTTGTATCAGCTATTCTAAACAACATTAATTTTGTTATATGACTTTTGGAAATTCGCATAAAAAAATTCAACTTCTAATACAAAGTCGGTCAAGCGTCATGGTCATTTTGCATGGGGAGTCGGAAAATTTTTCAAAAAATTTCGAAAAGTTGTTAAACAAACGTTGTTAAAAATGTTTGGTAGAACACGTGGTTAAAGGGACGTAAATATTCACAGATACACTCTGTATGTAGAAAAAAAAAACACTTTTATTTTTTCCGAACACTGTGTGGTTAATACTCGTAGTTTGGGAACTATGAGCCTGTGACCGCGTTTTAAGTGTCTCTGGATAATCATCCATAAACATCTTTTGCACTTCGATTAGATAAAATAAATTCTTTCACCTGCACGAAACACGTATTCAACCGACAAAGACACGGTTTACAGCCTCGTTTGTTAATGTTTACAGTAATAAAAAAATCGTAAGACACTCGGGGTGAATTTTTTACACTTCATTATCAAAAATGACGACATTGAGAGCTTTACGGTCGCTTAAACTTTGGCGTATCACTCTGGGATCGTTTTAAAATGGTTCCCGTTAAGGCGCAGACTGGTGTTATTTTTTTTTACCATTCGTACAGTGATATGTCATTGCACTATGAAAATATAAAAAATAGAACATGACGTCATTTATCAATCACATTCCATATTCAAATAGCAGTTGTGTTATGAATGTTATACAGAGGAATTACACATATTATAATAATAATAATCCATTTATTTCAGGCAACAAGAACATTTTGCGGAAGACGACTCCCTGCGGCCAGAAGTCCTCCTTCATAAAAGTCGTCAGAGAGTGGGTCGGCACTCGCACCACAAACGAGTTGAAGCTCACTTTGTGGCGAGACTCCAACCGCTCGACCCTCAGCGTCCAGTTGGACTTTTTGCGCACGTAATCTACGACCCCCTCGACCTTCGTAGACCAGTGTAACCGGGACACATACAGCTGGGTAGTGTGAGTGTGGGGGGATTATTACTTAC
Organism: Cnaphalocrocis medinalis; assembly: GCA_014851415.1. NCBI lineage: Eukaryota > Metazoa > Arthropoda > Insecta > Lepidoptera > Crambidae > Cnaphalocrocis > Cnaphalocrocis medinalis. Next base: position 2,426,164 of record CM026287.1, on the reverse strand, counting down.
ATGAATTGTATATTATCATTGTCATAATAATAAATTCTCTTAACATCTTATACATACCTAAGTACGTACTAAGTAAAGAGTCACTTGTGTTACAGATCTCAGAATACAGAGGAAACAGTCCAGTGTCATCGGGTATCTTGACTGGCCTGATGGCGCATTAGCTAGTGCCCTGCCTCATATGATAAAGATTGTGGGTTCGATCCCCACCCTGGCCAAACATTCGGATGATGAAAGTGTTTACTTACTTTAATTGATTACTGACATTAAATTTCTGTAGGTAATGTCTAGTTCTTAAGTTGTTAGTTTTGTGCAATAAAGTATTTTTCTATTTATGTATGTATCTACTAAGTATGGAGTCAGGTTAATATTTCAGAAGAAGTGTGAATTTATTTATTTATTACATTGACACGTTCGTGTTTAATATTTGAAATAAATTAAAAAAGTTACAGTTTTTTTCTCAAGCGCGTCCTCTTAACTCAATGCAAATTATATCTTGCTCGCATTTTATTGCTTTAAAGTTTACGAGTGCGCAAATAAAGTGTTAAGATTAAGATTATGCCTTTATTTAGTGGTCTTCGGAGGGAAATTTGTTTAAACATAGTAATTTATCGGGTTCAAAGTGGCAGAGTGTGTTGGCGCCTTTATTGATAACACTTATCAGTAACATAAAAGGTGACCTATATTTTATTATTTTTTGGTTATTCCGGTTTTTAAGTGAAGTTTTTTAAAGAAGTGAGATTATAAGACATAAAGGTGAGTATTGATTGAAGAAATCTAACGTATTTGTATACCTTGATGAGTGATTGTCTGTACATTGAATAACTTGAGACGAACAAAACACAGAAACAGAACATAAATCAGTGATTTTTAAAACTTTTTTGTTTGTATGTGTCTTATGTCTGTTTGTTTGAGCTAATCCCGGAAATTTCTGAGCAAAATTGAATATTTTTTTTTACTGTCATTAAACATTTTGAGGAATTGGCAACAGAAGACCGTTAAAAAATACGGTGTTCATGTATGAATGTTTTTAAATATCTTGAAGTGGCAAACGAAACTCTACGTAAGCGGAAATGCGGCTGTCCACTTATAATAATTTGTGTGAACAATAAATGTTTTCTTATCATATCTTTCTTTTGGTTAACAAATAATTGCGGACAATTCCTATCACGCCTTTGCTATTTCCTTCAATAAAATAAAGTAATCTATACTAATATAATAAAGCTGAAGAGTTTGTTTGTTTGTTTGTTTGTTTGTTTGTTTGTTTGTTTGAACGCGCTAATCTCCGAAACTACTGGTGCGATTTGAATAATTCTTTTTTTGTTGGATAGTCCATTTATCGAGGAAGGCTATAGGCTATATTAAGGGGGTTGTAAGGGGTTAAAAGGGGGGTAAAAAGTTACTTTTCCACGCGGACGAAGTCGCGGGCGGCCGCTAGTTAATTATAATTAGACGCGCACCTTATTCAAACTGCGCTGTAACAAGGTTAGTTGTTGGAACAAAAGCGTCTGTTAATGAGCGGGTTATTGATGGGGTGCGCGTAACCCGCGCAGCCGATGCGCCGATAGCTCAGGAAGGAACCACTTAGTCTAGGCTGCTTAAGCGTCTGCGCACACGGTACTGTTTAAGATGAAATTATCTATACTTAATATAATAAAGCTGAAGAGTTTGTTTGTTTGTTTGTTTGAACGCGCTAATCTCCGAAACTACTGGTGCGATTTGAATAATTCTTTTTTTGTTGGATAGTCCATTTATCGAGGAAGGCTATAGGCTAAATAACATTACGCTATGATCAATAGGAGCAAAGACAGAGCGGTAAATGTGTAAAAAACGGGGTAAAAAGTTACTTTTCCACGCGGACGAAGTCGCGGGCGGCCGCTAGTAAATGATATGTAGAAGCAGAAGCTAAATTGAAGCCTTTTTTAGATAGAGTAACATATAATAAGAGAGAGAAGCAGAGGACAAGAATGAGAGTGAGATTGATAATGAACATAAACATGGCGATATACTTCACGCCGGTCTTCTGTGCGGCCGTATCACTCCGTTCGAGCCAGCCCATTCATGCCGAAATTCTCCCACGGTATTTAGTTAATAAAATATTGGCGTAATGTGCCCTGCCCATTGCCAATTGAGCCACGCAATTCTTTGGGCTATGTCTGCGACCTTAGGTCTCTATCCGAGAGAATCCGAGCAAAGCCATCTCCATTGCCCTCTGAGTGACTATGAGCCTTCTTAAGCTAGGAGATCAGACGGCCATTGGGGTGGAAAGGTCCTTGAGTGAAGGCTGCGTGCAGGAGGCTGCAGCCGCGGCAGGCTTCCCAACAGGTGGACCGACGATCTAGTAAAGGCGCGGGAGTCCGTTGGATGCGGGTGACACCGGAACGATCAGTGTGGAGAACGTCGGGGGAGGCATATGTCCAGCTGTGGACGTATTTTAGCTGAAATGATTATGATGTTGATGATGAATGTTTAACGTTCTCTATAAAGTTTAATGTCGTCCTCGTCTCGTGTAGGTAGGGCCTTGTATCGCGTGCGGTACAGTCGGGGACGTTAACAAATAAATCGAATGTTCCCATATGGGGCTGTGAATTAATTTGCTCGCTACGGCTCCGTGTGTTGGACATTAGCTTGGGTTAGGCTTACAGATTCTAAGGCATCTCGTTATAATTAAAGGCGAAATGCTTAAGGAAGGTAAGGTGCATTCTACAATCTACAGCTTTGGACGCAATTGGCAAGATAAGTGGACCTTAATTGAATAAACTATTTTAATTTAATTTCTTTTCATTCGACTTTTTTTCATGCTCAGACTTAAGAAAAGTAAAGTATCTGCCTGTGCACTATCCCACTGCAGGGCAAAAGCCTCCATCATAGAAATGAAGTCATCGCTACTTTGATGATTTTAATCACCATGCCAGGCCAGTTAATCGTATTGAAATAATCCATGTACCTATCATTTTAAAAGTATATGTGTATAAATATATTTTATATATTGTTATATCTGATTATTTATTAAAGTATAAAATTATAGCAGTATCTCGTATTAATTTATTTCTAGTATGCATTTATGTATTTATTCTGATGTATTTATCTTATTACCTACATAAAAGATCTGCACTGCCTTACCCCCTTGTTAGTTCGCTGCATTATTCCTCTACCCAAAAGTTGTCTGGAAGAGATCGCTATTAGCGATAAGGCCGCCGATATTGTATTTGGAAATTACTATTAGCATTAAGTTCTGTAATGTGCTGTGCAATAAAGAGTATCTATCTATCATGCTTGCCTAATGTGGATTGACCATCACAAACCCAAGCAATGGTCGAGCTTTTGTGTTTGGGTAGAATAAAGAGTTCTTCAGACTTAATTATAGTATTTCGGGTATCAATTGGGGAAACCCCTTGGTTAAGGTCAATTGTGACTCTACTGGTGTTGCAGGTGTCTATAGGCGGCGATAAGCGCTAACCATCAGGTGATACGTCTGCTCGTCTGCCACCTATCACATAAAACAAAAAAGTTAAACCTTTCTTTTGGATACAACTTCGTCTGATGTCTTTGGGCGGCGGCAATCGCTTACCATCAGCTGATCTGGCTGCTCGTGTCCAACACCTATCACATGAAAAAAAGATAAATGAATTACGAGAAGAATAACCTATTACAGTAATCTATGTGCGACAGTTTGAAACCTACTTATCTCATAACAAAACACTCAAGCAAAATATTTGTAAGTTATTCGCCAACTGTATTTTGGGGCCATGCAAATATTGTATTGCGACAAATACGAGTACGACGCTCTTTCGCTTTCAAAGCTAATATTTGGTTTGCAGTTCTCGAGTGAGCCTGCATCTGATGATGTAGGTTAGTGTTCGTGGTTTTGAAACCCGGAATTGGATTGCTTAAACGTCTCAAGCGTGGGAAAGCCATGCTTCGGCATGAATGGGCCGGCTCGAAATGATACCACGACCTCACAGAAGACCGGCGTAAAGCAGTGCTTGCGCTGTGTTTCGTCAAGTGAGTGAGGGTACTGGAAGCCCGGGTAAATATGGTTCAAGGTTGGCAGCGGACTTGTGACTTTACTGACTCTACTGGTGTAGAAAATGTCCATGAGAGACGGCAATCGCTTACGATCAGGTGATCCGTCTGCTTATCTGCCATTTATGATATAAAAAAGTATAATCTACTCGTATGTAATCCTGGGTTTTTTAGGCGGGGTGTGAAACGGCATCTCAGCAGGCCTTCAGGGTGAGGATGATAGACTCATTAGGTAATTTGTTCGTTCTTATGTGCCTGTCAACCTCATATTTGGATCTCACGGCCGCTTTTACCATCAGGCGGAGTGAAGTCCTCTTGATTCTCTTCAATATAAAAAATATATCTATGTCATGATAATTGAGTAAGATTACTTACATACTACCAAACAATTAAATAAGAACCAAACGTAACAGCTAACTGATGACATATTCATACATTTTATTATTTTATTTTCATTTCTGAACCCACAAAAATACTCATCGTCCTTTTATCTGGATCAAAAGTACAAATTGGAAACACCATATCTCAATCAACCTCTGCACATATAGGGCATATAAAGCTCTCTGTAAACCTTTTAACATTTAAATACAATACGCGGGTTTGGCCGAGAAAGAATCCAACATTTTATCAAAGAGAAAGTCCAGGTTAAGTAAAATATGTTTGTGAATCCCTGGCTTGGAGCAGATGCCAAAAATGTATGTCGAAATCTCTGTAACGTTGTACAGTAACGGGCACTAATAAGTATACAACCTCATTCAAATGTGAACCTTATAGTCCTGGCATAAGAGTCGAGGTGTTTACATTTTATTGCAGGTGACTGTACTCGGGTCATTGACCTGGAAGACTTGCGATACATAATACAAATGGTCTCGGAATGTCTCATTAGGAGACTAATACTCAGGATTAAGCTGAGATGAAAACTCATAATTTGCAAATTTATGCCAATAATATTATCGCACTACTGGATGTCCAAAGCTACGCGCGCGAGGAGTTCGGTTTGCCACTAAAATATACTTATACCCTATATGTCACCCCGTTGGTCTAGTGGTTTAAGTAACGGGCCATGATATCGGGGTCCTGGGTTGAGCAAAAATAATGTTTCGAATCTTTCCAACATAATTAGCTCGGGTTTGTGATCACCAATCCGCATTCGGTAAGCGTATCACCATTAGTAGCGATGCCTTGATTAAGCCTAATCCCATCATAGTAGCCATGACTTGATTTCTATGATAGAGACCTTTACATTGCAGTAGAACAGTATACAGGCTGATACTTTATAAGTATGTCGCCCAAGCCTCACAGCCCTACAGTGAAAACAAACAGACAGTAAAAAAGACTGATTAATGTTTTCATCAGATCACGATCCCTGAGCTAACACCAGCGGCTCGTCGGAAGATCTTCTCTTTTAATTTTTAATATTCCTTTCCCCACATGCTTAACATCAGGTGATATGTTTACTCGTCTGCCAGCTATCACTTAAAAAACCATTTCAAGACGCGTACGTCTTTGTTCATTAATCTCTAGACACACAATTCGATACGAAAAGCGTTCCAAAAAATATCCCAATAGCGCTGTCATTGATTGTTTACAGTCATATAAGTACATTTAGAACTTCAAATTTTTGACTTACAGTCAAAGACTTATACTCAAATGAAGTATTTTATTTTTGGACCGTGCATAAAAATTGGTTTTAAATTCCAAAAATACCAAGTAGCACTTGTGGGAGAGCCATGCTTCGGCATGAATGGGCCGGCTCGACCGGAGTCATACCACTGCCTCACAACAAAAACTAGCGTGAAGCAGCTCCTGTGCTGTGTTTCGCCGAGTGAGTGAGGGTACCGGAGGCCCACCGGGGGGAAAGGTTAGCAGCGCACTTGTTGCATGTGTTCATGGGCGGCGGCAATTGCTTACCATCAGGTGATCCGCCTGCTCGTCTGCTACCTATCACATAAAAAAAAAACTTCATTGGCGGTGACATTATTACGCGTCCATGTTGAAAGTATCTAGGATAGATATCATTGTTGCATCACTTAAGGTACTGGTACTGTGACCACTAAGATCAACATTAAAGTCCAAACCCTTTAGCACAAACAAATTTTGACAACATGTTTAGCTGTTTTATTTAACTTGTCTATTTAAACATTGTCGCGACAATCAGAGTTCGCCATCAACAAACGCAAAAACTATAAAAGCGTTTAGGTCGAAATCGTGGTGTTCGGTGACGGTTGCGCTTGCGCCGATGCCCGTGCCGATACTTTTATTGGGTTTCAATTTGAATTTTATGGTTTAGATTTACTTTTCGTGCACTCGCTATATTTTGCACTGATAAAATTCTTACACATTAGGGCTGGCACTTGATCGGGGAGGTACCACCGGGTTTGGGTTTAAATTTTGCGTATTTTTTCTTCATATCAACTCGATGATAAGTGAGGATGTTGAGGAAACCTTCAAAAAGCGAGCGTAAGAAGGAATACGCACGAAGGAATAAGGAAAGGTCGGCAGCACATTTGCGACTCCTCTGGTGTTGCGGGTGTCCATGGGTGGCGGTAATCACTTACCACCAGATGATCCATCTGTTCGTCTGCCCCCTATCTCATAAAAAAATGAATACAATTATTTAAAAAAAGTAGTACCCACAATTCTTGAGATAGGGAGTCTCTATTTTCGAATAGCAAAACTCTAGACTCCGCAAGTGAAGAATATTCAGGTCAGATTAGACTAGTCCATAAGCGGTATTAATAATTGCCACAGACCCATACGGATCACTTGATGGTAAGAAATTACCTGCAACACCAGTAGAGTCCCAAGTGCGCTGCCTTTAACCCTCTTTGCTCCCAATTTGGTCTCCAGCACGAGGGTACCGGAGAACCAATTTCGAGAAACGTCAAGTGAGTGAGGACTCACTCTTGACGAAACACAGCGCAGGCGCTGCTTCACGCTGTTCTTCTGTGAGGCCCATTCATGCCGAAGCGTGGCAAAACTGAACTACTTATATTCATCATCATCATCATCAGCAGCCCACACTCATCCACTGCTGGACATAGGTTATCCCCTAATGCACTGGCACCGCTCCCGATTTTCGGCAAATCTCATACAGCCCACACCAGCCAGCCTTCGAATGTCATTATCCCATCTTGTCGTAGTCTACTTTATATTAAAGTGAAAATTAATTGTTTATGCCGGAATTCAGCTGGTGTCAACCCTGTACTAAGTTATTTAGGGGCACCGCTGCATGGGGTATCAGATTGTGAATATTCTCCGAATACTTGGTATTCTTTTCGGGGAACAATATGGTGACAATGTAAATACTAATCTCGACCGAGAAATATTCCTGTGCGAGTTCTTGACGTTGTTTTAAATACGATAAAAACTGAGAAAATACAAAATAGAAAAAAAAAACGTGTATAAAAAAGTATTAACCTTTATACTGTCCCACTGCAGAGCAAAGGCGTCCATCACAGAAATCAAGTCATCGCTATGTATTAATGATTTTAAGCTTAATCACCACGTTTGTTTAATGTGGATTAGTGATTATAAGCCCGAGCTATGTCTCAAAAATTCGAAATTAATTATTATAACACACTGTATTTTAATATTCGTTAAAGAAATGGTATTGTATAAAGCATGTCAAAACGCGTTTAACTTTGTGTTCTTAATTTGCAGATAATGATATGGATGTAAATAAATTAAAACAATACAACACTTATCAAAAACAAAGGCCCATGAGACATTAAACAGAATGTATGAAAGAGTTGAATGAACCCAAAAATCAATTAACTGAAAACTTTCGCCTCATACATTCATCATGGCTGCTTATGCTATCATTTTTCGCAAAAAACTCATTTCGCTGACAGGTTAACGATATCGCAACATGTTCTGATTAAAATTAATCGATGCCGCAATCATCCTCGTGCGGCCGTGTTATCGATATACTTTAAGTATCGATGATACTTTGTCATCGATTTCGAATCGGGCAAATGCAAATTAGGAGGGTCGTTTTATTTTGATTCGTTTGATTGTGAGTTGTATGGAGTGAGAAAGTTCAAATGAGGAAGAGTTAAGAAAGGACATACGTCATTGTTCTCTTCTAAATAATGGTAGACTGGGAGAAAGACACTATAAAGGATATGACCATTTTACTGTTCCGTAATCTATTGCGGCCACAAATAGAGATACTGTTTTGTATAATTAATTTATCCTTGCATATAAGATAAAGTTTTATAAATATTGTAAATTTTTTTCATTAAAGTGGACTACTTATATTTAGGTCTGACCCTGTGGAAATCTAAGCTAAAGGTTGTCTTCAGATTTTTGCAACACAAGCCGTTTTGCGTATTGCAGAAGTCGTTGTATTTATAATACCATTTGTGCCTACTTTTGGCAATAAATATTATTTTATTTTTATGTAAGAAAATTATTATATTTTCCCAAATACGACCAGAACGAATTTAAAAAACTGTCCACCTTTGCATATCCTGTGCATCAATAAAATTTTAATCACAAGGCGCGTCGCCAACTTTGGGAAGAGGATAAAGTGTTGTGACATTTTATATGCTAATTCAGAGCCCTTTAGATAAAGCAATAAGTTATGGAAATCAATTGCTTTAAGCTTTAGTTGAGTGGAGATAAATTTAATCGATTAAAATCAATTTAAGAGTCGATTGCAATCGAATTGAACCGAACATCCCATTTGTAGGATCAAAAACTTAATAAGAAATTGCTATGAAAGTTTGACTAATATTTGACTAATATGTACAGATATTTTGCTCAGAATCAGTATAGTGATAGCTCACTAGTTAATAGGCTACTTTTACATCTAGTGAGGGTTAAAAGGTAAACAGCGCACTGTGACCCCACTGGTGTTGCAGGTGTCCATGTGCGGCGGTAATCGCTTACCATCAGGTGATCCGTCGGCTCGTCTGCCACCTACATCATAAAAAAAAGATAAAAATAAATATAGCGCTACTTTTGGTAAATCATAACAAGCTAATTAAGTCTAGACTAAACCAAAAGCGATATCTAGAACAGTGGATGGATGACATCAGAGAACACCCAAGACGATCATTTAGGTGTCTGCACAATATAATTTGTTCCATTTTAGACAACCAAACATTGCCGGTAGGTATTTAGTTTCTTGCTTTGAGCTAGTACAAGGACCATTAAAATAATAAAAATCGCAAATCTTTTTCACATCATAAGGAACCTACAATACCACCTTCTCCAGACTATCTTGATGGGAAAGATTGCTGGGGGAAGGCGACAAATGTCATGGCTCAGGAACGTATGACATTGGACTGGCATCAAATCGGCCGATAAACTTTTTGAGGTTGCCATGGATAAGCCACGATTTAAAGAGGTGATGGCCAATCTTCAGTAATGAAGCGGCACCTCAAGAAGAAGATTTAGTTTCTTATTTGGTAGGTTTAGTATGTAGGGTTAAAGTAGAGGTCGGATCGAAGAGTGATGAAACTAAGTGGAATTCCACTTCACCTCAAGATAAAGGGAATAATCTCGTTCTGAAAGGCCGGCAACGCACTGTGAAAGCACTTGGAGTTGCAGGGTTTCATGGGCGTGGTAATCGCTTAACATAGTTGTCCGCTGCTTGTCTGCTAACCTATTACTAAAAAAAAAATTGGTCAGGACCCTATTTTCTAGAACACCATTCGGACATTACTATGCTCCACCTCTTTTTTTGCTGACCAAGGGGAAATGCGTTATGCATTGGAAGATGTCATGGGCCCGCGACACGGAGCCAAGCAGCACGACATCTTCCGGAAACATTGTTCCACCTGCTATCACCGTTCGTTTTTTTATGTGATAGGTAGCAGGCGAGCAGGCATATCACCTGATGGTAAGCAATTGCCGCCGCCCATGGACACTTGCAACACCAGTTACAAGGGCGCTGCCAACCTTTTATCTCCTTCCCCCCCCGAGTGAGCCTCCGGTACCCTCACTCACTCAGCGAAACACAGCACAGGGGCTGCTTCACGCCGGTTTTCTGTGAGGCAGTGGTATCACTCCGGTCGAGCCGGCTTATTCATGCCGAAGCGTGGCTCTACCACAGTTAAAAGTCCTAGCTTAATGTCAAGGTAGGAAGCTAGGAGAGGTGATATCAGGTGGAGCAAAGTTATGATTGAATGGTGTCCTAGAAAAAGCAGACGAAGACCAGATAGTCCTATGTCGCGTTGGTTTGACGATATCGCCAAAATGCCGGGCTGATTATGATGATGTGATTATGTTTCTTAAGCCTTTCTGATATATGAAGGTTTCCTCACAATGTTTTTGATGATTACCGAGCTATTGGTGGAAATTTATCTACTTTTACATAGTATAAAGTTGGTTGCTGGGATTTAGGTATATAAAAAACATCCACCACTTCCGCGATGCAGTATATAGGTACCTGCGCTATACTCATTATTGTAGTTAATTTAATATATTTAAATAATAAACCTTCAGTGTGCACGATGCACTGCCTTAATAACACACTATTATTGCAATGTTCAGCTACATACACCGAACAAAAATTCACTTGCTTTTCTTGCAAAACTCATCAAAAATATAAGAGCCTGTTGATATCTGAATCGAAGCGTCTCTATAATTTTGATAAGTTAAATGATGCAAGATGCCGAAAATATTGTAGGTAATTGTTTTTAAATATACCTGTCTTAATAAAAGATATCAATCCAACACCACGTTTAGACGTAAGCCATAACTGAAACCGGCACTTTCGTTGACAGTGAAAAATTTCGTCAACACCTACCATCTCGAACGGAAAATTATCTTTAATACCAAGGATATACCTTAATTGAAAAAAGTTTATAAACAACTGTACCCGCTGATGTATGCGCATTTTGATGCGCCAAAATGCTTAAATGAGTATTAATTTAAAATTTTAATTTTCGCCGCGACAAAAACGAAATTGTACAAAATATTCAACACTTCATAACACAGTGGAAGGAGGCCTGTAGCGCTACCATGAGTTTACAGTGACAGAACTCGCTAGCGTCTGCGTAAAAAAAATGTATGAAAAAGTGTACAGCGCCTCTAGCGGTCACTTGAGAAACTAAAATCTGTAGTATCGAGTTGTCAAATTGAAACGTATTCGCTAGCGAGTAGCGTTTACGTAGCGCTACGAGTTGACATTGAAAACTGACATAACGTAAACTATTGCTCTGTCTCTTTCAAATGCATCACAATGAAAGAGACAAAGCGATAGTTTTCGATAGCTTTCTGCGTAAACAATAACGCACTCGCTATCGAGCTAACGCTAGCGAGGTTTACGTGTTCAATCAAAATCTATTCGACGCCCGTTTACTCGCTATCGACTGTAGTAACGTTACGTTACTTTTCGATGCCAACTCATGGTAGCGCTACTGATCGGGAAATGTTTATGTCCAAAATACTAAATGTCAGTGTCATGGCTGCACTGAAATAGTGCGCTGCCAACTGCGGAATACTAAAAACTTGCAAACTTAATTCGGCGGACAATTTATACTTTTTTCAACCATTAACATGCTGAGCGGTCGATTTATGTCTTTTTTTTCGCTATGTCTTAATTGGGCATTAATTTAAGGGTTAAATATCGATGGCCATTGTTCACGTAAGCTTTCCATGGGAACTGTACCATTGTTTTTTGAAAGTTCAACGCAGTTAACCTACAAAGTTATTATAGGGTTTAACGCCTTTTTCTTTTGATTTTCTACAAACTCTTTACTGAAATGTTCAAAAGTTTTAACTTGACCTTCGTCGTCCTTATTTATTATTAACAAGGACTAGAGAAATTTTTGTTAGTAATAACTAAATAAATTCGTACAACATCTCATACATTGACCGTTTCCGTAGTAAGTAGGGATATTAAATGTTACAGATAATTAGACAATAGAAAAATTTTAAGTCCTTAAATTCATATTGGCTTGCCTTCACGAGTCGGACACCTATTTCCGAACACACTATGTACATAATGTGTATGTAAAACATGCTTACTTTCTAAGGCTTGTTTAATTTATCTATTCTGTGCCAACCTTCAAAAGAAAAATTGTATTATGCGTTTTATTCCACGCTATCCGCTATCATAGCAGACTCACAAACATTGAATATTAGCAGACTTATTTAGGTCTAAGTTAAGTATAAAAATGTCCTAATCGGTAGTCAGCGGTGACGTAAGAGATATCGTGTGCTGAATGTTTCATCTGTGTGTTATTTTATCAACTTTCAAAGAAAAATTATACCTATTATGTGTTTTGATCCACGCTATCCGCTATCATAGTAGACTCATCCTTAGGTCTAAATAAAGTGTAAAAATGTCCCGAGCGGCTGTCAGCGGCGACGTAAGAGATGTCGTGCGCTGAATGTTTCATCTGTAGCGGTGCTCGATTCTTTTTACAGAGGCTCGTTTAATTTGTCTCTATTTGCCGCCGCGTGCCGCCACTGAGCCGCGGTCTGGTTATGGTCTACCATCCATTGGGATAGAATTGTTACAGTATTATAATAACTGCAGTATGTCTATCAAAAATAATAATTATCTATCCAATATCCATCTAAACTAAAGAGTGGCTAATTTACACCGTCTTAAAACAACTAGTAGTAGATACAGCTTCCCTTCATGTTAGATAGATATCTATATAGTTATTTTTTTTGCACCGAAATAGAATACATAAGTGAAACAATAGCAATAGTACAATGAGGTGGTGTTATCAATTTTATATGACTAATTAATAGATTTAACTTATTTAATTTATGCATGCTCTTGTTTTGTTTTTCTTTTCCTCATATTTAATTTTGTTAACTTTAATCATGTGTGTCTTATAATGATGCAAATCATCATCATCATGTCAGCCCACATCCACCCACTGCTGAGTATGGGCCTCTTCTTTATTACGCCACTCCCTACGGTCATCTGCCAGCATCATCCACTGTTTCCCCACCACCCTTACAATATCGTCGGACCAACGGGCAGGTGGTCTACCCACAAGACGTCTCCCCAATCTTGGCTGCCATTCAATAATGATGCAAATAAATGATTTATTTATCTATCTATCCCTCCAGTCTACCATCTCCATGGATGGGCGGCTACTAAAAATGTATTATACTTTTTGCGTTCGCTTTCATTTGATCGCGGCGCGGCGTCGTTTGCCCGGTCATTAATTAGGGAAATGTCCCTGCTTGTCTCATATAGCATTGCCTAGAAGACCGATGAAGGGCAAAAGAGCCGCGGCGAAAAAAAAAACCATGCGCAATTTGTAACCGCATCCAGGGCAATTTATGCTACCACTTTGATGTATTTCGTTTGCGACCGTTTTTCTAGATCGGTAATTGACGATTATTTGCACCGTCATGAATATTAACAGCTTAATTAATGTTCTGTATTGCTCGTAATAAATGGTTTATTACGAATCACGCAACGAAGATGGATTGTCTGGTTGGTGGTAATCGCTTTTTGATATCTAAGTAGGGAGTGACATCCGTTGTCGGCGGTCTATTGAAAAGTTTGCCGCCTTTATATCATCTCGTAAAGGAAACTTCTGTAAAAACTTTCATACCTTTCTTTGGCAGTCGGGTAAAAATACCTAGTTTTTTGTTTAAAATTATGCTTCCGGAGAACTTCAGTAATCGACATTGCCATTATGGTCACTTCACTGAAGTGCATGTGGGTTGGCTTTGTCTTTAAATTTGTTTATTTAAAATTTTACTGCACAAAACTTCATATAACGGGCGAACTTAATGCTAAGGCGTTCGCTACTAGACAACCTGTGACTCTACTGATGTTGCTGGTTTCTATGATGGCGGCGGCAATTTCTTACTTTCAGGTGTTCCGAATGCTCGTGAGCGTGACCTATCACATAAAAGAGCAGAAAAAAAAATTAAATAAGAGCCAAGTTCAAATTTTATCAAGCGTTGTTAGTTGAATTCATCGTCAAAAGAAGTAATATCTAAATGGGAACAAAGTTCAATGCTGAGACCTACTATTAGCTGAGACCGCTAAAACAAACCACGGCACTAAAACAACTCAAAACAAAAAGTGTCAAACTAAACAGAAGGAGCATAATGCAACTAATTATGTAATCAATAGGCCACCAATCCTACGCTCCCCAAATAACATTAACAGTCTAATTGATTGCACAAACTAGCCATCGACAGCTACTTAGGAAGGAAGGTAACACAAACATAATAATCTAGGCGCACGAAAGTGTGATTAGCCAAGTTTTGAAATATGTTTATCTTATCTTTTAATTATTTTATTTGTTTGGTATAAGCAATACGAGCAGCATCTACGTTGTGTTTTGTTGAGTGAGTGAGGGTACCTGGGGCTCAATTTTGGAGGAAAAGGTTAAATGGTTGAAAGCGCAATTGTAACTCTACTGGTGTCGCAAGTAGCTAAGGGCAATAACTAACAATCAGATGTTATGACAATACATGTTTTATCATATATAAATTGTCAAATACAGGTATTTCCTTCGTTATTACGGTTTTTAAACAATATCTTGTTAGAAGCCTAATCTTTAGGGAAAGTCAATAAAATTTACAACGCTACGCAATACAAAATATTTGTCCTAATTGAAATTAGGCGAAGACTTACTTTTTTTTGTATAAATTGTTATATGTATTTAATATTAAGATATATTTAATATTTTGCGTTATATATATTTAATATTAAGATATGAATAGTATTATGATTTCACACATTTTCAAAGATGCTCTTTTGGTCTTAAGAACTTGGCCCCAATTTTCACACCCACATTTCGGTGGTATTGTGTTAACACAAGATTTTAATTTATGTTGACACTCTGGATGTTTGCGGGTAAAAAGTCCCATATACGCGGGCCACACACGACGCCTCGATTAGGCCTGATGGCATGTATGGTGGGGTGTCACACGGTCCAACAAACATAACATGCATTAACAACATATTAATGTTGGTTCGAACAGGCTGTGACAGGACTAGCTGTAATAACGAGGCGGTGCCTCAGTTGATCCTATCAGTACTTTTTGCATATGAATTACTCAGTGAATTCAAATATTTGTGAACTAAATGGGAACAAACGGGAACAATGTTTTGATCGGAAATGCTTTTCCGATATTTAACTTGAATAAATAAATTTTTAGGCTACTCTTAGATAAGCATAGCCTATCTTTCTTATGTTCTTTTATTTAATTAAAAAGGTAGGTACTATATTACCTTAGGGCCAAAAACAAACTAGACGTGACGACCGAATCAGAGTATTAAGCTGAGAAAATTTAACATCTAATAATTAATCCAATTTAGTGCCATTGACACTAGAAGTGGAATCATCATCATAATCATCATCAGCAACCCACACTCGTCCACTGCTGGACATAGGTTTTCCCTAATGCACGCCACTGCTCCAGATTTTTGGCCACTCTCATCCAGCCCACACCAGCCAGCCTTCGAATGTCATCATCCCATCTTGTCGCAGGGCGTCCAACACTACGCTTACCGAGTCGCGGTCTCCACTCAAGGACATTACGGAAGAAGAGTAAATTATTGTAAATTGATCTTATGTTGTACAGTGTGTGTGGGCACTAAAATTACAGTTAAGAATATCAAGCATGGAATGATCCATGTGCTATTAAATAGAGGTCCTTTTTTGTCGCGCTTCTTCGATTTATTTCACGTACATCTAATAGGTAATGGCTTTAAGATGATACACATAAAATAATCTTGCTTTATTACCTTCGACATTGCGATCATCTTGGTGGTTGTAAAAAGTTTTTTAAGTAGATCATGTGCCTATGTAAATGTCGTAGTCATCTGGTTATAATAGCGATTTGATTGGATGACTAGCGCGTTTATTGAATAGCGACGTTTAATTTAATGACTAGGCCGAACGTTGAATGAATAAGCCTCACTTAACGTCCAACAAATTAGCGGATTGTAACATAGCCCTTTGTACATAGCGGACGTAAAATCAGTCAGGTGATCAGTGACAGCTACAGATCGAATAAAATAGTACTGTGTTGATATTTTATTTGCGAAAAAAATCCTATTAATGTGTGTTATTATGTCATGTCATATTTTATTTTGTCTAAAATTGGTTACCATTTAAGTTTCGGACTTATAAAACATTACTAAGTCAGCTTAATATATCCCATTCAACGGCTATGCTAAATAACGTTCAGTCAAGAAGTTGAACGTCATATTAAACAACTTGACGAGTTGTCGTTTAGTCATTCAATTAAACGTCGCCATTCAATGAACGCGCTCAATGAATGATGACTGCGACATAAATATAACCTTGTCTTTGAGTCCTACGATCTATATTATCCTATTAAATACAAAAAGCCTAAAATTTTGGAAATTCTCTTCTCTGCCATTGGAGGGAAGGGTGTTTTAACGGCTGACAACGCACTTTTGACTCCACTGGTCTTGTGATAGATGTTGCCCATAACCCCCTGTATTGTGAGTCAGGGTACCAGAGGCCCAATTGGGGGACAGGGGGTTAAAAGTTAGCAGCGCACTTGTGGCTCTACTGGTGTGCAGGTGTCTATGGGCGGTGACAAACGCTTAGCATCAGGTGATCCGTCTGCTTGTTTGTCACTTATTACATAAAAATCTGATCGAGCCGACCTATTCATACCTACCGAGTGGCTCTTCCACGGTTGGTGGTCTGCCACGGTTTGTAAAAAAAAACCTTTTTAACTACCAAAAAGGAGATCACCCCATAAAGTTGAGTTGAGTTCGGTCCAATTCTAATGACTCACTTCGCCGACAATAAACAAAACTTTGCAAAGCCGATATAAATCCGAGGCTTTCACCGCGTAACCTTTTTCGTTTTTCGTAAACCGAATGTGAGTTTAAATCTTTTCGAAAAAAAATTGTTTTAAATTTATGCGCGCGAACCGGCGTGTTTCGACAATGCGTGCGCGGTCCCGAAAACGCGAGTGTTAAGGTTCCGACTGTGACAAAAAATAATATATTTTCGGTATTTTCTGTACATTATCATACAATTATAAAAAAAATTGGTCTAATGGTGGTAAAACGCCCTGTTGGTCTAGTGGTTTAAGTACCGGGTCGTGATCTCGGGGTCCCGGGTTCGATTCCCGGGTCGAGCAAAAGTATGTTTCGAATTTTTCGAACATAGCTCGGGTTTGTGATCACCAATCCGCATTAGGCACGCGTGGTGATTAAGCCTAATCCCATCATAGTAGCGATAACTTGATTTCTATGATGGAGGCCTTTGCGCAGCAGTGGGACAGTATATAGGCCGATACTTTACTTTTTTTTTATAAAAAAAATACCGGCCAAGTGCAAATCGGAAATTTTTGAATTTCAGTTCTAAGTACGAGTGACCTTAACATTTTTTTAAACCAAACTCCAAGCGGTGTTGCGGGATTGAGTAAGTTTACTAGTAAAATAATAAATAAATAAAAGCATTTTCCTACTGATTCCGCTCCGGAAATGTAGTGTGCATTTTAATCCATACTAATATTATAAATGCGTAAGTAACTCTGTCTGTCTGTCTGTCTGTCTGTCTGTCTGTCTGTCTGTTACTCTTTCACGCCAAAACTACTGAACGGATTTAAATGAAATTTGGTATACAGATGATTCAGACCCTGAGAAAGGACATAGGCTACTTTTTATTGCGAAAAGGGGGTTGTAAGGGGTTAAATGGGGGGTGAAAAGTTACTTTTCCACGCGGACGAAGTCGCGGGCGGCCGCTAGTTTGTTAATAAAACAATTTCTTATGGCCTGATGTTTGTACGTACAGCCACACATCAAAGTATACAAAACTGTCAAATTTCTTCATTGGATTGTCATCTTACTATCAAACAGATTAAGCTGAATATCAATTGAGGAAATTTGACAGATTGTGGTAACCTGATGTGTGGCTGTCTGTACCTAATACAGTAGATATTTAATTGAACAAATCAACCTTTTTAAATTAAGTAATAGCTGTTCAACTTATTTTTTTTATTTACTCTTTTCTTGATTGCTAATCAAGACAATCCACTTGTTAACATAGGTACAGACAGCCACACATCAGGTTACCACAAACTGTCAAATTTCCTCAATTGATATTCAACTTAATGTGTGTGACAGTAAGATGAGAGTCCATTGAAGAAATTTGTAATTTTTTTATGCTTTGATGTGTTCTGTACATACTTATTCAATCACGTTTCTGCTACCTTGAATCACTTCTATTTCTATCACGTTTTTGTGATTTTAATTATGTTATATCGTCACCTTCAAATTGAAGTGCTAGCACAACTCTTACGCTTTGATTACAACGAATAGCCCAATTGCAGTCGTCCACTTAACTCGTGACTAGGGATGTGAAAACCCAATTAAACAAAACAAAATTTTTATATTGCAATAACTTAGTCTAATAATATTTGTGTCTGACGTTCCCTATGCTCATTTGCATGTGTTGGCCTATATCGCTCTCCCATAGCATGATTAAAGTCGACAAAAGTCACTAAAATAATCGATGTTTGCGTATAAATCGAACATATTATATGACCAGATAGTTAGTCCCTGATATTTGGTAGTAGGTAGTAAGGTAGGTAAAGATACGGTAAGGAGTATGCTTCTCTTGAAGGTAGATAGATATATAGATAGAAACTTTTCAATGACAAAATTTACAAATTAGTGCTCATTCTATTACTATGTTATCACTAATAGCGATCTCTTCCAGACAACTTCAGGGTAAAAGAAAAGTATAGCAAATTGAAAAGGGGTACAGAACCCATTTTAAAAACCGCTATTTTTTAACTTAGCAAACAAACTCAAACATCAAATAGTAGATAGAAAGCCTTATTACAATAACAACCAAAAACGATTATCTAATCGATTCTTATTGCCACTTAAAAATCGATTACAAATCTCTTTACCAGTCTCCCACTTAACTCGAGAGCATCATACGAAGTGAGTTACGAACTCACTCAAGTAATTTATTATGAAGTCGGTGATATTGTACGGTCGATATAGTTCGTATGATAAATACCATACGAATTGGGACATAGCCTCCGCTTACGACACAAGTGATTTATCTGTCTCGAGTATGAGATACTGTTTTTCGGTGATCTAGAAACGTTGATGACATGATGATATATTGAGGTTTCATTTTTGAGTGTACTGTACCTACTCTTATGATAAATAATAAATTCACACAACATCTCATACATTAACCTGACTCCGCACTATAAAATTTAAGCTCTTGTGTTACAGATATCAAACAACAGAGGTATTACTAATTTTTTACAGACACTGAACCAACACAAGAATATCACACGAATGTTTGTCCAGAGTGGGGATCGAATTCACCACCTTTGACATATGAGCTAGGGTCACTACCAAATTCGCCATGCTACCAGTCAATAGAAAAGTATATCTATACTATTTATAAAGAGATAACTTCTACAGAAAACGATAAGGGATAAGCCTTAAGCCTTACGTATAAACGTAAACCGAAAACACGAAACGCTTGCGCGATGTAATTGAGCACAGCGCCATCTATTAGTTCATTTCTGAATTACGGTCCCGAAGCGAAGTGAGAGCGGACCACTATTTATAATAATCTTGCCGAAAAAATATTTATATCAGAGGAGTTGCCTGTTGTCGACTCTTGAAAGTCACTACTTATATCATAATTGTCAAAAGTAGATAATGAAAAACAAAAACTCTAAGCTCACTATTGAGTGGAGTTTGCGTCAGAACTGTGAGGTGTCAAATACATACAATTCTGACGTAAACTCCATAAAACCTCTAAGTCATTTATACAGTTTTGGAGCGAACTCCACTCAAGAGTGAGTATAGAGTTTTTGATTTTGATCGTCTACTTTTGCTGTTGACTGTACTACTGCCGCATCTATTGTTTCCCTGCAATCATTGCAATATCGTCGGACCAAAAGACCGGTGGTCTACCCACAAGAACGTTGTCCCAATCTTGGCTGCCATTCGGTAAGCTTTATATTCCATAATGTGGAACGACGTCGCCGTGCACCGCCAGTCCGCTTGTGACCACGGCTGCTAAAACGCAGCCGAAACGTCAAGCAGAAAGTACGTCTATGATAATAGTAGTTATAATGCAACGCGAAATTAAAACGATTTTCTGTGAGGCACTGGTATCACTCCAGTCGAGCTCCCCATTTTGTACGCGTTGAATCCAAAGACAAGTTTACAAAACCAGATCTAGAAACGCTAAGAAAGTTTCTAAACATTAACTGTTTTACCTCACCTTTGTAAGCTAAGACGAGTCGACACAATGTAGAAACAGCAACCGAAGTGAAACGCTCGCGAAATCGAATTATTACAAATGCTGGGTAACTGGGCGCGCACGTACCCGACCCGGTGAAGACGTCCTCACGTTGAGACAAGGCCATGTTGTGGGGAAAAGCGGTTTACATACAAACTTTTTCTTCTTTATTTATTTTCATAGGCAACAGGTAACAACCTGTCAATCACAAGCTCAGATTCAGTAATCATAAGTGCTAGATTGTAACCTAAAAAGTAAACCGAAACACGAATCGCTAGCGCAATGTAATTGATGCCCAGCGCCATCTATTGGCTTATTTTATACTATGGTCCTACTCATAACTACGGTCCCGAAACGAAAGAAGGCGGGCCACCAGTAGGTAAATAAAGCGTTCGAAAAAGTTAGGATCACTTTTTTGGACAGCGCTGTCATTAGTACAGCTATCACTACATTTTTATTTCGACATTCGATTTGAATGTCGAATCGGTTCATGACAACCGCTGGTGTTGCAGGTGTCCATGGGCGGTGGAAATCTCTTACCATCAGGTGATCCGTCGGCTCTAGCAGACGAGCATAATCATAAAAAATAAGTTTAAGCAATAGATGGCAAATGAGGAGACGATAACCAGTGTGGAGTGGAGAAACCGAAGTGAAACGCTCGCGAAATCGAATTATTACAAATGCTGGGTAACTGGGCGCGCACGTACCCGACCCGGTGAAGACGTCCTCACGTTGAGACAAGGCCATGTTGTGGGGAAAAGCGGTTTACATACAAACTTTTTCTTCTACGAGTATCTATGTATATCTATAAAGAGACAACGTAAAGGCTTATAGGTAAACCGAAAACACGAATCGCCAAGCGCCTAGATGGCTTATTTTTTAACTACGGTCCCGAAACGAAAGAAAGCGGGCCACTAGTAGGTAAATAAAGCATTCGAAAAAGTTAGGATAATTTTTTTTGGACAGCGCTGTCATTAGTACAGCTATCACTACATTTTTATTTCGACATTCGATTTGAATGTCGTATCGGTTCATGCAACCGCTGGTGTTGCAGGTGTCCATGGGCGGTGGTAATCGCTTACCATCAGGTGATCCGTCGGCTCTAGCAGACGAGCATAATCATAAAAAAAAGTTTAAGCAATAGATGGCAAATGAGGAGACGATAACCAGTGTGGAGTGGAGCAACCGAAGTGAAACGCTCGCGAAATCGAATTATTACAAATGCTGGGTAACTGGGCGCGCACGTACCCGACCCGGTGAAGACGTCCTCACGTTGAGACAAGGCCATGTTGTGGGGAAAAGCGGTCTTCATACAAACTTTTTCTACGAGTATCTATATACGAGTAACTACGAGTATCTATATATATTTATAAAGAAGCAACATAAAGGCTTATAAAAGTAAAGTAAAGTATCAGCCTATATACTGTCCCACTGCAGGGCAAAGGCCTCCATCATAGAAGTCAAGTCATCGCTACTATGATGGGATTAGGCTTAATCACCACGCTTGCCTAATGCGGATTGGTGATCACAAACCCGAGCTATGTTAGACAAATTCGAAACATACTTTTGCTCGACCCGGAAATCGAACCCGGGACCCCGAGATCACGGCCCGATACTTAAACCACTAGACCAACGGGGCGTTTTAAAGGCTTATAGGTAAACCGAAAACACGAATCGCTAGCGCGATGTAATCGACGCCCAGCGCCATCTATTGGCTTATTTTTTAACTACGGTCCCGAAACGAAAGAAGGCGGGCCACTAGTACACAAAATAATTACACACAGAAGTTAGACTTTGACCTGATTTTGAATTTAGAAGAGTTCGTTGACATATGCTAGGGTTGTTGCCCGGCATGAGTACATAAGCGCGCGGCCTCTACCATAGACCTCGACAGTTTGACAATCTTATGTCATAAGTTAGGATTAATGTGGTCGAAAAGGCGTTTTTGCCCGTTAGTGCGCATGCGTGAGTACATGACATATTTTAGCTCTTAGTGGGCAGTCAGCCTTCTGTGTCAATATGTATTTTGTGATAAAGCTTTCGAAAAATTTAGGATTTTTTTTTGTACAGCGCTGTCATTAGTAGAGCTATCACTACATTTTATTTCGACATTAGATTTGAATGTCGTATCGGTTCATTAACCAACCAAATAAGTAAGACCTAAAAGCATTTTAAAAGGCATAAAACAATTGATTTTCCATTGTGTCTGTCTGCCTTACGACGTTAATGCTTATTTGATACTTGCTTTAAACCTTCCCCGCTCAGCTCATCACTAAGTGCGTACGCGCACATGATCACGTACAGAGTCGGGAGCGTTACAAATCATATAGGAGACAACGTCCTCAAAAGTGTGCCGACTCGCCCGCAACGTAGGCACCGTGCTAAAGGTCGGGCGTACTATAAAATAAATGTCGTCGGGCGTATGGAGATTTAGACTCAGCTTAGGGTGTATGGAGTTTTGTTAGTGTGAAATGTTTGGAAGCAATTTGAGTAGAAAAGTTTAGTAAAGTATCTGACTACGTGTCCCACTGCAGGGCAAAGGCCTCCATCATAGAAGTCAAGTCATCGCTACTATGATGACTTAATCACCGCGCTTACCTAATGGGGATTGGTAATCACAAAGCCGAGGTATTTTCAAAAAATTTAAAACTTATGCTTGACCTGGGAATCGCTCCTGAGACCCTGAGGATGTAGTTTAACAGTTTTGAACATTGAACTAATATTATAGCATAGTAGTTACAACTCACTGGTTTTTACTAAACCTATCTATCTGTATGTCGTTGGCGTCGGCGAAAGTCGGCGACGTTTCGTCTTCAATTTCGTCTAAATATTTTTTTAGACAAATTTCCAAAAATCATACAAACAGTCTTGTATCGTGCGTAAAGACACCTATGGTTTATTTTCGCAAACTGTAACTTAAAAATTTGGTAAGTCCCACGCGCCAAATTCTTTACCCACCTGCCTAATTAGTTCAAGCTATGCCCATCTTAACTTGAGGCTTGGCTCCGAAATGCTTGAGCATCTAAAAGACCGCCACAGAATCAACCAACAAGAAACCTTCAACTTTCCCATCTCTTCAACTTAAACAAGTCAACCGGCGCAATTTAAATTGTACCCACTTTCAGCGACAATGTAATTATATTTAATAATCTCTTTAAACCCTCTCGCTTGTGTAAACAATAATTGATGTAGTGTAATTAATTGTGAGATTTAACATGCTTGATTGATGACCCAAAATTCCTTGGCAGTGCTCCATTAAAACGCCATCGGGGACCAAATGGATGCGATTTTAAGCGATTTGTGCAATCCGCATTGTGCTCTCAATTGGAGTTTACGGTAATTTTTGCATAATAATTATTTTGATCTTCAATCTTGTCGACTTCGCCCAGCGAATTTCCATCGCTATCCAACAGCGTAATACAGCCAACATTTTGGGGACATTGCCTCAGGGGCCTATTCAGTTTAATTTTTTTTTGTTACTTTTTTAGCAACGCCCCGTTGGTCTAGTGGTTTAAGTACCGGGCCGTGATCTCGGGGTCCCGGGTTTGATTCCCGGGTTAAAGTATGTTACGAACTTTTCGAACATAGCTCGGGTTTGTAATCACCAATCCGCATTAGGCAAGCGTGGTGATTAAGCCTAATCCCATCATGGTAGTGATAACATGATTTCTATGATGGAGGCCTTTGCCCTGCAGTGGGACAGTATATAGGCTGATACTTTACTTTTTTAGCTTTCGTTTTCAGTTATCGTTTTTCCTTTCATTCGTCTTACTTCCGTCATCCAGTTAAGAATATAAATTTAAAACACAAAAAAATAAACTAAAATTAGAAATAAAACAAGAACAATAACGCCAAGAGTACTCAAGCGAGTGACCACGATATAACCCAAGATTTCCACTTTACTCAAACATCAATTTCTTGAAAACACTTCATGACCACAGGCTCATCTTCATAACGCAGCCTTTCATATAACCAGGTGGCTTATAAGGAAACCGTCCGGTAAATAATAAGAATATACCTGTCACATTCAAACCAAATAATTGCACAGACCGTGTGAGAGTGACAGTTTATAGATTTGGTAGAGAATTCCGTTTGTTAGAAGGCCTTTACGTGCATTTCAATACAAATGTTTCAGACAATAGCTCGTTTTAAAAACATATCTTTCGGAAGCGTTTGGAAAACTAAAACCGTTGGCATAAACTAGTTTCTATTAGTTGAATTTGGAATGTGTTAGATAGTTCACTCGAGTGAAAAGATTAATGCAGTTCATTCAAATGTTGAGAATTGCTGTCTTAATCTCAATCACGTATAAGTACCAGTCCTCTAGCTTAGACTGGCCGGATGGCGCAAAAGGTTGTCTTTGAATTGTGGCTCTACTAGTGTTGCATGTGTCTATGGGCGGCGGCAATCGCTTACCATCAGGTGATCTGTCTGCTCGTCTGTCACCTGTCACATATATAAAAAAAATTAACACTTGTTATGTCGGTAGATACAATGAGTGAACTATTGGTGAATTAGTACAGTTGAACTACTATTTGGGAACTACGCGAGTCTAGAGGAATGTTGCTATAAAACCGCGTGTATACGAGTTTGGTTGCTGACGGTACCGCGCATAAATAACGCATCATTGTTTGGTGTGTTCGCTCCGCATAGTGCACGTGTAGGGTCAGCAGATGTATTCACAATGGTTTAGGATTATAGACCTTAGCTAAGCATTTATATTAATTTAATTAAAATTTCATATGCATCATTTCACATTGATAAAGTAATTTCTTTCACTGACTTTTTAATAGTGGCACACTATATTGATTGTAAGCAAAAGGAGAGCCCAAGTTGCAATGGGGGCTATCGCCTGTGCGAAATCCGTAAGATAGCGTACTGTTAGAGCTCCAACGTCAACGTCATTGGTTTAGTTCAAATAATACAGTCTAGTGATATTTTGACATTCTCACATCAAAAATAACCAATCACCTTGTAGATGGAGCTCAATACTATAGAATGCCATCTAGCGGATTTGTTACACGCGATAACCCCCATTGCAACTTGGCGAGATGGTTTTTCACCCCTTATTCCCCTTAGATTTTAACTTAGAACCTTAGTATGTACATTACAGTTTTGTGTTTCGTTGAGTGGGTGAGAGTACCGGAGGCCCAATCGGGGGAAAGGGGGGTAAAAGGTTGACAGCGCACTTGTGACTTATGTTGCAAGTATCTATAGGCGGCGGCGATCGTTTACCATGAGGTGATCCGTCAGCTTATTTGCTACCTACCATGCACATTCAGACAAATTTAGGCTTTTTAATTTAATTGCAATTTTTTTTCTCCCGAAGAATTGTGCTCGTGCGGGTTCGATTCCCGCACCAACACAAATGTTTGTTGATGAAACAGATATTTGTGTTGGGTCTGGGTGTTTGTAGTACCTTCGTTGTTTCTGGTTTCCATAGCACAAGGGAAAACCTTAGTTTGGGGCCAGGACAATGTATGTGATGTTGTCTCAATTTATTTATTTATTTTTATTTATTTTCTGCTATCTGTACCTAACCTGCTACAGTAAGCTCTGAAACCAATAAAATCGACGGAGAAAGATCCAGTGGAGAATTGGTTTAACCGACTACGCTGGAAAGTGCTATTGTGTTGCGCAGATTTTGCTACGGCTTTGAACTTGCCAAGGCATATTGTATTTTATTGCTGTTTATTACGATCGTTCTGTCACGCTTTGTGATGTGACTAGGGATGTTCCGGATTCTCTGCCAATCATATAAGACTTTGTCGTATTTATACCTCGAGTACATTTTATGGAATTGATTATTTTAGTATTCTTGAGATAGAAGAGCCTTCTACGCTGGCCATTTAGATTTTAATCAGTACTACTGTATTATCTATCTGTATTTTATATATAATTTAAGTACATAATATTATTATTATCTACGAAAAGGAACCTATATCTCAAGATCTTAGCTTTTAATATTGACTTTTAGAATCTTGTCTATACTTTTTATATAGGATAAATTCTATTGTCATCTAAAATTTTATTTTAATACAAATCGAAAAGTCATAAGAATATGCAATCGAACACTCAGTGTGCATTTTTTTTGTATTTTTTATAGAACATCTATGCCTATCTACTAATTATAAAGACCTAACTTCTGTAGAGAACAACAAAGTTAATAATAGGTAAATTGGAAAAACGAAACACTTGCAACAATATAGGTATGTACTTATGTATTTAAGTATAATATTTGTGTTCCCTCTGCTGTTTGATATCTGCAACACAAGTGCTTAAGCTACATAATACGAAATCAGGGTCAATGTATGAGATGTTGTGTGAATTTGTTTATTTATAATAGCTGGAAGTGCTCTTAGCTAGATAAGATGATGGCCGCCAACACGAGATGGCAAATTCTGATATTTCACTTGATTCCCGTAATTTTTTTTTTTATACTAGAGGCGGCAAACGAGCAAGCGGGTCACCTGCTGGTAAGTAATCACCGATGCCCATGAACATCTGCGAGATCAGAGAGGTCGCTTTTAAGAATGAGTACGCTCATTTCTTTGTTTTATTGAGTAGTATAATGCATACATTATGACAACTTGGTTTTATAAAAATTCAATATTAGTTTTTACGATACGCATACCCTACAATTTATTTTTTTTATATTGAGGACAATCAAGATGACCCCACTCCGCCTGATGGTAAGCGGCTGTGAGATCCAAATATGAGATTGACAAGCGCAAAACATGTTGATGGCAACACAAAGTGGTAATTATTTTGGATGGCAACACTGTTGTGGTGGTCTCTGTGCTTTTTCGTCCGACGCCATTTAATTTTATCACCAAATCGTTCTTTAAATTACTAAGCATTACTAAATATTAAGATGTTATAGTGAATTACTTAATTAAACTACTTACGTAATAAAATAACTACAGTCCACTAAATCAAGGCTTTCAATTGCCCCTAATATCCATTGAGTCGGTTCTAATTATTGTTTTTTTTTTTTTTTTTTTTTTATTAGACTATAGGCCAACGCTTGACCACAATCGCACCTGATGGAAAGTATATATTTTGTTATTGTAATTTCTATGAGAAGTTCGCGGTAGGAGAACATCACTATTTTAGTTCCTAGGTGTTTATCAATGATGTTTATTTGTGAATTGTTTGATGTCTTAAGAGCGTTCTCGGCTAGTGCGGAATGTCATGTTTCGGTTTTGATTTGCAAAATTTCACTCACACATAAGCATGTGTTACTGTTTGCATAGAGTTGCCGCGTACGTTTTCTTTATAGTTAGACTGACAAATTTTGATCCTTTCGCTTTATAGCAAAGTAAATTACTGTATTGTTGTAAAATTAAATTGCAAGTTAAATAAAATAAAATAAATCCAACGTTGATTTATTGTTATTCTTTTGATTTTTTGATTTAAGAAAAATAAAAAAATAGGTATATCATTTAGATACCTACCTACCTTTTTTACTCAGGACAGGTAAGCAATTAAATACTTAAAGATATCATGTTTTGTTTAATAAATCATTTAATAAAAAAGAACATTATACATTATAAAACAGTTGTATTTATACATTATAAAACAGTTGCAAACCCTCAATTTGATCCCTTTCTGGGATCAATTCTTTAAGAAACAGCCCCAGAGGAAATGGACGTGGCAGAGCCCAGATACTATGACTAAAAATGAGATCGACTTCATAATATATATCGGACATTAAGCGAATATTCAGAGATGTCTCAGTGATCAATAGGTTTAAAACCGGAAGTGATCACCGACTTCTCAGAGGCACTTTGAATATCAATTTTAAGCTTGAACGTTCTCGGTTGATGAAGTCCACGCTCCGGCCAAATCTGCTCCAATCACTCGCTGGTTCCGATGCCTTCCAACTGAAATTGGAAAATCGATTCACTGCCTTGGAAACCACAATTGACGTATATATCGACGAAGAATTCGACCAAGTGGTGGAAATCCTTCGGGACGAGGGCACAAAGTTCTGTGAGTAGCAAGCGGTCTATACTCTGGATTTAATGGACAAGAGGCGGAAA
This sequence comes from Cnaphalocrocis medinalis, assembly GCA_014851415.1. Classification (NCBI taxonomy): domain Eukaryota; kingdom Metazoa; phylum Arthropoda; class Insecta; order Lepidoptera; family Crambidae; genus Cnaphalocrocis; species Cnaphalocrocis medinalis. The sequence goes on along the minus strand of CM026287.1, from coordinate 2,397,882 downwards.
GATCCATCAGTCACTTCGGCAGAACAACGGGCTCTAAATAAGTCCATCTCCAAGCTGTTAAGACGTGACCTCCGAAGCTCCAATTCACTCTCAATACAGAGAGCAATTGAGCAGAACCAGGGGGGTCCAAAGTCTTCGTACAACAGCTTGACAGGAGCCACCTGTCGAAGTTAACCAAAACAAATCGAGGAGTCGTCACATCAAAGCCAGAAACTTTTTGCCTTCTTTTACGCCATGCGACGGAGGATCTACCCGACATCAGCTTGGAGGAGATCGAGGCAGCTCTTGGACAACTTAAAAATGGAAAAGCCCCGGGAAAAGACGGAGTCACACCGAGCTTCTGAAAGTTGCCGGCAAGCCGGTGTTGAAGGAACTTTGACGTATATTTAACTCGGTTATTTTCTTCGGGAGAACTCCTAGGGCGTGGCCGCGGAGCTTGTTCGTATTGTTCTTCAAGAAAGGCGACAAAAACCTTACTGAAGAACTATCGACCAAAGTCACGTCTATAAGTTGTTCTCAAGAGTCATTTCGAATCGCCTTACACGAAGACTTGACGAAGCTCAACCTGCAGAGCAAGCCGGGTTCCGACGGTTTTAGCACCATAGACCATATTCACACAGTGAGACAGGTTATACAGAAGACCAAAGAATATAACCAGCCCCTGTGCATGGCATTTGTGGACTATGAAAAAGCTTTTAACTCCGTCGAGACCTGGTCTGTTCTCGAGGCCTTGCAGAGGTGCCAAGTCGATTGGCGATATCGACTTGGCACGAGGTGTTGAGGTGTCTGTATAACGTCGCTAATATGTCCGTAGTAATCCAAAATGGCCAAACCGAGCCTGTCCTGCTACGACGTGGTGTGAGACAAAGAGATGTTATATCTTCGAAACTCGTCTCCGCTGCGCTGCAGGACTTGTTCAAAACGCTAAACTGGAAAGAGCGCGGAATCAATATTAATGGCGGGTACATGTCACACCTACGATTCGCAGACGACATCGTCATCTTGACGGAAACCTTACATGGCCTACAGGCGAGCAGCCTGGCTGAATCTTCCAATCACTTCGATCTTCGGATGAACTTGGATAAAACCAAGGTCATTTTCAACGAGCTCGTTGATCCGGGACCGGTCGCTGTTAATGGAGTACCTCTCGAAATTGTCCAGGAATATGTCTATCTAAGATAAACGCTCCAATTAGGCAGAAACAACTTCGAGAGAGAAGCCAATAGAAGAATTCAGCTAGGCTGGGCAGCATTTGGTAGGCTTCGTCAAGTCTTCTCGTCATCCATCCCTCAAAGTCTTAAGTCGAAAGTCTTCGACCAGTGCGTCCTCGCGGTCATGACTTACGGTGCCGAGACGTGGACGTGGCTGGACTAATCCACCCGGTTCAAAGTCGCTCAAAAAGCTATGGAAAGGGCTATGCTCGGAGTATCTCTGAAGAACCGCATCAGAAATGATGTAATCCGACAGAGAACCTGAGTCACCGACATAGCCCACCGAATTAGCAAACTGAAGCGGCAGTGGGTTGGTCACATTAGCCGCAGAACTGACAACCGTTGGAGCCGTAAAGTCCTTGAGTGGAGACCGCGACTCGGTTAAGTGTTGGACGCCCTGCGACAAGATGGGATGATGACATTCGAAGGCTGGCTGGTGTGGGCTGGATGAGAGTGGCTGAAAATCGGGAGCAGTGGCGTGCATTAGAGGAGACCTATGTCCAGCATGTTGGAATACATCAAAAATAACTCAAACTCGTCCCATGCTAATCTGCACTTAATTGCATAGTAATAGAGTTCCTCTTGTTGCACTTGTTAATAAGGTTCATTTTACGAATACATATTTCGACCTTGAATCCTGAGGGATCACTCTGTTAGTAAGTCTTGAGATGTTAGTAAGTCTTGAGATGCCAGCGAGTCTTGTCGACTCGGCCGGTTCGTCTTGTGGAGTCTGTTGACTCAGATAGTTAGTCTTGCTCTGTCTGTGAGTCTTGTTACTCTGCTAACTGTACATTTGTAAACATGCGTACTCTCCTATAAAACGATTTAATAAAGATATCGTTTAGTACCAACAAATAAGTTTGTCATTGACTCCCAAAACCCAATACAGCAGTGGACGAGTGTGGGTTGCTGATGATGATGATGATGAAATTCTACTTTAAAATCATAGTCATGTTTCTGTAGTTTGCGATTCAACTATTTCCAATTCTTCGGTGGTATTCTCATGTATTTGACCTTCTCTTTTCTGCCTTTAGCAATAAACGTAATGAAATCATCGTAAAAGAAAAATGTGAATAGATTATGACCAGCTATGTCATTAAAAGTGGATTCGCGGTAACTTACGTTTTAGCTTCATTAGCTTTGGCCAAATTAAGTACCATAACTTTTCCTTTTCTTCCCCGAATAGCGCCTTTTATATCACATTTTATATTATTATGTAAAATGTAAAGAATATAATATATTAATCTATGGAAGTTACTAGAATTGCATTTCTTTACCTTCGTACTCACCAAAATTTTGTTTGGTTAAAACAAATTAATATTCTTAAAACAAAAAGTATCAATCCGTCTCAGTCGCGTCAAAAAATCTCCAATTTCAAATAAAATTTTACGTAGCACGCGGTGACCGGGAGCGACATAGGTCCTACCTCGGAAAGGCCTCGGCCGGCACTGAGCGCTGGTGCGATTCTGCGCCGATTATATAGTAGTACTAAATGATTCATAATAAAATAAAAAAACAAGTTATTAAAGTTAAAAAAATACCACGTTTTAAAGCGTAAATTTCTTCATTTATTAGGTTTAAAAAAAATCAAGAATACCTTTTATTTCATCCTAAACTAATACGTGTAATAACTCGAAAAATTACTAACAATGATACTTTTGAGTACACTTTTCTTGTATGAAAACTTACAGTAATCACTATTGTTTTGTAGCCATGCCCTAATATATGTTATTGTTCTTTTAATAGAAATATTGTCATAAGTTTGTCGTTTATAGTTTTACTATTATCGAGCATTTGCGTAGACCTTCGACCACAAGTTTCAAAAAGGGATTGTATTAAAACTGTTCTAACGAGAAAACTAAATGATCATTTGAAAATATTTTGAAATTATGCATTAGATTATGAAATCTGCAATAATTTGACATCAATATCTTATTTACAAACTGTATAGATTATCATTTTATTCTCCATCGGAAATCAATGATTTTGACTTAAGTGTGACTCTTACGGATAAACGCTCTTAAGGCCCGCTGCCTACCGCAGAGCGAACTTTTGGACAAAGTGTATTATTCCCGTTGAGCTTTATTAAGCTTTGAATGCGTGGGGTACTTTGGCTAACAAAGTCTTTATTATGAGAATAATTCAGTTGAAGTAGCTAAGTTTATGATGTAGATTAAATTATCACTGACTTAATTTCATAACTAAATATCTAACAAGCAACATGTTTATTGATTATAAATGACTATTCTGAAGCACGGGGGTACAAGACCACCAACTTCCAGACTGCGGGCTGATACTCAGAATTTCTGAAGAAAAAACTCAGGCATCAATAAGGAACTTTAAGCCGTTGGTTTTGCGCCCAATCCCTCTTCGCTCGAGTCACATAGATGTCCCATCGAATAAGAGGGTTAATAATGAGTGTGCATCTGTGTTTGCACAGTACACACTGGCTGATTGTTAAGATTGGCCTTCGACGGTGAATACCGGTAGGTTTTTTGTATACAAGTATCGAGTCTCTGAGGGACTGCCTTCAAATAACTCATCATATTAATGCTGCAAAAATGCCAATGGAATCTATATCTCACCGCAGAGCTAGAAACTAGCATCGCGATAACATCATAGTTTTGCATCAAAATAAGGTATAAGTATGATAACTTACTAAAATGGTTATAGCTATCTATTTTATCGTATCAACTTGTATCATCTTAGCTATATAAGCATAGGCGATGGTCTCCACTTTCCACAAGACTTCTCATTAGCCACGTAATAAAAAAACCTCAAAACGGTGAACCCGTAACTTCACCTCATTTTAGCACTTACATCGAACATAATTAGATGCCAAACGTCTAAAAACTAATCAGAAACCACAAAAAATACGCATGTTGAAATATGTATATATTCAAATGTCCCGGCTCGCCTCTAGGCATAATAAGATACATGTTTCAATTACACTTAAACTTATGGCTAAAGTATGATATAAACGCGAGCTGGGGCCCTTAACAGGATAACATATTAGTCTAGTTTATAAAAAAGACTAGATCCTAACCTAGGATTGGATGGTTCCACTTTGTACCGTTTGGTTTGAATCAGTCTTATGAAAATGCTAGTTCAATGCAAGAGCTGTCCAGGTTTAGGAATATTACAGATGCCTAGTTAAGTTATTTTTAAGGGTTCTTAGTAAAATTGCGATTTGACTGCATATAATCTCGTCTATATTTTATTTTTAACAATTATACAAAAACATTATATCTCTTTATAGACCCTGACAGTAATATCGCCCTTAATTTTGTAAAATATTGCAATACCTAGTAATAATTTTATTTAAGAAATACTATTTGATATATTCCACTCATAACGTTATAATTAATTAAGATTCTGCAAATATATCTGAATTTAAAATGAACAAATTGGCGACAATTTGTATGCAATATAGTAAAGAAAATATACCTATTATCGTGTATTATTTTCTTAAGTATCAGTCATATTTATCATTTTCTTAAATCAAATAATTATCTATGTTAAAAAATATTATTTCCAATAATCTAGCACAATTAAGACACTCTTAATGTTTACAAAATTCACTCCTAATTTCTATAATATTTAACACGTTTTTTAATGTACAATTGACTTTTCTATGGTCGAATAATAGAATGACCAAATACGTGAGTCATTGCTGTAACAAGCGTGACATATGAACATAGAATTAAATAACAGCTTAATGTTAAGCGCCAATCAACTTATAACATTTTGGCATTACGCAGTAGCAAACCAAATACGCTCGAGATAAAACACTTTCGACCCGGAAATATGATACAGGTGCATATTATTTTTAATTTCGTTATTAAGATTTTACATCCATGAGTTATGGTGTGACATTTAGTGAGGTTGCGGGCAAAGAGGCCGTCACGCTAGGGAAAGTATCTCGAACATAAAATATGGTTTGACCTGTGAACTTAATACACATTTTGTAAACCTACTCTTGCGTCACATGCGTTGAACATTTGTGGTTTTGTTCAATAAAAAGAGCGGCATAAATTTTACGTATCGTAAATTAAGCAAGCCTTTTGTTGTAAGGGGACAATTTGTCGTAAATTTATTTGCGTCGTAAATTAAGACAGTATCAAATAAAACATAATTTAATTCATAATGTGGGATTAGCAAATTTTTGATTATTTATTTATTTACGCATTTTTTGGTTTAGAATCTAATTCGTAAATTTTCTTTGCGTCATCTTTAGATGTTTACAACATAGTTTTTTATTGATAATTTACGGGCGGTTGCAGCTGTCTGTACTTTTATTTTATAAAAAAACTTGAGTGTGTCCATTTAACGAATCCTACTTAATATAAAATCTTAAGTGTGTCCAGTTAGCGAATCGTACTTTATATAAAATCTTAAGCGTATCCAATTGGCGAATCCTACTTTACTTATATAAAGACTTGAGTATGTCCAGGTGGCGAATCCTATATTTTTATAAAAATCTTGAGTGTGTCCAGCAGGCGAATCCTACTTGATATAAAATCTTAAGCGCAATGCAATCGACTAAGTAGCTTAAGCACTTGTGTTAAAGATATCAGACAACAAAGGAAACACAAATATAATTTTTAAATACATAAATATTTAACATCCAGACACTGAACAAACAAGTGTGTAACTTTTGGCGCAAGTGGCAGGGTCACTAACAAATCATCCGGTCAGTCCGGACCTATCTAAAAGAGCAAAGCGGAACACCTAAATCCCCTGTTATCAGATCTATTCCACGCATCCAGATCAGTCTGGGCAATAAATCAGTAGAGCCATATACAGCGCGCCCATGTACGGGGAATGGCGCGTGCGCGTTACACAATTAGCTGGCGAAAACTGGTGCTTTACCAGAGATAAAGAAAAGAAAACACTTTGGACTGATTTTCATTTAAGAAATACAAGGTGTAGATGTGGACACTTACATCCCTTTGACCAGGTCTTCGCTCCGTTGGTCTAAGACACAGGTCCCTCCACCAGCCCATGGTCCTTCCTACCGTCTCGGCATACGGACCGAATCTTAGGAGACGCTCACACTTAAGAGACGCTCACTAGTAATTTAAGTATATTACCCTTGTTTGCTTAGTCGCCATTTTTTTTTACCTTGGCTTGACACGCTCCCGCTTGTCTATATCGGGCCGTGATCTCGGGGTCCTGGGTTCGATTCCAGGATGGATCATAGAGTAGGTATGTTTCGAATTTTTCGAACACAACTCGGGTTTGTGATCACCAATCCGCATTAGGCAAGCGTGATGATTGAACCTAATCCCATAGTAGCGATGGCTTGATTTCTACGATGGAGACCTTTACCCTGCAGTGGGATAGTATACCCCCGTCACTTAGAACGAAACAAGTTTTTTTTTTATATTGCCATCCCATACATCTTGTTTTATCCTACTTTACTACGCAGTTGAAGTCACATACGGAAATAACACTTAAACGTTTTATCCATTTTTAGCAAGTTAATATTTTCCCGCGAATGATTCACAGTTGCACGTCCAAACTAAAGTTATGACATAGTTAACCCCGGTGGACTTATTTAAGTCTTGGTAATAATAAGTGGAACTATAGTAAGGCGGCAATATTGCAATGATTTCTGTCCGACTGACAAATAAAAAAGGTTTTTAACTACTCAATTAACTGAATCGTTAACGAGTCTTGGTTGGAGTTAAGTGTGAAACGGTTATAGTGCAAAGATTCTTCTCATTATTTTTCTTAGATATTTTCTTGAATAAGTTTAACGCCCCGTAGGTCTAGTGGTTTAAGTACGGGGTCAAAATCAGGTTATGAGAAAACTCGCACGGAAAAAACTGGCACGAGATATTCAAGATTTTTTTGCTAGTCACTGCTGTAACTTAACTTCACCAATATTTTTTGTTTAGTAGAGTTTAGACAGTATTATCATCACAAAAATATTGGTTAGGTTAGGTTAGAACAGTGACCAGCTAAAAAATCTTGAAATTCTCGTGCGAGTTCTTTTCGGGCGAGTTTTCCCCAAACCCCCAAAATCTTTGGGTCCCGGGTCGAGCAAAAGTATGTTCCGAATTTTTCGAACATATATCGAGTTTGTGATCACCAATCTGCATTAGGCAAGCGTGATTAAAAGTCTAATCCCAACATAGTAGCGATAAGGAAAGAGGTAAAAGGTCGGTAGCGCTTTAGCGACTCTACTAAGGTGGCAGGTGTATATGGGCGGGGGCTTATCGCTTACCATCAGGTGACCCATCTGTTCGTTTGCCACCTATCATATTGAAAAAGGGTTGCAGTAGTTTTCATTCTTATCTATACTAATTATAAAATGATAACTTCTATAGACAACGACAAGACCTATAGGTAAACCGAAAACACGAAACGCTTGCGCGATGTAATTGGACACAGCGCCATCTATTGGTTCATTTATGTATTACGGTCCCGAAGCGAAGTGAGAGCGGGCCACTAGTATACGTATAAAAGTTAATTTACAATGCAACGAGAAAATCTAAAAAAGTAAGAAAGAACCCTAACATAAAATTATTAAGTTGTAAAGTTAACAGAGTATACGCCCTGGGCATAGTTTGTCCTACAGACGTGTATGGCCGTAGTAAATATCATACAGCAAGTATTAATAGCTGTTGAGAAAATTGAATGGAACAGTGAATAAATTAGATCATTTGCATTTTAAGAAGTTTGAGAAAAATATTGTTGGTAAATCATGTAAGTTAGTTCTAAGGTAGTAGTAAAATAGTAGATTTTCAAAACTATTCACGAGTTAAAACTAAAATAAAACTATTATATATAGTTTTATATCTCTGCAGACATTGAAAAATCATATACCTAAAAACCGAAAATATGTAACATTAGCGCGATGCAATAGATACCAAGCGACATCTATTGGTACAAGTCGGAACTAAATTACGCCAAATGTCTTCAGTAGGTCCAAACAATTCTTGCCAAAGTGTGGCTCTTCCACGGCTAAGTCTTATTAGTGGAAAAAGTGCGTTTTTATTTACTAACCCATCGATTCTTACCAAAAACAAAAATGATCACTTCATGTTCTTACAATCGCAGGTCGCAATAAAAAAAGAATTCATCATAAACGTTTAGTTTTACACATCCCCTTAAAACCATAACTTTATTAACTCCACAGTGCTAGTTTAGCTAGTAGCTCGACATTACCTATGTAGGTACTCTACAGGGTGTATCTGTGAACATTTACATCCCTTTAACCACGTATTCTACCAACCTTTCTGAACAACATTTGTTCTGTGACTTTTGAAAATTCGCATAAAATATTTTCATCTTTCCATACAAGTCGATCACGTGACATGGTCATTTTGTATGGGGAGTCCAAAAATTTTTCGAAGAATTTGGAAAAATTGTTGAACAAAATGTTGTTCAGAATGGTTGATAGAATACGTGGTTAAAGGGATGTAAATGTTCACAGATACACCCTGTATAGGGCTAACACTGGCACAAAATAAATTGACACAGAACTATGTGACAAATAACGAAGAGCTCGACATTGGCAAAATTAACCGTGTCCTGAACACAATACAGGCCAATAAACAAAAAAACGTAGGGGGGTGTTTCTCTCATTTCGTGCAAAACACGTGTCCGTAACTTTTTTGGCGAATCTAAACAACTTAGGAGCCACAAAATATTTTTTATCGATAAGCATCTTACTTACCTATTACTGCCACGTTGAAGTGATATTATTCATGAGGAGTAACAGACTGAAAAAAATATTTTAGTGGCTGAAAATTCATTACCTTCAGTGTCTTTTTTGCGATGAGAGAGAAACAATAATTATTTTAAAATAAAGTACAGGATAGTCTGGCGTATTGTTATTTTAGGTAAGTCAAGTATCTAACAAGGGATTGTATTATGAATTTAAAAGTTGTAATATTGTTATAATTTAAGTACACTGTGACAAAAACATTTTGTCGCAATTTTTTTTTCATTTCCTTCAGCACGGCTTGAAATATCGAAAATCATTACGTATACGCATTGTAACTGGATCAAGCACCCCCTCCCACCTTCTCACTTGCCAGTCAGTCGGCCAGCAGCAACGAACGTCCTCCTACGGGCGGTAGTTTTTTTTGGGCGACTCGAAAAATATCGCCGAATTCGTGCTTCAACCAAATTCCAATCATTACCGACGACGGATTCTTAAAATAAGTAGATGTGTTTGTTTTATTCTTTTGGTCCTATTGCATCCGTAATGTGTATGTTTACAACCATTATTTATTATTATGCACGGTGATCGATTAATTGCTGTCTAAAATCAAAAATAGTTTAAAAAAATCATTTCCCTCACTTTCATTACCCATCGATTACCTTCAGAAATTAACGTGACGGTAATGAAACTTAATGAAGGTAATGAAACTTAAATGTAGGTAATGAATTTTATAAGTTTTTCTTTGCGATATTATCCTTAATACGTATATTTATGATTTGTTCTATAACACTTGAACTAACAGTTCACGTATTGAGGTCATTTTATTGCAGCACCATCAATAGGTTCATTGTAATCACTACTAAATATAGTACCACTAGCGGCCGCCCGCGACTTCGTCCGCGTGGAAAAATTTTCCCCGTTTTTTACACATTTACCGCTCTGTCTTTGCTCCTATTGGTCATAGCGTAATGTTATTTAGCCTATAGCCTTCCTCGATAAATGGACTATCCAACAAAAAAAGAATTATTCAAATCGCACCAGTAGTTTCGGAGATTAGCGCGTTCAAACAAACAAACAAACAAACAAACAAACAAACAAACTCTTCAGCTTTATTATATTAGTATAGATAATTTTCATTACCATCAGCAGTACAGAATTTCATCGGTCGATATCTTCGTACATAATGCGTATAATTATATATAAACTACATAAATAGTTTCTGTTTTTGATACAGATTCATAAAAAAAATCATAAAAAGGTCTTCATTTTTTTCTCTCAAATCTGCCCGTTTTGCACGAAATGAGAGAATCTACCAGGGCGCGTAGGCCAACGTGCTAGTCAGTATATGATTTAGATATTTTTAATTATAGATACTCGTATTATGTTTTTTTCCCTTTTGAACATAATATCTAACTCTGAATAAATGTAACTATAAATTATTAAAACGGGAATTAACGCGACGTTTATTTTTAAGTACATTGTAAGTACTTACTGCTTGACGTTTCGGCTACGTTACAGCAGCCGTGGTCACAAGCGAACTGGCGGTGCACGGCGTCGTCTGCTAGGGCCCGGCAGCGAATCTTCGGACACCCTCACATTTTGTGATATTAAATCGCCACTAGTTGTAATGTCAGTGAAGCTACTCCGACACACTACACTAACCGTATCGGTGTTTGTTTGCGTTGCTAACGGCCTAGCACGGGGTTTGCACTTGTTAATAACTGGATTCCACGTAGATGATATTTTAAATCCGTCCTCCCGATTGAAAGTATTATACTTCTTAATTTCAATCGCTTCACGCACCATCCTGGTATGATAATGACGATCGGTGGAGAGGATTTTCGGGTCATGCAGTTCCATCCAGTGATTAACTCCCATTTCCAATAGATGTTCAGCTATGGCCGATTTATTCGCCTGTCGATTTTTAATAGCTGCGATATGTTCCTTGACACGTTCCGCAATAGTCCGCTTCGTTTGTCCAATGTAAGAACTACCGCAACTACAATCGATTTTATAGACACCCGGAGTCTGGAACGGTATAACATCTTTTGGTGACCGCAGTTGTTTAGATATTTGACATAACGGAGTATATACAGTCTTAATGGAGAACTTCTTCAGTACTGTTCCAATTTTATCCGTTATGCCTTTAATATAGGGTAAAAACGCTGCCTGGCGGTTCACCTCTGGATGTCTTTCCTTCCTCTTTTGCCTTCTCAACAACTTCGGCATATTATATCCATTTCGTCGAAGTACCTCCTGAACATGCGCAAGCTCGGACTGGAGATGTTCAGGGTCGCAGAGGTTATGAGCTCTATTAGTCAACGATGATATAACCGCTTGCAAATGCCGAGGATGATGATGCGAGGAGGCGTGTAGGTATCGGTCCGTATGCGTGGGTTTCCGGTAAACAGCATGTGAAAGTGTACCGTCTTCTTTTACTCTAATCTGCACATCCAGGAATGCCAATGATCAAATTACCTTTTATTCAGAGAACAGTTTTACCTCCAGATCGATGGAGTTGCAATGGGTAGCCCACTCGCACCGGTCATTGCAAATATCTGGATGGAGCATTTTGAAAACACAGCACTAGCCACTGGACCTCAAACTGTAAAACTCTGGAAGAGGTACGTTGATGATGTATTCTGTATTATCAATGGTGGTCAGCAGGAAGTCGAACAATATTTGGTACACTTAAATTCGATCCACCCGAAAATAAAGTTTACCTACGAAATGGAAAGGGACCGATCATTGGCATTCCTGGATGTGCAGATTAGAGTAAAAGAAGACGGTACACTTTCACATGCTGTTTACCGGAAACCCACGCATACGGACCGATACCTACACGCCTCCTCGCATCATCATCCTCGGCATTTGCAAGCGGTTATATCATCGTTGACTAATAGAGCTCATAACCTCTGCGACCCTGAACATCTCCAGTCCGAGCTTGCGCATGTTCAGGAGGTACTTCGACGAAATGGATATAATATGCCGAAGTTGTTGAGAAGGCAAAAGAGGAAGGAAAGACATCCAGAGGTGAACCGCCAGGCAGCGTTTTTACCCTATATTAAAGGCATAACGGATAAAATTGGAACAGTACTGAAGAAGTTCTCCATTAAGACTGTATATACTCCGTTATGTCAAATATCTAAACAACTGCGGTCACCAAAAGATGTTATACCGTTCCAGACTCCGGGTGTCTATAAAATCGATTGTAGTTGCGGTAGTTCTTACATTGGACAAACGAAGCGGGACTATTGCGGAACGTGTCAAGGAACATATCGCAGCTATTAAAAATCGACAGGCGAATAAATCGGCCATAGCTGAACATCTATGGAAATGGGAGTTAATCACTGGATGGAACTGCATGACCCGAAAAATCCTCTCCACCGATTCGTCATTATCATACCAGGATGGTGCGTGAAGCGATTGAAATTAAGAAGTATAATACTTTCAATCGGGAGGACGGATTTAAAATATCATCTACGTGGAATCCAGTTATTAACAAGTGCAAACCCCGTGCTAGGCCGTTAGCAACGCAAACAAACACCGATACGGTTAGTGTAGTGTGTCGGAGTAGCTTCACTGACATTACAACTAGTGGCGATTTAATATCACAAAATGTGAGGGTGTCCGAAGATTCGCTGCCGGGCCCTAGCAGACGACGCCGTGCACCGCCAGTTCGCTTGTGACCACGGCTGCTGTAACGTAGCCGAAACGTCAAGCAGTAAGTACTTACAATGTACTTAAAAATAAACGTCGCGTTAATTCCCGTTTTAATAATTTATAGTTACAATGCAACGCGAGAATCTAAAAAACTATTCTGAATAAATGTTTCAGCTAACAGTTATGAATTCTGGTAAGTCTAAGCCGTACCAATTAAGAAATACGAAATAATAAGAAAAGAGCATAAGTACATAGTAGGTAAGGTGAAAATATCGGATGTAGAAAGTCGGATATTACACGCACTACCTACTAATCGTTCTATTATTACTCCTAACCGAATATCGGTCGGGTCAAATTTCTATTCAAACATCGTGCAAAACCTTACTAGAATCATGCTACTGGCTATTTTTATCCTTTTTTACACTTCCCTTATAGTCTTATCTTTATTAACACTGTGAAAATCGTAAAATACGCCGAAATTATACATTTAACGATTTTATGTTAAGCTTCGACGTTAACGGCGGGTTTAACACTCCTGACAAATCTTTATATGTTAATACTGTATTGTTTTACTTCACTTTTAAAAGTATTAAGAAATGGATATAAAAATTCTTGTTCACTGTTTTTACGGTGTCATGTTGGTGTCTTTTATTGATATTGTACCTCGTTTTCATTTTTGAATGGCGTTATGATCTCTTTGGATGCAAAAATACGATTTTACATCCTTGTAACTTGGTAAGCATAGTAATGACTCTTAAATGTTTTTACACGTTCTTAAAAGGGCGGGAAGGAATCCGCACTGCTTCTGGTGGCTGATGTCTATGGGCGGCGGTGATCACTTACTATTAGATGACTGGCTTGCTCATTTGCCTTCATACTAATGCACTTGTTTAATGTTGACTATGCGGAACAGCTGACGATATTAACTGGGACGTTCTCCAGCACATACAGGCTCGAGTCAATTTTGAAAAGTCTCTTTCGTAAATTGACGGGATCGCAACTTGGATCTTGCGGCTTGCAGTTTTTAACAGTAATCCCTATTAAAATATAAACTCACGTGAAATAGCTCTTGCACTGTGTTTCGTCGAGTGAGTGAGGATACCGGAGGCCCAATTTGGGGAAAAAGGAAAAAGGCTGCCGTGATGGTTTTCCCTGGGAAAACAAAAAAAACGCCTTTGATCACTAATTCTCCGCCAGTTGAGACACTCAGTGTCAAGCTCTTCCCAATTTGATATCGGGATGCGTAACGCATTCATGCCCCACTTCACACAATACTTCCATCTCAATTTGTCTGCCGACTGATTTCTTTGCGCAAGTTACCTCTTCCGATAGAGTTCGCCTTGGTAAACTATGTATCAGATAAAACATCATTAAATTCACATAACTACTTTAAAGTAATAAAAAATGAACTAGTAGCAGCATTGATTGCCTAATTAACATCGCGTTATACACAGCCCCGGGCAGCACTAGCATAAAACAATATTTATTAAAAGGCATTACTCTATCAGCTACTGGCATCAATTAAAGCGAGAATTGCCCGGGGCCTACGAACCAACTACTGTTTATTAATATTTTATGACGTAGATTTTCTCACTGTAATGTCTTTTATGAATTTTGTAAAAAAAATCTGTGACAGCAAGTAGTCTATAAATTGGCGATTTTGTTTTTAGTATTGACTAGTGGCCCCACTCGAATCTCATATTGCTTCGGGACATTAGTTCCGCTTTGTACTAACAGATAGCGCTCGTGATTTGGCGTTTTGTTTGTATATACCTAAGGTTTTGGCGATGCTTTCTGAATTTGCTGCTGTGCTTCGCCGCGTGAGTGAGGGTACCGGAGGCCCACCCGGCGGGAAGGGGATAAAAGGTTGGCAGCGCACTTGTAACTCCACTGGTGTTGTAGTGTCCATGAGCGGCGGCAATTGCTTACCATCAGGTGATCCGCCTGCTCGTCTGCTACCTAACACATAAAAAAAATATTACCCCTTCATGAATTTGTATTAGCAGACAATTAATTTTATTATCTGATAGTCTTCCAATCAGTCAGATTGGAGATCGATGGGGGAGGCCTATGTTCAGCAGTGGACGTCCTATGGCTGAATGATGATGATGATGATCTGATAGTAAGCGATTACAGCCGCTCATAAACACACAACACCATTGAAGTTATCTGCGCTTCTACCTTTTAATTCTCCTTCCCGCACCACGATTGTAATTTAAGTATGATATTACCCTTGTTTGCTTAGTCGCATTTTTTTTTATCTTGGCTTGACACGCTCCCGCTTGTCTATATCTGGGCCTCTGATAATCTCAACCACACAAATCTCTTCTTTAAAATTTTCACACCAACTATCAATAACAGAAGTTCAATTAGACATGCTTTACAACTCTAGATCAGATTTTACTATTGGCCATTTAAATGTGAATACGCGCAGCCCGGTTCCCACACCGCGTAGCAAGCGCAAGCGGCGGTGTTTATATTTGATTGGATTGCTCCTGCGCACGCTACGGAGCAAATATTGAGCTCGAGTGGCTCAAATAAACGCATTTGCATGCCTAAAGAAAGTGTTTTATAGCTTTATTTATTGGAGATTTTGTTGGACCTTTGAGGTTTGTTTGATGGGAATTTTCAGAGATTTTGAGTTTTAGAGTTCAATTACTTTCAACTTGTAGGTGATTGATCAATTGATAAAGCCGTTATTGTTACGACATGATTATTTTTCTGTTAATTTATCATCTCATCAGCGTATTGTAGTATTCCTAGTACCTAATTATACAGAACGAGCTTATAGGTAAAAATACGTTAAAAACAAGTCTATGATATAGCCCGAAAATCCGATATTATAATTGCATCACACCGGTCTATCTTTCAAAATATAACATCTCTGTTATCACTCTGTCGGTAGCAGCCTAAACAAAAAAAAATTTACGTGTTGGAATAAGATGTATAAGTTTTGGATTGATTTTATCGTTATCATAATGCTAGTTACTATCAATTATTCTGAAAATCAATAATTTTAAGTTTATAGTTTATAACAGAAACTGATTAGGACCAATTCGATGCCACTGTGCAATTTGCACAAAAAAAAACAGAATTAAACCTTTAAAAAATGTGACACCCCACTGAGACTTATGCAAATGTTCCGGGCAAAATTTCGCAATGGAAAATTGCTTGTAGTATTTATGGCTCAATTTCGGGCAGGGGACAATGCGGCGGATTCCACAGAGCTCGCCACGCAGTCATTTGTGGTATGGAGGCACAGTGTTTCGTGGGACAACTGCCGGTTTAATTGCACAGTTGATTTTTTAGGTTCCGTCGAGGAAGGCGGAAAAGCCTTACAGTAAACAATACATTTATGTGCGACTAACTAAAACGTCGAATTGAATTCTGAACCATACATTTTCGGGCAAAACCAGAGGTAGATTGTCACGGTGCGACTTTCTCGTACGCGGCCACCACTCAAGGACCTTTCCGCCCCAACGGCCGTCTATTCTCATCGCTGTGTTATATAATGTTTTCTTTTTAATTTTACTGTTTTCTATGAATAGCCGCTTATTTCAATACCAGATACTTCTCAACAAGACTCTTGATGCATTTTTTTAACTGAATTCATGTACTGAACCTAAGCGACACTAAAATTTGCAGAATGTGTAACGATGCAGATAAAACCTCTATACACATAATCACCGAAAGTGACTGATGCGCAAACGCCGATCTTCTGTGAGGCCGTGGTATCCCATTCATGACAAATCGTGACTCTCCCATGGTAAGCGAATTTCAAAAACCTAAAAATTTGTTATAGAATTTTCCATTTCAATTTTCGCCGTCTATGGCGTAACTTTTGACTCATTTTTTTAAAGTCATGTACTGAACCTTTGAATTACACCGCCAATTCGCATCCAACTGCACTTTTTTCCCCGCAAACCGTTGCGATGCGCCGCTTATGCGAGCGCATTTGTTATTTACGAGGCTGCTTTTCGGCTGTCGCCTTGTATGGGAGATGACGGTTCGACGCCGTGTTTTTGTCCAGCAAGTGACGCATTGGGAGCATTAGGTTAGTGTTGTTTGCAAATTAAGTATTGTCACCTGGGAATTAAGGGACGGGCTTTCTACTCATTTTAATTTAAGATTCGCCTTTTTACTTATATAGGAACACTTTTCGCAAAAGAAGATCTTATGAGATTACTTTTTAATCAGTGAGCTATATTTTTTTTGAGAAATTTACATAAATATCGGTAGGTACATTTGTTTTCATCCGTAACTCTTAAATGGTGGTTATACACCTATGTACTTACGTTACTTATGTTTTACACAGTAAACACACAGTCAATCTAAAGGTGTATCTAATTATGTTAAGCGGCTACTTAATATTTTTGAACATAGTTTAAAATCAGCCAAGTGTAAATCAAATTCGATCACACGCGACGGAATCCATGACATTGTATTTAAACAACATTATATACTTTAAATTGAATAATTAATTAAGTATTCTGTAAAGATATCTATCGTTATTTTTTGCCGTTGAAATATTGTAATTATTTTGAAATATTAAATATTTTTACCTTTAGTGTACCATTATCGTTACCTTTGTATAAAGAGCTCTAAGAACCAACTATTTAAAACATTACGCATTTATTAATATACGCAATTATTATGCATGAATATTTAATACTAGATCTCTTACTTAACCTTACCTTGAACAATACAGTCAACATAAAAATTGGCATCGTTTAAAACGCGAACTTTCAAAATGTTAAAACAAAAAGCGCCCGACGACATTCCTACTTACAACTCTCTCTATAAACACATGCGAGTATAATCGTCGATCGGCAATCGAATGATTCATTTAATCGAGTAAACTCGACTCAACTCGCCAGGACCGAATGATTTATTACTGTGACACGTGTTTTTTGTGCCGTCAAGTATGCTCGCGGAAACAATTTTGAATCATTTATGCCGACCGCCCGAACGTGAGCCAAATATGGACTCAAGATGACCTGCCGTCGCGCCCGGTTTTCGACTGTTTCACCTTAATTTTTGAGAAAAATTAACGCTCCGAATTTTTTTCGCAATTTTTTTCTACGCTAAACGCAAAGAAATTGACATTGACAGCGTTTTGTTTTTAATGAAATTTTTGGTTTTCCGATTTTTGAGATGTGCGTGTTTAATTTTCAATTTAAAAGGATGCCAGTGTTAAAAAAGATAATGAGCCTTTGCAACGTATAACCTGTTAAGAGCTGATGTTGAGTTTAAAAAATCGTTGGGCTGAAGACAAATTGCCGATAAAAATTCCCGAAAGCGCAGGCCGCTACCGAAAGGTTCTGTCGAAACACTTATTAATTTTCATGAGTGTAGCGGGCTTGCTCTAATTTTTTTGTCTGGTGCGCGAGCGCATCGACTCACAGTGGCGTTCGTTCCTCGTAAAGTTTTATAGCACCTGTCAGTCGGAGGCGTAGCATAGAGATGCGACTTTCTAAATGAAATATCAATTGATAGGTATTCGATTTCTTTCTTAGACATAATAATTGATTTAAATAAATATTTTTTAGAATTTAGACAGCTTGTTTGGGTAGCCGTCTTTTGACTTTTATTAATTGTGCTGAATTTAAAATATTAGGTAAAGCGAAAATCTCTACGAAGCCTACTCGATAATTTTTTTGGACTATTTCGAGCAGGACACAAAATCTTTTTACTCTCAAAATTACTCAAAAGTGGTTACAGAACATACAGAACTAAAATACATGATAAGTTTTAACAAATACGCATTTAAATGTAAACAATATAGATCTATTTATACATCGTGTCCGACAAAAGGTGGACCGACGATCTAGTTAGTGCAGGTCGGAGTCCCTTGGATGCGAGTGGCACAGGACCGATCTATGTGGAAAAACATTGGGGGAGGTCTATGTCCAGCCGTGGACGTCTATTAGCTGAAATAATGATGATATTGTGTCCATCAAAAGCTACCATCTTAAAAGTTCTTTATTTAAAAATGTTTCAATCGATTTCCGAAAACTTATCGATAACATTTTCACATCACTCAGCATCCTCGGAAGATTGCCCTGAGTTATGGCAGGCATGTCCTCAGTAGGCCATGTATGATGAGGTTTATGAGCCTCACGGGGAGGCAAATTGAGCTGGAATGGGAGCTGATCGCAGTTATAGGTGCTTCTCATAAAATGCAGCTGGGATTTTCACGGCAAGATGTTCGGACATTATTCGCACCACCTCACTGGAATACGATAGCGGGTACCACTCGATTCGACCTTTTGGTCGAATAGTAATGTAAAGGAATTAAAACGGGAAAAGAGTATATTTACTACCAGCACCAAAGTGTTAGATGTTCCAGGTAAGAGAAATTGCGTGAAAGAGACGACATTATAATTCTAAGCGCTAGAATTTTAGTTTTATTGCTATGACTTGTCGTTACGAGTAAAACTTGGACCTGAATTTTACTTTTATCCACAGTTTTAAGTGTGTGGTTCTTGGTTTCTCGGCAAACACTATACTTACTTTTAATTAAATTATTTTGCAATATATTTTGGTCTGTTTTTGTCTTCAATTTAGAAATTTGAAGGGTAAATAATTAAAATACTACCTACTTACATCCCATACTGAAAGCGTTCGGAAAAGCCGTGTCAGCAACGCTGATGTTAGTAGTTTTACAGCTGTTGATATGAGGTGGAAAATAAAATGTAATTAAATTAAAAAAAAGTAAAGTATCAGCTATTTATGTCCCGACTGCCAGGGCAAAGGATCCATCATGAAATCAGTTATCACCACTAGTGGTATAGGCTTAATCACAACGCTGCCTGTGCGGATTGGTATAAACCGCGAGTTAAAAATTCGAAACATAAATTGTTCACCGGGATTGAACCCGTGATCCCGAGATCACGGAACACTTAAATGACTAGGCAATGGGGCGTTATATTATGCTCTGATATTGTTAAACTGTGTATTACCAGTACCACTTAAATTGATTTCATTGTTATTACTATATACGAACCTTTGCTACTCACGCGGTTCTTTTGCGAAACTTTAGTGACTGCCGCCAACGCATTTCCCTCACTTAAAAAAGGTACCACAATCCTCATACTTGGAATCGCATGTTTATGTTACGTGAAAGCAAGCACCGCTAAAGTGCATCGGCTAATTTCGGCGCAGACGCAAATATTTTATCTGCATCGGTGGCTGTTCCCAAAATCATTGTTGTGCGTTCAGCAATATCATCAGCATAATGCGGTGAAGGTACTGTTGGCTGGAAAAGTGTTTTTTTTTTATAATAGTGGCTCAGAAAATTGGCTCACCTCAGCCTGATGATAAGAACTGTGGGAGAGCCACGCTTCGGCATGAATGGGCCGGCTCGACCGGAGTGATACCACTGCCTCACAGAAAACCGGCGTGAAGCAGCCCCTGTGCTGTGTTTCGCCGAGTGAGTGAGGGTACCGGTGGCCCACTCGGGGGAAGGGGATAAAAGGTTGGCAGCGCACTTGTAACTCCACTGGTGTTGCAAGTGTCCATGGGTGGCGGCAATTGCTTACCATCAGGTGATCCGCCTGCTCGCCTGCTACCTATCACATAACAAAAGCATGAGGAGAGCTCTCGTTGCAGTTTCACATCGACACTGCCATACTGGCCCGCGAGATGCTTCTTCACGCTTCGTTTGAAGGAGTCCATATTGTAGGACAGAGGAAACACATGGAATGGCAACGAGTTTCACAGTTTAATGGTGCGGCAGAGATATGAGCTGCTAAACTTTTTATAGACATAGTTTGAGTTATAGACTTCCTAAATAAGACCAAAATCTGACCTTTCTAAATGAAGGCCGCTGCCATAAAATTCCATAATTATAAGTTAGTAGTTTCTGAAATGTTTAATTTGAGTTAGACCAATATGCAGTCATTTCGGGGTCCCGGATTCAATTTCCGGGTCGAGCAACAAGTTTCCTTCGAATTTTCCGACCATAGCTTGGGTTTGTGATTACCAATCCGCTTAAGCAAGCGTGGTGATTGAACCTAATCCCATTGTCCCATCCATAAGCCCAATGCCATCACAGTAACGATGACTTTATTTCTATGATGGAGCCCTTTGCCCTGCAGTGGGATATACTGGCTGACACTTTACTTTAACTTCATCAGGTTCCCAAACTCCATAGTCCGCGACTGTACTGATCCGCTGTCATTTTTTCCCCACAAATCATGAGCGAAATTGATGACCCGCAGTCATCAGATAACGCTAACAAGCGGTAGCAGATCTGCGCGTGCGATTGTAGCAGGTCGCATGTACTGACGTGCCGTCCCACTGATCTGAGTTTAGGTGCGGCTTGCATCCGGACGAAATTCCCTTCTACACAGGCTAACATGAAAAGTGAGATGGCATTCAGTAGGTAAGAAAAGAGAAGAAGTAGATTCAAAGTCGCTCAAAGAGCTATGGAAAGGGCTATGCTCGGAGTATCTTTGAAGGACCGCATCAGAAATGATGTAATTAGACAGAGAACCAGAGTCACCGACATAGCCCACCGAATTAGCAAACTGAAGTGGCAGTGGGCTGGTCACATTAGCCGCAGAACTGACAACCGTTGGAGCCATAAAGTCCTTGAGTGGTGACTGCGACTCGGTAAACGTAGTGTTGGACGCCCTGCTACAAGATGGGATGACGACATTCGAAGGCTGGCTGGAATGAGCTGGATGAGAGTGGCCGAAAATCGGGAGCGGTGGCGTGCATTAGGGAGATCTATGTCCAGCAGTAGACGAGTGTGGGTTGCTGATGATGATGATGAATGGGCTAGCTCGACCGGGTGATACCACGGCCTCATAGAAGACCAACGAGAAGCAGCGTGGTGATTAAGCCTAATCCCACCACAGTAGCGACGATTTCTACGATGCAGGCCTTTGCCCTGCAGTGGGACAATATATAGCGATGACTTTATTTCTATGATGGATGCCTTTACCCTGCAGTGGGACAGTATTATAAGATAAAGTATCAACGTTACTTTTTAACCAGTAGTTCAGTTTCACTACGGATTAAAAAAATTACTCTTAGTGTGATAGATAATAATTTAACTAAAGTAAATCAATGTTAAAAATACTTTATAGATTAGTGGCTAAAAATCTCAGCAAAGAACAAAGAATGAAGGTCTTTTACACCAACCTTTAAAACGGGAACATTCAACTCATTACTCCACTTAGGCACGCACGATTAATCTCTTAAGGCCGGACCGGTCCGGGTTCGAGTCCGGGCCCGTACAAATTGACATAAACGCCGACGAAATGCAATGTAAAAAGTAAATCATCGTGCAATTAGCTGATTAATTGTTTAATTAATTGTGCTCATGTTGGCGACATTGCGTCCGGTTTGGTAGATTTTTTTATTTATAATTCGGTCTTGTTACGGTTGGTTTGGTTTGAGTTAGGCAGCTTATGCGATTTTTGTGGGTTTGATTACCACCCTGGACAAACATTCGTGTGATGAACACTTGTGTTTGGTCTGCATGTAATATATGTACTTACATATTTAAGTATTATATTTGTGATCCTCTGTTGTGTTATATTATATTATCTGTAACATAAGTCCTTAAGCTACGTAGATGGAGTCAAGTCAATTTGATGTTGTGTGAATATATTTCGCCGATTTCTTTATTGGTACTATTGGTATTGGCAATACTATAGATATCCTGAATAGTTTTATCGTTATAAACGAGCAAGCGGATCACTTGATATAAATGAAAATCTGCGAAATCAGAGCGGTCGCTGATACGAGTACGGCCTGTTACAATAGAGTACGATTTTATCTTTATGGGCCTAAGCTTGTAGCCGTCGGGAAATACTGCTGATACCGAACCGTTCTATAAAACTTTGCTGACATTTTCGCGAGTAACAACTCATAAAGAAACGTAAAGGACCACCACCCATCAAAATGATGAGGTACGATTATCTATTAATCCTATATCTTTTGCTATTTTATAAAGATGAAATTCCGAAAAACTAAACATTTATTCGATGTAATCGACTCCTGGCACCATCTATTAGTACCGCTTTCAACTAATGTCACAATCGAAATAATAACGGGCCAGTCATTTGAGATAATAACATTTTGCTTTAAGTCTGTTACTTGGACCACTGCAAATTGGTGCAATATGTAGTCTTATTATTACTCGACTTTTGTAATTGCGAAAATGGTATCAAGCCTGTTTTTGTAGGTTTTCTTTACTTAACAGTTTAAAATATTTCACTTGTTTTTTTGTAAGTTATAATAAATTGCAGTGATTGGGTTAGGTAGTGAAATTTAGGGTCAACGACCTCAAACCTTACATTACTATGGATTGGATACTCATCAAAATGACGCCCCTTTAGGTCTAGTGGTTTACCTAAGTACGGGCCGTGATCTCGGGGTTGCGGGTTCAATTTCCTGGGTCGAGCAAAAGTATGTTTCGAATTTTTCGAACATAGCTCGGGTGTGATCACCAATCCGCGTTAGGCAAGCGTTGTGATTAAGCTTAATGCCATCATGGTAGTGATACTTGATTTCTGTGATGGAGGCCTTTGCCCATCAAAATAAGCAAAATCAAAATTAGATCTTCCATACATTATTACATGATGAATATTCTTTTTTTGATGGAACAGCTGATTTTTATGTTTGCTTATTTTGACGATCTAACATGCAGGAGCTTTTTTCGTTCATATTATTAGGGCTTCGGGATTCATTAGCAACCACCACTGCTGGACATAGGTCTCCCCCAATGCACGCCACCGCTCCCGATTTTCGGCCACTCTCATCCAGCTCACTCCAGCCAGCCTTCGAATGTCGTCATCCCATCTTGTAGCAGGGCGTCCAACACTACGTTTACCGAGTCGCGGTCTCCACTCAAGGACTTTATGGCTCCAACGGTTGTCAGTTCTGCGGCTAATGTGACCAGCCCACTGCCACTTCAGTTTGCTAATTCAGGTGGGCTATGTCGGTGACTCTGGTTCTCTGTCGGATTACATGATTTCTGATGCGGTCCTTTAAAGATACTTCGAGCATTAGCCCTTTCCATAGCTCTTTGAGCGACTTTGAACCGGTGGATTAGTAGGGCTTCGGGATTAAAACAACTAAAATTTAACGGTGTATAGATAGTATCAGCGGCGTATTAAACCGAGTATCGCAGGGCAGGTCGTGCTAACACTAGCGGTGGCCTTTGTAATCGCCGCTCCTGTGCTACGATCAGGGGGGAGCAACCTTTTGTAAGACTCAGCGTGTAAATAAATCCATAAATGAGAAAGTGTGTCTGTCTATATATTTGTCTTTCTTTCACGGCAAATGCAGCGACGAATTGACGTGATTTTTAAATGGAGATATTTGAAGGGATGAAGAGTAACATAAGCTACTTTTTGCCCCTTTTTAACCCCCCATTTTGGGGTAGTGAGGGCGTGGTGTGAATCCGCTGGGAAAAAGCTAGTTAGTAAATAAATGCTCCACACCAATCAACCTGGTCTCAAACTTGGGCAACCACTGTATTATAAGTACCAGATGACGATAAATTGGGGTCGTCAACCCAGAACACCCCGAATCAAGAAAACTTAGAAAATTAAATTTCCTAAATTTACTTGACAACGAATCAAATCCGGGACCTTTCGCGCTTCGGGCGAGCCCTTTTAGCCTCTGTTCTAAAGATCATGCTGTAGGGCCTGGACTGTAGGCTGGTGATCATGATAATAAAGGCAAAGCAGAAATATTTACCACAACAACACGTTCACAAGGAAAATAGCTATTGTTAATCTGATTTTTATATGAAGTGAAAAACATTTATTTGTTTTAATGATTTCTCTGTAGTCATCAGACAACTAATCAGCTAAGCACTTTTGTCAGATTGATATCTAACAAAAAACTTTAACTAAGCACTTAGTATATACCTATGGAAACAGCTCAATATGTGTCATGCTAGTTGAATTATTTTTTCATTAGCAAAAGGTTGTCAACCCCTGCTGCGCCGGCGCAACTTCGTGCGCAGACTTAATTTTCACGGATCGAGTCGGAACCGATACCGCGGCGCATGCGGCTACCTGCTTTCTACCATTCCTTCTACTCTAGACCTTATTTATGTACTGCATCTGATGAAGGGGTGGGGGAGCAGCTAACTATGATCGCTTAGTGGATAAGGATGTGCGCCTTTTTAAGATGTCCAAGGTTCAGATTCGAGCACTTCTTTTTTTTTTGACCCAACTCGAACACTTTGTATTGAGTATTTTAACCTATTAACCCAAACAAAATTTCAAACCACATCAAATCATGGAATGCCCTTCCAGTTTAAGTGTTTCCTCCTATTAACAATCCTGGGATTTTTAGGTGGGGCATGAAACAGCATCTCAGCAAGCCTTCAGGGTAAGAGTGACAGACTCAATAGACACCTTTGTCTGTTCTTTTGTGCCTGTAAATCTCATATTTGGATCTCACGGCCGCTTACCATGTGGCGGAGTGAGATCATCTTGATGGTCCTCAATTTAAAAAAACTAGCACTTTTGGACTGCTCCGGAAATTAACCCTAAGGCCTAAAACGCAACAGTCGTTTTTAAATAGCCGTCCACTAATAACAACTATGGTAGTTTTGAATGACCTATTACAAGTAAGCAAACTTAAGAAATGACGCATATTATCTTTGTCATAAAAAGAACAAGTTTAACTTAAAAATTGTAACATTCACTAGCGCCAAGGTATTGTTAAAATTGTTTTTTTATAATAATTAATATTATGAAATTTATATTTTAGGTACGTGGGATACATGTTACACCAGTGCCAACGAAAAAAAAATTAGTTTAGGATAATAAATACCCGAATTCTCGATCACCAACGAGCCTCTTTGCACCTCTATTGAGTCCAAAACACTTATAGTATGAGCTTAATAAATATGTTTTTTAGGTGGCAGACAAGCAGACAGATCACCTGATGCTAAGCGATTACCGCCGCCCATAGACACCTGCAACACAGGTAGAGTCACAAGTGAGCTGTCTACCTAATATTTGGATCTCACGGCCGCTTACCATCAGGCGGAGTGAGGTCAACTTGATTGTCATAAAAAAAAATGAAACGATGGCGCTAGTAGATCAAACAAGGACCTTTAAAACAATCCGATGACTTGATGATATTATGCAAATATAGGAGCGGTCTTAAATTAGATTTTATTACTCCTTATTGGTTTTAAAAGTCATTCAAACGCACATTACCTGTTTAATTCGATTTGATGACCATTTTTAGGGTACTAAAATAAAAACTCTAATTTGAATATTAATTAAGTGTTGAGTGTGGTTTTGTTTGTTTGGTGACCTAGTTCGAGTGTGACAAAGAACTATATTTTTATGAACTAGTTAATTGTCTAATTCGAGTCAGAAAATCTGTAAATACACAATTTCATAGAAAACATTTGAAAAAGTAATGCTAACGGCGCTGCCTAGTACTTAGTACTTATTATAATTCTGAGAATGCCATCATTATATTTTACTTTCGACTCCAATAGCGCTTTTTTGCAAATGAATCCTTTTTATCCTGCATCTAGAATTGATATAATCAAAGATAGTTAATCGCAATGTCAATACTGTAATGCGTTGCGTTGGGGTAAACGAGTTCTGGAGTGGAGACCGTGTCTTGGTAAATGTAGTATAGGACGGCCTCAGGCCTAATGGAGTGACGATCTCCGCAAGAGGGCTGGTTGGAGCTGGATGCGAGTAGCCGAAGATCGATCAAAGCGAGCATTTGGAGAGACCGATGTCCAGCCGTGGACTGCAACAGGATGATGATGAGAATTATGAGTGTTTTACTTGTTTCCTAAATACAACTTCGGCAAAGCGTGCTAAGCGCCGTGCCCACAACCCCAACCGCAGCGACGCTCAATTCACCTGCTGCAAATGTTAGGTTCATACACGCATAGGACTTTACAGCCACGAGCGTAGCGCAGCACACCGCGTGATATTGCTTGAAATATCTCCCACAGATGTAAAGGCCTATTATTACGATGATTTCCTAAATAGTTAAATTTTTTTATCTTGGTGTTTCGACTGAAATCTCAGACTATTATATACATCGAACTAGGTTATTTATTGTTTCCAACACTTAGCCGTGGCGTGACATTTTCATTCTGAGATTTTTTTTTGTTTTCAACAAGGAAGCCTTATTTCGAATAGTGTCTGGCATTAAAATATTTATAGGTAATTAGTCCAAATAAGTAAACAGATTGTAATTAAAGAATGACTTGATCTATATTGTGATGTCATCCTTTTCAAACATAGTTTTTGTATCGAAGAACGAATTGATGATACAAAATGTCACGCGTATAAGTGATCAAGTGACTTTGCTCTAAATGCTAAGGGTAAATAAAAAATAAATTGTGGTCGGCATGTCTTTTTTAAATTAATGCACTAATGGAAAATAAGTCATTTTTGTTTTTGGTTCTGTGGAACGATTTAGCCGCAGCGGTATTTCCTAGCAGCTACGATGAACAGACTTTTGAGAAGGGCGCACTCCTACTTAAGGCTTGTACATGCGCGGATTGGGCACTTTGTGTATGTTTTAACTCGGTAAATCGTTAAGAACGATACCTAAAAAAAATACATGTTATAGACTGGATTTTGATCTTGAATTTCTGACGAGTATTTTTATTTAATGTTTATAGTTCATTAGGAAAAAAATATAACGTAAACATCGATTTTATGCAAAATATTGGATAAACTACGAAACTAAACACTTCAGATGACTGATTTTTTAATATCCAATACAATACAATGTACACTACAATCCCTGACGAGGAATTCTTGTTTCTTGGGTTTATAATTTTTTTATTAGTAATATTCTGTTTTTTCTATACGCGAGCGCGAGTACTCTCTGTATGCTCAATGCCGTTAGCGCATGTACAAGCCTTAAAATGCCGGCACCGCATCAGCTACTTCTCTGATCTCGCAGATGTTCCTAGGCGGCGGTGATTACTTAGGTAATAGGCTATACTTACGAATGAAACTAGCACCGCCAACCTATTTACACTGATTGCGGCGAAAATATAATATTTTTGAAGAAAATAAAACATTACAGACTTAGATCCACGTAAATTGGATTTTTCAAGATGCAATACAATATTTCTAACACGCGACAAGTAACAATAATGTTATTAATACCGTAATACCTTAATACTGTTTGCTACTTCTAGTATATAAAAAAACTATAGACAAAAAGTAGAGCTATACCTAAGATGGGAAAAAGCTCGTTTTTCATAGCTAAGTTGTCTTTCAAAGCAGATGTGAAAATCAACTTTTCAAACTAATTAAGGCGTAGTATCACTCTATTCATGCCGAAGCGTGGGTCTTCGAGAGTTAAACTAGGCACAAGTAACAACTTTTTTGTTTGAGACTAGGTGTGTAATTCTTTATAGTTTTTACCCGACTACGGCAAAGGTGTAGTCACGTTCATATACCTGCGTACCTACCGTAGCACTTTGACAACGTGTGATAGTCTAAGATCCGAACTTACATCGACCTTCACCGGGCTGATAATCGAATGAAATATCCTTTATGACAAATTTTATATACTAGAAAATATATTAAAAATAGGTTTGCTAAAAAATCCTGGGCAGACTATTTTTAATTAATTTTTAAAAATAATATTTAACTAAATTTAATATTTAATAAAATTTTCATTCTTACTTAAAGTATAAAACGTATAGAATGTGCCGCCAATTTTTTTATTATCATTTCAAGTGAAGGTAACTGCCATCGACATACCTGTTTATACCTGACAACCGAGTACTCTGTCCAGGTAAATAATAGACAACCCAATGGCGGCACATTCTATACGTTTTATACTTTAAGTAAGAATGAAAATTTTCTTATTATCTTAATGTTGCAAAATTTAGTTAAATATTATTTTTAAAAAAATAAAATTAAAAATAGTCTGTCCAGGATTTTTTTAGCAAACCTATTTTTAATATATTTTCTAGTATATAAAATTTGTCATAAAGGATATTTTATTCGATTATCAGCCCGGTGAAGGTCAATGTAAGTTCGGATCTTCTACTATGACTGCGGATTTCCAAACATAAACATTTATCTCTACATAGTCAATATTGCATAATTCAAAATAGTATTGTATGACATTATTGACAACGAAGGCTTGTTTTATATTTTTCAGCGTCGTTTTTTGTCGTAGTTGAGTTTAAGTTTTTTTATACAACTTACAATTGAATATATCATTTATTTACAAAATATTACAGAACTTAAGTAACAACTTAAGACGAAACCTACAATAGCGCTAAGATTATGCATGGGAGGATTTCGTGCTCATCCGCTGTCATTTTAAGTTTGCCGCAATTTCCGTACAATCTCATCATATCATGACATTTGATGTATAGCTTGTTTTACAAATCGTCACTCCGCATACAATAGAACCGGACGTGGTCTCAATAGAACCACACTTAGAGATCATGACATTAAATGACGGCCAAATAAGGGAATCATTATTATACTTATCACGGCATCTTTGCGGTCCTTCACATTTTGATGGTATTTATCTTTGATCTTATAATCTTTAGATGTAGTGCTATATTTTCTGATTGTTAATTAGGTACCTAATGTTAATTTGTATGATTATTACCTTTCCTATGTTACTATTCCTATTCTATACTTTCATTTATCTTTTCATCGTTAATATCAAAGTAGAAATCAATAATATTTGTACGCCTTAACGTCGTAAGGCCCAGACAGCAGACACAATGGAAAATCAATTGTTTTATGCCTTTAAAAGGCTTTTGGGTCTTACGACGTTAATGGGTAAAACATGGAGAGCACAATACT
The DNA here is from genome assembly GCA_014851415.1 of Cnaphalocrocis medinalis. Lineage (NCBI taxonomy): Eukaryota > Metazoa > Arthropoda > Insecta > Lepidoptera > Crambidae > Cnaphalocrocis > Cnaphalocrocis medinalis. The sequence continues at coordinate 2,368,522 of CM026287.1, read as the reverse complement.
TTAATCTTATTACATCTTTAATTCACTCATGTTTTTACAAAAAAAAAAATCTTTTTTTTTATCTTCATATTTTTTTTTTATTTTTTATGTCATAGGTAGTAGGCGAGCAGGCGGATCACCTGATGGTAAGCATTTGCCGCCGCCCATGGACACTTGCAATACCAGTGGAGTTACAAGTGCGCTGCCAACCTTTTATCCCCTTCCCCCCCGAGTGGGCCTCCGGTACCCTCACTCACTCAGCGAAACACAGCACAGGGGCTGCTTCACGCCGGTTTTCTGTGAGACAGTGGTATCACTCCGGTCGAGCCGGCCCATTCATGCCGAAGCGTGGCTCTCCCACAGTTGAAATATATAATGTCATTATTATTGCTCGACTCGAGAATTGCACCTGGGACCCCGAAATATCGGCCTGGTACTTTAACCTAGACCAAAGGGGCGTTTTTGAATATAGCTCGGGTTAGGATCACCAATCCGCATTAGGCAAGCGTGGTGATTAAAACTAATCCCATTTTCTACAATGGAGACCTTTTCCCTGCAGTGGGTCAGTTTATAGGCTGATACTTTAGTCTTTTTTGGCAATGTCACTTTAGCGTGTTCAACTGTAATCGAAGGTGTTTTTACCTATTTATCTATTGCTGGATGTACAGTAAGGGTCGTCAAATACTTAGCATATCAGACACCATTAAGTACAATGTCTATTACGTCAAAATTTAAATATCGCCTTACATCGCCACCTCTCAATATCCGCAATGAATCGTCGGCCATACTGCTCGCGGCACATCAAAGCCTGATCATCGCTCAGCGGGTAAATGAAGACATGACGCGACGACAGTATCGTAATTAGACGCCTTTATTGAGCGCAGTGTAGTTATGATTGGTCTACATAGACTATGACGTCATGAAGTTGGTTTACTGCCTTCAGATGGAGTGCTTCTGAGCGCAGATAGACAGTGCATGTAAGTCAGAAAATGTACAGACAACTTACAGGTACAACAGATGTAGATACTAAGATTGAGGTTTTTGTAATTATTACCTGAATGGAGTTAAAGTCCGCTAGATGGCGTTATTTTAGATAAGAGTCCATCAACGAGTTGATTCTTTATTATTAATTTGAGATGTCAAAATTTCACGGCGGGTCTTTCGCACTCCACATGCCCCATTCAGAGAGTTCATTGATTTAAATAGTTATTGAGATTTTCGTGTTGCATTATAACTATAATAATATATATGTTACGGTAAATGTAAGCAATCGGTAATTATCTATAATCACCGGTAATTATAGATAATCACCAATGCACATGGTAAATGTAGTGAATTATCCATATTTACCGGTAATTATATAAAACTTCCACGCGGCCGTGGTAAATATCGACATAAGCTCCCAGATAACAATTAAAACTTGAATCTGCTGAATCTAAGTGCCCTAAAAGTCTTTCTTGCATAAATAAATAATATTTTTAGGTTTAAATCCCTAAATTGGTTCAGTGAAATGCCAAAAAACATGTTAGGGTATGGTTAGGTATTTAGAGTAGAGGTTAGGTTAGGGTTATTTTTTTTTATGACCACCCAAAAATACTTAAATTTTATTCCGGGTGGTCATAAAAAAAATAACCTTAACCTAACTTTTTATGTACCACGAAAGCCTTTCTTACATACGTTTGCAAGTACCTACAAGTAACCTTGTGTGTGTGTTCTCTAATTAATATAATTGTCAGACTGTTGATTATTATAAATAAATACCTGCTGGTCAAAAACATTTTTATTTATTACTTTTGTGAAATTATTAACAATTTTTTTTAATTTTGTGAAATTATTAACCTAGAATTGTTTTTATTTCAATAAACATTTGATTCTAATGTTTGATTTACTACATTTACCAAAGGGGTATGGTAATTTTATATAATTGCCGGTAAATGTGATTAATTCGAAAGTTTTTACAACATTTACCACGAGCACTGGTTATTATGCATAGTTCCCGGTAATTATACATAATAACCGCACTATCCACATTTACCGTAACATATATATAATATAAGCGAGCGTATTCCTTCTTAAAAGGTCGGCAACGCATTTGCGACTGTGGTGTTGCAGGTGTCCATGGGCGGCGGTAATCACTTACCATCAGGTAAACCGTCTGTTCGTCTGCCCCCTATCTCATAAAAAAAATAATAAGAATATTATAATGTGAATTAGCGCGACGTGCATGCATTGTACTGTAAGAACTCATTGCCGTGGTCACAAGCAGATACCGTCCGCTTAATTATTGTTAATTCCCGTTTCGATATATGGCTGTTTATTTACTAACGTATACTTTTGTCTCTATCGCACACGTATTTTTGTCGTTTGCAAATCATATTGAGATCACTCTAAACACGCGATTTCGCTCCCGATGTAGGCACCCCACGTTTTGTATCTACTTTGTCGTTCAGTGTCCCTTCTGACGTCTCCTCACTCTTTGATCTACATAATAAATGGTTGTGCGCTCTCTTCCGCGATCTAAAACAGGTCCGTAACAAACACTTAATCGCTCTTCTAACACCTAGGTATCATTAAACCATCATACAGAAATGTAAGTAGCTGGTTAATGTGTACAGCCACGCGCACTAATAAGTATACAACCTCATTCAAATATGAACCTTATTGTCCTGACATAAGAGTCAAGGTTTTTACATTTTAATGCGGGTGACTGTGCTTTTACTTTTAATGCGGGTGGCACAGGACCGATCTGTGTGGAGAACTTTGGAGGAGGCCTATATCCAGTAGTGGACGTCTATTGGCTGAAATGATGATGATGACTGTACTTTGCCTGCTTTGATAGCTCAGTGACTAAGTAAGTAAGTCGCAATTTAGAGTTCCTGGGTCAAGCAAAATGTATGTTTCGGATTCTTCTAATTTTAATTCCGAAAATGCCTAATTAGTGCTCTTTTGTGAATTGGACTTTGGTTTATTGACAGCGACCACTTTAACGCGTTCACGATAGACGAACCTACATAGGTTTGTGATCCAAGAAAGTACCTACCTAACTATAAACGAAATAGAACAGTTCAAGTATCAGCCTATATACTGACCCACTGCAAACTCGTATTGCAGAAATCAAGTCATCGCTACAACGATGGGATTAGGGTTAATCACTACGCTTGCCTTATGCAGAATAGTCATCACAAACAAGAGCTGTGTTGAAAAAATTTGAAACATTCTTTTTGCTCGATCCGGGATTTGAACCCAGGACGCCGAGATGACGGGCCGGTACTTAAACTATTAGACCAACGGGTCGTATAAATGAAATAGTATTTATCTTCATCATAGTGACAATCAAATAACCTAATCCTTTGCAAATCCACAGCGTAACATTGTAACACCTAAATTAACAGGACGGCACCTTCGTTTGCCACTCGTAAATCTCCGATCGTGCGCTAGGTGGCGCCCCGATCGAGATATGCGCGTTTGGCGCGCAGGCGCCGATGGCGTATCTGATCGCGTTCGGAGATACGGCCTTGCGTATTCGGATTTTTTTCTAGGCTCTTACTTGGCTATCAAATGGAATGAAACAGTGGAATTCTAACTGTTTTCCTTTGTATGATAGCTTATGACTAAGCTGTTTTATGTATACGCTTCGAGCACAAACCCTAGCCTTAGATGCAGCGCAAACGCCTAAAAGTGTTGCCGCCAATCAAGACTCCATTCGCAAAAGAGCGCTATTTGACATTTTTGGAATTTATTGATATTGGGTATTCATATAAAAGCGAAAACTACGAGTATGTTTCGCGAACTATACCGAATGTCACGCTATCAAATTATTTCTAATGGGGTAAAAACACGGACTACAACGGAGTACGTAAGTGAGCACCTAACCTACCTAACCAACCTAAGGAAAAAAAAACCTACAATCAGTGAATTTAGATATAACCTACCTTTTATGCCAGCATCAACTTCGAAGATACATATTTATGACGTTATTCACTCACTATCACTTCACTACACTACACTACATCTAGTCTAGGTTAATTTAAACGAGTCATAGGTACACTTTTAGTCCCAAAAATAATATTACGTGATTTTTTAAAGATTTTAACACAGACTTGCGTTAAAAAATGAACAAAGACTGACGGTAGAACGATGTGTTCAATTTAACTTTTACCCCACAGAAAAAAATAAGTGTCAAAATTTATTAGGCAAAGGACATATATTTTATACAGCCGCTCACTGATGAATATCAGTGAATTCACTGTATATTTTATGTTGTAATTTCATGTGATTATTATAAATTTATCATGGTGTGTTTTACTTACATCCAATAAAAACTAAAGGGTAGGTACTTACTGAACGAATGAACTCAAACTAACTAAACACTACTACTACTATTTGGAAAATACTTTGATTGCAAATAATTTATTTCACTCAACACGCGTTTTTGCCCTTCTAAATGTAGAAACGTTGACTGAATACAAATTGGGAAGTTAAAACTAAATCGATGTTAAAGCTTACATACGATAAATAACTATTAATTAAGAAGACCAACAACAAATCTAGAAACTGTTTCTGCCAGCAAATTCTAACATAATTATCATAAACATGAATTAATTACAATTTAAGAACAAATTTAAAACACTATAAAACGTTTTAGGTTACATTAATGTCTTTCAGAATACAATAAGTTTGATCAAACATTGCTATAAATATTACTAATAAGACAGAACCTATCGTTTATTTACATACTAAGTTTTTGCCTCAGCTATGTTTGTTCTTAACTCTTGTATTTTCAACTTTATATAGATAACTTAAGATAACAACGACAAGGCTTATAGGTAAACCGAAAACACAAAACGTCTATGTCCAGCAGTGGACTGCAACAGGCTGATGATGATGATGAGATTGCATTTGAATTCGTGTCTAAAAGATTTGACATGATCTGATTTGAGTTGAGATGTTGACGTCACGACATACGAAATCATTAGGCACTGTCTGGATATTTGTTGCTTGCACTAAGTATTTCATATTTTTGTTAAAAGGTATTTTTCCTTGGAATTGGTAAGACAAATAATTACCTATATCTAAACCTCTTCAGACTGACTTTTAAAAGTCTTTGATCCGATGTACAGTCAGCCACACATCAGGTTACCACAACCTGTCAAATTTCCTCAATGGATATTCAACCTAATGTTTATAACAGAAAAATTAGAGTCGATTGAAGAAATTTGACAGTTTTGTACACTTTGATGTGTGGCTGTACGTACCTTTAAAGATACATAATTTCACAGTGGATCCGTTTAAAAAATGGATGGCAACATCGCTGTCCTTTGTAGTTGTATATAGATGTTTGGATCCGAAAATTCCAAATAGCGCTCTTTGGTTTACGAAGCTTTCATTGGCAGGGTTGACTTTGTTTATGATATAGGTGGACGACGAGCCGACGGATCACCTGATGGTAAGCGATTACCGCCGCCCATGGACACCTGCAACACCAGTGGTGTCACAAGTGCGCTGCTTACCTTTTAACTCCTCTTCCTCTGGATTGAGCCTCCGGTATCCTCACTCACTCAGCGAAACACAGCGCATGCACTGCTTCACGCCGGTTTTCTGTGAGGATGTGGTAATACTCCGGTCGAGCCGACATGCCGAAGCGTGGCTCTCCCACTGCTAGACCCACCTAAACCCAATATGATCGAAATTCGAAATCCTTAGAGAGGCATAATATTGAATATCTATAAGAGTCATAAATGAATGTTACTTATATCAACGAACACACAAAATTAACAGTTTTTTGATACTTATCATAGATAAACAATAATTATAATACTGGGTCGACAGACACCCCCTGTGGTTAACTCCATATTCTCAGAACATCAGGCAAAATTATATATGCGATCGATTTTAAAATGATATCGCTTAAGACTCGATTAACTTTTGAAACTGTTATGGATAGTAAAATATTAAACCAAATCAACGTGAATCACCTAACAAATGTGTTGAAAATCATATTATGTGTATAAAATAATAATAATATAACAGTATATATTAGTAATGTATTTAAACTAGTGTGAGAAAATCTTACGTTTGTATTTTAATTTTACCTTTTTCTTGAATTATCTCGAAATTATCTCTTGAGATAGGTCTTCTACCAAAATATTATTGAAATGGGTCCTTTTTGTGATGTGTTATGTGGCAGACAAACAGACGAATCACTTGATGGTAAGTGATTGCCGCCGCCCATAGACATGTAGAGTCACAAGTGCACTGCCAACCTTTAACCCATTTTTCCCCCAATTGGGCCTCCGGCGCCATCACTCCCTCGACGTAACACAGCGCAGGCGCTGTTTTAAGCCGATCTTCTGTGAGCCTGTTATTCTTCTGTGAACATGCACGGACGTATATATTATAGCTTTGACAAGGGGGGTGTCCCACATTGCAAAACAATTACGAATCACCCCCTCGGCTGTGCTCGGATTTAACAATTTCCCTAATTGTAATAATATTTTATAATGCGGCTCTCCCTCTCTCCGAAGTACAATTCCAGGACCGGCTGGACCCAGCATGCGTTATTACATGTACCTACGCATTCTTGAAGAACGCGAGGTTGATTTGTTGATTTGCCGTCCCAGGGCTATCTACAATTTGCTACCCCACCAACTTTGCAGACCCCTTAATTAAGTCGCCCTTGGCTATAGCCGGTTCAACCTTAATATGTATTTAAATACATAATGTATCACACCCATACACTGAACTAAAGATACGTGTTCATAACACGAATGTTTGTCCCGGATGGGGTCAAACCCACGATCTTCGGCGTATGAGGCTGGGTCACTACCAAATACGCCATCCGGCCAGTCAAAAAATCGATTCTCTTCCCAATCAGATCGATACAGATCCAATTAAAAATAACGTCACATAACATGCAATACTAACTACTAATTATCTCTCGATAAAATATCACCATCGAAACTGCATAACATAATATTTAATAACGTGCCAAAAGAAAACTGCAAAGGTTGTGTTTTGCGCATTTTATTTGACAGTTATTGCCCAGTGCGACTAACCAGTAATTATTTCGGACAAAAATGCAGCCGTCACGAAGCAAATTGCCACCGAAAACGTCACAATTCATGTGTTATTTTCGTTTTTAGCAATATTTTTATGTCCCGTAATCTGTGGTGATTTTGGCATTTTTGGTTGGTCTGGCCTTATTGAGTTATTAAATTGTTTTAGCGTATTTTGTGGAAGATCTGTATGATGCAATTGTTTTCTTTGTCTTTTTCAAATGCCTTCTTTTAATGTCAATTTTGTGTAATTATAAATTTTTTTTTCAACATTAGTTGCATGTAGCACAGTAATTTGTTCAACTAAGGCCCAATTCGACCAACCTTTTAAATCCAATATAATAATATTATGTTAGGTGTTAGAGTTATACTATACCGTATGTAGGTATAAATAAATTAAGACATCACTAACATTGTCCTGGTCTCAAACTAAGGTATTCTCATGTGCTATGGTAACCAGAAACAACAAAGGAAACCCAGACATAACACAAATATCTATTCCATCAACAAAGATTTGTGATGGTTTGGGCATCGAACCCACGAACCCCTTGTGTCTAATCCAACGCTCAAACCACTGCATTAAATAAGTCATCCCACGGGTATGATAGTGTTATATTATAGATTTATAGTCAAATAGAGATTTGTCAGATTGAGCCTTAGATGGTTTTATGAATGAATTCGTAGAATTTCCATACATTTGTGTCTTTTTTACAGTACTTTTCTAGACTTTCCGATACTATACCTGTAAATTTTTAGGCAAATGTAACCCGACTACTCGCTGAATTTTACTATTCCATCTTGTAAACATGAATGCACAATATGTATTTTAAACTCCATGACACTTACAAAAGATGAGCTTTTCAACTCTATTAGTCAATATTTGAGTTACGCACAGTTGACAAATTATGCCAACGATAAAAAAATACTAAGTTTGATATCAGATAAAAGTCGCTACAATTTGTTTTATTAAATGGACTGACATAATTGTAACAAGACATTAATACCGTTCAAAAACCAGGAAACGCCTACTTTTAATGACAATCTGGATAAGGCGCTCCTATTTTTTTCACTTACCCGCTACAACATTCTTTATCAAAGTAACAAGGTACACACGGCGTCACTTTTCGGACAATCAACCGTCCTTAAATCTGAGACACAAGTGCTATTTTGGCAGTACTGGGGTAATTCAATTTGGACTCTGTCTGTACAGTCGCCGAAAAAAGCGTCGGTCCGTGCTCCCATTTCGAACTGTCTATTCTGCGGACGTCTCAATAAATCGCCCCGTCTTTGGTCGTAATGACATGAGTTTTTGGACCACTGTCCATGGTGCAATCTCAATTAGTGCGATATATTTCCTCGTTAAAATCGGCGGTGCGAACTGGATCTTCCGATGGTACTGGCGCGGAGAAAATTGTTTTGTCTTTGCAATTAGAAAACAATACAAGTTTGGATGTAAAATATTTATAAACGTCGTTAACCTATCTATTAAACTGTACCTACTCGTATATACCTTTGACATTAGAACAAAATTTGACTTATAAACTTAGTTAAACTTTTTGCAAAAACGAGTAGGTATCTATCTATCCGTGTGTCACTAATATAATTTTATAGCGATTTAAACATTGTAGATAAACGTCAAATGGAACGCAAACCTTGCGTTTAAATCGACGAAACTACTGCATTGTGCTATACAAATAATGGTGAAATAGGTATATTTCAAGAGATTTCACTCTGTATGCAAAATAATACGCTTTGCTATCAATAAGCAAGACAAATGTCATATTTTTTGCCAAAATTTTCACTGTCTCATTCTAGGAATAACAACATTACTCTGACCATTTATATTTGAAAAAGTAAGTAGTTATCTAAACTGATTCTACTTTTTTCAATACCTAATTTACTGATAAATATCAGATACCGACTTATCTTCGTGCGCGACAGTACTCCGCCCAAAATGCAAAGCTCCCATTATCCAAGCTAACGAGCTACATTTCTTTCCTCCGACCAGCGGTATCGGGAAATGCCCGACGGCCGGCCATTCGGAAAAAATAATGATTTGTTACTTCGCACTGCGACATTACTCCAATTAAATTGAGTGACAAAAATCTTGTCCCGTACCCGAATGCTTGAGACGCCACGTTCGAATTTGAACTTTATTCATCAATACTAAAGTTGGTATTATATTGTTATTTTTACATGGTACAGTCAGTGTCAAAATCAGAACGACAGATAATAAGTTGAATTAAGACTGTTAAGGTTTTATTGGACCAGAGCCTTATTAGTATAAGTGGGCTGTAGTGCAGCATTGATTTCTCCCGGCAATTTTATTGTTTTGGTCGACTGTACTTTATTTTAATTGCTTTTAACTATTCTCTGAAAGAAACGGGCTTTGAGTATATTAATTAGTTATCTTTTGACATTTCCGAGCTTAATTGTAGAGTTGATTTATTTTCTACTTTTGTCTCTATATTGACCTTAAATTTTTAATTTAGCATTAATTTACTGTAATTAGTTTTAATCATTTAAAAGTTGTTTAACAAAAAGTTAATGTGTTCTATCTTACTAGTATCTTTACAGGAAGCTCTAAGTTCAAATGTCACTTTAATATAACAGCTTTGTGCAATTAACTTTTTTTACGCAATAAAATAAAGCTTAATAATACAAATTAAGTACTAAATAAAAGAAAATTCCGCATTGCATATAAATATCAGTCATAACATACATGGACCTGATCTCAAAGTAAATGACTTGCATTATGCAATTAAGCATTGTATTATGAGTATCAGAATCAATAAAGATACCTAGCACACATGTTTACTTAAATTGGTCAATAAAAAAACAAAAAAAAAACTGAACACGAAAGTTTTTTTTTTCAGACTAAGGAATTAACATTTATGACCTTTGTAGCATAAAGCAAGGTGGCAAGCAAAATGCACTCGGAGAGTTGATTCTGACGAGAAATTGACGATGACGAATGACGATGTTTACTTAAATTGGTCAATAAAAAAGCAAAAAAAAACTGAACACAATTTTTTTTTCACACTACGAATTGAACATTTGTTAAGTAAAATGCAGTCGGAGAGTTGATTCTGACGAGAAAATCCAACAAAAACGCGTTAGTTCCTTTTTATAACAATGTTATTTATACAAAGACTCGCCGGATGCGCATTTGGTAGTGACCCTGATACATATGCCAAAGTTTGTGGGGTCGATCCCCACCCTAGACAAATATTCGTGTGATCAGCATTTGTGTATGTTCAATGTCTGGGCATTGTACTATTTATTTATGTATTATTATTTTGTGATATTTTGTTGCAAAGGACATTAATGATCAGTTTATTGATAGTTTTGATATATTTAACGATATCTGTAACACAAATGATTTTACGCTACCTAGTACGGAGTCAGGTCAATATATGAGGTGCTGCATACATTTATTTTTTATTTCTATAATTTAGTGCAATGACAAAACTTTACAAATTATGCATTTCTCAATAAATTAGTTATATCGCCAATATTCAGCATAAAACACATATACCTACTTTTTATGTGATAGGTGGCAGACGTAGCAGATGTATAATCTATTTGAAAAAAAAGGCCTATCAACATAGACATAACAAGAGCCAGAGCCGTCAATCTTGACATCGTAGTAGCAGGAAGTCGTATCTAAATACTACTCAATAATTATCATGCGCGCTTGACGTATCCGTGTCACGAGGCGCAAGTAGCAATGAAGACGCTCTCAAAACAGTAGTTCACAGTAGCTTCGTTTTACTGCATTATGCAACGATTTTGAACTCGTCTTCGCTAGTGATGCTGAACTGTCGATAGTTTGACGAACCCGAAATTGACATTGAGTAAACATTTGGTAATTAAATATAATTGTGACGTAAGCACATTGTTTTTATTTCATGAATCTCCTAAATACATATTTGTTTTTATAATTTCTATAATATCGTGTTGTCTGTGTACGTTTCGTTTTTATTATAGATGCTGTTTATACCTACTAAAAAATAACTTGATTCAATAAAAGATACAGCTCAAAATCACCGGTCAATTTCAGAAGTTGTCAATCTGTAAAACAAGTGCTTAAACTTCGTAGTTTGGAGTCAGGTCAATGTATGAGATTCTGTGTAAATTTATTTATTTCACAATCGATTGTTGACCTGAAAAACTATTTAAATATTGCCGAGTGTCAATAGTATCGTTAAAGAAGTTAGTGCTATTTCTTTTATGAGGTAAGTGGCACACGAGCAGATGGATCACTTGATGCCTACTTGGTACTTGGCCCGTAAAAACATTTACTACTACAATACTATACATAAATTCACAATATTATTGATAAAACAATTTTTTGATACTATCGACAGTTTAACATCAGATACTGACGATAGGTAGACTATTATGTTCGAAAAGCATCAAACAGAAATAATTGATAGTATCGATATTTGTCGTCTTCGATAGTCTAAGCAACACTAGCATGTACCTAGATTATGTCACGAACTTTCATTTCAACTTCAAAACGAAACTGCCTCTTAACCCCTTACCTTAAAGTTTAGAATACTCAACACTAAAGATGAGTTTATGCAAAGTGAAGTCAGTATTGAGTTAATCAATTGTAAAGAAAAATGGTACAGTTCTAGGAATGTTTGAGGCTTTCATGAATATTAATATGTGGGTATGAAATATTAGTCAAAAATCAACAGTGGGTGCTTGGATTTGAATGTGCGTATTTGAGTTCTTGTTAGTGGTTATGTGATTAAAATTAATTAGTTTGTACACTCGTAGGAAGCCGTTTTTGTATTTTACCTGCCATTGTACCAGCCGCACAGTTAACTTGTTGACCCATGTGGCTTGTGTAATAAGAATCAACTTTCTCAATTAATTGTATACAGGGTGTATCTGTAGACATTTACAACCCTTTAGTGGCATGTTATACGGATCATTCTGAACAACATTTGTTCAATGATTTTTAGATATTCTAATAAAAAAGAAATAAATAAAAAAACAAAAAAAAAATCAGCGATCTCACATATGTTCAAGGGCAGCGGTGATTACTTACTCGCTCGTTGCTCGTTTGCCGCCTCTAGTATAAAAAAAACAAAGCTCCACCAAGTGACTTGGTGGTTTTGTGTCAGAAAGCTAATACATTTTCGTCTGATATCTAAGTGATAGAACAAATCTTATTCAAAGATGATTGGTAGAAAAAGTGGTTCAATGAATAGATATGATTGCCCACAGGTACACCTTGCAACTGCAACTTCAAAAGGAGCTCTTATTTATGGTTGCCATAAAATATACTTATCCAGAAATATACTTACTTTTTCTAGAAGAGCGCCAACCATCCTGGACCTCCATCATTCGTATGTACCATACCTAAATGTTCACTCTCATATAAGCGTTATCATTAATTTATGACAATCAAATGAAACAACGCAAGTTATAAAGGCACTCATTTATTTTTACTTTTTTTTTCAAATATATTAAGATTTTATTTATAAATGTAAAAAAATTAAAACACATAGATAAAAATATCGTATCACACTGACAACAACAACATCATATCAAATAACTAATTCAGTGCGGTTTTGCTATTAGAGAAAATTAAATCATGCCAAGGACTTGGCCGACTACACTACCGTGTTTATTTCACTTAAATGGCAGCTAGTCAAATTGTACTTTTAAGATACTTCTTTAAAAGTTAAGAAGTTTTGTTGGTTATAAACCTAAATAAAAAAAAACAAACTACTGGAATGGCACCTTATTAGAGAAAATAGGAAAATGGAATGTCATGAAACAAAGAACAAAAAGTTATGAAAACGAACTGGTACCGATTGTATACTTATGTTTACATAATTTAAATGTCTTTAGTAGTTCAAATTACCTGGATAAAGACTCATTGAAAGTCCTAATAAAAAAAAACAATAACTAAAATCGTTCACAAATGAGCATCATTTAAAGGAATGTTTAAAGTATTTAAAATCTCTAAAAATGAAACAAACAACAAAATAGTAACACGCAAGCCTTACTCTAAACTAAATTATAAATTACAGCAACACTAACCTATTAAGTACTTAGTTCAAATAAAAAAGTGACTCATACAAAACTGGCCTAAGAAATAGCAATAAATACTTAAAGAAGAAAAATTCGAATCTATAACCTAGTATATTACAAGCCTAAAATACATTTGTACATAAATTTTGAGCTTCACGATTAACTGGCCATCAATCCCAAAATAAAAAATTAACTAACAACTGGTAAAAATACACTGGCTTCTACAACTGGCTTCCTATGAAAATTCACATCTTCATGGTGAATTCCTTGAGGCATAATAGGCAATGAAATGTCACTCAACCACGTATCAAACCTATATTCTGATTGACTGCCTCTTTTAGCCTATAATTTATTGCTACTCCATACTTAGACACAATATGACTTTTAAATTAATACCCTACTATGTATAGAAAATAAAAAATAACAACTCTAAAGTTATGGTAGTCAGATCAGGTAATCAAGAAGGAAGGAATGTACATTTTACTTAAATACTGTATGGCAGAGCATTTTAAACTCGTCTTTTACTAAATTATACTAAAATATGTACACATAAATAGAGTAACGAGATACATGGCTGTATTTTGACTCACGGTTTTTTAAAACTAAAATTCACCCCGTCATTGGCACTTCTTCCGATCTCTTAGGAACCAGAGAAAGGTCTAATGGGTTCTTCATAATATCTTTACCGTTGTCTTCACTCAAGTCGATGCTCAGTTCAGGCTCAGAATCGCTCACTTCGTCATTCTTAGGACTTCTAAATAGTACTGCTGTAGATTTAATTGACAGATCTATTGGTTGATCTTGCTCTATTGCAACTCCTGCAACAGCTGGTGAATGCAGCAGCAGATCTCCTCCATTTCGGTTCGGCCAAGTCACTAAACCAGGAGGGACTGGTCTCATATTCTGCATAGGAGTAGGCATAAATGGACCAGTTCTTGGTGAATAACTAGGCGTTGCAGAAACTGGCCCGAAAGGAGATGGCGGTAAGGTTGAAGGTTTCCGTTTTCTGACATCTTTCGTTTGATTCCTAATCGCTTGTAATCTTACGTCTTTTTCGCTGCACGGAGATGACGTTGGTCGGAAGATACTCAAGCCTGATGTACTCCGAGAACTGTTGTCGTCTTCTGGGTCTGCTGATGATGCCCCTGAGTCCGAAGGCGATACGCTTTGTCGTGTCACATCTTCTGTGAATGGACTCTTCTCTGAGTTTTTATAGTATTCTGCTAATGCTGCAGCTGGCAGTAGGTTTGTTGGTAGAAAGGACGGGTTGATTGAGGAATTGAAACTAGGCGGAGATTTGCTGGTTTGCAAATGCTGAATATGCTGCTGTTGCTGCTCTTGAAGAAGACAGTGGATTTTGAACCAGTTGGATCTTCTCCCGTATCTGGAGCCGGACTTGGACATTCCGACTAGAAGACACTTCCGCAACCTGCAAGCCTTGCATGCTGTTCTGTTCTTCTTGTTGATGACGCACTCGCCGTTGTTCTTGCACTCGGAGATTGACGACAGGTTGTTGTACGTCCGCCCGAAGAACGACTGGAACAAACGAAAAAATTGCGATCTTAATAAACGGAAATTATAAGAGGCATTCGATTCCAAAACGACAACATCGATTTTGGGTACAGCATTAATTCAGTGTAAAATATCGACAGACTTCCGTCGGCGACGCATAAGAAATAGCAATTTATACGCGATACAGTTAAAGAGAATCATCTTTGGGCTCATTCAATTCGCTCCGTCCCTGCTCGGAATTAAAAATTACATTTTTCAAAAAGTCATCATAAAGACCAGTGCGAGGCGTATTAAAATCTGGGTCAACACGCATAAGGTTGTATCTCACACTTAATATTGCTGAGGCGAGCGCGGTTCGAATCCTGTTGCGTCTCTTGACGTAAGTTATGGGGGTCTTTCGCGATTTTTTTAATAAATTTGGAAGTTACCCCGCTGTGAGCAGTCTCAGGTCTCTTCTTACCCAATTAAACTCGTACAAAAGCGTAAAATATGTGATTGTGCTACAGTTTCACTCGGTGCCGTCGTGTGGTCAGAACACTTTCAACAGTAAATAACGATCTGTCACATTATTTGGGATTATAATAATATTTTGCGTTGCAATTTGCGTTTATTGCGACATACCACAGTTGCGTCTTCTTTGCATTAATTTGAAAATTTCATTAACATTTTTGTAACTTCATACAAATTGTAATTACAAAGAGTAATAATAATAAAAATGTCTAGCATAGATATGCTTGTAATCTGGATGATGAAATATGCAGAGAACATACATTTTTAACACTGATAACATTTACGGCGTGCCATTCTTATGTCGGTTACAGAGCGTCTCGAATTATTCTTTCTCGGTTTTCCTACAACGGCAGTGTCGTTTGGTGGATGCATAAGGCCAAGTGTGTCCATTGTGTCGATCTGCAGCTGACTCTGTGCCCTTTTTGGTCTGCACAGAATTCCAAGTATGCGGACGAAATTTATACCTAAATGTTACTAATGTTAAGGATGAAAAATGGTTATAGTTCTTAAAATAATCCTCTAAGATTGTCACTTAGTCTGGGTAATGTTGACGTCGTATTTTTACTAAGAATTAATAAAGATTATTTTCTTGATAGTAAACCTAATTTTAATATGTAGGTAAGTATCATTCATATTTTTTGTGAAAAGTAATGTTGAAATTAGGTAATTTTTATCGCAAGAACTAATTTAAACATGAATAGATAATTGATTTACTTTTATCAATTTTATCTTAATATAGACATAATAGATTGTTCGTCTTTCGAACCAATTTTAAGAGTAGGTAATAGAAATCATTATTTGTATACCTAAGCCACAGAGTCAAAATTTAGGGGATCAAGGAATAAGGACTCAAACTAGTGCGATAGGTAGCAACTAAAGTTATCAAAACGACACTTTATTTTTTCAAAGTTAAGTTATAATTTTGAAGTACGAGTAAAACCATTTGCTACACATTCTCTGACCACCACTGTATATGAGTCACTAGATTAGAAATTTCAGATAGCGCCTCTTCCATATGGGTGCGGATGGAGCGTTCCAGATAAAATGCCCCCTAATTGTGCGCCGGAGTGGATCGTACGTGACTTGCTTAGATTTTTGCTGTTTTGCGAAATAATAGCAGAGGTCTGTGCTATGTCCGTTTTTCGAGTTGAGGTTTTAACTGTTGAGATCAGTTTATGAATTTGAGTATCTCTCATCTTAGCGTTTAACTCTCTGTTGCATCCAAAGCTATCGCTGTAGTGCCCAGGATACGAGACCATGATTCAAGATTTTGGGAATTTAGTAATTACGATGAAGTTATTGCCGTCTAACATTCGCAACCCTTTACTTCAGGAACCAGACGTCAGACAGACAGATACGTTTCCTAAACAATCCAAAACTTGCGTGTTCGATGTTTTTACTCACCGCCGGGATAATGGTAGAAATATGCACATTCGATGCAAGCGATGCAATTGACGCCCAGCGTCATCTATTGGTTCAGATTGGAACTAACGTCGCGAAATGAAGTGACGGGCCACTAGTTAATATAGAATTTAAAAAAACGTACAGACATGCTTATAGATAACTCCTACTACAGTATCAGGGTTCACATTTTGTATTGGAGAACGGCGTTATCATATCGTCTTAAGTTTAGTCCTCATGATGTGTGCCCCGCTGATTATTATCATAACAATTAACATAAAATATGCGCTGGCCTTATGTTTTGCCGACAAGGATCTTAATATCCAAAGACGTTTCATCTCTTATTATCCGGAATTATCTTTAGTATACCCTTTATGGTTTTAACAACCACTTGACGAAGTGTTTAAATCCTCTTTAGTGAAACAGCTTTATATCAATTTAGTGTTAGATTTGTACTGCTCTCGTGCATTCGACATTGAAGTCAAATTAGAGATGAAAATTACGAATGTCTCTAAATTTGGCTTTAATGTCGAGTGCACGACCCCCCTGGGCTTTAGACCACACCACATATCGAGAAAAAATATTTCAAAGCATTGAAAATGTAAAAAGAACGTTTGATTGAATTGTGTAACGAAGCAAAGAGAACAAATTCGAAAACTAAAACTAAAAGTAAATCTTTAAAAATACTTAAAAAATTCAATAGTTCATGTATTTCTCTTCACAAATAGATCTTATTAGCTAGGACTTAGTGTCCAATCCATCAACATATCAAAAATAATCACAAAAATACATTTGAGGAATCGTGTTAGATAGTATTCACCCAACATCTAATAAAATTGTGTCCACTAATAAAATTTAAAGGTCTAAAATATGGCGTAGCAAGCATATTAGAAGGATATTCATTTTTCTTTAAGCCAATTCCTATAATTTTAAAACATTAGTAGCACTACATCCATAAAAAAGCCATAAAGCTGTTTAAAATTAAACTCTAACTGCCATTGATCATAAAACCAAAGATAACATCTCCAAAACATGAATGATTTACTAAGCTGCGACAAAAATTAATGCTTTATTCATTTTATGCATACTACGACATAAACAGAGCTGTTCTTACTTAAATCTTAAGAATTAAGTAACGCTATACCATCATTTTCAATTTACTTAGTCCTCTAAGGAAGCAGGACTAAGGAAATTAAAAAAAAAAACTTGAAAATGGTATTTTAATTGTATTTGATTTGAATCAAACAATTATAATACGTCAAGGTCGATACTGGTCGCTTAAAATGGCCTTTTAAAATGAATCTAAGTCACTCAGAGGGCAATTGAGAGGGCTATGATCAGATATGATGAAATCCGCAGGAGATCTAAGGTCGGAAACATAGTCCAAAGAATTGCGTGACAATGGGCAGGGCACATTGCGAGGAGAACCGACGCCCGTTGGGACGGAGAAGACCTTGATCTGATCCATCCACTGATGATGATGATGAAGGTCGACACTAAACTGAGAGAATCCCGTGTATATAATGCAGGTACCAGTATTCCATTCATCCCGGGGCTCCGTTTAAACCATCATTCAGGATTGAGAAGTCTGGTAACTATAATGAAACTACTGCCATCAGATCTTTGCAACACTTTGACAGGAGAACCAAACCAACTGGATCATGTTGACACGTCTCAGAAACTATTCGAGACGTGCAGGTTTCCTTTTTTTTTATAGTATAGGAGGGCAAACGAGCAAGCGGGTCACCTGATGGTAAGTGAACACCGCCGCCCATGGACATCAGCTACACCAGAAGGAGTGCGGATGCGTTGCCGGCCCTTTAGGAAGGTATAGGCTCGTTTCTTGAAGATTTGAATGTCGTGCCGGTCCTTACGATGTTTCCCTCATCGCCGAATTAATTAAAGAAATAATCACATTTTGAAAAATCCATAGTGCATGCTCGGATTCGAACCAAGATCTCTTAAGGCGCGTTCTGATTCATTGAGCCACCATAGCTCTTTTTTAATAACTGTCATAACCGAACAGAAATATTATAGTGGATAGGTAAAAGTTGAATCACATCGGGCCGTGAGAAAAAACTTCAGCCCACGCACAAAATAAAATTCCGTAGAAGTTTATCATTGTTCGTCATGTGACAGATTTTGTGGAGATTATTGTGAAATCTGTGATTTTTTGATGTTTTGAATGAATTAAGCTGCGTTGTTTGGGCTTGGTTGTTTTATTTGAAAGGTTTCTGAACACGTGCATCGTTTTATAAGTTTCGATTCAATACTGTAAAATATTGAAATCTTTAGTGTCAGTAAAATGTAAATGTGTTTATTTGTTTGTCCATTGTATTGTAACTTTGTGTTTTGGTTAATGTTTCTGACTGCCTCAGTGACACAGTGGCAGGTGCGTTTTTATTTTTAAAGCGACGTCTGTGCATCCCGGGTTCGAATTCCGGGTAATATGGCAAAACATTTTCCTTATTTTAACTTGATTCCGTGGACCGCTTAAGAAGGCTCAAAGTCACTCAGAGGGCAATGGAGAATACTATGATTGGAATCTCCTTGCGGGATCATGTAAGGAATGATAAGATCCGCAGGAGATCTAAGCTATGGATAGCCCAAAAGATTGCGTGGCTTAAGTAGCAATGAGTAGAGCACATGTCGAGCAGAAGAGACGTTGGAAATGTCTTAAGTGGAAGCCGCATACAGAAAACGAAGCCGTAGCAGGCCCCTCTAGGACCAAACGATTTGGTGAGGGTCACGGGAATTCCTTGGATGCAGGCGGCACACGACCGATTTGTGTGGAGAACATTGGAGTTGGTCTATGTCTAGCTGTGCACATCTATTAGCAGAAATAATAAAGTGTGTGGCGTATTATCTTCTATGGCCTATTCTGACTATGGACGTCATCTTCTATGGTCATACTTTGGAAGTGTCGAAATGGTAAAAAGGCGTCCGCTGACCACTGGAAGCCAACTCACACTGCGTAATACTCAAAGTAAACACAGAGTTCTTTTAATATAAATCCGTCGAACTATTGAAATAGTTCCCAATTATGTCTTCATCCCACTTTAAGCTGTCCATCACCGATAACAAAAGACTACGCCCACAAGAATGAGAAATTAACACCTACATTACCAATCATTTAATAACGTACGAATTGGTTTGCCGCCTCACCTCCTACATAAAAAGAGCACGCATCAAAGTTTCCAAACCCATAACAGCACATAATCTCGGAGAAAAGGCCGGAGTTTAGAACTTGACCTACGAATTCAAGACATTTCGTTGTAATTTACAGCCATAGTATCACGTTTGGTGTAATTTTAAAAATTGTAGGATATTAAAATGCTTCGCGACCTAAGTGTTACCTAACTGACGTGTAATTTAAGTGGCGGTTTTGCAAGCGTGCTCTTTGACCTGGCTGAGGTAGGGTTAAAAATAACTTGGCCGTTTTCTAAGTGTGAGCTAACTGGTAATTATGAATTCAGATTTTAGTGCGTCGTGTGCAATTATTTTATTAGGATTTTGGGTGGTAATTAACGTCGATCTTATGGAATTATACAGTTATTTTTCTTATACATTTTTAAAGCGATAACATGCCGAAAGTTTCGTTTCACTCAGCACATTGCTATTCATTTTTATAGAGACAGCTAGGGATGCAACCAGAGCAAATGAGATTTGATCTATCAAACTAATGTGGCACACATGCAGTTTGTTAAGATTTTCTTTTTTAATGGTTTTTCTTCATTTAATACGTAACATTTATTGTTTTATAAAAAAATGGTGGTCCGCCCTCACTACGTTTCGGACTTAGTTTTGTTATTAGTTCCGACCTTTGTCAATAGATGGCGCTGGGTATCGATTATATCGCGCAAGTGTTTTGTCTTAGTTATCTCTTTATAAATAGTATAGATAAAAAATTTACAACATATTCCGATCCCTAGTCCTAACCAAACTAATATTGAAATAATGGTTCATTTTATATTTTAAATCAACTTGTTCACAAGAAAACTGCTCTGCTGAAACTCAACAGGGCCTCAAAACTGCCAGGATCATCAAATAAAAAGTCTTATAACAAGACGGAAAAATGGACTCAAATTGACAATAACCCCACAGTTTTATCGCATAATGGCGGGCATTTATCGCGAATGTCATCAGTGCAAACATTTTGCGCATTCTGTTACTGTATTAATCCATCATATTAAATGGCTAAGCTCGTATTTTGAGGACTATCAGATGTGGACTAGGGTTGTCGTATAAAATGTAGGTGATTTTTTTTATGTGACAAGTGGCAGACGAGCAGACGGATCACCTGATGGTAAGCGATTACAGCCACCCATAGACACCTACAACATCAGTAAAGTCACAAGTGCGCTGCCAAACTTAAAACACCTTTCCCCCAATTAGGCCTCCAGTACCCACACTCGACGAGACGACGTCGAGATTTGTAGCTTAAACGCTTGTGTTACGGATATCAAACAATATGAGGTACAAAAAAACCTTAAATAAACATTTATTAGTAAACGTTTAGTAGGATGGGGTATTAAATCAAATCAAATCAAATCAAAATCTCTTTATTCAATTTAAGTCCTTTACAGAACATTTATGAATGTCAAATTTTATAATCTACTGCTGATTCGGAAGGTCAATTTCTACCGAGAAGAATCAGCAAGAAACTCAGTAGAACTACCTACATAGGTATACCCCATCCTAGACAATTACACATATATGTATACACGATTGTAAGTCTTGTGTGGGGATCGAATGCACAACCCTTGGCATATGAGGCACCCTAATTGAAATTAAATAAAAAAATAAATCATCAACCTTATCCAATGAGTCTTGTCAAAAAAGCCTGTGGGAGCAGCCCTATCAAAACAATACTATGCTAAGAACATTATTAAGACGGATTATAAACAATAGTTCACTCGTATAATGGCGGATCAGTGGCAAGTGCCACGGTCACTCTCTGTTCTCACGACGGTACGTCTCGGTCTGGGAGACCTCTGTCTACACTGACGGGTTGAGCGAGTAGCGGAAAACGCACTTCATACGACGTTTGTTATAGTGTATGTCTTTTATGTCATGTATGTAATGACTTGTGCTTAGTATTAATCATGCATTGCTGTAACTCTGTTTTGTGTACAGGATAAAATTGGTAGCAGCAGCAGCAGGTCCTGGGATGAGGTTCTCCCCCCAGGACATAATTTACCGTGGCAAACGTGGAAGACTCTAGACAGGCTGCGCACTCGGATCGGCCGCTGTAGTGATAAACTGTGTAAATAGGGATTCGCGGACGCATCAAGCAATGTTTCATCTCAAACCATGGTTCATCTCCTGGCATGCCCAAAAAGTTGCACATACGGTGAACTACAGCCTACCGATAGCGCAGTCGTTGTGGCGGATTATTGGACTAGGAAAATTTTATATGTTGATGCCACCGACACGAGAAGAAGAAGCAGGTATATAGCAAGCGGACGGTGCACGGTTGAATGCCTTAGGTATCGCTGAAGGATTAAAGTAAGAAAGGACTACTGACCTACTTGGACTGCAGATCGCCGATTGGTCTGCCGTGGCCCAAATTAGAGAGGAATTGTGACTTGATGTGTCGGAAGCCAAGATCCACTACGGTTACTAAGTCATCAGAGTAAGTAAGTACTTGTTGTGTCGGAGACCAAGATCCGCTACGGGTCGGTGAGTCATCAAAGTAAGTAAGTAAGTAAAAGTCGCTATCCGCTTTCCGCTCCGCTTATCAACATACATACAAAGCTAAGGCTCAAATGCTCCCCTGAGGCGGTGCGTGCGCGTGGTAGCCGCATCATTCGCCATGATCGCTCTGGCCTATATCTGTGGTCTACTGTTAGCCGTAATGTATGGCAATCTTAGCTAAATATGCACACTTTGTATATTTTCACGTCTTGATATTATATTTACCTACTATTGTTCTTTGTTATTTGTTTATAGAACTCAGCTGGCCACACTGTGAGAATGCACCTGGAGAAATGGATCTAGATTGTCACGAAATGGCAGCCTGTAGACGGTCGCCGTCCGAGAGGTAGGCCCAGAAATAGATGGCGTGAAGACCTGGACCAATACTCTGACAATTGACAAACGCTGACAAAGAATTTAAGGCAGTGCATATTAGGGAAGCCTTTGCCCAGTAGTGAGACAATACGAGCCAACTGGTCGTTACGTGATCTTCCGCGTAGGAGTGGAAATTTCGGTTACACAGGATGCCCTGCCACTAGTTGGGTTCGCTAGTCCTCCCCTGTCTAGTCGGCCCCTCATGTTTTATGATATAGGGGGCAGACGATCAGTCGGACCACCTGATGATAATCACAACACCACAGGAGACATTTTTTAAATAGAATTATAGCATTCATACAGTGCGCAATCCGCGAAGAGAATTTTTATGGAGATAAAAAAATATATTTAATTAAAAAATAATCGTAAGATTTTTAAAGTCAAAATGATAGACAACAATTTCTCAACTAACACTTGAAGCTAAAATCCTCAGCCATTCGTAGTCCGCGCACATGTGACCTATACGCTGCGCCGGCGCAACCTCTCGTGATGTATGGATTGTGATTTTTGCACGCGATTACTTTAAGTTATTACACGCACTTACATAATGCGCTTTGATTTATGCGAGTGGCTTGATTTTTCTACAGCGTTGATCAAGAAAACTTGGTATACATACTTTTTTATACTGGAGGTGGCAAACTAGCAAGCGGATCACCTGCTGGTAAATTATCACTGCCGCCCATGAATATCTGTGAGATCACAGAAGTCATGACATTATTATATTATTAAAAAAAAACAGTTACCTAATTTATTTAAAAAAAAAAATGGAAATCGTCAAAAACAAAATGTCTACCATATTAAAGAAATCGAATAAAATAGATATTAAGTATCAGTCTATAATTATACTGTCCCACTGCAGGGCAAAGGCATCAAGTCATCGCTACTATGATGAGATAAATACATATTAAATGAATAAATTAATCCTCATCCTTCGAGA
Organism: Cnaphalocrocis medinalis; assembly: GCA_014851415.1. NCBI lineage: Eukaryota > Metazoa > Arthropoda > Insecta > Lepidoptera > Crambidae > Cnaphalocrocis > Cnaphalocrocis medinalis. The sequence goes on along the minus strand of CM026287.1, from coordinate 2,345,002 downwards.
CCGGATATTTTTGTAACATTAACTCTTTTATTTACATTTAAATCATTTTATCTCTCCATCAAAATCCAATTAAAAAATCTTAAACGTCTTTGTAGGTTTTGAGAAACAGGACATCATCTAAAATGATTAGGTTAGTAATTAAACACTCTCACTGGCAAATGAGTGAATAAATCAAACGAGTGTTATTAATGATAATTAACGTTCGACAGACGCACAGGGGGATATGGTATGTGTAATATTCGGAACTATTCCATCGATTGGAGATTGACCGGTTTGGATCACGCCATAGTGATGCGTCTTCTTCGTCGTCGACTTGTCGCAATTTTTATATGCGATAGGTGGTTTGAGTAACACCCCGTTAAATTTGTGGTCAGTAAGTCATCATGGCAATGGGCAGGGCACATTGCGAGGAGAACAGACGGCCGTTGGGGTGGAATGGTCTCGTGCAGGAGGCCGCAGCCGTGGCAGGCCAGACCAGGTGGACCGACGATCTAGTGAAGGTCGCCGGAGTCCCTTGGATGCGGGCGGCACAGGACTGATCTGTGTGGAGAACTTTGGAAGAAGCCTATGTACAGCAGTGGACGTCTATTGGCTGAAATGATGATGATGATGATTAAGACATTATCATTATAGGCCTTTACATCTATATCACATGTTTTAAGCAGCATCACGCTGTGTGATTTTACAGCCGCGCTCGTGGCTGTAAGTCCTATGCGGGAGTGAACCTTTTTTTGTACCGGACCGTGTTTTTGTTTTATTTGACAGGTAGGCAGACGAGCAGTCAGATCACCTGATGTTAAGCAATTGCCGCCGCCCATGGCCACTTGCAACACCAGTGGAGTGATCTTGGGTTCGATTCCCGGGTCAAGCAAAAAGTACTTGTTTCGAATTTTTAACATCAAATTTTTATCATCAGGAATCGCTTATCACCAGGTAATCCGTCTTTTTTTATTGACAATGGGCTTGCCCTTGGCTTCACACTGAACTCTAGAGTTGAAAAGAAGCCTGCTCTGCTGCTGGTCTGCTCGTTTGCTTCCTATCACACAAAAAAGTCGTATGCATGTAGAGACTTCGTGCCGCGTCGACCTGCGCGCGCGCCTACACAGCGACCCCGTGATCTATGCAAATCGCACAACACGTAACTTTTATACTTCGACACGTTTTCGAGCATTTCTCCAAAACGGATGTACGTATATGGTGCGATATGGCGAAGTGGAGTGGATGTATTTGGAGCTCTTAAATCATTTTACTAGCATCGGTTATGGATGTTTCCCAATCAAATTTGAACTGTGACTTCTGTTCGTCATGTGAAACTTTTTCTGCGTGTCAGGTTATGTACTTGATGGATTACTTAATCTAGTTCTTTTTTATTTTTGCGTAGCATTATAGGTAACTATAAATTATGTGAACGGCAATTCACGCGACGTTATATATATTTATTTATATTAGATGACGCCCAAACGTCAAGCAGTCAGCACAATACAATGCACTTAACAATAAACGTCGCGTTAATTCCCATTAATATTTTATAGTTTACATACTAAATCTATACAATACAATACAATACGGCCTGCAAACCTTCAAAAATAGAGCATGCTTTTCAAAATTATGATCACTTTTTCAAACGGTTCTGTTTGTCACTGTGTACCTATCTTGAGATTATATCCATGATCGTAAATAATAAAAGGTATAAAATCTTTGACGTTTTATGTTAAAGTAAGTGATTTTCCTAAAATCCGAAGATGAATCTCCGTAATCTTTAGACATGCCAACTTAAACTTTGCTATTAGGGTCATTTTGATACTTCAAATGTAAATGGAAGGCTTAAAAACCAGAATTTCTATATAATTGGAGACGACCTCTTGCCCTGTAATAAAATAGTAACCTTTACATTATTATTACTTAATGTTAATATTAATATTTAAGTGTTTGTAATAAAGCCAATTAAGCTACCTAATCAGGTGGCTTGTCGAAACTACTGTAAAAATTCCGCAACGGTTATACATAAAAATGTTTACAACCTATCAAATTATTTTGCTTCAATTAAATGATCATATTAATTTTTGAGCCTATCAAATATAGGCACGCATTTTACGAACATGAGTGTATTCTTATAAAAATTTTGATATTTATCGATGTTGCCTACCCTAACTAATATTATAAATGCGAAAGTAACTCTGTCTGTCTGTTAGGTACTCTTTCACGCCAAAACTTCTGAACGGATTTAAATGAAATTTGGTATACAGATGATCTAGACCCGGAGAAAGAACATAGGCTACTTTTTAGTGGGAAAAAGGTGTTGTAAGGGGTTAAAAAGGGGGTAAAAAGTAACTATTCCACGCGGACGAAGTCGCGGGAGGCCGGTAGTGAAAAATATGATGTCGTAAGAAATTGCACATTAAATCCTATAGTAGTTAACCTACATTTTGATACATGGTAATCAGAATTAATGGAACAGCAGCTATCGTGTGTGAAAACTCCTCTAGATGGCGTACTGTAGAACTGAGGTCCATCTATATAGTGATTTGTTATTTTTAATAACGTAAAAGTTTTTGGGCGCCGCGTAGACGCATCATCCAAAAAACGCTGTTAGTATGGGGTAATTCTGAATACATCCTTAGTTTGTCCTCACAAATTATAAAATAATTTACAAGTTTTCTCCATCGTTTATTTTGAGGTATCCAATTAGCTTTATTACTAGTGTTTAGATTAGAAGGACAATTTAACTGTTGACCTACCGTTGTCTCTTTTGAGCTCTTTTAATTATTCACCAGCGACCAAATATGGACAGATAGACAGACCAAATTGGTCATAGAGATCTCGATCACGTATTAGTTAGACTAATCAGTGAATATTCCGAATTCCTTGAAAGTTATTGTTTCATCAATTCTAGTAAAGTGTTGCCATGTCACATTTTATTGTTTTTTTTTGTGATAGGTAGTAGACGTAGACGGATAAGCTGATGGTTAGTGATTATAGACATAGACTCTCGCAATACCTAGTGACTACTTTTTAGCCGATTTTCCCCCTTGATTGGGCCTCCGGTACTCGCACACACTGGGCTTAGTTTACTAATTATTTAGTTTATTATTTTTCTTTTTATAAATTTAAGCTAAAAGAGTACTAAAAGAAAAATTAAAACAGAGTAGGCCCATGTGGCAATGTCCCCAAAATGCTGGCAGCATTACCTCGTTGGATAGCGATGGAAATTCGCTGGGCGAAGTAGTTGCCAGCCTTTGGGTCGCCCGTGACTTCAACTAGGCGCTTGGCTGTCCCGGAAGAAAGAGAGCATCGGGTAATGATTTTTGCTTTTATTTTTAACCAAAAATCTAAAAAATAATATTGAAAGTATGGCAGTGCCAACGATGTGATGGATAAAGATTAATGAAGTTCGTTTGTACCAATATTTCTGTAAATCGGAAAGTCTTTCATTGACAGATAAAATAAAATAAAAAAAAACATGTCACCTCTCAAATAAGCTAACATAGACAAAAAATCTTGCCATAATTAAAAAAATAATAATAATAGAGAAACCAACTATGTATTTTTTTAGTTTACAACCTTGGAAAACGCTATACATTTTTCAATGTTGGTAACACTGTCAATCCTCTAGAAATTCTACATCAATGACTCCATTTCTTAATTTATCTTATCTTAATTCCTTAAACTAGTTTTCATGATTCTTACTGCTTTTTAATTAAATGTCAATCGTAAAAAACTGTATTTTGCATTTTATTGTCATGTTTTCTTGTATTATAAAAGATGTTATATACTATACTATAAACGTCTTGATAGTTTACGACTTTAACAAGTCATACATAGTCTTTTGTGTATACGTAGATTCATTTGTATGTAGGTACATTGTTGGACTACAATTTTATTGTTATTGCATAATAAAGCGTATTACCTGTCATCAAAGTATTAAATTACTTGGAATTTTGATCAAGATAAGTTACCTACAGCGGCTTTGACCTTTGCTGCATAAGTTACAGAAATATGACGCTTATGTAGGAAGATATAAGGTGTAACTTACCATCACTTGGTAATTTAGGACAGTAGCCATATCCTTTAAGATGTTACTCATAATTTTATTATTTCTAGTTGCGACTAAAGTCAGGGTTTGCTTGAGCTAGGATTGAGTCTAGAAATATGTATTTTTTATGTGATAGGTGGCAGACGAGCAGACGGAACACCTGTTGGTAAGCGATTGCCAACGCCCATAGACAATTACAATACCAGTAGAGTCACAAGTGCGCAGCCTACCTTTAATTCCTTTCATTCGATACCCTCACTCGACGAAACAAAGCGCAGGCGCTGCTTCACGCCAGTTTTCTGTGAGGCCGTGGTATAGCTACGGTCAGACCAGCCCATTCATGCCGAAGAGTGGTTCTCCCACGGTTACAACAATATAGCGGTTTATGGCTCGAAAATAGGAACCATAACTTGATCATGACACTCGTTTAGCGCAATGGTTCGAGCGCCGGTTAAGACGCAAGGGTCGAGGATTCTATTCCGCAATGAATATTTGTCGTAGGATCTGGGTTTTTGTTGTTTCTTCGTCGTTTCAGATTTCAATAGCACTAACTGAAATGTTTAGTTTGAGGGCAGGACAATGTAGTCATGTTGTCTCAATTTTGTTTGACATTGCAAGATTTTAATTATATATTAGCTATATAGATATTAGCTATCTTTAGTTAGAATAACTATCCTAAAACGTACCTACATACCTACATCACCGTCCCTAGAAACTGAGGGTATAAATTGGCACATATGATTTGATTTGATTTTAAGTTCACGTTTGATTCAAATCTCTGAAGTTCGGAAGCTGTCTCGTTCTTACGCACTGTGTTACATACATACCTCACTGACTCGCCTTTTATATTGTACAACTATCCTTAAAATATTGAATAATAAACCATTCCGAAGTGTGTGCAAAAACCCTAGTAGAAATAAATTTATAGCCTTATAAATAAGCCCACTGTACAATTTCATTAACTTAACCACATAGTTTTCTTATTTAAAAGCGAAATCCATCCATCCACTTTCCTAGTAAAAAAAGCTTTACCAAAAACACTGGGTGTAATTACATACTTATACATATACATTTCCATACATGTTCCATACATACATGTACTCATGAATATGAAAGGCACGACCACCGGCGCTTGCGCCGAACAATAAATCTCGATTATTCACGGTTTTAAAAATCGATTTTTTATTCGGCAAATCGTCACGGTCAGTGAGATTTCGATACAATACAGTGGATGGTATAGCAGTAAGACAAGTTATGTTTACACAACCAACTTGTTTAAGTACCCGTTCAGCGTTGTGGTTTGTACCAAAGGCTGGTTGATGGAAAATATACATGTCATATTATTTGGGTTGGGTCATGGTTTTTTGTGGTTTTTTTTCGTTGTATTTGGATTCCTTAGCACAACGGAAAACCTTAGCTTGGGACCAGGACAATGTATGTGAGGTTGTGTCAATTAATTTATTTACTTCAACAAACTTTATCGTAGGTACAGTCGCGGAACTTTTTGGTATACCAGCGTTAGGCGATAATCGCATGCACATGCAGCGGAGTAGTACTGATCCCTAAATTGTCAAGTAAGTAACCTAAAAAGTAACGGGATCACAAGTGTTTTTAGTAGCCTGTTAATAGAAGATCGTCAGATCGTTTCTGAAGTTGTATGGACGAATTTGACGTTAAGATCAAAGAAGAAAAATCAAAATAACTATGTCAGAACATTTTTTTTTCCTCGGAATGTCCTCTGCTATACTTTACAATATGGTATAAAGATAGTAAATGTAAGGATAACAGAATACGAAAGTATGGCGTGTGGGCGGGGGACGTTGCTATCCAACACTGAATCATGCTTTAAATTTCACGCTGTGTGTGAAATTTAAATGACGTATGAAATTGCTAAAGTACTAATTTGGTTTTAATTCTGTACCAAATAGAGTATAGTGATCTAAAACTCTAGCCACAAAGTTTACAGTTATAAACAACGCCATGACATATTCGCATCTTAACTGTGTACTGGCGAGGAATGCCATTTTTATTTTTGGCGTAAAAAAAAAGTTTTTAGATCTTTTATCAATAAGTACTAATAAGAGTAGCAAGGGTAGTATTTAACTGATTCCCGCAACCCTCACTAAATCGTCAGTCCACCTTGTGGTGGCCAGCCACAGCTGCGACTTCCTCTACGCGGCTTCCACTCTAGGTCCTCTCCACCCTAACGGCCGTCTGTTCTCCTCGCAATGTGCCCTGCCCATTACCACTTGAGCTACACAATTCTTTGAGCTACGTCTGCGACCTCACTCATTTTGTACACTTACCTAGTTTGCAAATGAGACACGTGCACATGCACTGTGGACCTGCAGGAATTGCAAGCAGGAGATTGGCGACAAGCTGCACAGGACCGGGACAAACGGCGACATCTCGTGTCGGAGGCCAAAACTCATTTTGGAGCGTTGAGCCATCGGAGTAAGTAAGTAAGTAAGTACGTTTGCAAATAAATACTTGAATACTTTTTTTTATGTGATAGGTAGCAGACGAGCAGGCGGATGACCTGATGGTAAGCAATTGCCCATGAACACATATTATGCAACAAGTGCGCTGCTAACCTTTTATCCCCTTCCCCACCGATGGGCCTCCGGTACCCTCACTCACTCGGCGAAACACAGCACAGGAGCTGCTTCACGCCGGTTTTCTGTGAGGCAGTGGTATTACTCCGGTCGAGCCGGCACATTCATGCCGAAGCATGGCTCTCCCACAATTACACTTAAACACATTTCTATCACTCACTTCCGCACAAACTCGTCCTGGCATTAAATTTGTCGCATATGAAATGTCCCGTTTGTAGACGTCAAAATTCTGTTAATTAATACAGCTTCTTTATTCTTCGCTTTTATTTTTTATACTCTTTTTATCTCGGTCTGGCACGAGTCGACCAGTTGTGAAGCAGACCTTGTCAAGAGAGTCAGCGGACGCAAAACAAGTATACACGGAAAGTCTGCTTTAGCTAACTGATATAGAATAGTTGTTATAGCAATATATTGTATTAGAGACGTTAATTAAACTTTATTGACACTTAAGTAAAAACATTAACTTTATTTTAATAGACTTATCTAACATTTAGATGATGAGCATTAAGGTGAAATGAAGTCTCTTAGTGCGGCAGTAAATCTACCTTTGTTTTTCATTCCAAAACGTTGAGCGTTAAATAAAGAAGTAAATGGGGACCGATCCAACCTGCAAACCTTTAAAGAGAGAGCACATTCCTTTTTAAAAGTTCAGTGACGCACTTGTGACTAGAAATAGAAAAAAAAATATGAAAATTAGGTAACATTATTCAAGGTAAAGCGTACAGAACACTTTTTAATGTCAAAATCTCCCCTCTTTCGGCTGAAATCATTATCAATCTAGTGACTCATCTACTCGTCACAAAAAGGTAGGTATAGCAACCCGCTCTAAGCTCTACACTTGGGACACCCCCATTTCGTAACCCAGCGGTGTAGTGGCCATTTTTTATTGTAAGAGGTCATCGCACAGTGTCGCACTGTGGTTTATAGATCGGATTTACAGCCGTCAGTGTAAGGTGCGGTGATAAATTTATTGCCTCTTATCACAGGTAATGGAATGCCAGTTATATTGCCCTCTAATAGTTCCATTCTGGTGAATTAGAAGTGTGACTTTTGAGGTTGTTGACGTTTGGTTTAAGATTTTGTGGTTTTCTGTAAATCTTACCTTTTGACCATTATATTAGCGATGACTTGATTTCTATGACAGAGGCCTTTGCCCTGCAATAGGGCAGTATACAAGGCTGATACTTTTAGTTTACCTACCTTTTGAAGAATATCTAGTCTTGTTATTAGTGAAAAATAATGATATTTGTATCTTAGACCTCAGAGTCAATTTTCTATGACGGTAAATCGGTAGATTTTCACTTGGAAACATGGAAGACGTAATATGAAGGTAGCGCTTGTTACCAGCCATATTCCCAAAACACAGTGCAAGCACTGCTTTACGCCAGCTTTCCATGAGGCTCTGGTGTCACTTCCATTCAACCAGCCCATTCATGAGAAAATATGGAACTTTTTGGGCCACACAAATCTCCCTTTGTAAACACAATGGGAGATTTCTATGGCGTTTGCCAAAAGGTCACAGCCAAACCATTTACTTCAAATGAGCAGTTCTCAAGACAAATGCCGAAGCTTGATGGTCCGGGTTAAACCGCCCATCACCATACACGATAAGTGGCGTACCGTCTGTATACTTAGCACCAAATATCAGCAATCACAGTGAGTACAGTGAGGTAACCATAAGTAAAGTGTTATCTTAATGTTGTTAAAGGTTGCTCGGCGCAAGGTGCGCGGGCGCTTATGGTGAGGAAGGTGATAAGCGGAGCGAGTAGCGGATAGCTACTATCTCTTTCTTTAGTATGATTACTTTTAGATGGTAGACGGTGTCATACAAAGACAAACAGCCGGTTTCTGAATTGAGAATTTAAAATAGAGCACTACTTAGGTATAAACTTTGACATTTGAAGTATGGCCCAACTATCAAAGTTTGTATTTAAGCAGTGCTTAACCTCCAATTCTCAATTCAGAAACTGGCCTAAAGACGATCTGCCAAGAGTCTCAAATACTTAGTTACTACGCTGGCTTACCGATTCAAAATGGGTCTTGGCTACCAACATCAAAGTTTGCCGTTTTATTCGGCCCTGTCATCATAGGTCGATGACATTTGGAAGCATGCTGGAGACCAATTCTCGTGCACTCGACATTGAAGTCGAATTTAGAGATTGTCCATACAAAATTCGAATTCAACCTCAATTTTGAGTGCACGAGAATTGCTTTCCTGGTCTGAAGTGATGCAATTGGCAAGATATAGAGTGTTGTGGACGACTTATGTCTGAAAACGCTGACCATACAAGGGTATTTTTTTTTGTTTTTATACTAGAGGCGGCAAACGAGCATGGGGTCACCTTGCTGGTAAGTAATCACCGATTGCCCATGAAATGCGAGATCAGGAGAGGTCGTGAGCGTTTGCCGGATTTTTAGAAGGAAGTACGTCGTTCTTGAAGTCCCTAAGTCAGAGCCGTCAGGAAATACTGCCGCAGTTAAACTATTCCACAAGCCTGAGGTTGGGATTATAATGATGCACTAATTAAATTTTTTAAAGTTCATCGTTTCCCGCTTCCCGCTCCGCCTATGAACATACTCCCCCATTTACCTTTGACCGTCGTAGTGTGGAACTGTGTCTCTCGGTAATGGGCGATACCCGCCGCCGATAACGTGAACTATCGCCTCAGCTTCGAGATATTTAATTAGATTAGTTAAGGATTTTAACGGACCGAATGTTGGTTCTGTTTCGTTAGCGATAGCAAATAAATGAATTCACACAACACCTCATATTGACCTGACTCCTACCTACTATGATTAAGCACTTGTGCTACAGATATCAGATAATAAAGAAAATTCAAATTAATAATTGTTAAATACATATAACCAGTGGGAAAGCCATGCTCCGGCTTGAATGGGCAGGATAGCCCGGAGTAATACCACGTTCTCACAGACAACCAGCGTGAAGCAGTTCATACGCTGTGTTTTGCTGTTTTTACATATTGTAAACTTTTACTACAACTATAAGTATACAAATTTGTAAAGATAGCTGTGAAAGGTTTATAGGGGGTTTGCAGTATAAAGCCTCTGTCTCTCTGTCTTATCACAGGTGCCCCTGAAAACCTGCCTCGGCATTATTTATGTACCTAATGGCATTGTGCAGGTCACCTTTTAAGCGCAAACTGTTTAGTTTGAAGATTCAAGATGTCATCATCTTCATCATCATTTCAGCCAATAGACGTCCACAGCTGGACATAGGCCTCCCCCAAAGTTCTCCACACATATCGGTTCTGCGCCACCTGCATCCAAGGGACTCCCGCGACCTTCACCAGATCGTCGGTCCTCCTGGAGGGAGGCCTGCCACGGCTGCGGCATTCAAAATGTAACTAGTCCAAAGTTGTTGCTGATTAAATTATTGTGTTCTTAGCAAACAAATGTTTCTTATCTTATATTAAATATGTTTCTATTACTATCTTTAGAACAGTGGTCGCTAGGCAGTTGATTTTTCTTATCAAAAAGAGCCTGTTACAATTTGTGCCATTTGAAAGTAAATCCCCAGTGACCGACCGCCGTTCTCCTCATAAATAACCAAACATTTTCACCAGGAAACCCGCCATTTGCAGTAATTATACACTTAGATATTTTTATAATCATGTTCCATTGATTTATTAACATTCGCGCGGAGCAAAGCTGTCGTTGGAAACTGATTGGAAGCGATAAATTTAATTAGAAATTGCATTAAATACACTTTCGGCCTTTTTGTGCGAGAAAATCAGTGTATAAATTACTTCAATTAATCTAGTTGGGATCGATGAAGTGATTATATTGAAATGGATCAAATTACTGTTTAGTTAAATATACGTCTGGTTGCCCTTGCGCAGTGTAAAAATAGCGCTTCTGTCTTTGATAATAAGGACCGTCTAAAGTAAAAAAAAGGTAATTCAGGCATGAGCGCCTACGCTGGGTTTTCGTAGAGTGAGTGAGAGTACCGAAAGCTCAATCTGGGGGAAAGGGAGTTAAAAGGTTGGGAGCGCACTTGTGACTTCACTGATTTTGCCGTTGTTTATGGGCGGCGGCAATCTTTCACCATCAGGTGTTCCGTCTGCTAGTCTGCCACCAATCATATACCTAAAAATGTGAAGTAGCGTCTGCGCTGTTTTCTTGAGTGAGAGTACCGGAGGTTTAATCTGGGGGAAAGGTTGGCAGCGCACATGTGACTCCACTAGTTTTGTAGGTGTCTATGGGCGATTTTAAAATCTTTGTTACGTATTTTTTTTATTATAAGCAGTTCCTTAAAAAAATCGGTTCCAAAAAACCTAAAGCAGTATGAGAATAATAGATTTCTGCTACCACCTTAATTAATTAATTATCTAAAAACGGAACCGTCTTACCCAAAATTAATTCCTCATAGTAACGACTTGTCCGATATATTAATGATTAATAAGTGTTACGTGTGAACAATAGGAAAAAATATAACAAAAAGCGAGTTCCTTTCTATGATAATAAATGCGGCCCGTCAAATATCACTTTGTGATTCGTTTCAAATTTTAAATCAATCATATCTACCGTGCCACTGAATTCTACCGATGTGTGGCCCAAGTCATATAAGAAAAACATTAATTAAGGCTTGTACATGCACGGATTGGGCACTTTTGTGTAAGTTTAATCTCAGTAAATCGTTAAGAACGAGACCTAAAAAAAATACATGTTATAAGGCTGGATTTCGATCTTGAATTTCTGACGAGGATTTTTATTCAATGTTTATAGTTTATTAGGAAAAAAATATAACGTAAACATCGATTTTATGCAAAATATTGGATAAACTACGAAACTAAACAGTTAAGATGACTGATTTTTTTATATACAATACAATACAATGTACACTACAATCCCTGACGAGGAATTCTTGTTTCTTGGGTTTATAATTTTTTAATTAATAATATTCTGTTTGTTGATATACGCGAGCGCGAGTACTCTCTATATCTTCAAGGCCGTTAGCGCATGTAGGTACAAGCCTTAAAAGTTAGAACAACCCATTTTGTGGCGGCGGCCATCTTGGATTTGCAATTTATCATACTATTAGATTAGGAACATATTATTTACAATACATAATAAAAAATATACATATAATCCATCTTAACGTAAGGTCCAGACAGCAGACACAATAGAAAATCAATTGTATTTGCCTCGTATGAGGCTTTTGGGTCTTACGACGTCAAACAGCAGAATCGGCAGCTATCATAATAAGAACTCCTCCGATTATAAACTCGCAAACAACAACAAAAAAAAAATCAAATAGGATCAGCCATTCGTGAGCTACAATGCACAGACATCGTAGCACAGACACACACAAACAAATACAGACAATTATATAGAAATACACGTCAAACTAATCACACCCCGTCGTTTTGCATCGGTGGGTCTAGAAATCCTAGTAAAAAAAATATATATTAACCTAAAGCCATTTAATTTTCTACCCATAAAAGCGATGAGTTCAGATTTTTGGAGATCTATAAACGCTTCAGCTTATCACTTGAAAACTAGTAATTGTTCCCATCACATACAAAATATGAAACATTTATTATGATTTTCGGCTTGTCAGTCTGTCCATTGAAATTCGAGCGTATCTTATCGGTGATTGGATATCATTACCAGTAATACTGTAATGAAGTGTAAGGAAGACGGGTGTGGATTGATTTTTTTCTTCTTGACCCCCCTAACCTTTGGTTTTTGTGTGCCGTCTACCGGGTTTGTTTTTTTTTTTATTATTCATTACATCATTGTTGTGAAAGATTCCGGTTGTAACAATCTAGCTAGCCGCACTAAAATTAATAAATTCACAGAACATCTTCTATCTATACTATTTATAAAGAGATAACTTCTATAGACAACGACAAGGCTTATAGGTAAACCGAAAACACGAAACGCTTGCGCGATGTAATTGGACACAGAGCCATCTATTGGTTCATTTCTGAATTATGGCCCCGAAGTAAAGTGAGGGCGGGCCACTAGCCTCATAATATATTGACAAGACTCAAGAGTAGCTTAAAGACTTGTGTTACAGATATCAGACAATAGAGAAAACACAAATAAAATACATATATTACACCCAGATACCGAACAAACACAAGTAGTTATCACATAAATGTTTATCTAGGGTGGGGATTGAACCCATGAGTCCCATGACCTTGGCGTATGAAGCAGGATCACTACCAAATGCGCCATCCGGACAGTCAAATAAAAAAAAGTGATGGTTATCTATATCTTCACTATTTATAAAGAGGTAATCTCTTAGTCCCTGTCAGAGTTTATAGGTAAATCGAAAACACGAAACACTTGCGCGATGTAATTGGACACAGAGCCATCTATTGGTTCATTTCTGAATTATGGCCCCGAAGCAAAGTGAGGGCGGGCCACTAGCCTCATAATATATTGACAAGACTCTATATTAAGTTGCTTAAAGACTTGTGTTACAGATATCAGACAATAGAGGAAACACAAATAAAATACATATATTACACCCAGACACCGAACAAACACAAGTAGTTATCACATAAATGTTTATGTAGGATGGGGATTGAACCCATGACCTTTGGCGTATGAAGCAGAATCACTACCAAATGCGCCATCCGGACAGTCAAATAAAAAAAAGTGATGGTTATCTATATCTTCACTATTTATAAAGAGGTAATCTCATAGTCCCTGTCAGAGTTTATAGGTAAATCGAAAACACGAAACACTTGCGCGATGTAATTGACTTCCATCGCCACCTATTGGTAGACAGTGAAACTATTTCCCCGGAACGAAGTGAGGGTGGGCCACTATCAGTTAATAATATAATATCGATCTTCCTCAAACATTTCATTGCATCGGGAAAACCCAGTTACTCTAATAATACTGTATGCGAAAGTTGTTTATCAAATTATGTTATCACAATTGGAACTTGGTGCCAAAAAATGCAGATGCCATCTTACTAACAGATCATCAAATCTTTAAGAAACGAGCCTCTCTCTCTCATACGACGAGGAACGAAGTAAGAAAAAAGTAGTAGTTGATTATTGCTAAAAGTGGCCGTTGTTACCAATAATGAATATTATTGTTCCTTGTCACGTGTTAAAATATTGTATTGCTTCTCAAAAAATCCAATTTACTTGCACCTAAGTTTGTAAAGTTCTACTTTCTTAAAAATATCATATAGTCGCCACAACCAGTGTAAATAGGTTGGCGGCGCTAGTTTAGTCATTGTAGCCCCTTAATTCGTAAGGCCCAGAAACTGATTGCATTAAGCTAGTGCTTCGCCTTTTCGTTTTGTATATAAGATTTGTCGATGTCTTTTTTTATGTGATAGGTAGCAGACGAGCAGGCGGATCACCTGATGGTAAGCAATTGCCGCCGCCCATGGACACATGCAACACCAGTGGAGTCACAAGTGCGCTGCTAATCTTTTATCCCCGTCCCCCCGATGGGCCTCCGGTACCCTCACTCACTCGGCGAAACACAGCACAGGAGCTGCTTCACGCTGGTTTTCTGTGAGGCAGTGGTATCACTCCGGTCGTGCCGGTCCATCTATGCTGAAGCATGGCTCTCGCACAATTAAATGTCTATAAAATTATCTCTTTATAAACAGTATAGATTTGTGAAACGATCCAAAACGTGCAAAGCATCTCAGTAACTTACATTACACTGATTAGATCTTCTAGATCTCGCCTATTAAACTCAATTAAAATCGACACATCATCAGAATAACTCCAAAAATGATTAACACACCAACTATTACAGGTCTAAAAAACACCGTCAGTCCGGCCGAATTCTTAAGGCATAATTTATCATTATACTTTTGTCTGATTGTGATCTCTTGAAGAATAATGGTATCAGCTACCGGGAGAGGTAATCGTTGGCGCTTGAGGCGTTCGCGTCTTATTTTTTATTTTAGAAAGATTTCTTTGCTTCAGGATATGGTTTGATAATTGCTTGTTGGGGACGCCGTGGGAATGGTGCTATCGCACATCTGAAGGCTGTTGGGCAGTTAGGTGGTTTTGCATTAGGTGATTAAATTAATGGGTTGTCAGGTTCAATTAGAACTTCATATCATTTATAGCTCAAGAACGAAAATGTCGTCGTTTATTATGTAAAATGCCTGTTTTAAGTGTTAGTAGCAATTTTTTATAGTTTTTTTTTAAATAAAGTTTTTTTTTATGTGATAGGTAGCAGACGAGCAGGCGGATCACCTGATGGTAAGCAATTGCCGCCGCCCATGAACACATGCAACAAGTGCGCTGCTAACCTTTTATCCTCTTCCCCCCCGATGGGCCTCCGGTACCCTCACTCGGCGAAACACAGCACAGGAGCTGCTTCAAGCCGGTTTTCTGTGAGGCAGTGGTATCACTCCAGTCGAGCCCATTCATGCCGAAGCATGGCTCTCCCACAATTAAATTAAAAAGTCCTGCATTGATTAAAAAGTATGTTTCAAAATTTTCGAGCATTGCTCAGAGTTGTGTCACCAACCCGCAATAAGCAAGCGTTGTGAATAAGCGTAAACCCATCATAGTAGCGATTACTTGATTTCTGTGATGGAGGCCTTTGCCCTGCAGTGGGACAGTAGGTATATACGCTGATCCTTTACTTTTTTTATTAAGAGAGTCGATCTTATCAGTGGAGTATCCTCCATTCTTCCGTCGACTATTTTCGACTTTTTTTTGCTGCTTGCAAAATCAATCTACTTTCTCCGACTATAATGAGACTTAATTAATTAATGTTAAAAATAAGCTGTTCATGTTAATTAAATTAAGGAAAAAGACATGTCATAGTCAAAATTAAGATTCAAACAAATTAATAAAGTTTTATAAAAATATTGATGTCAATAAAATTGTTCACATACAAAATTATAACGTTTTGAATTGAATAAATCGATAATCTATTAACATAAATAAATTTAGTATGATTTATCATAAAAATGATTAAATTAACTGGTTTGAATACTAATTTATTCATTATACTAACGAGCCTACTTGTAATATTAATAATAATATAAAACCCAATTCTTTTTTTTACGTTTAACATATTTCTACGTTTTAATTACATTTTAAATATTATTTTAGTTGGAATAAACATTCAATATAATTTCATACATTTTCTCAAACGTAATGACCAGTTGGTTAAGATGATATTGATTTGTGAGAAGATGTATTAAATTTTAAAAGATATCACTATATGCTCTTTCAGGATAAAGTGACAATAGAAGTAATTACATTACATTATATCAATCTCTATTAAGTCCCTTTGTGGTCGACGTTTTTCGGCATGAATGGGCTGATCGATTGAGATACCACGGATTTTTTGGGCGTGTTCCTACTATAAAATCGGTGGTTATGGACAAAATCGTGACGAATCCTGCACGTTTCTGATAATGTCTAGTTCAGAAGGTTAGACGTGCGTTGCTTCATTGAAACAACCAGACTCCCTAAACCCATATCTTTGCCGCACCATTAAACGGTGGAACTCGTTGCCATCCCATGTGTTTCCTCTGTCCTGCAATAATGACTCCTTCAAACGAAGCGTGAAGAAGCATCTCGCGGGCCAGTATAGCAGTGTCAATGGATGTGATACCGTGCCATCGTGTCCGTTGTAACTGCAATGTGGGCTCTCCTCTTGCCAATCTACTGAGCCATATATATAATAGGAAGGCGAACGAGCAAGCGGGTCACCTGATGGTAAGTGATCACCGCCGCCCATGGACATCAGCTACACCAGAAGCAGTGCGGATGCGTTGCCAGCCTATTAGGAAGGTATAGGCTCGTTTCTTGAAGATTTGAATGTCGTACCGGTTCGGAAATACCGCTGCGGGAAGTTGATTCCACAATGAGGAGGTGCGTGGCAGAAAGTGTCGAGTAAAGCGCACGGTAGTGTAGTGTATATAAAAAAAAACCACGATTCAGTGGTCTAAATGTTCCTCAGGCGACTAAGCGGCAACTTTGGACGCAAGCGGGAACTGCAAGCTGAGATGAAACGAGTATAAATAGCCACTCACTGGCAATTTTAACACTATACCTCCATAGCGCTCGTCTAATCGTTGGTTGTAAGATCTTAATACACTATAATTATACTAAACACGATTATTAATGTGTTGCTTTATAATTTGCCCCAATACGGCTCTAATTGAGCTGTCCGATGAAATGTATCGATATCATGATGAGTTTGATGGACATGAGAAAAAATGCCTTTTTTACTTTAGATGATTGAAACATTTCGATCTAATTAATACCTTGTTTTTATAGCGTTTGCGGCTTACGGTTTTGGTACGGTATTGCATTTTGTTCTGGAATTTTTATTCCATGATAAAATACCTATCGAATAGATAGATATTCTTTATTGCACAGCAATATGACCTCAGTTTTGTGGAACGGTTTAGTCGTGGCAGTATTTCCTGCTATGACTTAGGCACCTTTAAGACTCTAGCATATTAAGGAATACGCTTTTCTCGTTAAAATGCCGGAAACGTATCAGCGACCTGACTTTCTGATCTCCCAAATAAAATCCTTTTAACATTGGTACAATAGATCAATCAAATGTCTTGTTTGCATTTTAAAATTCAAAATATTTAAACGAGTAAATAATGTTGTCAACTTATTGCAACAATGAACAGATAACTAAATAGAAATTTCTTATATTAAGGAAAAAGCAAAACCATAACAAATTATTAATATCTGTCACACAAGTGCTTAAGCTACTCAGTATGGAGTCCGGTCAATGTATCTATGAGCTGTTTTGTTTCACATTTGCTGACGTAATTCGTAATTTGATCAATTACACGTATTTAAAACAAAACAAAGCCTAAAACAATAAAATTACAAACAAAACAATTTTACAATCACACCAAACAACTTAATCGTGAGAACTTAGAAGTGAAAGTGTAACAAAAATAGATCTCCATTATACCAATAGGGGCGTTGTTTCTTAAAATAATAATTACATAAAAATAATGCGCGCCAGTGATGTGTAGTTGGAGCTATTTTATTCTCTAGATTAGGTATTTGACCCGAAATCAAGTATCAAAGTAATTTAAGCACTAAATAATTTATACTAATAATTTATTATTATTTTTTTAAACTAAATAATCTTAATAATTTAACACTAGTTAAGAGTCTCAAAATAATCCATACTATCCATACTAATATTATAAATGCGAAAGTAACTCTGTCTGTCTGTTACTCTTTCACGCCAAAACTACTGAACGGATTTAAATTAAATTTGGTATACAGATGGTCTAGACCCTGAGAAAGGACATAGGCTACTATTTATTGCGAAAAAGGGGTTGTAAGGGGTTAAAAGTGGGGTAAAAAGTTACTTTTCCACGCGGACGAAGTCGCGGGCGGCCGCTAGTGAATTAATAAATAATTATCCTCACCTGGTACTCATATACAGGGGTTGCCCTAGTTTGAGACCAGGTTGATTGATGTGATTATCTCTGGCGCATTTAATTAATGAAATAACATGAATATAACAAAAAAATATGATTAAAACTGATTATTTATGCAAGATTTCCGTACTTAATTCTTGTGATTGTTGCTTGTTGCTTGTTCGACTGATCGAATGCCGCACTTAATAGTAACCCTGCGTACACTAGGGCAACCCCTGTTCTTTATAGAAGAAGGGATGAAGATGAGGTACTTTTGTACCAGATGATGATAACTAACAGACCCAAGAAAACTTAGGAAATGTAGTTCCCTAAATTGACTTCTAAATTGACTTTCAATCTAGTGATCTTCAAGAAAAGGGCTTATTCCTTCCTTAAGAGCCGGCAACGCATTTATGATGCCGCAGGTATTGCAGATGTCCATGGGCGGCGGCGATCGCTTACCATCAGGTGAGCCGTCTGCTCGTTTGTCCGCTATAATGTAAAAAAGAACTTGATATAAAGAAGTCCCATCACTAGTGTTGTCCGCTCGCAATCACAGTTTTTGAAGAGCTGTAATCATAACGCGAGGCATTTTAGCTGTCACTGCGCAAAGGTGAAGGCATCATGTTAGTAAAGTCATAGAAGAGCAACTTTTTATGCATAAGTAAGTGGACGGCGTTTGACCTCGATCTCACGAGATGCTAAAGATTAAGACTAAGGAACATGCATGTTAATAACAAGGCTAGAATAAATTCTAGTGCCCAAGATTATTTTATGTTGTAGGTGGCAGACGAGCAGATGGACCACCTGATGCTACATCCAAGCGATTGACGCCGCCAATAGACGTGCAACACCAATAGTCACAAGTTCGCTGATGCCTTTAACCCCCTTTTCCCCCAATTGGGCCTGTACCCTCACTCACTCGACGAAACACTTCCGTGAGGCCGTGGTATCATTCCGGTCGAGCCGGCCAATTCATGCCTAAGCGTGGCTACTAACGTTTGGTTAGTTGAGTTGAAATCTTCCTCCTAATATTGTTATTGGGGGAAGGCCATATTTCAATTAAACTAGTTAGATTTCCACAATAACACGATTTTATTCTTCAGCTTTCATGAAAATAAAAAAACTAAACTTTTTCTTAAAAAACGGGAAGTATAAATGTTTAGACGGATGTAAGTATTCATTTATACACTCTGTTATTCAAGAAGAGAAGTTTTTTAAAAATTTGTTAAGGTTGTTTTATGTTTAAAATGTTAAAACAAACAAATCGCCGTTAGTCAGTCAGTTATTTCAAAACATTAACATATTCAACATACCTTACATCAGCTTGTACTATCATTACCAACATACGAGAACACAAACACCTATGTGCAAATCACACCATTCATTTACAAATTCACACCAATCTGTGTTTTAAATTAAAAAGTACAAGTATAACCCCGCCCTAAGAGGCATTGGCGTGTGCGCACACACACAAGCGCGCCGTGTGCGGACGCGGTGACCTCACGCACACAAGCGCGCATTCACCTGTAGCGAACCACTCGTGCGCACTGTCACATAATGGGGCAGGGTTGTACTGGGCGCGGGTTTAGTAGGTTAGATATTTTTAGTATGGAAATTGATTTAATAAATAGTAAAATATTAAAATATGTGAATCTTCTATGAACGCCTGAAATTGCAAAGTACAAGTATATTTTGTGATAGAACTGACAATTATAAACATGCCATTTGTAGCAAGGAATTTCATATTTTTGTCATATTTAGTAATTAAGATGTTACCCCCAAGAACTGAAGTTTTGAAGTTAGGTGCTGCTCGAATATTAATCGTCCCTTTCTAAGCCAACTTTACAGACAGGGACAAGAATGTATCAGCGCTATTAAAGGCGTTGTATATGGTCGTTAATTAGTACTTGATAAAGTTATTTAAACAATAGAAATAGAAAAATTCTTTATTCAAGTTAGGTCCATGCAGAACACTTATGTAATGTAACGAGATACATTTAGATAAATAGATACTCTTTATTGAACAACACATTACAGAGCTTAATGCTAATGGTAATTTACAAAATACGATATATTTAACACCTCAAATACTTTGGATACCTTTTATTGTATAGTTAAATATAATTAATATTCATTAGTATGATGTAGAAACCTATAGAGCCTAAAACCGTCAACATTTTATCTCGAGTTTTGTTGTTAAGTAGACTTGCCCTCTCACATACACTATTTCTTTTATTAGGATTTTTTGCAATCCTGTATTATACTTGTGTCCAATGTGTCACCGCCCTAACCGGTCAACTCTGACACAGAACGCACACACGCTCAGCATCGATAGAGCATCGCAACGTCACCTGTCGACTCGTCCGCGACCTCCCATACAGCCACTATGTTATTAATGTAGGCTTAGAGATAGGAATCCTGGAAATGTGTGCATTTTTTTATGTGGATCTAAAACTCAAAAATGTTAGCAAATACATTCTTGCTAACTTAATTGTAATGAAATGTAAAGGGATTATAATTGTATTGTAATATGCATTGGGATTGTAATTTACTAATAAAGGTAATTACATAAAATTCTACTTAAAAAAAATTAATAAATGCTTTAACGTCGTAAGACCCAAAAACCTCATACGAGGCAAAAACAATTGATTTTCTATTGTGTCTGCTGTCTGGACCTTAGGACGTTAACACAATACGAAAATACTATTTTACGACCAAATAAGATAAATAAGCGTGTAAATCAATCTTAAAAACAAAACAGTTTATCGTTTAGGTTTAGAAAATTTAATTTTAACATAATAATTGACTATCAAGCTTAAGGATTTATTTAAAAAAATATTCAACTATAGAATTTGCGCAAACGTCTTCAAGATTTACGCTTGATAAACTGTAGAGCAAAAGATATCAACGCGCTACCATCAGCAAATGCAATAATAAAACTTGAACGCTATCTCTAAAACTATTACTATTGGTCAATACAAACATATTCCACCTGCATTCGCAGAGGAAAATGAACCGAAAACCATAGTACTAGATCACAATTTAGCACGCAACTCCCAATCGAATCCATTCAATAGGAGCATTCACACATCGAAAGTCTAAGGTGTTGGTCTATCCATGTGTGTGCTTTTGAATGGATACTGGTCTTGCTAACGGGAGTTTGGACTTTAGTGTCAAATGTTTAGGGTTGTTATTGGTGTGGACTAGGAAGTAAGATTGGATAGAGCACGGCGAAATGTGGTTCTGAGGTCGTGGGAAGCCGAACCGACTGGGTGATTTGGTTAGTTGGAGGTATTTACATGGGACGACTTTTGTTACTACGTGGAATCCAAAATTTCTAGAACAAACTAAAATGTCCACACGATATTTTTGCTCATACCTTATCTCATCATTATCATCATTTCAGCCAATAGCCGTCCACTGCTGGACATAGGCCTCCACCGAAGTTCTCCACACAGATCGGTCCTGTGCCACCCGCACAAAAGGGATTCCCACGACCTTCACTAGATCGCCGGTCCACATGGTAGGAGGCCTGCCACGGCTGCGGCCTCTATTCAAGGACCTTTCCACCCCAACGGCCGTCTGTTCTCCTGGCAATGTGCACTGCCCATTGCCACTTGAGCCACGCAATTCTTTGAGCTATGTCCGCGACCTTAGATCTCCTGCGGATCTAATCATTTCTGACATGATCACGCAAGGAGATTCCAAGCATAGCCCTCTCCATTGCCCTCTGAGTGACTTTGAGCTTTCTTAATTGTCTACTGTCTGGGTCTTAACAAAAATAACAAAACAACCGAAAACAGAAGGTGCAAACAGTGTCATTCCGTATAGGTACTTCTTCCTTCCACATTCCAATCGTTTCATGTAAACCACACTTTTATTTTCAGAGCTAACGGTAAACTTTTTGATAACAGCCACTATTGTAGCTGGTCGATGACGATACCACATTGTCATTAGTTTCTCCGATGTCATTCCGTGAATTGATAAATGTTCTTGACACCTGACTTTCAATATTCGAAATGCCATTTCAAATTTTGATATTGTAAGTGGTTATGGTTAGAAACAAGAGCCAATCAAATAAATTACAGTTGTATGGATGTGTTTGTTATTCGCGAGATGGCTACGCGAACTTAGTGTAGAACGATCTGCCGTATATTTGATCAATGTTCAGATTTAATCGCAAAAAAAAGTATTGTCAAATAATTAAAAAAAATACAAGAATGAAGAATATACTATTATGCAGAAAAACGAAGATTCGCGTCTACAATACTGTTATTAGACCGATCTTGATATACGATTGTGTAACTTGGACACTTACACTCAAGGACAAGGAAAATTTGTTAGTAGCAGAAAGGAAGGTGTTGTGAATATTTCTGGGGTCGAACAAACGTGACGATGGGTCAGAAAAAACGCCATGGTTTATCTTCTATCTTATCTATCTATACTATTTATAAAGAGATAACTTCTATAGACAACGACAAGGCTAATCTCTTCTTCTTAGTTGTACACTCCTGACGGAGTGGTCGTGGTCATGGATTGTCTTTTTGGGTAGCTGCTTTAGCGAGTTTTCTCCATTTTTCTCTGTTAGTGGCACTTCTTGTACACTCAGTTACTGAACACCCCGTGATGGATTTAATACTGTCCGTCCATCTTGTTGGTGATCGACCTCGTGAACGCCGACCCACCACTCCTCCCTGCACCACTAAGCGTTCCAAAGAGCTCTCGTTTCGGATAATATGTCCAAACATTGTAAGAATTCGCATTTGCACAATCGACGAAAGTCTTTGTTTGATACCAAGCTCTTTCAGGACAGAGACGTTGGTACGGTGAGCAGTCCATTTTACTCGGAGTAAGCGCCTCCAGCACCACATCTCAAGGGCATCAATCTTTTTACGGTGCTTTTGGTTTAAAGTCCATGTTTCAGCTCCATAGAGGAAGATAGAAAAATTTGGCATCTCATCAGTCGAACAACGCCATCTATTGGTTCGTTTCTGAATTACGGTCCCGAAGCGAAGTGAGGGCGGGCCACTAGTAAGGACATAAAATGGTCAGTTCATTGATTTTTTTTTTGAAAAGGCCCTAGGTTTAAACAAAGGTCCTAGGTCTTTTAAAAGATGCTAGTGTTTTTGAAAGATTCTAGGTTATATTAGCGCAATCAATCAACTACCTTTTTAGCGACCTGACCTGAGGCTAAGTAAGAAAATAATTTTCACACTTTCTTAGAAAATGACACAAGCAAATATATTATGATTCTCTCTATAAATTGTCACAACTTAAATAATGCGTAGTTTGCAGTTTTGTTACATTTAAATCTACTTTAACTACATTTTTATGACAGTGATCATATATCACACCCACACTTGACTATACATTTATACGCTTTTACTGTTAAGATCCAATAAAGATCGATAAAACCGATAACTATCGATCTTTCCCGTAGTTTTAATAACCTCTTTAGTGATATAAACCAAAGATTATCAAATTACACAATTTGTGATCTTGAATAGACTCCTACAGATACCATATGGTTTTTCCTTTTTGAAGGCACCGCGCCGACTTTTACCTAATTACTTTGAATTTAATCAATCGAATGCTATACGATTGATTAATATGGTAATATGGATTAATTAATCTAACGTATAGTGACTGGCAAATTCTCCTTTCCTTTTGATTAAGCTATTAGTGGTTAATTATGCTCCTTCGCTGTTTATGATGCACCGACTGATATTTATAATGTAATATAAATATTTTCGGATTAGATTCGGTGGTCTATGATTAATCTCGTTTATATTAGATCCGGGTTCCGGTCGAAGTATAAGATAATTATGATTAGTTGTTTCTCACGCGATACTCTACAGTACAGTAGATAGATATATAGATACTCTTTGTCGCACAAAAAGTAGAATAGTAGATACTTAATGATTCTATAATTTATATTTTACTAGTTGTTATTCTGACTTCGTCAGCGTGGAATAGTAGACCATCCTGTATACTAAATTTCCTACAAATCCGTTCAGTAGTTTTGGCGTGAAAGAGTAACAGACAGAGTTACTTTCGCATTTCATAATATTAGTTAGAAAGTTAGGATTAGCACGTAGGGATTATGAAAATCTGGCACAAACTGTGGGAGAGCTACGCTTTGGCATTAATAAAACGTTTCGATAAAGTTATGTATAAGACTTCATATAATTTGTATTCAAGCATTCGGGAATGCAAAAAAAGTCAGCATAGTTCGTTGTTTAAAATATCGGTCATCAAGTCGTGTGTACGTCACAAAATATTAATGAGTTTGAGATACGTTGAGAGCACTTCAATTGAATCAAGACTTTTATTAATTTGAAAACTTATTTAAAAATAAAAACCCATTAAGTAACCGAAATATGATTATTTTTTTCAGAAGCATTGATTAATTTCTATCATTTTTATTATCAGTAATAAAAGCTGGTTAACATTTCATTAAAGTTATTAATATTAATAAGAAAAAATAATATATATTTTTTTTATTAATACATCGTGGGAGTTCCTGAAAGTAAATAATTTCATTAATTATACTTCTTTAAAATACTATAAAGATGAAAGATTTTTGGCCAATCGACTTATGACTTTTACCAAACTACCTTGATTAATTAAATGATAATATTGTTAGCGACCGGAAGTTAAGATTGCTATTAATTGGGCCCAATCATAATGTACAGTTTAATATGTGATTATGATGATTAAATAAAGTCAGACCGACAAAGAAAATTCAAGAGTATGGTTCCCAGAAATCAGAGTCAAAATAAGAAATCATTTGATTGTGTTTTCCATTCTATACGGGAGGTTTATTCATTTAGGCTGCGACGAAAAACATCGTGTGGAAATATACGCTTTTCAAATAATTCCTGAAACATGTAACTATGATTCAGTTAGTCTGATCACCCTGTTCACTGTTCACTCAGACTCCACAGATCATGTTTTGCAAATACAAAATCTGATAGATGTGTTACGTTGACGTCAGGTCCGACAACGAGTGGATTGGTCCGGGCAAACGTCTTGTCGACCAACCTAAATGCTATCTCTCCCAAGGCGGTATCATGGTCTCATATTGTCATGGCGGTAACAAGGTTCATGATGTCCATAGGTCTAGAAGACGATCTCTAGAGGGAGCAGAGGACAAATAGATCAATTTGGTCGCAGTGTCCTCTCGGAAACGAATGCTTTCAGACGTAACGTACAAATAATAAAAACGCAAATGCCTTACAGACATTTCTGCGCGTGAATGTGAGTTCACCGTCCAGAAAGGGCTATTCTATTTTCGAAATAGATAACCAATCATTTTAACCCACTTTACAAAATACCTCCCAACCACAAGCAGGTACTAAAAACAAAATAACGGATCTTATAAGTGGCAATATGGAGGTGCAAACATCGAGACTGTTAGCTCGCTCGTCTGTTTGTCTAACTAATGAGTGGTTAAGAGCCAGAGTGGATGTAATAATCTATTGTGGTAAATGATTATAGCCTCCGGGTTGCGCTTATGGGGTTTTCCGATGTTAATTTTGTTAGTAAGCACGCTGAAAGGTTGTTGTCGATGGAATAGTGATGCGATTGATATTTTCTTTCTCAAGTGAATAGACAGAGAAGGTAAGCAAGTGGAACCACCATTCTATATAAGCAAGAAAAAAAAATTAGGACTATTAAAAAGTATAGAAAGAAGTACGTAAACATTCTGCAAAATTTGCTAATTTCATTAGATTGTACCGACGTATGAACTTAGTAAGAACGACTGTCCCACCCTCTACACGTCACAGACTTCCATCATAAAAATCAAGTCATCGCTAATATGAAAAAAATAGACTTAATCATCACGCTTGCCTAATGCGGATACGTTTCGAATTTTCCGAAATTCGAAACGTATTTTCCGAAATTATTCGAATTTTCCATTGATCAGGTGTATGACCATAAACCCGAGCAATGGTCGAAAAAATCTGAACGTACTTTTAAGTTGGCCTCAAAGTCAGTACATAATTATACCACTGAATAATTAGGGCGTTTAGGCTCTCAAGGAGTGTATGGGTCAATAGGGTATAAGGGTAGGATCATTAGTGTAACCTATTGGTGTCACTTAGCTAATACGAGTACGTTGTTGATATTCCAATAATTTTGTAATCGAATATTGTTTACCTCTGATATCACTCGAGTTCTTGAATAAAATCGGACTTAAGTAGCATCTCTAAGGGAAAGGTTTATTAAACATAGATGTAGGCACTTAAACAGAAGTATTAATGTCTTACTCAGGGGCAGACGATTATTGAAATCGAGTGTTCTTTACGATGACCGCTACATCGAATATTATAGCTAATAATAATGGAAATGAAGGTATCCGCAGGGGAAAGTACGGGTTAATCATAGTTTCTACCATTCAGGTCTGCTGACTTGTCCAGTTTTGTATTGAATTGATTAAACAAGGTTTTGCAATACTTCACTAGGCCGATGGCACATGTAAAGATCCTGCCTTATATGCATATCCGTGGGAGAGCCACGCTTCGGCATGAATGGACCGGCTCGACCGGAGTGATAGCACGGCCTCACAGAAACTATGAGGCCGTGGTATCACGCCGGTCGTCGGTCACTGTGTTTTGTTGAGTGAGGGTACCGGGGGCCCAATTAGGGGAATGTAGGTTTGAGGTTGGCAGCGCACTTTGTCTCTACTGGTGTTGCAGGTGTCTATAGGCGATGGCAATCGCTTACCATCAGGCAATCCATCTGTTCGTCTACCACCTATCACGTAAAAAAATGTTTGCCAAAAGGGTTAGATTCCACACATACCTATGTTTGATTAGCACTTGTGTTTGTTCTGTGTCTGTCTGTCTGGGCACTAACTAAGTAGAAAGAAGGTCAAACCTAGCTGCCTTTGATTTGTCTGCTAATAACAATATTTATAGCTATAACTACAAAGTACTCGTATACACCAATAAATTATATTTTCCAAACCAATCAATAGAAATAAAATCATCGCTACTATGATGGGTTGGCTTAATCACGGTCAGTTGGTCAAGGATACAGAAATTTCAAAAAATCTGTTAGACTATGTACAATACTATTAATGTTTAATCAGAACGTATTAAACCATTGAATATTAATTGCTTACAGCTAAACAAATTATAATCTTCAAGAATTCTCTTTCTTCTTACCCATTTCATAGCAAGCTATCACTAGATCTACCTTTGACAAATAGAATACCTACGCAAATATGTCATCACATTATAGACCACACAAGAAACATAAGATTCCAGTACAACTACTCACGCTTCCACACACTTGGCAAGGTATAAGCGAGCTACTACAAGAGCAAAAGAGACAGCCACTTATTAACCTAGGAGTAAACAGGATGGGAGATTCGATTCGCCGTAAATGTGGAGCGTGGATTAAAATGAAGCTGATGCTTAAGACGAGTAAGCTAGTGTTTTTATCCGCTATTCTGTTTCCAGGGTTTTTGTTAGGCCCCGTGTTCCGACACGTCTTAATGTTTCTTGCGATCGCCGTAGAGGGCGCGCAGATCGGATCTACATACATCAATATAAAATGTTGCTTCTACATTCGAAGGTTTTAAATGTATCTACGTATGGACTGCATATGGGGGGAGATACTGAAATTATTTTGTTATTTTTCTTTTGATTTTGTGGCCAATAAACGTTATGTATCTATCTATCTATGTATATGCATGTTCTTTTGCAGGTGTTAAATCATATACTACCTCTTTATTTGTAAGTTAAAAAGTTATGTTCTTAATGCAGAGATACGATCAATAGAGAACGTACTGGATTGTATTCTTAGAGATCTATCTTTTGTGACAGTCATTAAATATTCCTACCAATTTGAAATCAAAATATTAAATTTTTAATAATACACTCGTAATTTTTACCTATATTTTATGATTTCGATGCAATTTAAATTTTATGATTTACAGTAATAATGGGGCTGATAGCTGCCACGAAAGTCGAAGATGTCGAAAAATAACCAATCTCTACTCGTAGATATTGCAAATAACTGATAAATGGCATAGTCAAAATCGATTAGATGCTCTTAGCGTCAACTACAGGTATAATTGTATGAATTAAGTAGGGGATACACTAACTTATGGCTGCTAGCAGAGAATAATGAAATTGTAATTTTCAATATTTAAGGTCAAAATTATGTAATTTTTAAAACACAATGTTTTGACATTTTGAATCAATACCCAATCATTTAAACTTTAAGCTAAATAACGTATTTAACACACAAATCTATCTAGAATTTCTAGTTCAAATCCATAAATAAGTCACTAATCAGCAATAAAATATGGCAAATTGAAAATTTATTGTCATACATAAGTTGATTATTAAATTAATTATTCATATTTCTTAGTCTTATTAATGAAATCTAAATGTCGTTTATTTGTCAGCTTGTCTTTTATAATTTGCTACCAATAAATACGCATAATTTATTTAATTATTAAGATTAAATTCTACCAATCCATTTAATAAGAGATTTTTGCTTCGGAAAAAACATAATATAAAATATTAGGTACCATTGTTATTGGTACAGCGACACATCAGAGTATACAAAACTGACAAAATTCTTCAAGCGACTTTCATCTTACTGTATATACAGATTAAAAAATACAAAAAACTTGCTCAAAATATTAAAATCTTCAAGAAACGAGCCTATACCTTCCTAAAAGGCCGGCAACGCATCCACACTCCTTCTGGTGTAGCTGATGTCTATGGGCGGCGGTGTTCACTTACTCATCAGCTAACCCGCTCGCTCGTTTGCCTTCATATATTATACTAGTGGCCCGCCCTCACTTCGCTTCGGGAACGTAATTCAGAAATTAACCGATAGATGGCGCTGTGCTCAATTACATTGCGCAAGCGTTTCGTGTTTTCGGTTTACCTATAAGCCTTTTCGTTGTCTATAGAAGTTATCTCTTTATAAATAGTATAGAAGATTAAAAAAAGTTCCTTGGAGCATAGCTAAACAGCTCAATAAGTAGCGGTCTACACATATTGCACCTGGTTTGCATTCACAACATAAAACCGTCATCTTCCATTACAAATTCTCGTTGACATGTAATCCCGATGTGATGTTGTGACGCGCAGCGGAATCGACCGCACCCGAGTGAGATAAGAGAATTGATCCCTGTTTGCGAGAAGGCTGCGCAGACGCAGTACAAATTGCGATACGCATGCCAGGGTTGTGAAATTGTTACAATATAATTTATTTCAATTCTTTGTTGCATGCTCCATAATTGGTACAAAGTATATTGATTACATAGTAATTAATGTACGTAGGGTGTTAACAATGTAATGTAGCGCCCTGTAATGCAAGGGCATAGCAATTTATAAAATAACTTGCTACGTTACTATTTCCTTACAATATGAAAAAATATTATCTCCATATCGTTTTTGCGTTGAATTAAACATTAGTCGAAATTGAGAAAATGAGAAATAAAGAAATTGAGAAAAAATTGGTTGAGACAAAGTGTTTATCGGATTCAAAATAAAAAATGCTATGTTTATGATTAAGCAGCAAATTTAATCAAAACAAAGTTAAACTAAAACATCGCTTAAGCTTTTTGCTACCATTAAATTTTCTACAAGACTCAAAGACAATTAAATCGTAACACGATAAAACATTCTTCCATGAACCAAACCTCTTGGATGCAGAATAAATTAATTCGATCAATGAAAGCTGATTAAAACGCAATAAAAATTCAAGAGACAACCCTATCCACAAATAGTGAAGGATAAATCGCCAGCCAATAGCTTTCAAGTTTACCGACATCACTCACACACGCACAACCCTCATTGTATTTTAATATCGTCCGTGTTAGGAATCACAACCACATACGCAATAACGCATTGTTTTCATCAAATTTAAGCTCTATTTTCCGAAGTTTAAAGTAGATTTTAGACCTTTTTCGGGTTTGTTATGGAATGATTTAACGATTTGCAATGAAGTGATGTGGAGCTGACGTATTTGTTATGCATTATGTATTGATTTCCAAATTGTATTAAATATTTATTTAGTCTACAAAGATACCGTTGTAGTGAGTCATATATTTACTCGAATTATTATTATAACGCGATTGTTAGTATCGTCCTTTACACTGTCCCACCTAAGGCCAAAAGCCTCTATCATAGAAATCAATAACTTTAATAATAAATTCACACAACATCTCATACATTGACCTGACTCCGTACTAATATAACATCCAGACACTGAACAAACTTGTAACTCCACTGGTGTTGCTGCACTGGTGTCTATGGGCGGCGGCAATTGCTTACCATCAGGTGATCTGCCTGCTCGTCTGCTACCTAAGTATCACATAAAAAACACAAAGCTTGTCTGAATACGGTGTTTGATTATTGATCACGAACACCGATAAAATGATTTTCCTTAAATGGGGTCAGATCTAAAAATAATCTACAAACAGTAGGATATAATGTGAGTCACGGTGAAGATGTGCGAGCCAAGTTTAAAGGAATTTATGCTGGCACGTGGCGCTGTTTCGTTATAAAGGTACGTATTTGAATAAAGAGGCGTAAGTTATCTCTAACTGCATTTTGTTGATACACATTTTTTAACCGACTGAATTTCGGGTAAAGAAAAAGCAGGTTGCTAAATGGAAAAGAAAACTATTCGAGGAGTCTCAAGTAATTAACTGGCCATCTCCATCTATAAAGCATTAAATGGAACCTCAAATATCTAAATAAATTACTTAACTACATGGCCATGGCCATGTGACCGCGGTCTTTTTAAAAGGAAACCCTTATAGATTCGTCATGTCTGTCTGTTTGTCTATCCGCCCGGATGCCACAGGCACTTATTTATAAAACTACGAGTATAAAAACTAAACTATTGAAACTTAAAAAGTAGACGTATTCTACACATTTACCGCATTAAGATTTCACACAAAAAAGACAAACTTCAACCCTACTTTGAACTGAAACTCATAAAATAATTTTCCCCCATTTCTCGCAATTTGGTCCTTACTACTCACTCACGCGACGAAACACAGCGCATGCGCTGCTTCACGCCCATTTTCTGTGAGTCCGTGGTATCTCTCCGGCTCATTCACGCCAGAATGTAGCTGCCCCATGGTCAAATTTAATTAATTTGTTGAATGAAATAATACCTCCATCGTCTGCCGCGAGTCCTTGTGTACAGTAGAAAGAAAGAAAGAAAATACATTTATTAATTTGGACACCACAAACCTACATATTACATACTACAGACAATTGACACAACACAAGAAAATAAAAAACACTAGTAAAAATAAATTTAAACCAAAAAGAAAAAATAAATAACTAACAACAAAAAAGAAACAATAAACTGTCCCTCCCCATTGTCCAGCAGTGCCGTGCAATTATATTATGCTGTGTTGTGTTGAGGCATCCAGCATAAATGGCCCTCACTCAGCTTATGTCACGACCATAGGCCGTAACGCTGGTTTTCAATGGGACCAGTATAGTATCTTGTCATCATATTGTCGCCAAGTCAACATTTCTCTGCCAGGTCTACATTGATCGAGATTGTATCGAATAAACAATAGATTGTGTGATCGGATTCGTAATCGATTTGCGATTGTGCAAAACATGACATTCATTCCGAGTGGACGGGAATATGGCAGGTTGCAAGGATCATGGCAGGAATATGAAATCGTTTTTCATTTCGAATGCGGTCTAGTGCAACAGTGAAGTACAATGTTAGCCTATATCGATTGATACCGCATCATTTCAGACAGATGTCCAAAACTGAACAAAGGGTTCGCCGAATGTTTTTCGTACAGATTGGTCCTGCGCCACCATCTTGGGGGCAGCCAATTTGGGGGAAAGGTAGTTAAAGGTTGGCAGCGCACTTGAGACTCTATTGGTGTTGCAGATGTTTATGGACGGCTATAATCGCTTACCATCAGATGATCCGTCTGCTCGTCTGCCACCTATCACATAAAAAAAAACCTTCATCAAAATGTCGGTCCTTGTGGGATGCCTTCCACGGATTAATACTTACTACATACAATTTTACTATGTAGGTATTCGATTAAGATAGTATTCCGACGAATTAACTTCGTAGATTATGACAGTCCATCGACTTGCTTTCGGATATTTACTTAAAATATGGATCTAATGATCGGAAAAGTTAATCATGCGTTATTGAAGGAGGAGGAGGAGATAGGTACCTACAATTTTCTTGAAGCTCCCTTAGTCGTAAATACAAAATTGCTTGTGTATCATTTACTTATATCATATTTAAATACAAACTAGGCATTTGCATTAAACCGTCCGTACATTCAAGCTTACTTACAAACAGTTTCATATCCATCCATTATACATCGTATGGAACAAAATCCAATTGTTAGAATATTAAACTGCATTGTATGCACTGTCAATTTATTTTGCCATACAAGTCATAAATATGAATGGTATCGCAAACCTTCAGATTGGAGAGGCAAACGAAGATCCTTGCTTCACCGATATTTGTTTATCGTAAGACTATAAGTACAGTGTTATGAAAACCCGTAGCTCATGTTACATCCACCGTGGGAGAGCCACGCTTCGGCATGAATGGCTCGTTACCGGAGTGATACCACGGCCTCACAGAAAATCGGCGTAAAACAGCGCCTACGCTGTGTTTCGTCCAGTGAGTGAGGGTAGTGGAGGCCAAATTGTGGGGAAAGGGGATTAAGGGAGCAGCGCACTTGTGACTCTATTGGTATTGCAGGTTTTTATGGGCGGCGGCAGTCGCTTACCATCAGGTGATCCATCTGCTCGTCTGCTACCTATCACAAAAAAACTATCTCATAATGGACACATGCTGGTTGCGGCCCAGGTATGCTCTCTTCTGCTCGATTTCGATCCGACTCCATTCTAGCCGTGGCAGAGCTAGCGCAGCCGAGCTGACTTTCTCACCCATTATATTTGGTTCAGCCACGAGCTTTTCTACTGTCTACCCATATACTATATTATTAGCATTTAAAAGGCTCTTTGCAACTCAATTCGACTACATTCTGACAACATGATCGAGCCAGCACAGACTAGCTGACTGTCTTTCTTGCCTATTATACTGGAAGTAACTGTGAACATTTACATCCCTTTAACCACGTGTTCTATCAAACATTTTGAACGACATTTGTTAAACAACTTTTCCATCATCATCATTATTTTAGCCAATAGATTTCCACTGCTGGACATAGGCCTCCCCCAAAGTTCTCCATAGATCGGTCTTGTGCCACACGCATCCAAGGGACTCCTGGATCATGTTTAGCCACCAGATCGTCGGTCCATCTGACCAGGTGGACTTTTCCATATTCTTCGAAAAATTTTTCGACTCGCCATACAAAATGACCAAGTCACGTGACCGACTTTGTATGGTAAGATGAAATTATTTTATGCAAATTTTCAAAAGTCATAGAACAAATTTTGTTCAGAATGGTTGGTAGAACACGTGGTTAAAGGGATATAAATTTTCACAGGTACACCCTGTATTTGGTTCATCCACAAGCTTCTCCTACTACTGTCTATTTATATACTTTAATATTAGCATTCTAAAGGCGTGATGTTTAACATTTCGACCGCAGCGCCTACAGAACTAACTCGATCACCCGTTTTAGTAGTCTATACGCAGATTCGAACAAATTGATGATTCAGCGAGCAAATGTAAGTAAACGCCACCATTTAAATGGACTACTATCGTACAAAACCAGAACATTGTAACTTGATACAAGTGCCCCGACTTTGAACTTAATGTTTTAGGCAATACAGATGACAGTTGAGGAGCAGTCTGGAAAGGTGTGATAATTAAGTATGACGGCAGACCGCATGATAGAAATAAATAAATCGGCACTTGTTATTCCCTTTGCGGGGTGTTATGTAAGTTTTTAAAGTAGATTATTGGGTCAATGTACATGTAGAGTTACCCTTTTGACCATCTTTATGTCTGAGGCATAAGTGTTATTTTTGCACCGAAGGGGTAATTTAACGTGTTCCTCGCTGTACTAGCTATTTGGCTGTTTATTGAAGGATTGTAATCGACTATTTAGAATTTTGATGGTGATTCGGATGCGGGTCTCGTAGTATCGTTTACAGGGTTAGCTTGATGTGCGTAAGGTGTATCGAGTGACCTTATGGGACGATATCAATTGGGTTTTATTGTCAAATACATTTAACGATTACGTCTGATTTTACTCATGTTGAATTTTTATTTCACTTACGAATAATTCTGCTACTATTGGGTCATTCTCATGGAGTCTGTATTGGGACAGAATTTATATCCAAATTCCTCCAAAATTTACATCAGATTCTAGATTGATCTAGTGAGCAAATACAGGGTGCATTCTCTATTCCCTTACTCTTTTAATTCTGTCAAATTTCTTCACTTAACAATTAACTAAACATGTTGGACATTAAGGTGTGAATCGATTGAAGAAATCTGATGACTGATCTTAGGTTTGTATACCTTGATAATGCGGTTGTCCGTACCTATTAAACTAATTTTGTAATTAAAATTAATGAAAATCCACATGTAAACAGCGTTTACGGAATGTAACTCCTATAAATATAATCCTTTGACGATCTACCTTGTATTCTAAGTAAGCTTACATTGTATGGAGGTAATGTGATGCTTGCAAATGTGCCTCTTACTAGTTTGTATGGCTGTCATTTCGGTTATTCTCATTTCATTTATTCTAATTATCATTAGCTCTAATTTATGAATAGTTTCGCTTAGTACAAGTACTTTGTCTGCGTTTCTTACAGTTACCGTTTATAAGTTACCGAGGTGTTATATATAAGTTTGACGTGTCTGTCTGTCGGTCTGTCTGTGTGTCTCTCTGAAACATCGTAGCACCCGAACGAACCATGGTAACGGAGGTTAAATTACAAGCCTATAATATAGCATTTGGCAGTGACCCTGTCTCATACGCCAAAGGTTGTGGGTTCGATCCCCACTCTGGACAAACATTCGTGTTTGTTCAGTGTCTGGGTGCATGTAATACAATATATTATGTATAATATTTGTGTTTCCTCTGTTGTATGAAATCTGTAACACTAGTGATTAAGCTACTTAGTATAGAGTCAGGTCAATGTTTGTGAGAATTTATATATTAAGATTAACTTTACTATCATATTACTATTATATAAGCCTAGGCTTGTAATTTAGTTATTTAGATCTGTTTTTTTGCAATAAAGTGCATCTATCTATCTTTAAGAATTAAAATTTTTGCTCGTAAAAACCTATTCTTTGCACATGGTCTCCTGACTAGATATTGCTAGACCACTGCTTTGGTGATCCCTGGTGTTTCACTCATATCTCAGTTATGGAACCTTTTATACATCTCCTAATACACTATTCATGTACCCTTCCCAAATTACCGAGATAGGCAACCCGGCTTCATCTAAACCTTATTTACGACTGTAAACCCATAAAGCCCAATAAAACCAGAGATAAAGTATGTAAACAACGACACGTTTAGTATTTGTCCGAAAAAAAAAAGCTTTTTAACTTAAAAGGCGTCCAACCGTGAACCGGAATGAGAGAATCGATTGAACCGACACAGTTATCGATAAAATGCATCGGATGATTACTGTAATGACAATTTATGCGCAAGTAAGGTGGAATATGTAAACGAGGCATAGACAAGTGAAGAGGGCTTGTTAGTATAATGGGACCACCCAACATTGAGTCTATGATTTTGTTTCAAAACTTACTGTGGTTATGGTAATTTGTCCTTCTTTAGGCGCCTCGTAGTGTCGTATGGAGATTTGTTTTAAATTATACGCAGTTGTATTGGGTGATACAAATGGTGAGTGTCTGCTTGAATTTTTCAAATTAAGTGAATGTTCAATTTATTCTAGAATAGGGTATGTGACGAAAGTGGTCTTTGTAATATGAAATGGAAATCTACTTTGTGCCAATAGAAATGAGGTAACTTTGATTGTACGATGTAGTATGTAAATGTTGGATTAAATGTAAAAGTTTAGATGAGAAGGACCTTTTAAATATGATATTGGGTAACATTAGGGTTTCCACCTATACTGTTAAAAACAATATTACACTGTTTTTCACTATTTTATATTTTTCACTATTAAACAAAAGTGTAAAAACTATTTTTGCTATCAAAATATTACACTATGACTGTGAGGCTTCGACGCTCGCTCACACATTTTTTTTATTTAGTTATAGGGCGGTCACTGCTCACAGCCACTAAATTAAATATTAAAATATAAATTCAACGTAAATGTATAAAAAACGGTTAAATTTCTAAAATATCGATTAATTTTTATTTTCATAACTTTTCATTTAAAGAAAAATTGGCAACTCTAGGTAACATGCACGTGTATTAAATGAGTAAATTACAATTAGGTTTCAATTATCATGATAAAAAGTATTCTTTTTTTTTCAAAACCTTTAGCTAGTTTACTTAACAAAAAAGTCTATGGCGATAAAGATGGCACCGAAAAAAAAACGTGATTCTCGATCAAACACCAAAAAAGGTAGCTCATTATAATATGGAGCTGTTCACATAAATTCACACATATTTTTTAGCTGCAAAACAAATATTTAATTGGCTTCGTACTTCTATCAATAACAAGTTCATGCTTAATTACCTTCGCATAGTATTAATGACGATACTATTTAATGAAGCTGCTAAAACATAATAAATCGACCATACAGATAGTAACAAATGTGAACTCATTAATCTAAACTAGTGATGCGACTTTAGTTAGTCACATATTTACACTCATATCATTATAAAATATATCTTGAACCCGCTGTGTCCAATTACATCGCGCAAGCGTTTCGTGTTTTCGGTTTACCTATAAGCCTTGTCGTTGTCTATAGAAGTTATCTCTTTATAAATAGTATAGATATCTTGAACCTATCTGGCGAGACTGTTTTTTTTTCGATCTGTGGCCCAGTTTATTGGCTCACCTCAGCATGATGGTAAGCAAAAGGAGAGCCCACGATGCAGTTACAACGGACGCGATGACACAGCATCACATCCGTTGGCACTGCCAGTATGGCAATGCTAACAGCTTCCCATCGCAAAGCCCATTGACGGGCTATCCTTCGAGATCTAACTTTCGTACCAGTCCATAATCATTATTTATGTAAAATTTACGTCAACATTAAAAAAAAAAGATAAAAGTTATATAATCGGTAAATTTGAAGATACTTACGTCAATTTCGAAGGAATGTCGAATTTGATGACTGCCATAGACAATAAAGCTCGACGAATAATTCATTCATTTTCATTCAACTCTATTGGTGTTTAAAAAACGTTTTGGTAGCGGAATTCAATTTCAACACTATTAACTTAACGGCTGTACCATACTTTTTGTAGTAAACAGTCGGTATCAAGTCAAGTTACCCCACCTCATAAAATTAATACTTGTACCTTAGACAAAACGGTCTAAATTTCTAAAAGGGTAACTCCATGTGGTGACGTGTGTACCTTATTAAAGATGGATGTGTTTTACAAATGCCTCAATATTGACCATTAGGTCACTCACATCACTCAAATTCTCATCACTAAATTCTAAACAGGACGTTTGCTTTCGTTTTAACTCTTAAATTGACGCCGTTTGCGTCACTTTATCTTAAATTAGTATCGCTTATTTGTTTTAGATATTACGTGATAGCAGATTATTTGTTTAAGAAGTAATAAGCATTTTTATCCACAAAGCTAGTATGTACATTTTATTCCAGTAATATTATAAACCTGAAAGTTTAAAAGTATGGATGGATGGTTGTTTCTCCTCTTTCACGCAAAAAGTAACAAATGGATTACAATGAAATTTTACAATAATATAGCTTATAATCATAATAACACATAAGCTACAATTTATAAAAATATGTTGTGTGGATTGTCCAAAATATGACGGTAAGTGTAACTCCACGCGTATTAAGTCCCGGGCGGCCGTTGGTTTTGGACTATGCCAACGCTCAACCGCTGCAAAGCAAAATGGATCTAAAATTGCACTGCAAAAACTTGTTGCCAAATTTAAAAAACGCTGTCACTTTATAAAAGTGACAACATCATTTAATCAGTAACTTTGGTATCTGTTTACCCTATAATTAAGGGTGTCCAGATAATGCTTTAAGAATCCTTGGACGCTTCAAAAATCTATATGCGCTACCATTAGCGCTCACATATTTTATACTTTGACACAGTTTCAAACATATTTTCCTGGTCTCCTTTTTAACATTACGTACCTAATTTATGTATCATACCAGAGACCTAAATATTGCATTGTAAAAACATGACTTTACTATAACACGACCAATAAATCACAAACAACCTGCTCAATAAAATATTCACCCCATAAACCCACAAGAATCACGTGCCCAACTATTCTATTAATTAATATAATAAATCGACCATACAGAGAGGAACTAATGTACGTACATCAATCTTACATCTCGAAACACTTGAGTTGAACAAGACGTTGATTATGTGGCCTTTACTTTCGATTTTACTCTTAAATGCTTTATCATTTGAAAAAGAAACATTGAAACGAAGAAGGCAGGTCGACAAACGTAGTAGGTTAAACTGTGGAACCAGTTGCCAACCAAATATATAGATAGATAACGTTAATTACAGTATAGTGTTACAATGGAGGAGAACAGTGTCGGAGGGCATAGGAAAGCATGACGAAGCCTGGCTAAACCAACTTTCAGCCAAGCGTGCTAAGCGCCGTGCCTACAACCCCACCCGCAGCGGCGCTCGGTTCACCTGCTGCAAATGTGGACGAGTGGTTCACTCCCGCATAGGACTTTACAGCCACGAGCGCTGCTGTAAAGTTACACCGCGTGATGCTGCTTAAATCATCTGTTAAAGATGCGAAGGCCTATGATGATGAGTATTACAATAGCAACAATAGTAGTACGATAGTATTACAATCGTAGTGACATTTTGCGGTCAACAAGGCACAACCCCAGCATTTGCTACAGCAGCTAGAGGCCGCTGCGGCGCTGATTTTCAGGCTGAGCCTTGGGCGACGTAACGTGCATTAAATAAAAAGAAAAAGCAACAAGAAATTTAATATGTACAGCATTGAGGAAAAAGAAATATGTTAAACATTAATAAAAAAAGAAACATAACGAAATATAAATACTCAATGTATAATATAGTATTAGGTGTCACATGTCATCAGACCAAGTCATCATAAATTGATTAAAGATTCATTCACAGCCAAACCTTTTGACCGCCACACCTCTGTGTGTGGGCGCAGTCCTTAACATCAAGCCGCATACGTTCACAATTTACGACTAAATATATTACTGGACTTGCAGTAAAATGTAATACGTTGATTAGACCAGAATAATAGAAAACATTTCAGACCAAAATCAGTGGTCTAAATAGTGCTGTCATTGGGTAGCGACTTGGCCGAAAATCCTATGCCAAATATTCGGCTCGGTTTAAGGAAAAAGTGCCGAACATTCGGAACCGCACTAATAATCTACAGTTTACTTCTACATATAATCTACAGTTAGTTTCCTCACTTTGTTTTGGGACCAATTTTGTAGAAGTAGAAGTTCCAATCTCCTCTAATAGATAGCGCTGGGTGTCAATTACACCGCACTGTGTTTCGTGATATCAGATTGCCTATCTCTCTTCTTGCGTCGATATCCGATTACTGTAGGTCGTGACCTCTTTTCTGTAGAACCTTCTGCTTAATTATTGACTGCCATTGGTGTTGATATGCGGCGGTGTGGATTACGTCGTGGATCGAGGATCCGAGAGTGGGCGGATCTGTTCCGTCCAAAGTGAAGGACTTTTTCCTCTAGGTCTTTTTCTTCCGACCATCATGTTGCCTACAAACTTTGTCGTTTTCTGCAGATTTAGCTACTTTATAAATCGTATAAAAATATATTATTGAGACGTAAGGGTCGCGGGCTCGATTCCCGCATCAATGAGACAGATATTTATGTTTGTTGTTCCTTCGTTGTTACTGGTT
Organism: Cnaphalocrocis medinalis; assembly: GCA_014851415.1. NCBI lineage: Eukaryota > Metazoa > Arthropoda > Insecta > Lepidoptera > Crambidae > Cnaphalocrocis > Cnaphalocrocis medinalis. The sequence continues at coordinate 2,304,994 of CM026287.1, read as the reverse complement.
TCCATAGTACAAGGGAAAACCTTAGTTTGGGGCCAGGACAATGTATGTGACCATGTCTCAGTTTATTTTATTTTATTAGTATTTATTAATTATGGATTAACTCTTTTCGCAGTTTCGGCCCAAAAGAAGCCGAAACACTCGTAGTATAGACATCACTCGCATCTAGTCTTCAGCTTGCCTATGTCGCTTACTACCAATTTATCCAAACGCTAGTAAAACCGCGGGGCCCCGCTTCTTATTATTACACAGTAATAACTGGACGGTTTCGCATTATCCTCGGGGAAACTATGCACTAGTTATGGAGCTTTGGTCCACGTGTTCCCAGACAGTAAACACGTCGGGTCTCTTATTTATGGTTTATGGGATGCACAGCGTTTTAGTGTTCAAGGTGTGAGGAGAAACATTTCTACTTAAGTATAAAAAAATGAGATACGTATAGAGTACCTAGGTCATTAATTTTTATTTTTGGTATAGCAATTCTTTGCAATTAATTCTTAAGTAAATATTGCACTTAAAAACTATCTGATGATGATGAGACTATCGTCAGCTCATGGCGAGTTAAGCACTTACGAAATTCGTCGGCTTAGTAAGGGGTTCGGATGGTGTAAAGTGGATAGCAAGTCAGCCCGGTCTGCGGAAGGTTGTGGGTTCGAGTCCCACCTGAACCCTCCGAGGATTTTTTAAGTGCAATATTTACCTAGGTCGTTCTCATCGCAATGACATTAGCAGTCTTCGTGGGAGAGTCACGCTTTGGCATGAATGCACCGGCTCGACCGGAGTGATACCACAGCCTCACAGGATACCGGCGAGAAGCAGCGCCTGCGCTGTGTTTCGTCGAGCGAGTGAGGGTATTTATTTATTTATTCCTTATTGCACGAAATAAAAAGTACAATTAGGATACCTATCTCCTCTATCTGTGTGACTTTTTTATGTGACAGGTGGCAAACGAGCAGACAGACTACCTAATGGTTAACGATAGCCGCTACCCATTGACACCTGTAACACCAATAGAGTCCCAAATGTGCTTCCAACCTATAACCCCATTTCCTTCCAATTAAGCATCCAATTGCAAGTGAGTTTTTTTTTCAAAAAGAGATCAACTATTTATATTTGGTTTGCTAAAATTAAATAAACTATTTCACCAAAAATCACATAACTTTAAAGTCGACTTACAAGATCAAGTTTCGGATAGTAATATAATCTAATCTAAACTCAAATGCTAATTTAGATAGCTTTGGAATTAACATTTCATTTGACTTTCTAATAAAATCTACTGCAGGGACGGACACGCGTGGGTCATGCTATGTGTCAATACGTTTTTAGGGTTCCGTAGCAAAATGGCAAGAAACGGAACCCTAAATACGAAAAAAAAATTGAAAAAAAAATCTGAACTAAAAAAAGGCACAGGAATATTTAACAAGTAAGAAACATACAATAAATAAAGGCGCGAAAATTCCCGATTAAGTCAATTTAGGAAATTACATTTTCTAAGTTTTCTTGGGTCTGGGTGTTCTAAAGCTGACACCCCTAGTCTTTACTTCCGTGTTCCGTATGTAGTTGATTTTTCCCATTCGTTTTTTTTTCCTTTGTATTTTTTTTTTCACTTGGTAAGTAAGTAGTCATAGTCTCTGAGTCTCTGAACCGTATTAAGATTTTCAAAATCACTCTTACTGCAGCACTCAGAGACGTTTATTAAACCTTAATTGTCACTTAAATATAAATATTGTACATTTTAATAGACATAAATACTATCCATAACTAAGATAATAAGTATTAAGGTTAAATTATGTCTGTGAGTGCAGCAGTTAAAATTTTAAGCTTAATAAATTTATGCGGATAGAGATCGTCATTGACGTCAGTTAATTTCTAACTGACATTGACAAAATAAACGTCAAACGAGAAAAACGTTAATCGCCGTCTCATAAACGGAATCGATCAATCATTCGATTAGCCATCAACTCCGTAGACTGACAATATTGAAGACACTAATGACAGTTTAACCAACACTTTAAAATTTAACAGGAGACGTTGTAAATTAAAATAATTAGCCCTTAAAATTTCATAGATAAATCACTTGTTTTTACGCGCCCATAAATTTAATAAGGTTCCAAATGCCAATGTGGGTTGTGACATCGTCAAAAATATTGTCAATGTGTTTTACTGTGGCACAAGCAAAAAAGGTTATTAACATTCTTCGCGCATAGAATGTTAGACCATTTGTGGTTACGAAACCTGCATGCAACCTAGCCAAGTGTTTTATGAAGAACACTTAATTTTGAAGCAAACAACGCCCAAACTACAATAGTTCTACTACAATAGTTATAGCTTGTACTAAGCGTTTCGCTTCTTCTTTCTTGGTACGAACTGCTAAGGAATGGAACAACTTGCCGGTTTCTGTATTTCCAGAGAGCTACAATTTGGGTGTCTTTAAGTCAAGAGTAAATAGGCTTCTTCTGGGAAAGCACGCTACATCTTAGACCTCATTGTCACTCTCCATCAGGTGAGATGAGGTCAAGTGCAAACCTATCTTATATAAAAACAGTTATCCTTTAATCAAAGCATACTTAAAACAATGCTAGTGTGTCTCAAAAAGTGAACAGGTCAAATTATTGTACAAATACGAAATAAAAACATGTTTATTCTTTTTTATATTATGTGTGTTTGCACTTGGCCTCATCTCATCTGATGGCGAGTAACAATAAGGTCTAAGATGTAGCGGGCTTTTCCAGAAGAAACCTATTCACTCTCGACTTAAAGACACCCAAATTTTAGCTCTCTGAGAATACAGAAGCCGGCAAGTTGTTTTTGTTGTTTATCCAGTAACTTAGTCTAAATACAATATTTCGTGTTTGATGCTCCCTTTTAGGTCATTTATACAACACCGCTCTTTCATAGCGTAAAGCTAGTAGACAAAAATAATTTAAATTTAATAATATACAATTGGCAATTTTACTTATTTTTTTTTAGTATCATTATAAATTGAATTGGTTTTTATGTTTTCGATATTTTGTCGTTGTTTCAAGCGCCTTGGTCACTGAACAATCTTTGGACCAGGTTTTGTAGTTAGAGAGAAATAGATTAAGTGATTTAAGACGAAGAAAGTAATTAAAGCTAAGTTTTTTTTTATTCACCACTAAATGGTACGAAGAGGGGTTTAAGGTTACGTATATGCATTTCGAGGTTCTTTTAGAGATTCAAACCTGCGCGAGCGCTTCTAAATTACAGAGGCGCGTCGTTCCGTGGTCATTGTAGTTTCGAATGGGCGAATTTACGGGCAGATCGCAGCGGGCGATGCGCAGCCGCCGCGAGGGACCACCGCCACGTTAACTTATCGTTGCTTAGCGAGATTTGTGGCTAATTTACAGTTTTTTATTAGATTGCTAGGAAAGAAAGCGGGTGGTATGTTCGCACGTGGTTCGCGTGTGGTTGGGCACGTGCTGAGTTCTTACTAATAACAATGAAACGCATTTAAAGGGGTAATACACGGTTTTACTCGTAATGTTTTATTTTTGTTGATGGACTTGTAACGATTCGAAAGGCCTCCAGTACCTTCACTCACTTGACGAAATACAGGGCAGGCGCTGCTTAACGCCGGTCTTCTGTGAGGCCGTGGTATCACTCCGGTCAAGCCATTCATGCCGTAGCGTGGCTCTCTCACGGTTAAAAATTGTATTTACCTACAAGTGACTATGTGAGCGCTTTGCAATTGTAGTACCAGTTTTTATGGAGTCATTTTAGAACAATAACGCAATACAAAAAAAAATCCTTATTACTGTAAATAAATCAACAGCTTACCGGCAATTGAATAACATAGAAGTAAATCTATGATTTACATTAGTTATTGCAAAGTGAATCGAAAAGTAATTTCGTCAGAGCTACAAAAGCTGTTCTAGAACCATATTTTCATTAAAATTTTGGACCGAAAACATTAAAGCTATTAATTATTAGCACATTACAAACAGGATCGACTGGAAATCGAGACGTAAATTGTCGAGAAAGTAATCGATTTTATTACATCGGGGGCGTTTTAATCGATTCGATGAATCGTAAGAGGCAGTGTTGAGTGATAACAGCGGGCCACCTTGGAAGCGGATTTTGCTTTTGGGCAAACGTTCTCGAAATATTAACCGACTTTAAGGATGTAGGTGACAAGGGACACTAACTGTGGGAGAGCCACGCTTCGGCATGAATGGGCCGGCTCGACCGGAGTGATACCACTGCCTCACAGAAAACCGGCGTGAAGCAGCCCCTGTGCTGTGTTTCGACGTGTGAGTGAGTGTACCGGAGGCCCACCCGGGGGGGAAGGGATAAAAGGTGGCAGCGCACTTGTAACTCACTGGTGTTGCAAGTGTCCATGAGCGGCGGCAATTGCTTACCATCAGGTGATCCGCCTGCTTGTCTGCTACCTATACCATAAAAAAAGGGTTTAGCTCAAGGCTAACCTTAGAATAATAGTAACAAGAAGACTCCACGTTGCAATTACAATCGTATAAAGTTTTCTGATTGTGATCATGTGATAATAGGCTTGTGTCCACTAAGAATAAATCGGGTGGACAAGCCAATAGATAATAATCAGAATCAGAATACATGTCTCTCTTGAGCGAATTCGCGGTAAATTTAAATCGGCATATAAAAAGGCAAATACTTATAAAACTGAAACCGTACTTAAGACAAGTTAATTCAGTTTAAGTTTCACTGCAACATTAACAGTTGCAGTTAATCAACTGACTTCAGTCTGATTGTACACAATTTGATACAATTTCGATCTACATAATAATTTTGAGGGATATTTTTCGGGGAACGATGAATTTTTAAATACGCTCATTTTAATTATTGAGTTAGCAGAGAAAACGCTCTGAGTAATTACATAATTGAGTCTTGATAGATTATTTTTTAATTACAATGAATGAGATGTATTGGCTTAAAGTGGAGACTTCTCAATATGCGATCATAGTTTAAAGTACCCTAACGTAAGTACCTAACCCTAACCTAACCTACCCTCTAGGGTTCTAACACTTTGTTGCTTTTTTCCATACAGTGTCAGTGGCAAATAAGCATGCAGCTTGCCTGATAGTAAGCAGCCTACGGACGCAGACGCTTGCAACTCTAGACTCCAGAGGACATAACGTATTGCCGACCCCTTAAAAACCTGAGTGACACTCCTTTTTTGAAGAACTTCATACTTTAGCTCCTGATGAACACTTCTGGTAGAAGGTGTTATGATTTAAGAAGTTCTTTTTTTGTTTTAATTTCATAAGGAAATGACATTGTTATGTGTGTGTGTGTATCTTTTATAAATTTTTAATTGACTCTCACTTTAACGTCAAACACATATGGTTCAATATCCTGATAAAATATTACAGATTGTATAACTGTGCGGTTGTCTGTACCGATCAATCGATCTAACACACATAGTGATCTGTTTAATGAGCACTTTATTTGAGCCACAATGGAGCCAATCAGCGAGCAGAGATCGAACCACTACCGTTAACGCGGTACGTTTTAGATGCAGGGGTGTCGCTTTTAAAGAATAAATATATTTTAGTTCATTTAACTGAGGGAGTACTAATACAGGGCGGCGGGTGATCTCTCTGTTCATCTTTTGACGACCCGTTTAGCGCTGTGGTTTGAGCGCCGGTCTAGAAACAAAGGGTTCAATTCCCGCACCATCACAAATGTTTGTTGATGAAACAGATGTTTGTGTTGGGTGTTTGTGGTTCATTCGTGGTTACTGGTTTCCATATTATAAGATAAAACCTGAGTTTGGGACCACGACAATGTATAGATAGATAGATACTCTTTATTGCACAACACATTACAGAACTTAATGCTATTAGTAATATCCAAATACAATATCGGCGGCCTTATCGCTAATAGCGATCTCTTCCAGACAACCTTTGGGTAGAGGAATAATGCAGTGAATTAACTAGGGGTAAGGCAGTGCAGATCTTATACGTAGGTAATAAGATAAATACATCATAATAAATACATAAATGCATACTAGTAATAAATTAATACGAGATACTGCTATAATTTTATACTTTAATAAATAAATAAATAATCAGATATAAAAATATATAAAATATATACATACACATATACTTTTAAAATGATAGGTACATGGATTATTTCAATACGATAAACTGGAAGGACAGATGCGTTACTAAAGACCAGGTTAAGAGAAAGGGGAACAGCGATAGGTTTCAGGAAGAGAGGAAATGTGATTTGACACGGGACTGAAAATTGGAAGGGATTGAGATTGCCGGATAGTGAGAGGTAGGTTGTTCCAGAGGCGGATGGATTGGACAGTGAAAGATTGTGAGTAGAATTCTGAGGAGTGGCGAGGAAACGTGAGATGGAGTTTACGGGATGATCGCATATCACGATATATCACAATTTGAGACAAGATCACGTATGTGATCTTGTCTCAAATCTATAAAAAAAAAACTACCAATTATCAAAACGGCATGGCAACTATAATTAAATAGCGCTAGGAAAATCTTAGCTAAAAGTCTATTTGGAATTAACTTATCGAAGTTTACTTTTTTATGCATTTTTAATGGTAGTCACATGGACGATCTGACAACCCTGATTAGAAATAATCACGGTCGATTCACAAACGCGATGATCGACATTCTGACGTTTCTGTCCACAGCGAGACGTCGCCACAATGGCCACGAAAGTGTGTCCGTTAACGATGTTTGAAAATGGAATCGAATTATGGCTGGCCGGTTTTTTGGAGATGCAAATACTTTTTTTTAGAATTTGAAACAGGAAAAAGAATTAAATGATCCAAATGAGTCTACGCCAAAAACTATTCCTGTAGAGGCGCTGTGTATTTGCATTCTATTCGTCCTACGGTTATTTGGCTCACGGAAAAACTAAAAAAAAAGCTGTTTCCTTTACTATTTACTGAGAGAGCTTCTTATCGTTCGTTCCTACTATCATTTCATTAAACATTTGCTTCCCAATTTACCACACAATGCTCGCTAGTTAATGAACATCAATTGAGAGGCAGATCTAGAAAAAGATGCCCTTACGATTTACACCACCAACTAGAATTAACAAGCGCTGGCTTCAAATAACATTGGACGAGTTTAGGATATTCTGAGTACCCAGTAGTAACAGAATTTAAACTAAAAAAAAGCTTCATATAATTTCATATTGATCATCTCATTATGAATAAAAGTACGATGATTAAGCTAAAAGAGCCTCCAAGTACAAATAAAAAAGTTATTTCATCCCTTGACACTTTTATTTAGATCTAAAAATAAATGCTTTTATTGAGATTTAATGCAGATAAGATCAAAGGTTAGTCTTTATTATGTTTAATATAAATAACGCTCCAAAATCTAATTTTAACTCAGTCACCGTTAAATTAATATAGCAATCACACGATCGCTAAATGAACATCCTTAAACAACATAGACCGTTTCTTTATTCAAATAAAACATTGAACAAATTAAGGCGCGGATAGTCCACTTTAATCACCGTTTTTTTTTCTGACATGATCCAAAACGGTTCTATATTCAAATATCTCACGCGATCACGTGGGGTCAAGTGACTTTACACTTTCTCTCGACCATAGAGCCAATTTAATACTCCTTTGATAAGCTGTTATTATTTCCATAAGGTGCTACCGCATTCAGTTTTATTATTATGCATAAATACTTTTTATATTGATACATAATAACAGTATACTTCTAGTATTAGTAAATATTATATTTTTTATTCTATTTAAATAAAGAAGTAACTTCCAAAGCCAATGACAAGCCTTATGGGCAAAAAAAAAACGCGAAACATTTGCACGATATAATCGGCACCTAGCGCCATCTTTTTGTATGTTTTGGAACACAAAACGACAGGTACCGGGGTCCCAAATAATTGAGGGCGGGATACTAGTTTTTATGTGATAGGTAGCAGACGAGCAGGCGGATCACCTGATGGAAAGCAATTGCCGCCGCTCATGGACACTTGCAACACCAGTGGAGTTACAAGTGCGCTGCCAACCTTTTATCCCCTTCCCCCCGGTGGGCCTCCGGTACTCTCACTCACTCGGCAAAACACAGCACAGGGGCTGCTTCACACCGGTTTTCTGTGTGGCAGTGGTATCACTCCGGTCGAGCCGGCCCATTCATGCCGAAGCGTGGCTCTCCCACAGTTACTAGTAACTAATAAAATGTCTAACTTACTTTTCGGAACATCCTCGGTGCTAAACGTATGTAAACTAGATTACTTAATATAAAATGTAAACCATTTAAATCGTGTAAAGAAACATCGTATGACAGTAATGTGTCGCATATAGAAATTACCCTAACAATTTTATCTAATCATATTATAATTAAACCTTTCATCTAGGTATATACCTAGTTGTGATTATCATAAAATTGTTATTACTATTCATACTCTAAATATTGGTGCGAGATCCGCTACGAACAAACGCAGATACTAAGTGTGATAAAACCAATATTGGAATAAATTATGCCAGTAAAATTTTTTCTTTTAAATTTTTTATTCAAAAAACCTAAACAGTGTTCGAAATTTCTAAATTAAATTATACATCATGTTTTAACGATCAAAATGTAACGATAGACATCATTAGACAAATATATTGTCCAGGAAGTAATAAATTGATCACTTTTAATAAATCTATGAACTTGTTTTGGCTTGTCGTCCTATATTTTTTGTTCCTTATAATATAAAGATCAAAATATTATATTCAAATAGTTTTACGCTCGCAACGTAACACGTTTTCATATAGATGACTTAGATCACAATTGCACTAACTAGATAATGTAATTACTATAGTGAACGAAGCCATCTTATAGTAGGTCTATGCTTGATGTATAAATGGGACTAAACGCAAGGATGTTTATATGCTAGTACATTATACCACTTTTTACTGCTCGACGTTTCGACCACTGGTTCCTCTTATAACCACAGCTGTTGTAACGCGATGGCTCACGAATTACTCTAGGATACCTCACAGTAAAGTATGGTAAAGAGAGGCCTACATCATAGAAATCAAGTCATCGCTACTATGGTGGGATTAGGCTTAATCACCACGCTTGCCTAATGCGGATTAGTGATCACAAACCCGAGCTATGTTCGTAAAATTCGACCCCAAGATCACGGCCCGGTACTTAAACCACTAGACCAACGGGGCGTTTACCATACCTCACAGGTCCTGTAGCAATATCTAAGATATTTGATTGGGGTTATGGGACAAGTTGAATATCAAGATTTTTTGGGCAGTCACTGTTCCAACCTAACCTAATCAATAATTCTAGACCTTAGAAGCATTAGGGCGGAAGTGGGTTTTGGCAACTTTACAGGACAGAGTAAAATAAAAATCGATTTAATCGGCAAATATTTTAATAATTACAAAACAACATACAAATGATGTCTTTGCAATTATTTAACCTAATAAGTAGCTTTCCTAGTTTATAATTAAAATTTAAAAACAAAGTTTCTAAACAGTGAAAAATTAACTTTTTTTTAAAAAATGATGACATCCGCCTTTATGCCACAACAATAATTAATTATATTTGTTCAATTGATCAGTATGTGCCCATAAGGCTTTATGCCTCCAATTTTTGTAATTTAATGTAAGGTGTTTGTCTAAGTATAACGTTATGCCTAAAAAAAAATCAATATCTCTTAAAACTAAACAAGGCGAAATTGCAAATGCGACTTTATTGTGTTCATTTATCAAACTAATTTTTTTGGCAAAAAGGCGGATATCCTTACCAAAAAAAACTGTTTCAAAAGTAAATCCTCCTCATCTAAGCGTGTACTTCCCAGTTGGGCAAAGAGCTGTTGTCCGGGGTACACTTGGGCCATGATCCAGGATTGGGGGAGTCTGGTAATTACAATCTATATCAACTGGTATCAACCGTCACACGACCATATTCCCTCTTTGTTGGATCTTCTGTTGACCACCCATCCCGGCGCCTACCAAGTGTCTGTCAATGCACCACTTGGCTCTTCCTACCACTGCCTTGTAAGGAGCACTGTGCCTCTCAACAGCACTCAGCAGGCACTCGCCATATTTGGCACTATCAGTCAGCAGACTGAAACGTTATGCGTAGTTTCTTCGCATCCTACCCATGGTGGCAGGTTTGCTTTACGTTGGAGGATCCCGATGCCTTGGCAGAGTCTGTAGCCGATGTTATACTGCAGGAAATGGAATTATTTATTCAAGTTCTGCAGTACCAAATACTAGCGTCCCAAGAAAAAGGTACAACTTTGCTGCTAGTTTTTATAAGAAAAATATCACCAGAGCAAAGTCATCGTTCATTGGTAACGCGCCTTCCATCGGGCACCCGCGCTTTTAATTGCCAAGGCCATCCTCGGGAACTTTAGTCAGTCGTCATTCCCTCCACTACTCCACTACACAAGCCAGACGACATTCTTGCCCACACTGCAAAAGAGAAAGCCGAACTTTTGGGCACTTTTTGTGCATTAAACTCGACTTTGGATGATTCTGGGAACTAACCACCTACTGTACCGTCCTGTACGAGCTCAATGCCGAACGTCGAAAAGATTTTGTACGTAAGGCTCTCTTTTCTCTTGACGTCCATAAGTCGAGTGGGCCGGATGGTATCCCTCCATTTGTACTGAGGTTATGTGCTCCGGAGTTGGCTCCGGTTTTAACGTATCTTTTCTGGCTCTAATAATTCATTGGCGTAGTACCGAGTAACTGGAAGTCAGCTCTTGTCCACCCCATACCTAAAAAGGGCGATCGCTCAGACCCGTCCAATTATAGACCTATATCCAATACCTCAATCTTCTCTAAAGTAATGGAGTCCATAGCGAACCGCCAGCTCCTGAAATACCTAGAGAAGAACCGCCTATTGAGCGACCTACGGCTTCCATAGTGGTCGTTCTGCTGGGGACTTCCTGGTACTTCTAACTCACCGGTGGGCGCAGGCACTACAGAGTAAGGGTGAGGCTCTGGGTGTCAGTTGGGACATAACAAAAGTTTTTGATCGGGTATGGTACAAGGCTCTGCTCTCTAAACTTCCTTCATACGGTCTTCCAGAGAAGGCGCAGCTTTAAGGTCGTTGTCAACGGTTCTTGTTCAGACAATATGTAATGAAGCTCGTAAACGCTGGTGTCCCCCAGGGCTGTCTGCTATCCCAACGCTGTTCCTTCTGCAGAGGTATTAATGATATGTTGTCACAGAACAATATTCATTGCTATGCTAATGATAGCACTTGAAATCCACTATATATCCGGTATATATATGCCGGACGTGCAAATGTTTCTCTGGAAAACGTCATTGAGTACCGGAAGTCCACTTGTGTTTGAAGTCGAAGACATATTGAATCTTGTTTCAAACTGGGGCGACTTAACTTAGTCAGTTTTTAACCCCTCAAAAACACAAGTGTGTACAATAATTGCTAAAAGACGTCCCTTCAAAGTGGCAATAACTTTTCAAGGCATTTCCCTTAAGCTTCTATAGGGATTCTTGTCATTAACATTCAAGCGATGTCACATTTGGCGTTCATCTGGAGGATAAGCTAAATAGCTTTAAATAAACTAGGTGTTCTTAATAGTGCCGGTGAGTTTTTTCACCGCCGGCTCATCGACTTCAACTTTTAAGGCACAAGTTTGGCACCATATGGAATACTGCTCCCATCTCTGGGCTCGAACACCTCAGTACCTGAGTATTTCCTGACCGTTATGACTTAGGGTACCCTAAAGAGAAGAGCTTGCTCTTTCATAAAAAAAAAATCATGAAGGTAAAACAAAAATGCCGAAATGTAAACAAACAATGCGTGCAAATACCAAAGTGACAGAAAGCCAGAACATAGGATCGCGTAATGACCAATCACAATGTATCTTTATTACACTTAAACTGATTCAGTGTCAGTCATTGGACACGCCGTGATCAAGGGATAATGCCCGATGTCGCTCATTTTTGGCGCCATATTTCGAATAGTTCACATCCATAAGACTTATTTCTAAATTAGCCCACCAATCCATTTACAAAGTTACTTAAACAAAAGGCATAAAGTCGTATATCTGGATCCGATTAACATTATTCAAAGGAATCTTAGAGGCATAATGTCGAAAGTTTACTTATGACGAATATTTTAAAACACTGTTTGAACCATAAAGGCGTGACTCCTTTTACGTAGCCTTTGTGTAAATATTTTTTTAAGCATAAGGGCCAAATTTTGAATCCGCCTTGAGAAAGTAGAGGCAATGTAGACGCAAAGAGATGGAAGTGTAAATTAGACCTTAAGGTTCTAATGATTTTAGAAAAGCTGTCAGAACCGACATTATGCACTAAATTATCTCAGCCCAGAAAAGGGATAGAAATACATCTCAAAGTGATATAGAAAGAAAGAAAAAACGCTTATCTTAGAGATACAATTTTTCATTTGAAGTTACGATATAAGAATCTGCGAACCATATTTGTCATTGTTTTTATTGATCAAAGCTAAAGGACTGTGAAATTGAAACATTAACATTTATCACTATATCGACACCTCCTACGTATATTATCGTAACTGACTTTAATAAACTTTACAGTACAGCTGTTTAAAGATTCTCTAGCATATAATTGAGGTTCATGATGTCAAATATACTCATTTAAGAACGAAAATTGGTACATAGATACATTTTTGTGAATGGCTTAATACCTATAAAACGGTTTCTTAATTTTTTTGCTAGATTTCCTAAAAAGTCACATACGATACTTTTCCTTGGAAATTATCAATCGTATTTCATTGTATGTAATACTTACTACACTTTACGTTGACTTTTAAGCAAGATTAAAGAATGTATGTTACATTTACGATAATTTACACCGATAAAAATCAACAAATATGTATTGTAAGTTATAATTAGGTACTACTATATGCTATGAAACAAAGTAATTTACATAAATTGTATCGTAAATTTCATAAAGCAGGAATAGTTAAAATTAAAATAACGTCATTAAATAAAATATTGTCATCATCATCATCATCAACCTGTCCACTGCTAGACATAGACCTCTCCAAATGCTCGCCACTTTGATCGATCTTCGTCTACTCGCATCCAGCTCCAGCTAGCCCTCTTGCGCAGATCGTCACTCCATCTGGCCTGAGGGCGTTCTACACTACGTTTACCAAGACGTGGTATCCACTCCAGAACCCTTTACCCCAACGGTTGTCAGTTCTGCGTCAGATATGGCCAGCCCCCCGCCACTTCAGCTTACTAATCGGGTGAGCTATGTCGATAATTTTGGTTCTCTGCCGGATCGGCTCGTTTCGGATTTGATCACGCCGAGAAATGCCGAGCATAGCTCTTTCCATAGCACACTGAGCGACTTTAAACTAGTAGACTAACCGTGCTGTTAGTGTCCACGTTTCGGCCCTGTATGTCATGACGGGTAGGACGCACTGATTATTGACTAGACGTCTTTAGGCACTGTGGAATCGATGATGAGAACGTAGTAGTAGACTCGACGTAGTTTTCCTAATGCTGCCCAAACCAGCTGGATTCTTCTTTTCACCTCATCTTCAAAGTTGTTTCGACCCGCAATGTCTGCCCGAGGTACACATCTGTATCTGCATCGTTTCTGCCAATATGACGATGTCATCTGCGAATCGCAAACACATCCTTTCCAGTTCAGCGTCTTGAACACATCCTCCATTGCATTTGTGAACAATTTCGGGGAGATGACATCCCCTTGTTTCACTTCTCGATGCAATGGTTATAGGTTTTGTACTTAGACGGACATAATGGCAGCTTCGAGACATCTCATCACTTCACCAATCTATTTGGCAACGCTGCAGGGACTCCAGACCAGACCAGATTTCAACCAAGTCAAAGGCCTTCTCATAGTCCACAAAAGATTATACTCCTCGGGCTTCTGTATAATCAGCCGCACTGTGTGAATGTGGTCTATGGTGCCATATCCGCTCCAAAATCCAGCCTGTTCCGGTGGTTGGAATTCGTCGAGTCTTTGCGCAAGACGGTTCGTGATCACTCTTGAGAATAGCTTATAAGCGTGACTTAGAAGCGAAATGGGTTGATAGTTCTTCAGCAGGCTTTTGTCACCCTTTTTGAAGAACATAACGACCACACTACTTCTACTCCACGCCGCCGGAGTTCTCCTTTTAAATAAGACATCATTAAAAAGCTTTTGGAGCTCCTTCAGTACGGGTTTGCCTCCAGCTTTGATCAGGTTTGTTGTTACGCCATCTTCTCCAGGGGTTATTCCGTTTTTGAGCTACCCAAGAGCAATCCCGATTTGGCCAACACTGACTTCCGGCAGGTTTTCGGTGAAGTGACGTGTTAATTTGTCTTGAGAGTCCTTATTTTCAGGACCAGGTTGAGATGCATGGCTAACTGCCCGCTTTGAGGCAACCATTTCTCCACTTGCTGTAGTCAGCTTCGTCAGGCGGCTTCTTCCGAGAGAAAAAAAATAAATTTATGTATTTTGTAATAAATGCAATCCAAAATGAACTCTCCAAAAATTTAACAAAAGTGTATCATACATAGTGTAGGTGAACAGTTTATCATTTCCACAAACTCTTGTCATTTAGGTTCTCTTCAACTGTATAGAAGGCATTTGCCATCAAATAAGTTTTCACTTGAGATTTAAATTAATGTATGGGTAAATTAACAAGAGTTTGTGGTAATTTGATAAAAACTTTAATGCTCATCACGACAAATCAATCACCAATTTTACGAAGTATGAGATTTGGAACAGAAAATTGGTGTTTATTTTTGGTGTTTAGGCTATGCTTATAAGATTTCTTCGGAAATAAGTTTAGATTTTTGTATACATACATTATACAATCAAAAATATACTGTGATGCCCTAGCATAAATAGATATAAATCATTGTTTTACTTATATTACCTAGACTTAACTTATTTTATACCGTGGGTGAAATATTATTGTTTTCAAGTAATATCTCAGAATCAGACAGTAAACACATAATTTAATTTATCTCATCAATATCAGCATCAAATGGTAGTAGGGATTCTGTATAAAAAGAGAAGAAATATTTTATAACTAATGTTTTTCTAAAAGTATACTGTCGTAAAATATTTTGAGTGTCGAAGTAAACTATTGTAAGTTTAATTTACGATAAAAAAACAAAAATATATTCCAAAGTAAAATGTCGTAAGTAAACATACGGACCTCATTTATAAAAAAAATCCATTGTAAAATATCGTAACTAATACTTAAGACATTCTGTATATGAGTGAAAACAAAGTACATTATAGTAAGTAATACTTACGATAGTTTACTATGGGTACAGTACGATAGTTGAATGTATAACTGATTCGCATTTATTTATCACATTGTATGAGTTTAAAATATTACTTGCCCTCATCTCGACTATAACTCTCAACGGCAATGTAAGTAATCGTTACTGCTAGATGCGATCCACTCGCCGTCCTCTCGCCCCCGCGTATAGTGTGGAATCTGCGCTATACTATATTTTACTTCGACGTAGATGAACTTACGATTATTAGCAGTCTCAATATCTTCGGTTCTAATATGTTTAAAAAATTTTTTGATCAGCTAAAATAATATATTCGATTATAAAGTATGTAAAACTATAGAAATGTCATTTTCGCATATTTGTTGGTTACGATATTTTACGTAGGAGGTGTCGATATGAGTCAGAAAGGATACCTATTGCGATTTCGAAAATTCGATAGAGTGTACTATGTAGACTTAAGACTATTTAGTATTCGTGTTTTGGAATAGCTCAGATACTCGTAATTAATGACAGGTTCAATTTCTCTACGCGCCCACTAAAACCAGAAAATATATATTTTTTTAATCTTGAACGTTAAAAATTGAGGCTTTGTATGGTTATGGGGTACCCCATAAGGTTGAAATATGACGCTAGAGTCTAAACCATCAATTCATGTACGGTATCATTTATACATAATAAAATCATGATCAGATTTATAAAAAGATTACTTCTATAGACAACCCCAAGGTTTATTATGTAAACCGAAAATACGAAACGATAGCGCGGGGCAATCGACGCCCAGCGCCATCTATTGGTTCATTTTTGAACTACGGTCCCGAAGTGAGGGCGGGTCACACATAGTAAAATCAGATAGCTGCGTTTTTGTTCGAAATGCAAGATGGCGAAGAAATTACAAAAAAAATTTGTTGCGTTATTCTAAAATATTGCTTAACCACCCAACACCTACGTCGTTATTAAAACATCACACTCCACCTGCATTCCTCCGCTCCCTAAAAAGTGGTAAGGAATCCAAAAAATGCGGCATAATTTCTACCTAAATTACTTCAACGGTCATAAACGTATGCAAAATAAAAATTGTGAACACCAAAATGCCTAATTCTACACTTCATACATATTAATACACTTGAACACAAAATGGTCTACATATAATTAATTACTACAAGAAACCATTAAAAAGCTACATCATTATAAATCAATTGAGCTTGCTGTTTCCAGATATTTTAATTTTAATGTGGAGTAACGGTGCTGTGTCTTTTAACATAATAATGGTACCAAATGGAAAATGAAGATGTTCTTATAAATGGTTTACGTAATAATGTCCTTCGATTCGGCTACTGCGAATGATCTAACGATAAAATACGTAAAGTCACGTATAATAATACGTAAACAACCTCATTCAAATATGAACCTTATAGTCCTGGCATAAGAGTCGATGTGTTTACGTTGTATTGCAGGCGACTGTACGCAATCAGTTAAAAGCATAAGGACCTATTTCAAAATATACGCATGAGTTCTACATTAGATAAAATGCTACTTATTGCTATTATATACACTGTTCTTGCGATTTCACGACTATCAAATAGCGTTATAACTTATATATCACTTTACGTAGGATGAGTTTGACAGATAAAAATTGCAGCTTTTTTCTTTAAAATAGTATAAGTGTTAGGTCTGATTCGACTAACCCTCATACGAGGATAAATCTATCATATATCAGTCACTATAGATTCACTGTCGAATAAAGATAGGTCGAGTCACACTTTATGACGATTAATGATTATGAGATTAAGGCTACGACCAATCCAATTCTTAAACAAAATAGACACCTGTTTTTGGAACTTTTAATTCAGATAGTATGTTTTATAATTCTTAATATCTCTCCCCATTATTTTAAACAAATGTTCGATTAATAACTAAAAACTTGATAACTCCACCCAGTTCCTAATCACAGATATCTATTCAACGACGCCGGCTTTATCTCATACTTTTAATTAGAAACCCTCTATACTAGATGTAAATTATACTTTTAATTTATTTGTAAAGAAATACGATACCCATGAAGTAAATGCATAGTATATAGATAGTCAGCAGAAAAAGTTATTGTGGCAGACGAAATGAAAAAGCAGGAAATAAAGAATAAAATATAATATACGTTCACACAACATCTCTTATTGACCTGACTCCGTAGGTATCAAACAGCTTAAGCACTGGTGTTACAGATATCAGACAACAGAGGAAACGCAAATGGTGCATTTGGTAGGTGAACCTGCCTCATACGCCAAAGGTCTTGGGTTTGATCCCCACACTAGACAAACAATCGTGTGATAAACTTGTGTTCTTCAGTAGATATCTGTATTCAAGTTTTATATTTTGTGATACCTCTGTTGTCTGATATCTGTAATACAAGTGCTTAAGCTACTTATTACTCGAAGTCAGGTGAATGTATGAGTGATGGGTGATATTGTGAAAAATCATTTATTAATACTGTTGAAACTTCTTAATTTCGTTATGATGTAAATGTACATCCTGGCCACATAAAAAAAATGTGACAACCTTTCTGCTTCTGCCAACTCGATGTTTCATAATAAACAATTGTTTCTACGATATTTTAATAAATACAAGTTCAAGCTACTGCCTCAATCAACACTGTGTCCAGGGTGTAGATCACGGTAACAGCCGACGCCCACGCATTGTCAGGGGCCAATGTTTGTTTTAATATCATTTGAATAAATACTTAATTATGTTAAATAACTAATCAGCAGGTCCGTGGTAATATAATAAATTGTGTTAGGGTACAGTCGCTTAGAGAAATGTGGCTAGTGGAAACAATACATTAATACCACAGAGGATATTTTAGACACCGTAAAATTTTAGTCGTTTTAACCCTCATAATAGGTAACACGAACAAATCCTTGAGCATGTTAGATCATCAAAATAAAAATCAGCTGTTAATGCCCGGTAATATCCTTTTTTGTATGCAAATGCTGATTTTTATTTTGCTTAGTTGTATGATCTAACATGCTAAAGGGGCTTAATTCGTGTTACCTTTTATGAGGGCTTTGGGATTAAAACGAAATTTAACGGTGTATACTCTGTGGTAATACGTCTAAAAGTTTTTAATTTTTTCACCCCGACTTACGTTAACCCGTTGCAAACGAACGTTTTAACTTTGTTTTTTTTGTGATAGGTGGCAAGCAGGCGTATCCAATTGGGTCTAAATTATTTTATTAACCATCTATGCAGGTATATACGTTTTGGAATGCCTTTCCCCCAAATAATTGGGTGTCCGACACCCTCACTCACTCAGCAAAATACAGCGCAAGGGCTTTTTCACACCGGTTTTCTGTAAGGCCGTGGTATCACTCTGGTTGAGCTAGCCCATTCATGCTTAATGCTTTATGGCTGTCCCACGATTAAATATCAAAAAATGGTTTCTTATGAAAAGCGTGCATGAAAACTTTAGGTGGAAGTAAAAACAGGTTATTGACATTATTGTTTTTGTGACTGACTGTACGGGCGATGGTTGTAGGATGTCGTTAGCCGCAGCGCGCGCGCATAAGGAAATGTGTGAAATTTTATGTTCCTAAACGTTCAAAAAAGTATTTAATTTTGATTTATTAGCTCTGATCAGCAAAACTAAAAATATATTAAACTAAATATTTTTCTAACAATGTTCCCGACTGTGACAAATGGGAATAACAAAGCAAAGCATGCGTATTAGCTTTTTTGCTTTATAATAAATAAATAATTATAAACTCACACAACATCTCATTACATTGATCCGACGTACTAAGTAGATTAAGCACTTGAGTTACATTTACATACAATAGTAGATCACAAATAATAATATAATAGTTAAATACATATACAATACCTACACACATAACAAACACGAGTGTTCATCACACGAATGTATGTCCAGGGTGGGGATCAAACCCACGACGATTTGGCATATAAGGCAGGGTTTCTACCAAATGAGCCATGCGGCTATTCGAACTAATTTTAGTGTTACATTAGAGATGTTACTTATGGATTACAAAATGCACATAAGACTTTTTGAAGTTACTTAATTTTTTTACTTAAAACATAGTAAACCAAAGAAATCTTCTGATTATCGACACTTAACAAGCGACTTTCGCACGATCAACTAAAAAGTTACTTAATACCCTTTAAAATTATTAATATTTGTTAAACTAATGAAGTCTGTTTGAAGTTTACCGTAATATCATATGCCCTATCATTTATTATATACTGATTTACATGCTACACGAACATTTCGTAAATTCTCATTAAGAGCTTATTATAATCTCATTGTAAATTAATTTCCTCCTGATTTATACACAAATCCACACATAATTTATCACAATTCTAATTATTACTTTTACTAATCTTCGGCCGTGAGATTTCGAAATCCGTCGGCACCTTAGCATTGTGGTCGTTTGTTTTACATTTGTCATTAATTAAGATTTTGTTCAGAGTGTCTTATCACTTTTTTATCTTAAAACATGCAGGTTTTTTTATTTTTTACTTGTAAATTAAAGGTGACACAACAAGTCTCTAATTGCAACTCTCAGAAAAAGAGTGAAGACGCTTATTGGGACGTTTGGGGAAAAAATATGAGTGGTGAATACTTTAATATTTAATAGAATACTCGTATACTGATTTTTTTTTGACATTAGAGTCAGAGTTCTATTATTATTAAGCACAGCAGTTTAAGAAATAAGCATATAAACCGCATCTGCCAACTAATAGGTACTATACATAATATAACCTAGGTAAACTCCGCTACTACCATTAACTAAACATAGTTTTATGCTAAAACGAGAAAGAGGGTCTTGTCTTGGTAAAGAAATATGATATTTTGAAAAAAAAAATGTTATGTTATTTTTTTATCAACACTTTGTCGACTTTTAATTAAATCTGGTATTTTTTTAATCAAAAATACTATGTTCTTATCTTAGAACAGACTATTATAATTATACGAAAGGGTTAATTTCATTCATTGTTCGCTTTAAAAACATATACGCATCAGGTAACAAATTAAAACGAATATAATAAAATTCATAAAGTCCTATCTTTCCGTCTGAGACTCTCAGACGATAGAACTTTATGAATATTAAGAATGTATGTTTTATAATATAAATTAATTGTATACAATGATTTATTGGTACGTCATTAATCTCCATACTAATTACTTTCCTAATTTCCACTCGCGAGATTTGGAAATGCGTTGGCACCTCCATTTTTAATGAATAGACTAATTTGTGCTTAAAAATGGCCATTATGTGACGCCATCTTGATTTTTAGGATTGATGGTTTCTATCGCGGAACAAATTATTATTTAAGTCTTTTATACCTACCAGAATTGTAAGTATTGTCCAGATAAATATTTTTTTTTTTGCTACAGGCGACAAACGAAAGTGTGTATCCCTTTTATAATATTAAAATAAAAATGTTGTGCCCTGCCTTATACGCCAATTTTCATAGTTTGATCCCTATCTAAGAGCAGTTTCAGTTTAGCATTATTTTTCTTCGTAAGAGAGCTTCTCTCCCTTTCAAAAAAGCTGTGTGTCTCCTTTGTTTGGATGAAAAAGGTATATTCTATTTTGTTACGGAACGGCGTTATAAGGCACACTGAAAAGTACCACATGCCACTACGTCACCAAGGAAGTCACTCTAAACTCGTTTTTAATAATAGTGACACATGGTTTCATTCAACTTAACAGGTGGTCATAATTGGACTACCCGTTTGTGTTTTACTGTAATGTTGTTATTAGTGATGTGCCGAGTGGTTGAAAATGTATCCACAATATGAAACCGGATAATTTGGATGACTAAATCCACTAAAACATAAGGATCTATATAATGATATCTCCTTTATTACAAAACGGAGATGAAAGTAAGTCGCGGTTTAAAAATGATACTTTCACGGTCATAAAAGGACTGAAGGCCCAATCCAGGGGAAAGGGGGTTAAAGATTGCCAGCGTATTAGTGACTTCGCTGGTGTTACGGGTGTGTATGGGCGGAGGCAATCGCTTACCATCAGATCCATCTGCTCACCTCATCTACAAAAGTCACAAACGAATGTGACAGCAAAAACACACACATAATTTTCTGATTCTGACACATACACACATACACATAGGTATATCTCTTTTTGTTATAACAAAACCGTCTCAAAACGATCGAAAATATACTTGTCGGTTCCTAACAAAAAGGTGACCCGTAGCCCCGCGCCCAAGTCGTTATTTTGCCACGTATCCGCATATACGGATATACGGATATCCAGAACATCACTATTTACCATCGTTATGTTGTGACTCTGGGTGTGCCATGAATAGTTGACAATGTCTTTCCGGACAGGTTATAATTTCGGACGTTTAAATTATAATAAGTTATGATTGGTAGGTCAAGTTTTGACCGCTACCACTCCTTATAGGGAGCGATGGTAAACATGTTTTAAATTAGGTTTTTTAATATGTCAAGGCTAAAAATTATGTACTAGAACTAAAATAGATGGATTTGGCTATTCATAAACCATTATTATTAACTATTGGACGTCCACCATCTATTAAGGAATAGTATTGTTGAAATAAAATATATTAACCATAGATAAATAGTATCTACAGCGAAGTTACTATTAAGACACAAGTATCGGCATCATTGATGGCCTGGCCATCCTTTTTAACAGTGGAAGAGCCACGCTTCGGCATGAATGGGCCGGCTCCACCGGAGTAATACCATGTCCTCACAGAAAACCGGCATGAAGCAGTGCATGCGCTGTGTTTCCTGCGTGAGTGAGGGTACCGGAGGCCCAATCCATGGGAAGGGGGGAAAAGGTAAGCAGTGCACTTGTGACACCACTGGTGTTGCATGTCTCCATGGGCGGCGGATAATCGCTTACCATCAGGTGATCCGTCGGCTCGTCTGCCACCTATATGACTTTGACTTTTGACTTTGACTTGACTTTGACTTTGACTATAACATAAAAAAAAACCACTCCATACCTACGCATATTGACCAAATTTTACTAACTTGGACGCTTATGAAATTACTGCGAGAATAAAATACTTTCGAGAAAACTTCTCATCTTATATACCTATTATGAATTGTATTTCATTTCTTTGATTTAACAAGACCGTTTTGTGGTTTTCAATATTGACTCACAATCATTTGTCCAAACTTGCACGTTGCAAAAACAAATATAATTCTGAGTAGTGTAAAAAGCGGAAGATAAGCGATGAAATTTCTGCGTACGTGTCCGGACGGCTTGCCTTAATATCATTCCTTAAGGAACCTTCACAATAAGTGTGTTTCGTTCATCATGCCTCGTTGGACTGGTTATTTAGTACCAGGCCATGATTTCAGGGTCATGGGTTGAACAAAAATATCGTTCGATTTTTTCAAACATAGCTCGGGTTTATGATCACCAATCCGTGTTTATGTATATGCGTAGCGTATTGATGCTTAATCCCATCGTATTAGCGACGATTAAGATTTCTATGATACACGCCGTTGCGCTGCCAGTGGGACAGTATACTGCCTGATACTTCTTTGTTCTGTCTACATCGATACTTTTCGTTTAGCTTAGCACTATACTTTGGCATTGACTTATAAATTTACCCACTTGTGCAAGTCCCTTAACACCCACATCCAGTTCCGACCGTTACACAAACCCGCCGGTAGGTGGCGCGCAAATTGAATCTGGCGACATTATAGTGCGGCAAAAAACGCACAAATTGATTCGGAGTAGCAAATTGCGGGACGCGACTGCCGACTGTACTAAGGACTTTTATTACGTCTGCTGATGGACATTGTTACTGTCTTTTATTTATTTTTCATGATATAGGTGGAAATCAAAGACTAGCTGGCGGGTGACAACTTCGGGTTCGATTCCCGAACCCGAAGTCAACTTAGGAAAGGACATTTTCAAAGTTTTCTTGGGTCTGGGTGTTTTTTTTCTGTGTGTGTGTGTTTGTGTGTGTGTGTGTGTGAGGGTTTGTTTTGAGGTTTCTAATTCCCGTCGCATTTTATATGGATACGAAGCTTGAAATAATGTAATTCAGGATTCAGAAGTTAAAGGAACTATAGTGAATCTCCCTTTCTACCCCCTTAATAGGGAAACCAGATGAATTGTTTGAAGATTTTTGAAATATGATTTCATTATCTCAACAATAATATATTAGTTTAAAACTATTCGAAATGTACAGGACTCCTTACAATGTTTTTCAATTATCAAACTATAATAAAATAGCATATAAGAGCTTGCAGAAAATACAAATATATATAAAAAATGTCACCATAACTCAGACAAGCAAAGTCAATGAGAACCATTTGCTAGTGACCAATGTATTGAATAAATCAGTATTAAAAGCAATAAACTCAGGTCTTTAATTTTACTGTCGTTACCAAAATAATAAATAACTTAAAGTCACACAGTGGTTATTTATCGTGAATTAAGCACTCAATAGCCATTGATAGCCGTCAAGATCCAATCGCAGTTCGACACGTAATAACTCCGTGGCAGTCGCCATCAATCAAGGCGACTGGTTATGACCGATAGGAATAATAATAATGTTCTTTATTAAGGGCAGTTTTTTAAGGAAGGAATTTTAATGTCAATACCAAATCATTTTATATCAACTTGCTCCCAAAGTAAATAGATTTTAATACGCACCTAAACAAATAACACCGGTTTTTAAGTTAACAAATTTGAAGTTGAGTACAAGTCAGATCCATCAGGCTTTTCAGTTTGTGATGAAGGGAAAATGCTTTGAGTATTGAGTATCGTCCCGTCAAGTGGAGGAACCTGACTTTTCATATTTTTTATTTCCAGCATATTTGGGGGTACAGTAGTGCCCCCGCCAAGTCGAGCAAAAACGCGGCACGGGCCGGACCATAATTTCTCGAATGCGGCCTTAATTTTGGAATTAATTTTGAACCTCTTCTACAGTTAGGTACTTTTTCAACATCGGAATAATTTGTCATTTTCTTTTACTAATCCTATACAGTTATTCTGCTGTCGTTGAAGATCTGGAGACCAATTAATTACAATTTAAGTAATCATATACCTACATATTTCAGATAATAAATATTCTAGATAATGCCTATAAGTTGCTGCTTATTATAATGACCTTCATAAGAAAATGTTCCTACACCAACATAAAATTAATTTAAATTAGAATGGTTTTCGAAATATTCCCTTCATAATGACTGGTCATGTTAATGAAAATTCCTAATGCAAAATGAATTATACGGTGCATATTATGTTTTTGTTAGTTGTCGAGGCATTTTAGTTGAGTTAAAGTGTACAACACGGTTTATAACTAAGTTTTTCATAGAGTTTTGGTGAATTCTTGGGCCCAATAAAAAGGCAAATTCCTACATAATCAAATGTTTTTAGTAATTTTATCTCAAGTTAACCGATGTTAGTATCATTTATATATAGTTTTATGATTGAAACTTGGCGATTTGCCTGTTAAAAATCTATAAAAATTAGAATGTTGGCCGCACGTGGGACGATATCTTTACGTTAGTCGATATTGTGCGTGTTTATACTGTACTGAAATCGAGTGTACATTAAATATATTAAATATTCAGTATTCACCTTGCATCCTTCACACGTAAAAGCCCCAAAGTGGAAGCCGGCAGCTGGTTCTCCGCAGACTTTACATTGCTGGTTCATCTGTGAACAAGAAAAAAATATAAGGTTTTTTTTTTCAGAGAGAAAACATAGAACTTGAGTTATGTTACATATGTATTCAACCGAGTTTATTTGAGAATTTGGTAGCACACTAAGTTACATAGTACGGGGTCGGGTCAAATGTCTTCACAATCTTTATAGATAATATTCTCATAATCAACGAGGCTTAGGCATTATTAATCCGAAAAGACCCCACTTGGAAATTGGAAAATGTACACTTGCGCGATGTAATCTACTCCCAACGCCATCTATTAGTACTTGCCTATATCAAGTTCTGAAAAGGACAGAGGGTGGACAATACAGATAAAGAACAATTCATACTGTTTTTTACTTAAAACCAATTCATATAAAGAATCAGTTTATTCCATTGAAGTGAAAAACAGAAGAATGTCGCCCACAATTATAATAAAATTCGATTTATGTCAGGAATGTAGATATGAGCCTCGTAAAATGTTCAAGAAATGGCACTTAAAGGTTTACTTACTTATTAGTACAGAATGCTATTAAGGTACTGTTACACGACATGCTCATATCCAGCAAAAAAAAAATACATGACTCTCGTACTTTAAAGCGAAGGCTGTGTTTGAGATTAAAATTTGATTTCCCAGTTCAGGCTAAAAAAAAATTGGAAAATATGCTAACTATGTTGCAAAAGGTAAATGTTTTTTTTATCATGTACCTATTTTAGTACAATAGGGGGAGGCAGTGGGTCTTACCGCGCATCCGCTATTTGATACAGACCCGCCAAAATTATAAATCGAGATGACTTGTGACATAAGTCGAAGACAGAAGACAATTACTCAAAATGGACTAAAGTTAGCATATGTAACAGCACCTTTAATGCAGTTGGCATATAAACGCACCAAATATAGCGAACCAGATAAAATTAAGATGTCCCCAACAATGCTTTAGCAAGAACATTAACGGATACGTTGCGTCATTTGTTCCGCAGCGGTATTTATTGCGATAACTAACTGAAATGGTAACTGAATGCCACTAGTACAGTTTCCTGCTTCTGGTAGGGTTGGCACAGAAAGTGAGTGGGTGTTATATATGTATTTAAGTATTATATTTGTGATCCTCTGTTGTCTGATATCTGTAACACAAGTGCTTAAGCTACTTAGTACGGAGTCAGATCAATGTATGAGATGTTGTGTGAATTTATTAATTTATTTACTTTAATTGTATCGAGTTTGTTTAGATTAGTAAAGTTTTTTGTTTGTTACTTTGTTTAAATAGCAGTTTTACCTATTTTTAATATTTTTTATTATTTTAGTCAAATAACTGACTTATTGACTGAGTCATAACTTTAAGTTTTACACTTGACTGGCTGGATGGTGCATTGCGTAGTCCTCCTGTCTCTGTTGTGTGATATCTGACACACAAGCTGAAGCTACTTACTCGTAGTACGTAGTCAGATTAATATATTATGACGTTATGTGAATTTAATTATTTATATAAGTCTTATTAAAAATGTTACTACTGGGGATTTGAATTTTATTTTATAAAATTTACAACATTTATCCTGTCACTTTCGTTTTGAAACACATTTAATAAACATATATTTTTTTCTCTAGTCGTAGGGATTGGCCACTATTGCCGAAATATTGGTCATTTTTAATCATAAAGGGCATTTTTTTCTGTCGTTTCACCAAATAGGTGTTTTTTTTTATTTCTATAAGTGACAGCCCTACTACTATCTGACACTTTACGACATTCCTTAGCAACTATGATTGACTTTTTTTCATTTCTCGTAGGGAAATGTTGCAAGTAACCCGCAGACGGCAGTTTTAATTACCGACCAGATAATATCTACATCCAGGAATTTGTGACAGATTTGATCGGACGTCAAGTTTCTATATTGAATAAAAAAGTAGATTATGAATCTGAATGCTAAATTACTTCTATAATAGCACGTTTTTGAGTGATCACACACTAGTGTGTTTTGAATGATATGGCGTCTTGCAGACAATCTCCCACACTAACATCACAAAATTATTTTGTGCTAACATTGTCGGGCGCCGCATAGACGCCAACGCTCAAAGGACGCTAGTGTCTTTCTAACAGTGACAAGAAGGGTAGAAGGGGGGTCGAAGATCATAAAATTTCGTGGGACCTAATTTATGGATTACCTCTAGAAAATAAAATATTTGTAAAACAATATATATAATATTCCAAATACAACTCGTTCGCAAAGATCGTGAAACACAATATCTGTCACAATATTAGCATTGACTTTTTCACCTATTTTATTTATTATCATGAATATTCATTTAATAGTTTATTTTATTAAAATTACTGCCGCGACACTTTAAATGCCTGTAAAATATATAATCGTATAAAATAGTCATATATGTGTATATGGGACGCTTGTTAAATTATTTATTTTTGGCTATAAAGTAGACTACCGTATGAAATAAATAATTAACTTTATTAGGATTTCGGAAGATATAAAAATGTCCTGTGTATTATGCCATTGATGACCTTGCTAATAAAGTAATATAAATTATAACATTTAAATTAAGTTATAAACATGTTTTTATCACATGAGCTGGATAGAAATTCTAAAAGAATACCTACAAATATTTCGAATCAGTGTCAATCTAAGCCAAAATAACGGTAAAGTAAGGTATCTTAAATTAGTATAATTATACCGTTCATTTTGTGGTATGTTTCAGTTATATATCTTTTTAGAAAAAAAAAACATACAAATCATTATACATAGTATATTTAGCAGTTTAAGAGAATATTTCCATTACCTATCTTTGTTATTAGATATAAAAATGAAGGTATACAAATTAAACCTTTAAAAAGAACTGTTAAGAAAAATGCAGTCATAAAACTGATATTTTTTGTTATTTTTAAACGCAGCGTCATCACATCACATTTAGTTTTTTTTTAATTTAGTTAATATTATCACTTTGATTTATATACTCAAAGGGTCTCTGCTGCCTACTTAAGTCGCTATTTACGAAAAATATTAACAACAACAACTATTACGAAATTTTTAATACTATTGGGATCAAATCAAATACCTTTGGCGTACGAAGCAAAGCCACTACCAAATACGCCATCAGGATCATTAAAATGATTTGAATTATAACTCACAGCTATCTGTAAATCACAGGTAAAAACCAGAAGATGTTCAAGTGTTTTGATGACACTTGACTGACGAGTCCACTCGCGGTGACCAAAAGATTGAATGCACGCTGCTTCCAATATAAACAAGCAGTCAAGCGTAAATCTACACGATGTATTTAGGGATTCAGTAAAAGTAAAGTATCAGCATAGGCTGTCCCACTGTAGGACAAAGGCCTCCATCATAGAAATCAAGTCATCGCTACTATGGTGGGTTAGTGGGATTAAGCTTCATAATCATCATCATGGATTGGTGATTACCCGAGTTATGTTCAAAAAATTAGAAACATTTTTTGAACCCGAAATCATGCCTCGGTATTTAAACCACTAGCTAATCAGAGTATAGGATTTTTGGGAGATTACGTAATATTTAACATACATACTTATAAAACTTGTATACTTATAATAGTTTCTGAAACGTGTACCTAACCATTTTTTATTTTTTGTAGCCCTCTCTGTTCAAATTAATACTACCTATATCAGTTAGGCAGTATTTCCTGACAGCTATGATTTAGGGACCTTCAAAAGAACCTCATGCCTACTCCTTCCTAAAAGGCCGGCAATGCATCAGCGACTTCTCTAATCTTGCAGCGGCGGTGATTATTTACCAGCAGGTGACCCGATTATTTGTTTTGCCGCCTCTAGTATAAAAAAACAGATCTGTACATGTAGTATATAATCAGCGTTTTTCCTTAAGAAATGATAGTTTTATTTCCACAAAACTAATCACCAAACATCCACACATCATTGGATCACAGTAGCAACATTGTGACCTCCCATTAACTCGACACTTTATTTTCACGAATTTTAAAGCGGACCCCTAAAAGCTAAGCAAACATTGGTAGTCACGATTAAATATAAAACTCGAGTGATCTCAAAAGATCGTGGAAGGTCGACATTAACTCACAATGACGGCCCGACAGCAATTATAATGGTGTTATAACAAATAAACATCGGACAAGGAATGAATTTGACAACTCAACCAATGATTGAGCGTGATTGAGCTTTAATCGAAAATCGAGTGACACATCGATGCTTACGTAAAATAACGTCGTAAGTCACTTTTTTACTTTATAGCGAATAAACGTGCAGACGGCTCATCTGATGGCTTTTTTTAAGTGGTAGGTGGCATAAGAACAGACGGAATACCTGATGGTAGGTATGCGATTGCTGCCGCCCACAAACTATTGCATTTGAGAGAAGCATAATTTTCTTGCTATAGGTAAAACTTATTTTAGTTGACTTTTGCGCTGTTAAAATTGAATCTTAAAAAACTAATGTTTTCAATTTACCACAGTTTATTTTGGAGGCTTCGACACTTAGCAAAAAGCAAATTTTTTGTACACGCATCAGCGGCACGCACTTTTTACAGTTCACTCTTATAACTTGAGCAATAAGGTCTACGAATACATCATAAATGTATGTGTGTACCTTCTGTCACCGGCTTTATAACCATGAATACATATAAATTGGTTAAGGCTTTCTTTTCGAAAGTTTGCGTCAATTTAAAATAGTGCTTTGATTTTCTAAAGACATACGTTTGGTTTAAGACATTTGACCCTGGTTCAATGTTGTTTTGTACTCATCAAATTGAAAAGAATTGTGTGTTTATTTTAAAAATACTTACGCAAAGCAAAAGTTCAGTTGAATGGCCGACGTAATCGCATTTCTTTTATATGTGATTAGTATGTGCCTGTTAAAATAAAGAGGTAAATTCTACTGAGAACAACAAGGGTTATACTCGTAGTTAAACTGAAAACCACAAACACTTGCAAAATGTAAACGACACCTAGCGCCATCTTTTAATAGGTATTGTAAAAGAATGGAGTGCACATACTATTGATCACGTTAAGCGACTTCTAACAATGAGTGTCAAATATAAGACAGTTATGAACTTAATTGACATTAATTAGGAATAGAGCCTCATAATTAAGGTTCCCTCAAATTGGATATCGCATGAAAATTTTGCTTTTGCCATATAAAACTATTTCATAAATATCACAAGCTCGAGAATTGGAGCCCTGGTCCAAGATTTATTGACGATTGAAAATCGCGCCGCGATATCTCCAATAAATTAGTTCGAGTCGGTACCCTACCTCATTCTCTTATCAGGCATCTCTGTTTAATCTCCCAATAATTCACATTGATATCTTTTGCCAAATACGCATATAGTAGCCGCATATCGCCGCATCACTCACGCCTTCATATAATTTATAGCTGCATTTTTATAGCCAACGAAGCGTATTTAGGCCGACGACAGGTACCTTAACAGAGAACGTTTAAAGCAATTTATCACATATTTATTAGTGCAATAAAGTACAGAATAGACCTAAGTGCTTTACGGATATTTTCGTTTACAGTTGCTCTTCCAAAGTAGGATTTATTTCATTTCAAATGTAAAATTGAACTATTAAAGTAAATCACTTGGGTTGTATTAAGCACTTCTATTTATCAAATCGAATTTATGTTTATCTGCCAATAAATATAATTTTTTGATGTTGTGTGTCTAATTTGGTTTATCGATATAAGGATGAAAATAATTAAACTATATTTTAATGTGGCCTATGAGATCTATACTAATATAATAAAGCTGAAGAGTTTGTTTGTTTGTTTGTTTGTTTGTTTGTTTGTTTGTTTGTTTGTTTGAACGCGCTAATCTCCGAAACTACTGGTGCGATTTGAATAATTCTTTTTTTGTTGGATAGTCCATTTATCGAGGAAGGCTATAGGCTAAATAACATTACGCTATGACCAATAGGAGCAAAGACAGAGCGGTAAATGTGTAAAAAACGGGGAAAATTTTTCCACGCGGACGAAGTCGCGGGCGGCCGCTAGTTAGATAATAAAGTTAAAGATTAGAATATTTGAGATTAAAAGAGTGTTTGTGTCTTGTTGCTGAATTACATTATATATTTAAGTATGGATACTTAAATATGTGTGGTACCTTCGTCCATAATGACACCAATAAAATTTTGTGCAACTTCTTTTGAGAGATCGGTGTTATGTCGTATTATATAAAAAAAAAATTTTCGTAGATCCCCTAATACAGATGTCTCCTACGAACTTATTATATTAGGTAGGTAACATATATCCGCGGGAGAACCAGTGTGTGGCATGAATGGGCTGGCTCGATTGACATGATACCACGGCCTTACAGAAGACCGGCGTAAAGCATATGTGCTGTGTTTCGTCGAGTGAGTGAGGATGCCGAAAGCCCAATTGGAGGCAAAGAGTGTTTGAGAGAGGCAGCGCACTTGTGACTCTACTTGTGTTGTAGGTATCTATATACCTGTAACACCAGTATCCGCTTGTCTGCCATCTATCGCATAAAAACAACATTAACTACTAACATGCATCTGTTAATGTGCCTTATCAAATAAATAAAAACCCTCCAGCAGATATTAAAAAAGAATTGAATAGTACTGTCCCAGGAATAAATCTTGAAAGTGTCCCAACCCAAGACTTGTCCCGTATCCCTCAGCATTCAATGCGTGAACCAGGTTCGATAGGCGTCGAGCAGGAGGCCGTCGTAAAAGGCCATTGCTAAACTTGGAGCCTTGCTTTGCATGCCCCAACTAGATTTACAATTGGTGCGGCACAAAAATGGCAAGCAGGAATTGTTGCACGTACTGACATGACGGTCTGACGGTGATGTGTAGGACTCAGGCCAGGGTAAGGGTCTGTATGGACTGAGAAATCATTTAACAGTTTATTTTTTTATTGATTCACTTGCATGCGCGCACACACAAAAACACATCAATTAAGTGACATTGCCTATTACAGGGAGCAGGGAGCATTAAACATAAACATATTGTAGTTAGACTAAGTTACTGTTATATAATAACAACCTAGTGGTCCTTGGTCTAGTGGTTTAAGTACCGGGCCGTGATCTCGGGGTACCGGGTTCGTTTCCCGGGTCGAGTAAAAAATATGTTTCGAATTTTCCGAACATCGCTCGAGTTTGTGATCACCAATTTGAGC
This sequence comes from Cnaphalocrocis medinalis, assembly GCA_014851415.1. Taxonomy (NCBI): domain Eukaryota; kingdom Metazoa; phylum Arthropoda; class Insecta; order Lepidoptera; family Crambidae; genus Cnaphalocrocis; species Cnaphalocrocis medinalis. The sequence continues at coordinate 2,272,934 of CM026287.1, read as the reverse complement.
CCAGCATATATTCTAGAGATAACTTGATTTCTATGATGGGGAGGCCTTTGCCCTGCAGCGGGATAATAATATAGGCTGATACTTTACGTTACTTTAGTGTATGTATATGCCAAGTTGCATTCAAAACCGTCGCTTTAGATCTTGGGATAAGTAGGTATATCATTGACCAGATAGATACAAGTTGACCATGATCTTGGATGTTACCATACAATGTACCTACTCAAATAGTACTTAATAATAACTTAAAAATCAACGTTGCGTTAATTCCCGTTTTAATAAATTAATGTTATAATGCAACGCGAAAATCGAAGAAACAAACAAAATTGGTACCCAAGGAGCATTAAAGAGAAAATATTTGCCGTTTTTGAACCACATAATAATGGCAATGTAAACAAACCCTTATGCCTTGAACCTTTTCTCACGCATACAAACCCAGATTGAGGATAGAGGATAAATTGCGCGTTGACACAACCTGGGCGCTGACAGTTTTGTCAACGCACTTGCTCGGCTGGACTGGAGTAAGCTACCTTATGTTGTGTTACTAGTAATGCGCTAGATAATAGAACACCTAGATACACAATTCTAACTATTGATGTTATTGACGGGAATCAATGTAAGGTTAATTTTAAGCACATAATTATGTACTTACTGCTTGACGTTTCGCACTTTTTTGTCCGTCCGTCTGTTTGTGGGTTAATACCCTCCATTTTGGAAACGCGTAATGGTAAAATTTAAACCGTATACTTAAAGCTCTTCAAGTTATGAACAAAATAAACTTCTAAGTGAACGTAATAAAAACGTAATCCAAACCGTCTAATTAACGAAAAAAGCGGATAATGTTAAGTTGCTTAGTGCAATTAACATATTATTATAAAAGAAGCTCAAGCAATCCTGTAACAGATATCAGACTATATAGGATCACCAAATATGTAATACCTAAATACACATATAACACCCAGACACTGAACGAATACAAAGTGTTCATCGCACAACGTTAGTCCAGAGTGGGCATCGAACCAACGACCTTTGGCGTATGAGGCACGGTCATTACCACTTCTATCTCTTCGATGAAAATGCAGCAATTAGAATGTGAGTAAATATAACAATTTGGATTTTAAAACTAATTAGCAATTACTCTGTAAAATACTTCACCAACCACCGAAATTTTGGAACACACGTATTTCCGAATAAAACTTAAGCTCAAAATAAATACCGAGATATAATCACAAAACGTGTTGTTAACATCATTTTACGAGCCATCCCACAATTTGTAACCTCCATTAATATCTTTAAACGATTTAAAAAATCTCATTACATACATTCGAACCTTTTAGGTTCGAAGCAACAATAAGATAACAGACAACAGTATAGTTACCACATGAAAAACTGCCATCATTTGTTTTTATACCAAAAACCGCCAAGAATTGATACAATCGACAATGTTTAAAGTTAAAACGGAGACCAAAAATTACTTAATTAAACTGATGTATCTCCAAGGAGGATAATCAGATAAAATTATTAAGATTGCAACCCAAATACTGGAGTTCGATATATCATTCCGCGAGTTCAGATAGTGCAGATAAAATCGGGCCGATTTATAAACTTGAGTTTGACAAGTCGAATCGATTTAAACCGTGGGAGAGCCACGCTTTGGCATGAATGGACCGGCTCAAATGATACCACGGCCTCACAGAAGACTGATGTGAAGCAGCGCCGTATTCGTCGAGTGAGTGAGATTACCTAAGGCCCAATTAAGAGGAAAGGGGGTTAAAGGTTTTCAGCGCACTTGGCTCTACTGGTGTGGCAGGTGTCTATTGGCGGCGGCAACTGCTTACCATCAGGTAACCCGTCTGCTCGTCTGCCACCTATCATATCAAATTAAGTAAGAATTGTTTTTTCTGGACTACACACACACAAAACAGGCAACACAAAATAGGTAGGCAGGGAAGTCGAGTTAAGCTGACATTAATATTAAAAAGTTCATTGACCTACGTGTAAGCTACTGCTACGATATACTTATCGTATCGTGTATCTCGCGCGATCTCTGTAGTATGTCTGGTATGTCTCCGTCATTTATGCCAAATCATAGTCTTCCTAACTCATAATTATAGCTATGGCAGCCAATCTTAACGATAAACTATCGATTTCGATTCGATATTGTGTGCATAAACACAAGTCCACCAATTCTGTTAATGCATTTAAAAGGGTAATCCTTCATTTTTGAAAATTACGAAAAAACTTTTGAAATAAATGGCTACTGGGAATCTTATCAACTTGATTGTAAAAAGCGCCAAGTACTGATAAAATACCCGTACTACGACTTTTTTCACAAGTTGGGTTCAAGAAATTATGTAGTCAGTGATACATTTTGATTGACTGGCCGGATGGCGCATTTGGTAGTGACCCTGCCTTGTACGCCAAAGATCGTAAGTTCGATCCCCACCCTGGACAAACATTTGTGTGATAAAACAGTATTTGTTCAGTGTCTGGGGTATTATATATTATGTATGTATATATATAACAAACAAATACAAATATATGCTTAAAGCATTATATTTGTGAACCTGCCAAGTGGGGCTCCCCAGATATCGCTGGATGGACCGGATCAAAAAGGATCTTGGTCATCTTCAAAGGCCGGATTGGAAAATGTGGCTGTACTATGGAAATGAAAACATTAGTTTGGGACCAGGACAAATGTTAGTGATGTTGTCTCAATTTTTTAATTAAAGTATTTGTGATTCTCTGTTGTTGATATCTGTAACACAAGTGCTTAAACTACTTTACGGAGTCAGGTCAATGTATAGATGTTGTGTGAATTTATTTAATGGTTGGGGTGGATCGAAAGCTTTTGTACCTACTTATCCGTTGGGCTACACGCTCTTGTCTAAAGCAAGAAGTCGTTAACCCTTAATCGCTGTAATTTCTCCTGCCAAAAAAGGCCCAGGAGAGACCTGCGCCCGAATCCATTAACCTCACCCGGCCGCGCCCGATCCGTCATCGCCTTCACAAAGCGAATTGCTTTTGAAACTTTGTACGTTCAATTTGCATAAAGGTAATTGGTTCCGCACATATTAACTTTGGGTGTTCTTTAACAGCAGAAGAAAACTTAACCTACGCAATAAATGATTGGTAAAAAAAACCGAGATGGTGACTTAAAAGTCACCAAGTGGAGTCCGGCGTTCCACAAGGGTCAGTCCTCGGCCCTCTTTTGTGGAACGTCGGCTATGATTGGGTGCTTCGAGGGCACCTCCTCCCGGGCATGAGTGTCATCTGCTATGCAGATGACACTCTTGTCACAGCCCGGGGGAAGTCCTTCGAGGAAGCGGCCATTAAGGCCTCTGCTGGTGGGAACTTAGTGGCCAGGAGGATCAAACTCCTGGGCCTGGAGGTTGCCCTCCAGAAAACGGAGGCAATCTACTTTCCCCCTTCGCGCCGTCGATTTCCCCCCAACGCTGTCATCTCAGTTGGGGGTGAGCTGCATCAGCGAACGAAAATTCAGCATCGTCATCAACTAATGGTAAACGGTTGCCGTAGAGTAGCAAAACTAGGAGAGTCATACGTGCGCTGTCTATCTTTGAACTCCCCTTCCCTCCCTATACTTGGCATATACTCACTTACTTCACAAAATATTGCGCAGTCACTCCATAAATACTTTGCCATTGGCTTACGCCATTGTAATAAGCAAAAACATCAACATCTTTATTTTTGTCAAAGAATGAAATTAAAAGAGAGAGATTACAAGCGCTATTGACATTGCGACAAAGATCGGTAACCGATAAACAAATATTAATTTATCTCCATTTTGACATTCAGACCCTGACTCAATGACATCGGCAAACCAAAAATTAAAACTTGTCATCTCACCGACCCTTCGTCACCTGTAACCACAAAAAAGGCTACCGAATCATCCGACTACCGTTTTTAGCCGTCAACTTTTGGACCCTAAAAAAAGCAACATGAATACTCGGATATGTTAACAGTGCCCAGTCACGCCATCTTGTTAGGCTTGTCTCTGCAGTGTGTTATTATTCGACATTTATTTAATTTCGGCAAAAGTGCACCTTCAGATCCCGGACGTTTGTGGAACAGTTTAACAAAATACACAACGTTAGCACGCAAACGGAGTTGCTTAAAAATTGTTTTTTGATATTTGTCTAAATTTTTTTCAAGCAAATTCTCCTTTTGATCACTTTTATTATACTAATTAAAACTAAACTCCCTTTGGAAGAGTGGGAAGAACTCTCTGCTGAACGTCTATCTTGGAGGAGAACAATGTCGGAGTGCATAGAAAATAATGATGAAATCTGGCTTAACCAACTTGCAGCCAAGCCTGTTAGGCGCCGTACCTACAACCCCAACCGAAGCGCGCTTGGATCACCTGCTGCAAACGTGGATGAGTAGTTCACTCCTGCATATAACAGCCACGAGCGCTGCTATAAAGTCACACCGCGTGATGCTGTTTAAATCATCTGTTAAAGATGTAAAGGCATAATGATGATAATGAAAACTAAACTGTGGAACCAGCTGCCAACGATGGTGTTTCCAAGCAGACACGACCTAATGATCTTCAAGAAAAGCAAAAGCATTTGTCCATGGGCGGCGGTGATCATTCTCCATCTATAAGCCGTCTGCTCGTTTGTCCGCTATGGTTAAAAAATATCCTCAGGAAGTATAGACAAACGAAACTATTGAATAACTGCCCATCATTGCCTAACTGAAAGACGAAAATTGTCTTAACCAAGGTACAAATAAACAGAGTTAATTGAAACGACAAATTGTTCCGACATTCGATCTACATCGAAAGCTCTGTCACTTCAAAGTACAATGTGAATTAAGTCAGTGGCTTGATTTATTATGTTCTCACAACGATCAACGTTGTGATAAAACTTGGTGCAAGGGACATACCAATTGAGCGTACTCTAAGACAATCCAGACTCTTGCAACAAACTTTATGGAATAAACGCGTTCTAACAACTGTTATAAGGTCGTGCAGGTGCGCACGCGTCATATTACATTTGTCTATGTTTGCATTGGGGACCGTGAATTTACCACCGATGGATACCACGGCCTCCCAGAAAACTAGGGTGATTATGCGTTTGCGCTGAATTTCGCTAAGTTAGTGAGGGTACTAGCCCAATTTTAGAGGTAATGCAGCGCAGTTTTAGCTGTACTGATTTTGCGAGATGGGCGGCGGAAATAGCTTAAAACCTTTATTTGCCTACTCAACTGCCCATTACGAAAAAACTTTTCCGGGAGTAAAGTTTTTTTAGTATCTTTTTTTATATTTTTGTACCAAACATTTGTACCTAACCTTCTTTACAGACGTTTCTTGCTTGCTCCAAAATGTATGGTATGTTTTTCTACTGGCTATCTCTATACTTTAGGTACTTCAAACCAAACTCATTTATTTAGTCCAATGATTTGAACATTACTTATCCAGACAGCAATTTTCTATTGGACTGTTGAATGAGACAGGGTTATTCTTGTATGACATTTTAATGACTGTCGTGAATGACCGATGTTGGAAATATTTTTTTTTACTAAACATACTTTTTTGCTTCTCACATGAGCGTGTCATCGTGACTTTACAACTTTAATGGAATCTGTTTGATGCTCTCAAGTAGGTACTGATTTTTAATGTCCATTTATTGGTACGCACTTGCGGTTATTAAAATTTTAAAATAGACGCTAATAAAGTAAGAATTATGATCGTGGGAGAGAAAACTGTACATAAAACTATGTTTTTGCAACATAATATATCTCATTTCGATAAATATCACAACGCGAGAATTGGGGGCCACATGTTATTTAGGTGACGACTTTAGTTCTCTGGCAAATAATTTCTTTTAAATTAATATTAGGTATACAATTAATACTGTTTGTATCTTGAACATTTACACTTCCCTTCATTCACATCTTTCAATCGGTTTGAACAACATTTAATTTTGTTTTACAACTTTTGAAAACTCGCATAAAATAGTTTCGACTTTTCATACTAAGTCAATAAAGTTAATAAAATTCAAGTAATGCAAATTGGTTTTTGAATTGATGAAGATTTGCGTGAACTCCAGCCTGATGACTGACAAGAGGTGGCGCAGGACCGATCTAGATAAGATATAGAAAGGATGGATAGACCTAAGGGCTCTTATTATCGGAGGCCAAGTTTCACTTTGGGTCGCTGCGCCAGCCTAGTTAGTAAGGTATGTGCTCTATATAATATTGTAACTTTAATCACTAAGTTACAACTTTTATCTACCTGTTCAAATGCATTTGCCATTTAGGCCGTAGCGCAATAAGTTAGACACGCGTCAATCTCAGTATTAGAGCCGGCCCACACTACGCGTTTGCTCTGTAAATAATGGCTAGAATCTTTCCAGCAATGAACTACAAACCGCGCAGTCGAACCGCGCGGTTTCCGCCGTGTCTGAACCGACCTTTAGTCTCACATTTGTCGTATACGGGGTTGTTGATTGACGGTTTTCTACTTACAAGTACGGTTTCCAACATGTCAAGATTACTAACGGGCAATATTAATCTCAATACGGGCTAAGAAGTTTAAAAAGTTTCTGTACCTCTAAAATAGTTTTTAAAGCGCAAAGCAGTAACGTTGTATACCTACATTCATACAGGGTAAGTACATATAACAATAAAAAGCATTTATTTTCTTTTCTATTTCAATTCCTAAGCGATCCCCTAAAATAATCATGTTTGTATAAAGTATTCCTTTTACATAATAAAGTCATGACTTAATTTTATTGTATATTAAGGTAACCCGATGGCCCGATTGCTTTCCTATTTCATATAAATGTCAAACCTTTGAATTTGAGTTAATTTTTAATAAGTGTTGAATGGAAAAACCATTTAACAATTTACTTCCGAAAAGCTAAGTATTTTAATGGAATAATTTTCAAAATGAAACTTTCTCTCAACAAATTCAATCTTATTAAGTCATTAAGTTAATAAAGGAAACCATGCAACTGCTCTAAATACCCATAAACCATTATCTCTCTTTGATGTGCCGAGTGCAAACACAAGCAAAAAAAAAACGAAGTCATTATTGCACTTCGTTTAAATAACTCCATTAATCTATATCGTGATGAACTTTTTCATTACCCACCAATTAGCTCGGTACTGGAAAACAATTCTGGGACGAACTTTTTATCCTGTCAAAATTCTGAATGCATCACGACTCGAAAACACCTCCACACTTTTGCCGAAAACAACCAACCATCAACAAGTGCGAAGGAGACCGCTAATAAACAAGCAAGAAAGAGAAAGACGGAAGGGCCCACTCGCCAAAAGTGTGGAGTTAACATCAAAGACCGTCAAGGCAGGTATCCAATTAAGAGTGTCTTGCAAAAACATACACTGCAGGCCGAGGAAATGGAGAATGAATTATGAAATTAATTTTAAAATTTAGCAGTGATGCTTAACCCTTCACAGATGGAATCACAGAATGGTAATATGGAAAAATATTTACTTTAATTTGTATTGAATCAGAAGTTTTAAATATTCATATATCTAAGTAATATTTGCAAACATTGCAATTTGGATATATCTACTTTAAAAGAAATAAATTACAAATGAAATGTTTTAGTATAAATCATAGTAACTATTACCAAGTCTTATCTAAGAAATGGAAATCATTGATGATTAGTTTTAAAGTGTACAATACAATATAATTATGTTGAATCAAAGTGTTTTTATTTTCTAAAACTGGGGCGTTCCGACCTGCCCTTTGTATGTACAAGTGAAAGAGGACTTAAGCTTTAAGTGAATTCTCAACACACTTAATACAGTTGTATCATAACAAATGTTATCAGGTGTGATGCTTTTAACACCTCATATTGGCATCCGTTAAAATTATCAGTTAATTCGATTCCATAATTAATTCTGCTGCGTTTACCCACGCATTTACGGGTTACCTCAGATGTTTTCTCATTGATTTCTCGCAGAACTTAAGGGCTTTTATTCGGTTGTTACATCGTATAATTATATTTTGATAGGTCCCACACCAGAGGATGTAATGCTATGCTGTCAGCACTTTCCCCAGACAGCTTGCATTCTTTAATCGCTGTAGCCTTTTTTGTTTGTAATTGTTTCTTATAAAATTCTTGAGGTGAGGAAGATTGATGAGTTCAGAGCAATTTGTAGTTGAATGTCATTTTAAATTGCGTCTAGGTATTTTTGGGTCACGTGCATTTGTTGGATGTGAAGGTGGAGGTTAATTTCCATGTTGATTAAAAATATCATGTAAATTAATGCGGAAATTGGAAAACCAGTAGCAGTGAGAGGGATATAATTTTTTTTTGGATCTAGTGGCCACTCTCGCTTCATTTAAGGAGTACCAACAGATGGCTCTAGGAGTCTATTATTTCGCATAAGTGTTGTGTTTTTTTTTTGTTTATATAAAAACCGTAACCTCTTTCTCATTTCTTCAGTTCTATATAATATGACGACTCTTAACACTCTTTATAATATCAAGATCTGGAAACAACTTCACGCTATGGCATGTATTTCGCTCAACCGGAGTAATACCACGGCCTCACAGAAGACCGGCGTGAAGCAGCGACCGAGTGAGTGAGGATACCGGAGGCCAAATCTGGGGAAATGGGGTTCAAAAGATTAGCAACAAACTTGGAACTCTACTGGCTACTGGTGTTTCGGGTGTCTATGGGCGGTGGCAATCGCTTACCATCAGGTGATCCGTCTGCTTTCTGCTGCCTATCACATTTTTTTTTCTTTTTTCAAGTATTTACGACCCTATTAACTTGAACTCAATAACACCATCCATTCAAAAGCATTCTTCGTACTTCGAATACAGGAATCCTCACGATAATTCGGTAAAATTCCCACTGCGCCAATAAGCCAGCAAGCCAACAGCTCTATATTAAACAGTGCATTCAATTACAGATAGGGATCGACAATTTATTTCTCATTAATTTTAAGTGAGATTTTCTCGAAGCGGGTGACCAAAATTGATGCTTTTTATCCTTACTTTAATAACTGTGCACAAATTGGTTTAATTGCTTGCCTATTATCTTTGTCGAGTTAATTGAGACATCAAATAAGGTCCAGTGAGATTTCTTGTCACGAAGGAAATTAAAAAGTGAGGCAATTGTGAGTTGGACCTCTTTTGAGATGGTTCCGTACGATTACTGTGCAGTTGTTAAACTTTTACAAACATGTACTAAAAATTGTGTTGACGTTTTTGGCTTAATCTTTTCCTTCTATCTACAAAGAGCAAATTTATATACAAACTAGCGGCCGCCCGCGACTTCGTACGCGTGGAGTTAATTTTGACACTTACCGTCATATTTTGGACAATCCACACAATATATTGTTATAAATTGTAGCCTATGTGTTATTCTGATGTATAAGCTATATTGTGGTAAAGTTTCATTCAAATCCATTCAGTAGTTTTTACGTGAAAGAGTAATAAACATCCATATATCCATACATCCATAATCCATACAAACTTTCGCCTTTATAATAGTAGTAGGATAAACAAGACTTACCTAAAACTGAACTGAAAAAGGAAACAAGCGTGATGTACTCGACGCCCACCGCCATAATATACCAAAACTAAGTGGGGCCCCCACTTTTAAGGATAAACTAATCGAGACACCCTTGCATAGGCAGTGATATTAACGTAACATTTAAATTTATTTAGCTTTTTGGATTTTTTTACATTATTCGGTGACCTGAGCGAGGCTCAGTTTATATGGATTCCCATCGAGCATGCGTCCTCATCTTTCATTAGTCCGTACGGAACTCTAAAAGGCATTTTGGTACATCCTTTACATTTTTGTCGCTTATCTCGATGTTCTTCCCGTGACAGTGTTTGCTTGTCCAATTATAACTCAATTATTTTTTGTTCACTGTAAAGCCAAGTATTACCTTATTTCTTAAGTTGTGTGTAAATAATACTGAAAATCTTGATGCTTTATCAGTGAACATAACGTTTCTATATTTTCTTTTATTTCAGACAGTTAAATACCGTTATTCATTTGACCTATTTCGCTTCTATTGAGAATTTATGTGATACTAGCTGTTATTCGCGACTTTGTTTGCGTTGAATAGTATCTTTGGGTAGCATTTTTAATTATTTTATAAATAATTCTTCTGCTATTTTATAAATAAATTTTTAACCCCTAAGAACTCACTTTTCTGAATAAAAAGAGGTACATGTTCAATGTTCATTCTCAAGGTCTAGACCATCAGTATACCAAAATTTATTCAAATCCGTTCAGTAATTTTGGCGTGGAAGAGTAACAGACAGACAGACAGAATTGCTTTCGCATTTATAATATTTATTATATAGTTCGAATTAGGATTTGGTCTACAAGTAATCTAAAATAATAGCTTACTATCAGGTGATTCGTCTAGATTCATTTGACACCTTTTTTTAAAAAAAAAAGATGTCTTAAAGATACATTTCCTCGTGCTCGCCATATTTCATAGAACTGGTGCATAAAATCACATTGGGCGTTGACCTCCTGATTTACCGGTCTATTTTTCTCCAAACAGAATCCTAATCAGCGTTTTGTTTTGGTCATAACATATTTCCTTTTACAAAGTCCGACCAAAACAAAAGGCAAAACAAAAATAAGGATGACACATACTATTTTTAGATAGGTATCTAAAGATATTTTTAGATAGAATAGATAGTCAATTCATTGCACAGAGACAGAATAAAATAATATTATAAAGAACGATGTTTTATTATTTACTGTGGATATTGTCTAAAAAGAGGAAAATATTAGTGCCCATTAAATAGAGAAAATGATAGGTTATGCTTTTGTAATATAAAAAGGTTTTCCGACACCGAGTTTTAAAAAGTATTTTTTTTTTCCCCATAGAAAAAGGCCCTGAACACACTGAATTATACAATTAATAAAGCTTTCGTCTTCGTAGATAAAATAATGATACCTCTGTTAAAAATGCGATAAGTTTTTATTTACAATTATTTTAAATCTAAATTTCAATTGAAATATGCTATTTGTATTGGAAAAAACTTTATTTAAATAAATAAAGAAATAAATGAAGAAGAGTATTTTTCCAGTAATTTAATGTTTCGTAATATTGGCAACCCTAACAGCAAGTTAGGTCCATGAAATCCCGCATCACTTTTCATTGAGCGTAGAAAACTGTAACAATACGATGTTTTACTACGACCTGGACAATAGAATTTGTAACAAACATAACTGTTTGTGAATTTTAATGAACTGTCCACTCATTGGTTATGAGTATCTGTATTATTGGAAAACTAAAAATAAAATTCTTTAGGCTATGTCTGCGACTTTAGATCTCCTGTGGATCTCAACATTTCTGACACGATCACGTGTCGGTCACCCATTGTAAGCGGCCACGTTTCGGTTCGTATGTCATCACTGGCAACACACACGCATTAAAGACTTTCGACTTCAGACACGATGCGTGGCTCAAGTGGCAATGAGCAGCCCTGCTCATTGGCACTTGAGCCACACATTGCAGGGAGAACAGACCGTTGGGGTGGAAAGGTCCTTGAGTGAAGGCCGCGTGCAGGAGGCCGCAGACGTGGCAGGCCTCCCACCAGGTGGACCGACGATCTAGTGAAGGTCGCGGGAGTCACAGGTCGCGTTGGATGCGGGTGGCACAGAGATACAGTCATTAAATTTAGTTTCTCCAATACCGATCGCCAAAACACAAAGGGTTTTCTATCAGGCCGTAGTATCACTCCAATCGAACCGTCCCATTCATACCGAAGCATAACTCTACCACGATGAAATAAACCGTTCTCAAAATTTTATTTCTCCAAAGAAAAAGCCACCAAACCATTAGCCATCCAATAACGAAGTCCAGTCCAAACTTTTTTATTAATTACCACAGGCTACCCAAAAACGAGTGCAATCACCCTAAAGGGATAACTGAACCAACGTTTTGGATAAAGAAATTCATTAATCAAACTCAGGTTTCATAACATGGCCTGGGGAATGGGCGCACGCGCATAAACCGAGCGACCAATGGGTTTATATGACACGATTTTAAATTGTGAGAAAAATTTGCTTTTTTTCTTTAGCAGCGTCTACGATGTGTATTGTCGAGTGAGCGAGAGCAACGGAGGCCCATATGGGGGAAAGGAGGTGAAAGGTTAGCTGCCTATTTGTGACTCTACTGGTGTTGCAAGTCGAAGGGCGGTGGCAATCGCTTACCATCAGGTGATGCGTTTGCTCGTCAGCCAACTATCACATAAAAAATATAGGTATATTTTGGTTTGTATGATGTTTTAGCTGTTTTAAAAAAAATTAACTATTAGAGTTGTAGTCATAGGACCCAAAGTCCTTTTTGGTGTCAAAAACTATCTTAGCCTTAGGAGATTTATGGAGAATGAGAATGAATGGAATCAAGAATATTTTTAAAATTATTTTATTTGTCTTTTTGAAAGGGAAATAGTCTTATTAAAACTTTGTTATGTTATAAATAATCAAAGTTGCAATAACATTTTTTCGATACATCTAACTTTTGTTTAACATTTTTACAAAAGTTGTGACTGTTAGATGTCTGATTGTGTGTGGTGTTTTCGAGATACAGGTAAAGAAAACAAAGAGCTGACTAAGAATAAGATAAATAGGTGCTATAGCTCAGTATAAGAACTTATAAGTTGCTAGGTTTCCATTCCAGACAAATATGTTATGTGTTAAACCGCCGAGAAAATATACTTTTTTCAGACAATGTATTGTATTTTAAGTAAGTTAAGGTTCTTTTTACACCAAGTTCATCGTAAAGTATGAATCCCTTTTCCGGGAACACCCGATTGGTCACGATCTTCACAATATTATTAATAATCGAAAGATAATTTATCGGCTTTTTGGGAAAATTAATTTTTAATTACCTCTAATGATTTCGTTGTGACATTAACTAAATTAATTGGTTCGAATTATGAAAAATGTAGCCATTTTGTGACGATGTATTTTTATTGCTTTACTTATAAATTTACTGATCACTGTTAATTAATAACTAGATTTGGCCTACGGGTTTATCTGTTATATTGGACTTTTAATGAAATTCTCATAGAAACAGGAAGTAAAAGTTTTAAGTAATCTGGAAGTTTAATAGAAAATTTACTTATATGTCTACTGTTCTTATTTAAAAAAGCTTCTGTTTATGGTTTGGGCCCAATTTGACCAAACTTTTTCCGATAAAATCTATGGTATAACGCTTCAATTCGCATAAAATGACAGACTTATATCAGATTTACTATCGGATATAGATTAGTCGAATCGCACCTGAGATATTTCTTTTTGATGTGATAGGTAGCAGACGAGCAGACAGATCACCTGATGATGAGCGATTGCCGTCGCTAATAGACACATCCAACACCAGTAGAGTCTTAAGTGCGCTACCAACTTTTAACCCCCTTTTCCCCATTTGGGCCTCTGGCACCCTTGCTCACTCGACGAAATACAGCACAGGCGCTGCTTTACGTCAGTCTTTTGTGAGACCGTGGCATCACTCCGGTCGAGCCAGCCCATTCATGCCGAAGCGTGGCTTTCCCACGGATACATAAAAACGTAAGTTTATAGATAGATACTCTTTTTTTGCACAAAATATTACAGAATTAATGCTATTACAATTGGTATAAAACTGGGATTTTCTCCACAAATTTAACTTCATTTCATTGACCAAAAAAAATTCCAGACTTTATCTGATCGAATTGAAGATGTTTTTATTTTAATAGTCAATTTCTTGAATAATAAATTATGGTAGATGAAATTATTTATTTTATTGAAACTGCTAAACTAAACTAACATTTTCTAACATTCACATCTACGGAGATGGTGTACAGTCAACTCCAAAAATATGTATACACCTTAGGACCTTGTCACAATACATATTTATAAGAAAGTGGAAGTCGTTTTCTTATACATATGTACTGTGACAAGGTCCTAAAGTGTATACATATTTTTGAACTCGACTGTACCAAAAGCACTTTATTCATAATGTTAATAGAATCGACGTATTTCGTGTAGACTTACATCATATTTTATATGCAGCCTCACCATATTTACCAACAAAAACACTTGCCAAATGCGGTCAGTGATTATTCTATCACGAACGGTATATCACAGTTACATTTCCACATTAGTTTACCAAATAAAAATAATTGTGCGAACTATCGTGGGAACTAGCCATTTAAATAATTATACAGAAGCGATATTTGATGGACCGATCTATGAACTAATCAACGAGTGCATTAAACCTTCACACTTTGACAGGTGAATCGATATTATATAATACAAATCGCAACTCGGATTCAGAATTTCGATTAATTATGGGGCTGTCAATTACGTTCGTTAATTAAATTATGAAGATTAAACTTTATTAATTATGATTTTCAACGCCTCGGGGCCCATTTGACCCGGCGTTCTATAGGTGGGTTGAAAAGTTCAAAGATTGGTTATGTGTGTAGGCGGTGTCGGTAAATTTGACAATGACAATGGACAACAGATTTTAAAATAATAGAACGTTAACTACCTTACGTTACGTTAATTTTACCATGGGAGAGCCACGCTTCGGCATGAATGGGCCGGCTTATTTTGTTTAAAAAGAGACAGGTATATTAAAAGTTTGTTGCTCTATAACTTTCTTGTATTCAGACTTTTAAAATTGTTTCTTCAATAATCGTACACTTATACAGTAAATTATCGAGTCTAGGTATCGGATGTCGATATTTCAACGACAGTAAAATACCCTAGTTATATAGTTGACATTGGTTGCCGGCAGCATTGGTGTGTGGTGTTCTACCCTTAAAAAAAACTTTTTTTTTGCTTCTAATTTTACGGCCATCTCGCGCACAAAACTCAAAAGTTCAAAGAAACATTCTAATTTCGTTCACGTAATGGCATGTCAAACAATGGAAAGCCTTGGCACGCCGGCTTTGACGTTACGATCTTGTTTCTAAAAAGCGTACACATGTAAACCTTTGACCAGACTAAAGAGACCCCCCTCGCCTGTTCCAGTGGAAACAAAATAAGGGAACAGTCGAAGTGTTGAAGGAAAGTGTCGGTATCTATGTTGGATGGTCGGCGTATGCGCACAGAACAGCAAAGTTTGTCCAACAGACGCATTCTTTATTCAAATCGCTCCGATGTAGACTGGCGGCTTTTTAACCAGATTATTGTTATCTTATTGGATTCTTATTGGCTATCCGTATGCATTTGTGTATTGGTTTTCTAGTTCAAAGGTTTGTCAACCTTTTTATCTGCAATTTAGATACGTTTAGTTGCCACATGTTAATTTGTAGCAAAAAGATTCGAAAATTTGTAGGTTGGTAAAAATGTAAATCGTCTTAATCCGACAATAAATATGGAAATCAATCGATTATTGTTATCAGTATTTTAAATTATCACGTTTTGTATTTTGATGTCCAAAACTAGTATAACATGAAACTGAATAGCTATGCTCTGGTTTCTCATCTTGTTAATAGAATCCATAAAATTAAATATACTTTTCTACATTAAAATTTAAATACAAAAACTTAACTTTAAATTTTTTCTTGCTGTAATTTATTATTTTTTATTTCATTTTCTTTATTGGGGAAACAAACGGCATAAAATAACACAATATAACTTAAATAAGACTAGTTCATTAGACTAATCAGTTTCCACTCTTAGCTACGATACTATTTTATTCCCAGAAAACGAAAAAAATCAACTCTTGCACCAAAATAATCTAACATGTTACGGTAAATAAATAAAATCAGCCGCGCGCAACCTGCCCGTCTGCAACTCAACCCGCACGCGCGAGGCTGTGTGAAAAGCTAACAGCGCCGACATCTAACGGCGCGCTAACAGACCGGCGGTCGGTAAATTTGCCGATGCGCAATTTGCGCTCATCAAATAGAGACATATTTTGTGTTGTAGCTGACAGGTTTGAAAATCGGACGGTTTAGAATGGCTGTTGGGAACTGGGCCTATTTTCTCTTTATTTACATTTGTTTGTGCCCTTACGAAGTGAATAACACGGTTAAAAAAATATGTTGTACCTATGCCTGGATATCTTTTATGCAATATTGAACAGGTACCTTCTAGGAAAACGCGCAATTTTCTTAACCTCATCTACGCTTTTCATTAGGTGCGATTTTTTTCTAGCGTAAACATTATAATTAATTGAAAAAATCTAACGTATGAATATTATTTTCATTGACTAATTGAATTGAGACGCACACTTATATTATTTAAATAAATCGTCTAATAAAATCTTATGATTTATAGCTTACCAAATTAAAAACGATCAGCATTTAGTCGCTTTCAATATAAGTGTTTATAATAACAGCCAAATCTCCAAATGTCTTACTGTTCAGTTGCACCGTGACATGAAGAGAAATCTTTTTTGTTTTGAACTGTCAAGCACTCGAATAGTACTGGTGCAGATCTGTGGCCAACTGAAGATGTTATACCAACAAAAATCAAGGCGTGGATGATAGAATAAAAAGGAGGAAAAATATTTAATAACTCACTATTTTTATAAAGACAGTTACGTATTTCTTATATGATTTGGGCGATTATGGGCGGTGGCAATTGCATACCATCATTTGATCCTTCTGCTCGTCTGAATCACCAAAAAACGAAACGAAAAAAAAAACTAATTTATGTTTAATTTACTTTTAATTTACTGCGCTCCAATAAAAACCAATTACAATACAGCATTAGTTGCAAATTTCAATGTCCGACTGATTGGCATTGATACTTATTAACTTTTGAACGTATTATTATGATCGGAAAGTATCAAACGTAATAACCCGTGAGATGACACAATAATATTGCAACGTTTGCAACACTGCAGTCTGTCAAATCGGAATGAAATCAACGACTCATCTTATCGATTTTTTAAGAATCATTTTAATCGAGTTGTGTCTAATGCGCAATGGTTCCGTACATTTTATTTTATTAGTGTCACATATTGTGGCATACGGTGTTATATTTCATTTATCAATAAGTCCTGGTCCCAAACTAAGGTTTTCCCTTGTGCTATAAAAACCAGAAACAACGAAGGAACCGTAAACACCCAGATCCAAAACACGTTTTTTACTATTACGTGGTACGTAATAGTAAAAAAATACATTAATTAATTTGGACTCCACAACACATTATTGACACACAATTGACACAACACAAGAAAATACAAAACACTAGAAAAAGGAAAGTAGCAAAAAACAAAAAAACAAACTGTCTTTTCCCATTGCCCAGCAGTGCCGTGTCTTTATATGATCTGTTGTGTTGAGACATCCAGCATAAATGGCCCTCACTCAGCTTATATCACGATCAGAACATAAGACTTCCGTTTTCCCACAACCACGTTTGAAAACCCTTTTCCAGCGGAACCCTAAATCATTATTCCGACCACCTGCGTTTCGCAAGTAAGTAACGGAACGGTATCTGGTTACATCGACACCTTGCCCAGCATTTTAGGGTTATTACCTACAATTACTCGAGAGATCGATTCGGGAATCGATTTTAATATCCCGACGCGGCAAGACCGTTACCTGCTTTGTAAAGGTATCGAAATACTCGTAATAATCTGGTGAAATTAAATCATTTAAGGTACGTGTAGTGACTTAATAAAATGGTGGGTCGATATTTGGTGCACTTTTTGGATGGTTGTGACTAAGATTTTGTCTGTCATTGAATAATGTTTTCTGTTAAAAAAAAAGAAAACGTCCTGATTTTTTTAGTTAGTTATGAGTAAAACCCTATTTAAGATTTTAAATTCCCATTTTTTACTACCGAAATCGAAAAAGGTTTTCAAATTGGTTTATAACCTATTGAATTAGGATTGTCATTATTTCAAAGCCCAAAAAAAATAACATTTTGTTATGAGATTTTTATAAAATAATTACATTAAAATAAAAATAACGCCAGTAATTTAATTGTTACAGATACATTACATTTTCCAATATAGACTTTTAGATCCGCCATTTCGACCGCTGTATTTAAAACGTAGACTCTCTTTTTACTTTCCATCACACCAAAGTCAGCCATTTTAGAAACTTGAAAAAAAAAACAGCCAAAATGTGACCAAAATCCATACCCAAACTCAATTGACTCCGCTTCGCACCCCGATTCCTGCATCGCATTTTTCATAAAACAACGATACGTGGATACAATTACTGGTCATTTATCACCGCGGTCTCTCGGACCGAGAGCTCGAGATTGTATTAATAATTGCAGCGTGCATTTACAGGTTGGTATCAAGAAGACGAATTGGCGAGATTCGATTCGATATGAAATATGATACGTAGTAGCTGAAATATTAAAACGGTATTTTTTGGGTTAGGATAAAATAACCTTTTATTTTATTAAGAATTTTATTTGTGTGATATGTGGAAGACGAACAGACGGATCATCTGATGGTAAGCAATTGCCGCCGCCCATAGATACTTGCAACGCCACAAATGCGCTGCCAACCTTTAACACCCTTCCCTCCCATTTAGTCTTCGTGTACCCTCAGTTACTCGACCAAACACAGCTCAGGCGCTGCTTCATTCGGTGAGGCTGTGGTATCACTCCGTTAGATTTAATTAAAAGTTTGAAAACGACGTTCAAATATAAAACAGTTATTATAAGATTGTAATAATAATGAATAATTGCAAAAATAGGCCAAAAATTAAGCAATGTATTCCTTAAGAGCCGGTAACTTACACCTATGAGATGCTTCAAGTGTTGAATATATTCATGGGCAGCGGTAATTACCTACTTCCCATTAGGTATGCCGTCAGTTCGTTTGTCCTCTATAAAATAAAAAAAAATGTTTTGATGAATTGATCCTTGATAATCTCAAAAGAAATCATCTTAAATTCCTATTAGAATCCTATAAGTAAAACACTATAAGAATGTCTCATATTCAAACACCAATTCTTTCATTACTTATACTAAACTGTTATTTATTCGAATATCAATGTCTGGAGTTGACATCAAAACTGGAAACTCTTTGTACATCGCTTTTATTACCATTTCATATGGAAAAATACATTACAAATATATCGTAACGACTTTTATGGTTTTGTAATAGCTTTCACACATTTTTTTCCCACCTACAACTTATCCAATTTATAAAAAAGTTCACTTAAGTTAAAAGATGATTTAGTCCGTTAGTAGTTCATTCATAGGTTCTAGGCATACTTTTTTATTGTAACCTTCATACCCAGTTGCGTCCAAAGCTGTCACTTTGAAGCTCGGGGTAGGTAAGCTTAGACAGTGATTCAGGATTTGGGGAATCTGTTAATTACAATGAAGCGACACACGTTCTTCGCAAACCCTTAACAGAAGAACCAGACCAACTGAATCTTTTTGGACAGTATTTGGCACTATTTGGGCACTATTTTATGAAATAAATTATGGTTGAAGCGTACACGGATATTCCTAAACGGAGCTGAGTGTGATGGGCGAAACCTTCGTCCAGCATACTCATCGAAATAAGTATAAGAGCACTAAGACGCCGACAACGGGGCAGACTTAAAAAGCGATGGAGTGACGATCTTAACACCTTTGCAATCGATTTTCCACAGATGGCGATGGATAGAGATCGACGGAGGGACTCGGGGGAGACCTTTGCCCAGCAGTGGGACAATATAGGGTAACATAAAAAAGAGCACAATTTTTTTCCTTCGGGCACTATTTCAGTACTATTTTTTGGCATTCATGGAATATCAAGATTCCATGGTAGGTATGCTGTAAGAAGGGACACAAACTTATAACACTCCGACATTTCTGCGTCGGGGATTAAAAATCATATGCTTCAAATTCAACCTAAATAGTATGGAAACGTATCGCACTAAAAGCGACGTAAAGATTTTACACTTGTCTACAAATAGGTGCGGATGTTAACCAGAGATTAGAATCATCGGTTTTAAATTATAAGCGAAAGCGTTTTGGACAAATTCTTGCAGAAAAGCAAAGGTATGGCTCAGTGGGTAAAGTAACCATTCATCCTGCAAGGTTGTAGTTTGAATCTGAGCGTACACCGCTGGGTTGTTCAGTCAAACTTATGCGCATATTCTTCCATTAGCTCGGTGGTGAGGGAAAACCTTGAGGAAACCTGCACGTTTTTGATAGTTTCTATAGCTTTACTTTCCGCATTAGGTAAGGGTGGTGATAAAGCCTTATCCCATCATAGGTGCGATGACTTGATTTCTATGAAGAAGGCCTTCAAGTAAAATCAAATCATTTATCATTTCTCTCTGCGTGGCCAAATACATCCTATACTGAAAGACAGCAAATAAAGCATGGTGATTAAGCCTTATCCCATCATAGTAGCGATGACTTGATTTTTATAATGAAGGATTTTACCCTGCAGGGATAGTTATCTATACCATTTATAATGCGGTAATCAATAGACATCGAGAAACCATAAATTCAAACCGAAAAGTCGAAACATTAGCGCGATGCAATCGACGCCTAGCGCCATCTATTGGTTCAGAGTGGAACTTAATGTTCCGAAACGAAGTGATGGCGGGCCACTAGTAGCCTGATACTTTACTTTAGTAATGACAGCGCTGTTAGCATCACATTTTCAAACGATTTCAGTACGGAAATGTGTAGGTATCTAGAGATTCTATTATCCCAGCTTAGGCCACACACAACCGTGGGTGGTTACGGGCTATAAGAATATTACGATCGGCCCATCCGCATATGAAGTGAGACACGACCGTCACCGGCTTATAGAGCAGGCTTGTAAATTTTGACTTGAACTCGGGTTTGAACTTGGAACATACAGGTCTGTGAACATTTACATCCCTTACCCACGTCTTCTACTAAACATTTGAATAACATTTGTCTACTTTGGTATATATCCGGACTCAAGTCAAATGTTGGCACCAGGCTTTAATGGACCATAAGATAGCCTCGATGGCGCAGTGGCTAAGGTGTACGCCCGAAGCGCGAAAGGTCCCGGGTTCGATTCCCGTCAAGCCAATTTAGGAAACTACATTTTCTAAATTTTCTTGGGTCTGGGATGTTCTGAGGTTAACGCCCCCAGTTAACTATCGTCACCTGGTACTCTAGTATAAGGGTTGCCCTAGTTTGAGACCAGGTTGATTAGTGTGATTGTCTGAGACTCTGGCGCATTAATGGGTGACCACAGTTGCTTACCAGGTGACTCGTTTACATGTTTACCACATATCACTTACTATCAGGTCTACAGCTATCACTTATCTGTCACGTCTTAGCTTGAACTTTTCTAACACCAGTGGAGTCACAATCACAAGTGCAATAAAACCTTTTAATCCCCTTTCCTTCCGAATGACCCCTGATACCCACACTCACTATAGGCGAAAAACAGCGCAGGCGTTTATTCACGCAGGCTTTGGTATCGCCCCAGTAGAGTCAACCCATTCATGCCAAAGCGTGACTCTCACGGTCTCATTATAACTCGTATACAAGCAATTTACCTTACAAAGTCTACGCTCGTGCTTAAAATCCTCCACTAAACACTTTTACGGCCTTTTTAAATTCAAAAACGATTCACCGGACAGACTTTTATGTCTTAAATGATTTACTTTACAATACTGACTTACATTTAGTTCCCTAATTGTGTTTGCTCGCAATGATATAAAACTGTCAAGACACGCGACGGCTAGTGATGTGTCACTCGAGTGACATCGGCAAAATTTTAGTTGAGTGAAAAATTTGAAAATTTGAAATGCGCACCAATAAATTTTGTTGTGGGTTGTGCTATGTTATGGCTTTCACTACATGGTGCAAATTTCCATCAGTATTTTAGATGTGCCTTTTTAATTATCGGGGCAGCAAGTAAAACCTACGTTAGTGTTACCAGACTTCCATCAAAATATGGTCGATTCGTGACATTAATCGATGGTAACATTAGTGACATCGATTGCTAGATTAGATAAATGGTAGAAAATATTGTTTGATATAGCCTAATAAACTCCGCCTCCTAGGTAATTTTTTCTCATTTGCGTTTCGTCAGAATTGTCTAAATCAAAAATCCAGTAAATCAAGCAATCGTTCCCGTAAATTTGAGCGTCAAATGTGAAGCTAAACGGCAATGAAGCGATGAATAAATGACCTATCTAGCTAAAGACTATGACTACCACCACCCTGGTTACCAGTAGATATGCGCCAACTAACTCGTGCAGTCGAGAAGTAAGTCAATTTATCAACATTCGTTCGACGAAAATGTGAAATGACTCAATTACTTAAATAAAACTTAAGTCGCATCACTAGTGACAACGCTGTCTTGCTCTAAATTTGATCACCTACACAGTGAGATAAGTGGAAATTAGCATTTAGGGTTTTTACATCAATTCGGTCCAATATCACAAAAATATTTCTGTGTAATATAATATATTTTCATTTGAGAAGATAAACAAATATTATTAACTTTTTAAAGTGTAAAGTGGGTTCATAAGGTAGATATCAGATCGTCGGGACCGTAATTCAGAAATGAACCAATAGATGGCGCTGTGTTCAATAACATCGCGCAAGCGTTTCGTGTTTTCGGTTTACCTATAACCCTTGTCGTTGTCTATAGAAGTTATCTCTTTATAAATAGTATAGAAGATGGTAATAAAAAATTGTGCCCATTTTCGTGAAGAGCTAGATTGCTTCGCTCTAAAACCTCATATTACAACTCACATTTCACATTTATTTATACTGTTATACTATGACAAAGCTCAATTATTGCTACTGCCACGACACTTTACGGTTAAGAGAGTATAATAGCATCTATAATTCTACGAGCATTCTATTCATTAAACCGAAGAAATCTCCATCATTACAGGTCTGTGTGACAGTCATCCCGATTTAACTCCTAACCAGACCGGGTCATTTAACGACGCGATCCAAACAAAATAGCTACTACATCTCAAACCAACCTTACGGTCAAAGAAATAAAGCTTAACATTGTAAATCTAAGCACAAATATAAAATGATGCAGGTCATTCCAGGTGGTCTGAGAAGATTTTCATAACTAAAATTGGTGGTCATAAAATCTACTCCAAGATATAGTTTATATGAAAATTTTACTTAAAATCGTAAAATCACTACATTCGCCTACTACGGTACCTAGCCTAGGCTTATTATAAAGCGGCTGTTAAAATGATTATATGTTAAAACGGCAATCTACTTTCAGAAAATTGAATCGGAGTGCATTCTGTATTGAGCTTTTACATATATTCCAGTCTATTTGACTTTATATGGCATTTTATTGGTGCTGTTTGTCTCTCGGTCTAGAAATTAGGTTTTATGTGTCGTAAAATTAAAGTTACGCGTTTCGAATACGGTCTGAGCTATATTTGTCATTACAAATCAACTGAGCTATTGGATATGTTTGCGTAAACAAATGGCAAGTCAGGGTTTGCAAGACTGACAGGCCTTATTGCATACAAATACAGCTTAAAATGTCTTTCGAAAATTTATAGTGGCAGCCTCATAAAAGGTCAAAAAACTTAAAATACGTCGATGAAATTTTGGATAGTAGGAAAAAAAAGTTCGGGAGTACGACAAGCAGGTCATCAAAATAAATTGGCAGACGAGCATATAGATCACCTGACCATCAGCATTGGAGTCGTAAGTGCGCTGCCATCTCTAAACCTCCCTTGCCCCGAAATTGAATCATCGATACACAAACTTGGTAAACATCGCAGGCGCTACTTTGCCACGCCCATAACTGCAGAAGCGTGGCTCTTCCCCAAAAAAGTATACGTCCTCGACTTCATTTGGAATGCGAGCTGCTTTTCTTTGCATTTTTGAAACGCATAAAAATATTAACTATGTTATCTAATTTTTTTCAAACATAATATCAAGAAAAAAAACATTGTTAGTTTCTTCCAAGTGCGATGACACTGCGTCTACCGCATCGTTAGTCACCTCAAACACAACATCATTAATAAACATTTAAAACGCATCTGTCCTTTCCCGACATTTTGTCACAAACAATACTTGTGCAAACTTTAGTCAAACAAAAAATTAACAAAGCAAAACACACCTTATTTTCTTTACCTTAAGATCTGGAGTATTCTGGGCATCGTGTGTGGCATTTTAGTACAGGAGCCAGTTTGATAAATGATATGATTCGACACGCATAGCGCGGGAGCTTGGGAATTTTACTTATTAAATTTGGGACATATTAGGCGTTTTGCTTCCGTCTTGGATTAGTCTTTTGGTGGTTTATGTGATAAGATCTGTGACTAAATTTAAATAAATAATGTAAGCGTACTCCGGGCTCTAAAGCTACAGTTTTAGAAGCAAACAAGACGTATTATACGCTGAGATAAAAACTGTCGAATTTCCTCAATTGATATTCAACCTAATAGGTTTGGCAGTAAGATAAGAGTTGATTGAAGAAATTTGACAGTTTTGTATACTTTGATGTGTAGCTGTACATACTATGGACACCTATGGATTATTGCAAAAACAAAATACTACATTTTGTTTTCGACTTCGATGGCATATTTGGAATTCAAATCTATACTATTAATAAAGTGATAAATTCTATAGACATCGAAAAACCTTATATACAAAATGAAAAGACGAAACACTCGCGCGATGCAATCGACACCCAGCGCCATCTATTGGTAGACAGTGGAAGTACTGTCCCGAAACAAAGTGAGGGCGGGCCACTACTCTGCTATAAAAACTACAAATGATAGTGTTGTCAGGATCACTTTTTAAAAGCTTCTAGTATGAAAATTGTGTAACTAAAGCCTATATCGATGACTACAATGAATTTCTCTAAAGCCCTTTTAAGGGACTCCCACATATCTTCACTATTTAGTACTTGAAATTGTTGATTTCTCTAAACAAGTAAAGCAAACGTTTTCAAAAGATTTCTCAACGAATGACACACGAGTATCAAGTTACAGTGACAGTAGTATTCCTAAGATTTCTATTTATATACGAGTCTATTGTCCTTATTTTCATGATACATAATATCTTAAACTTATTGTCAAACTGTTAAGAGCACTGGCACGGTCCACGAGTAGGTATCGCTTTTTGATTTTATTTTCTATAAATTTAATTTTCTTAAACCCAGGAGCAGAAAAATACAAGGAAATTAGCGTGAGTGAAAGTGCCATACCAGTTTTCAAATGTACAATATTCATTAATCTTTTATTAAATCGTTTTTGCAAAAGAAACCTACAATATTGTTTTATAATTTATAAACTTTTTTCATGCGATAAGATATATATTTCCTCTGGATGATTGGAAACACAAACTTTAAACAGTTAAAAATAGTGCCTTTTTCATGTGATCGGTGGCAGACAAGCAGACTGATCACCTGATGGTACCTAAGTGATGGCCGCTACTAGACACGACAACACTAGTGGAGTGGTTTTCAAAAGGCATAGAACAAATGTTATTCAAAATGCTTCATAGAAGACGTGGTTAAAGGAATGAAATGTTCACAGATACGACCTATGTGTCAAAAGAACATTTTGTTTTTTAAAAGAAATCTCCTGTACTCTGATTTTTAATCATGTGGAGTATAAACTGACAGATGTCAATGTGTCATCCCCATACATTATCACTCAATTTGACTGATGCAAAATGTCAAAATGTATGGAAACTTGACATTTGCATCTGTCAGTTTACTCTACATAATTAAAATCAGAGTCTAGATATATTTTTTCTTATTGTGGAACTGAAATGAAATGGATTCTCGTCTTTATTAACACGAACGATTGAATAACAAGTCGACAGCTCCCCATAAAATCAATAAAGACACATCGATAACTATCTTATTCTCTCAATTTGACGCGCAGAAGCTTCTTAAGGATCTGGTGTTAGATTTCATAGAATAATAAGGTATTTTACAAGCCAAATGATATTGTTTGCTGTTTTGCGCAAACTAGATGATGAGTCAATGTTTGTTTGTGTTTGAGAACTCAGACGTCATGTAACTTTAATAATAAGGTGACCAGTCTGCTCGTTTATTCGCTATATTGTAAGAATTATACAAAAAAAAATGTTTCTTTTAGTTTTGAATAGCCTTTATATCATCTTCTTCTATATTATACAGTTGATTCTGATTGTCGACATCAAAACTCTGCGTGTGTCTAGTAGGCGAAAACATAAATGTGATTTAACAGTTTGACTATTTGATTGTAAGTAAAAATCCTTGAATTAATATTGAGTCTCATCAACTGGACAAGTGGACACACATTTTTATATCCAACATATTGTGTCGAGTTAATAACCCGTGGTGTCGAGTTGGAAATTGGCCTCTTAAACCACACATAACCATCATTAGCTTTCCAGACATAACCCGATAACAATCTTCCGATATAACAAAAGATATTGCACCATGTGTATGTAAATCCATAGGTTATTGCTGATTTAACTGCCTTATTGATGGCAAACACTCAAGTAACGAGCCTTAATAGCCATAGTTAAAATGCTTCTTAGTTGTTCAGAGGATCTGATAATGCGTTCTCCCAGACGCCCTTTATGAGCTAGATCTAATCTAGTCTTGTACTATATTGACGCTTCAGTGTTTAGATTTTGCTGTTCACGTAGAATTCGAAGGCTTTAATATTTTAGATGTACTTTACTGCTTGACGTTATGACTGCGTTACAGCAGCCGTGGTCAGCGGAGTGGAGCAATGAATACATATCTTTGTGCTTAAAAATTAACGTCGCATTAATTTCTATCTTAGGTATAATGCAACGCAAAAATTTAAAGACTTATGAATTAGATGACATTTGTATTGTGTTTTGCTGAGTGAGTCAGAGTGTTAGAGGCCCAATGGAAGTCAGGACAGGAGAAGCTACAATAAAACTAAATTAACAACCGATTTTTTACCCTTTTACACGCGCTGTAGGAATCGTTCATAGATTTTATTTTGTTAGAGGTGGCAGACGAGCAGATGGATTACCTGATGGTAAGCGAATTGCAACACTACACTTTCCAAGTTCGTTACAGAACATTTCTACCCCAACGGCTTTCAATCAATTAAGAGTTTTAGCAATCATCAAAAACGTGCAAGCTGCTTCTCACAAATTACCAAGTTACTATTTAATTAAAGTACCATGTAAATATTAAGGTAAAAATAAGTTACTAAAGTAAAAGTTTACTCAAACTAGTTTAACACTTAAAACGTTAGTCCAATTTAGATTATACCTCGTAATTAAAAAGGGCTACGTAACATCTCAACTGATATCAATTTCCAACATTATACTAAATTAAACACGGTACACGATCGGAAACTAATTAAAAAGCGGTCAAGTACGAGTCGGGCTTCCCCATTAGCAGTTCCGTATCCGTTCAATAAAAGTAAAGCGTCAGCCTATAGGCATACTACCCCACTGCTGAGCAAAGGCCGCCATCATAGAAATCAAGTTATCGCTACTATGATGGGGTTAGGCTTAATTGCCACGCTTGCCTAATGCGGATTAGACCAGACTGTAGACAACACAAATATCCGTTTCATCAACAAACATTCGGATTGGAGCGGGAATCGAACGCGACCTTTGGGTCTCAACCGGCGCTCCAACTGCGCGTAACGGGTGTCCACATATACATAAAAAGAGTTTTACAATCAAACGGAACCCTATTAATTCATAGTATCAAAAGCATCCGATCACATCCATTATAGAAAACTCTTCGAACACGCCGAAAATATTTACTTTCGTTAGCTTTAGAGCGATAATTCAATCCGTGTGTATCTTTTAATGAGATGAAACCGTTTTGTATGTAAGTGTAAAAGTAGGTTAGGTTTGTGTGAATAAATAAATTACCCGACGAGGGTCGATAAGGGTCAAGTTATTTATTAGGTAGTATTTCAATTCAACAGTCGCATGGAACATTGAACTTTACTGAACGTGAGGTTTTAAAGAAACGGTTTAAATATTGTTACACCACTGTACACCGTTCGAGATTTGTGGTAAATGAATGGATAAGAGCGTGCTCCTTCGTAATGGAAGTTCGTAGGTTCAAATTCGTTTCGCCCGAAGCGCGAAAGGTCCCGGGTTCGATTCCCGGTCAAGACAATATAGAAAACTACATTTTCTAAGTTATCATGGGTCTGGGTGTTCCAGGTTGACGCCCCCAGTTAATTTCCGCCATCTGATACATGAGCAACCCCTGTACTATGAAGTACAGGGGTTGCCCTAGTTTGAGACCAGGTCAATTGGTGTGATTGTTTGTCGCATTATTATTATTTTTTATGTGATAGGTAGCAGGCGAGCAGGCGGATCACCTGATGGTAAGCAATTGCCGACAAAAAGACAGGCGTGAAGCAGTGCTTGCGCTGTGTTTCGTGTGTGGGTACCGGAGGCCCACCTGGCGGGAAAGAGGGTTAAAGGTTGGCAGCGCACCTGTGACTCTACTGGTGTTGCAGGTGTCTATGGGCGGCGGCAATCGCTTACCATCAGATGATCCGTCTGATCGTCTGCCATACTATCACATAAAGAAAAGGACACATGTATGGCAGAGATACGCTACGATATACTTACTGCTAACACGTATGTCAATGAACTTCGATATTGTCAATTAGATCCGACTTTCTGTGTCTACTTTGTGCCTACGCTCTATCCAAATGGGCGTGAGCTCATAATACTAACTCCAAATTCAGAGTTACCGAGATATTAAAACACGATCGTGTATAGGAAATAGTAAAACAAGATTTATTGCTCGGATTATGGTAAACCGGGGTTTAAAACGAGACTAACGTTCGCAGGTCAATTTGAAGATATGGCTGTAAAAATTTTGACGTGAATACCAGCTTACAGAGCTTTGGTATGTAAACTTAGGTTAATAAGAACACGCCTTCTATATGAAGAGCCGAGCATGTACTTGTACACGTTTGCAGTCGTCCGTGGTACTCACTCAGCTGGTCCCACTGAAAACCAGCGTTACGGCCTATGGTTGTGACATAAGCTGAGTGAGGGCCGTTTATGCTGGATGCCTCAACACAACACAGCATAATATAAATACACGGCACTGCTGGCCAATGGGGAAGGACAGTTTATTTTTTGTTGTTTTTTTTTTGGTATTAATTTATTTTTACTAGTGTTATTTATTTTCTTGTGTTGTGTCAATTGTCTGTAGCATGTAATATGTGTTGTGGTGTCCAAATTAATAAATGTATTTTCTTTCTTTCTTTCTTACTTCTACATCAGTGAACATTCACATCCCTTTAACCCTTGTTAAAGGGATGTGAACGTGTTCTATCTATCAAACATTTTGAACAACATTTGTTCAAATTTTTTCCGAAATTCATCGAAAATGGTTACGACTTCCCATACAAAATTACCAAGACACGTGACCGACTTTGTACTACCCGTGCAGATAAACATTGGGATTAGAAATGACAGCGCAACTATTCATTCAACTATACTTCATATAGTTTTTATGACCATATCTCATACATTGACCTAACTCCGTACTTAGTAGTATTTGTGTTATGGATATCAGATAACAGAGGAAGCACAAATATAATACTTAAATACATAAATTTTCCACCCAGATACCTGAACAAATACAACATTGACATGATATGAAAGACTTCATCTAATTCTATCTGGTGTTTGTTAAGACTACATAACTCATACAAATATCCATAACAGATCATACGACTAGCAAGTTACGTAAATCGGCCCAGTTACCACGCCATCCCGCGCCCCCGGTACTAAGTTCAGACTAGTATTTATTGGTGCAGTTGTATGCGCAGGCGCCGCTAACGAACCAGTTGGGTGTAATGACGCTGGATTAAGGAGGGTTAATTTATCCGATTTTGTGTCGTCACTAGCTAGTTTTTCATCGTAAGTATTTTATCATAATTCACATGAGAAAGTCGTTAAACAAAATTTTGTTCACAATGGCGAAGAAGACGTGGTTAAAGGGATGTAGATGTTCACAGGCACATACTGTATATATCGTCAATTTTACTTGATTCTTTTAGGAATTAAAATACTATTAATAATATCGGTTATTACACTAATAATATTATTGGCGTTATCAATACTATAAGTATGATATCCGTCCTTTTTATCGTACATATCGATTTTTACTACATCTATCGATTATCGATAGTATACTGTTAATAGATAAAACTACTTCATTGTGATTTCCACTCACCAAATTCTAGATCATGATCTAAATGTAAGTTACCTATTGAATATGACACATGATAGGAGTTGATTAGGTACCTCTATCGAAGTTACATCTCTAAAAAATGGCCTTGAGTATGGACCTGACTTTTATTGGTTTTTAAGTTCAGCAAAAAATAAACACTAAACTAAATAGACACAGAATATATCAAAATTTCTTTCCATATTTTTAAGGAAAGTGATAAGTTACTTTTCATAAATTAAAACGACTTAGATTGATTGCCAAAAAATTAAGAAGATTAGTTTTACTAACTTTCCATAATTTTGAATATATTTTTAGATTCTAGACAAGTAAATTAAAAAATCATATAAGATAGTTTTTTGCTGAGAAGCAAGAAATGTGATTAAGTGTCATTTTATTTATTTGAATAATGTAATAGCAGTACGTAAATCAAACATCGCGCAGCTAAACAAAATATAAGACGCAAAAACTAATCGTAATACCGGGGAGTACCATACACACAAAGGGGAGGTCGTTAAAGTCATTAAACATATGCTTGAAGTAAAAAGCGTTAAGTGTAACAAAACAAGTCACCTTACAGAAAAAAACATGAATTTTTGATTCCAAACCAGAATCATTAGTCAAGTTTTTATTAGCGTCTACAACTTCTTCCGTGACATCCGTCTCGGTGAATTATTTCAACTTTACTCTCATAGTTTTAAAGACCATTATAAATATAGATCCAATCCGAACGGCATGTTTATCTTTGTACTTTTTTGTCACAGTCTTGCATTATAGTGACAATTGTCTCGCTTCCTCTTCTATCCCGTGATAATAGTTCAGGAGTAACATCATTAATCAAAGACACATGCGGATCGTTCCTTTTGACTGCATCACACAAAACTACGTTTTGATTGTAAACTTTAATACCATCTTCACTAACGATATCTGCATCCTTTCAAGCGATTTCATCACTAATACCTTTACAATTTAAGTTTGAAGTTTCTGTAGCATTATTACTATCATTTATAATGCGGCATGATCCCGTATTTATCCTAGGATTTTCACCTTCATATGTGGGAATATTCAATTTGTTGCAACTGTTTTTGTTCAATTGACGTTCAAATTCTTAAGAGTGACTAATGATGTCAATTTTTGATGGAAGCTTAACTTTATTCTGTGAAAGTTTGAACAATATAGTATCCGGTATATTTCGGTAAGGAAATGTGTTTTTCGGAATGGCTATCAAATTATTAGAAGTTATAACTTTCTGCTATAAATTTAAAAAATGTCATTAGAAAATATCAAATTACTGTTTGGAATCCACTAATAAAATCATACATCATTTATAATATTTTCAAATACATGTCATAAATATTGCTTAACATCAGCAAAGAGTAATATAAAATTAAAGCACCAATTTTTCTTCTACATACCAGTGTCACCATAAATCTAGCTAATAAAATGATCTAGAAAACTTTATAAACTTGCAGGCTACCTTTCAACGATTTGTCACTTACGATACACTTGGACATCGTATATCTTACCTAATACATTCAATGAATAATGTATGAAATATTTATTTGCTGAATGTTGTACTTACTATACAGACAGTTATGCGACCTGCAAAGAGCTTAGGACTTAGATTAGAATAATCCACGAATAATTCCGTATCTGCATGAGATTATCGTAAAATATCGTGCGATTCCACAGAAATGGTATCAGATAGCAAAATTAATATGTCGATGTTTATAAGGTGACCAGTAATTGGTGTTTATTTCAAAGGTTTCAGATGGCTTTTTTTTAAATAATTAGTAGATAGCATTCCGTTGGTCAAGTGCTTTATATATCGAGTGATCTTGCGTACGATTCTTGAGTTGAACAAAAAGTGTGTTTTGAATTTACATGGCACGGATTTGTAATCACCAATCCGGATTGCCTAATCCGGATTGGTACCACCGCACTAGCCTAAGTGCGGTGATAAAGCCTAATCCCATCATATGATAGCAGCGATGACATGATTTCTATGATGGAGGCCTTTGCCCTGCAGTAATACAATATATTTATGCTGATACTTTAATTAGTAGATTAGGCCAATTTTTGGTTTTTGTGTAAAAGTTAAGCTTTGGCGTTTAGCTGTCTCAATCGGGGTGCTATTTCTGCTGACAAAAAAAATCGTGATCAGTGTTTGCATTGTATTTTGCCGAGTGAGTAAGGCTACTAGGAGGAAATGTGACTTGTTATGTGTAATGATCATCAAGTGATCCGTTTTCTCGTCTACAACTTTTCACATAAAAATTGCATTATGTTTAACGCGTACCTGAACAGAAAAGGGACTAAGCGCTAAGAGAAAGAATATAAAAGTCGATCGGTTCGCTCCTGTCGTATCAATCAAGTTTTCTTCATGCTCCCTATAAAAGCAATGTATTGGTACCGATTTGAATCATTCACAAGGGCTCCTATATCTACAATGACATATAACTCAATCTACCTTAAAGGGTCGGGTTACATCGGCATATCGGATCGGAGCTAATTTATGGTTATTTATCATTATTGCTTCATGGGTAGGGTGACCAGCAGGCTTAGCAAAACTTTTTTTCTTATGTGATAGATGGCAGATAAGCAGACAGATTCTGATAGTAATAAAAAGATACCTGCAACAACAGTAGAGTTACAAGTGCGCTGCCAATCTTTAACCATTTTTCCCCCTAACTGGATCTTCGGTACCTTCACTTGCTCGACGGTACACAGCGTAGGAGGCAGCGCCGGTCTCTCCGGTGTAGCACGCCCATTCATGCTAAAGCATAGCTCTCCTACAATTTCAAAGAAATCGCAGCGTATACGTATTATTGTAAACAATTTGTCATTTTACGTTAGCCGATCATCTTATGGTAACCGTCGGATAACGCCCACGAACAAATATGTATGTGATCTTTTAGAGCGCATATTAAGCGTTTTTTTTTTACTTGACGAGCCGTTAAAATAGTTTGCTATTAACGACTTGGCTAAGAATTTATTTATTTTATATTAACACTAACATTACAGGTGTATACTTAATATGCGAGAATGTGACAACTTTATATACTGTGGTCAGACAGGATATATAAAAGTGTTCAAGTTTGTGCGCAAAATCGCAAGTGCACTCTCTTTTCCCGTACCTTCATATTTCGGTGGGTAACTATACTGACACGTCTGTAGCCTTACCATGAGTTTGAAATACTATTCTCGATATCGAAAACTATTGCTTTGTCTCTTTCATTGTGATGCATTTGAAAGAGACAGAGCAATAGTTTACGTTATGTCAGTTTTAGATGTCAACTCATGGTAGCGCTGATGAGAAATCAGGCATCGTCAACCGTCTCGTGTTTTTCGATATCACGCGAAAACTATACCTACATACAAACTACGTTTTTGCGATGTATATCTTTTTTCGATATAATATCACAAGCACGGAAATTGAAGGTCAGTCTTGTTAAATACGGATATCTGGTCACCCTACCTATGGGTTACTTGAGAATCCTTAGAAGGATGGTCTATTGGTTATGGTACTGATTTGTGCAGGATTATTGGCTAAGTTGAGCGTTGTAGAGCTTTGAATTATTGGTTTGTTATATTATTTTGCTTTTACTATTATGCTTCTCCATAACGGGATCATTGTGAATGAAGTCATAATTTATATATATATATTTTTATGTGATAGGTAGCAGACGAGCAGGCGGATCACCTGATGGTAAGCAATGCCGCCGCTCATGGACACCTGCAACAACAGTAGAGTTACAAGTGCGCTGCCAATCATTAACCATTTTTCCCCCTAATTGGATCTTCGGTACCCTCACTTGCTCGACGGTACACAGCGTAGGAGGCAGCGCCGGTCTCTCCGGTGTAGCACGCCCATTCATGCTAAAGCATAGCTCTCCTACAATTTCAAAGAAATCGCAGCGTATACGTATTGTAAACAATTTGTCATTTTACGTTAGCCGATCATCTTATGGTAACCGTCGGATAACGCCCACGAACAAATATGTATGTGATCTTTTAGAGCGCATATTAAGCGTTTTTTTTTACTTGACGAGCCGTTAAAATAGTTTGCTATTAACGACTTGGCTAAGAATTTATTTATTTTATATTAACACTAACATTACAGGTGTAAAATCGCAAGTGCACTCTCTTTCCCGTACCTTTCATATTTCGGTGGGTACCTATACTGAATGCCCGTCGTAGCCCTTACCATGAGTTTGAAATACTATTCCCTCGTATATCGAAAACTATTGCTTTGTCTTCTTTCATTGTGATGCATTGAAAGAGACAGAGCTATAGTTTACGTTATGTCCAGTTTTAGATGTCAACTCATGGTAAGCGCTGATGAGAAATCAGGCATCGTCAACCGTCTCGTGTTTTTCGATATCACGCGAAACTATACCTACATACAAACTACGTTTTTGCGATGTATATATCTTTTTCGATTAATATCACAAGCACGAAATTGAAGGTCAGTCTTGTTAAATACGAGATATCTGGTCACCCTACCTAATGGGTTACTTGAGAATCCTTAGAAGGATGGTCTATTGGTTTATGGGTACTGATTTGTGCAGGATTATTGGCTAAGTTGAGCGTTGTAGAGCTTTGAATTATTGGTTTGTTATATTATTTTGCTTTTACTATTATGCTTCTCCATAACGGGATCATTGTATATGAAGTCATAATTTATATATTTTTTTTTTATGTGATAGGTAGCAGACGAGCAGGCGGATCACCTGATGGTAAGCAATGCCGCCGCTCATGGACACCTGCAACACTAGTAGAGTTACAAGTGCGCTGCCAACCTTTTATCCCCTTCCCCCCGAGTGGGCCTCCGGTACCCTCACTCATTCGGCGAAACACAGCACAGGGGCTGCTTCACGCCGGTTTTCTGAGAGGCAGTGGTATCACTCCGGTCGAGCCGGCCAATTCATGCCGAAGCGTGGCTCTCCCACAGTTAATATATTATTTCATATCCGATAAAAATGAGATTATCAAAATTTTCATGACGTTTTTTTTATGTGTATAGCTCCATTTAAATAATGTCTGAATTGCAATTATGTCATAACCATAATAAGGATGAGGACAAATAGTTACCACCTGATTTGGAACCTTATAGATCATAACATAAGAGCAACAACCAATGAAATTTTTCGTTGACTTTACGTCCTAATAAGGGTGAAATTCTCCTTTCGCTGCATCTTTTTCTTTTCCGCATGATCCAAAGGTTTACTCATAGAGAATGCCTTATTTATGTACTTATAATTTCAAATTTCTCTCTAATGTCGCAGATGTTCAAACCAACAAGTGACCTACTGACTCGTTTGTCACCTCTAGTATATAAAACACAGAAAACCGGCGTGAAGCAGCTCCTGTGCTGTGTTTCGCCGAGTGAGTGAGGGTACCGGAGGCCCATCGGGGGGGAAGGGGATAAAAGGTTAGCAGCGCACTTGTGACTCCACTGGTGTTGCATGTGTCCATGGGCGGCGGCAATTGCTTACCATCAGGTGATCCGCCTGCTCGTCTGCTACCTATCACATAAAAAAAATGTATGTTATCATTGTCAACGACGTCGATATTTTTATAAATTAAATTCATCTCTTGCATAGAACATTTTCAAAATTTATCACCATACTTTTTCATCCAAAAACCTTAAAAAATGACCTCCGCTCCCCTACCCATGAATAAAAATTTCGTCACAAAAGCCATTCAAAGTGACAAGACCCACTTGCGACAATAGGGGAGCACTTATAATCGTACTTTTGGAATTAATCACGCTTCAGATTGTCAATGTGTATGTTGGTAAACTTCTGTAACAATACAATGGCTTTGTGCTATTGTTGGCTTTAGTAAAAAATGGTTGTACTTGGCCACAGTATAGTGAAGTAACGACATAAGTGATTAAAGAATATTGTGCTGATAAAATAAGACCTTGCTCTTAATTGGAATAATAAATTTAAATCTATGTTTTTTATGATTATTTTATTTTTTAGGTCCTAGATATCGTAGGATGGACCTGCCGGGCTAAGATGCGCACCGCGACAAAAT
The DNA here is from genome assembly GCA_014851415.1 of Cnaphalocrocis medinalis. NCBI lineage: Eukaryota > Metazoa > Arthropoda > Insecta > Lepidoptera > Crambidae > Cnaphalocrocis > Cnaphalocrocis medinalis. The sequence goes on along the minus strand of CM026287.1, from coordinate 2,236,814 downwards.
TTTGTCGACCCTCGTTCGCGAGAGCGCATCCTTCTATCCCGGTCATGGCTCAGTCAGGTGAGCGAGAAGCAACTTGCGCCGACGCAATACGAGTGTCGACAAAATTATCTCGTGGTGCGCATCTTAGCCCGGCAGGGCAAGAAGGATTTGGGACACCTTCAAAGGCCGGATTGGCAAGAAGAGGCTGAGCATAGGGTGGAATGGCGAATTCTCGTGTCGGAGGCCAAGATCTACTTCAGGTCGCTGAGCTAGCGTAGTAAGTATATTTTTAAAAATGTACACTGCATAGTGGTTTTAGCGCTTCGACAGCGCTTGTTTATGAGCCCGCCTTTTTACAAATCTTGTATCCAAGTTTCACCACTGTCGTTCACTTATTTATGCTACCTATTTGATTCCAGATGCCAGGGTTCCCAAATAAATTCTGATTGCAAAGGATTGATGATTATGTCTTGCTCTCGATATCAGGCTAAGTTGGAAATTGGCTATGGTTCTATGTCACAGTTTAAGAAGGTCGTATTTTGGCCATAGAATGCTAAAAAAATATCGTTTTATAAAAAAATAAGGCTACAGTTTTTGATTTGATCGAGAAAACAGCTTGTATGTTTCTTTTCTGGCTAATGAGTATGTTCTAATATTTTATTATGAAATTTAGTAATCAGCTAATAACTAAAGGCGAAGGAAATTAAGAATACTGCCCAATACAAATATATAACACTTGCGGATATTGTTTGTTCAAAATTCAGTTAATGTTTTAAAAGATGTTAAACTTCAGTACCTAACATACAAATAGTCACAGTTAGAGAAAAAATTACTCGACACTTGAATTCATAGCAGTATAGTAGGTATAGCATTCGTAATTAGCAATAATGTAGTATCATTACGTTGATTCACTATTCGAAGTCAGTCGGCTTGTCTAAAAATAAGCTTTTGCAAAACGTAAAGTAGAGCAAAATCTGAATTACATAATAATATTCACGCTCGCACAATATATAATTACTGGCCTCCCAAAACACTCGAAATCATTAAAGGGGCATCGCCCGTTCACTATTATAACGCCATTACCGATCGACGTAAATCACTGCACTCCACTTAACACTTTTGGATAAATCCTTTTTTATTTTGCAAATTGACTTAACACCACTTATCACTTTATGCTAAGATAATGACATAATAATTGAGTTCTTAATTTTTAAAATGAAGACATAATTTATATTTAATTTATATGCATAAAATTGACGTTAAGGATGTAAGTTTGAGATAACCAAATTTATTACATGTATGCTAAAATTTTCAAAAAATTAAATTAAGATTCCAGCTTTTGTGTAAATTATGTTATTAGAGAAATATTATCTAAATATTTATTATAAAAGTACTAACTGCTGAGTACTCTTAATAATTTGGATAGTATACAAATATATCTGTATAAATTGTAAGACATGTGTCAATCAAATATGTAAGCTACAATATTATTGTAAGGTTCCATCAAAATCCATGTACGAGTAGTATACATTTAATAATATTCCATTAATTTTGGGCTAATAATATTAGTAGAAAAGCATTACAAATTAGCATATTATGTTAAAGATAATATTATCATCCATTTATTCTTTATGTTGTTTCTAGTACCTGTTTGTAATAAAGGCGATGGCCTTCTGGCCTATGATCCTTAGACACGAGATTCTAGACAAGTTGAATAATGAATTCATCTGATTACTTTAGAGCCTAAATGTTTAGAAATATAAAAGGTTTTCCATGCTCATAATAATATCAATGATTTAAATATTTTATTATAAGATTTACAAATAAACTAAGTAACTAATCTAATAAAAGGTCATATTTGATACAGATGCAATAAGCTCTGAGACAAAGAAAGGAAGCCTATTCTCAGCATTAGGTACTTCCGAGCTGATGATGACAAAGACAATAGAGATATCACTTTACACATTATTTTTATCCTGCATATGTGATTGATTGCTAAGATAAGGGCCGTAGACAAATATAGTCAACACAGCCTACATAGGCTCGTAGGACATTATTAAATTTAAATATTCTTTACATTTGCACCTTACGGTGTCCCAGTTACCTAGTACGCCGACTGGTGTGGATTGTTTGACGTATTTATTTTCAAACACCGAAAAGAAACTATCATCTAAGAGCAAAGTGGAACAAACTTGTGCCCCACAAAAAACAGAAATGGCCACCTCAGCACTAATAACTCAGTAATAACATTTTTATACGTGGGAACTTTGGCAACTGGAGTAAGCATCGAATTAGTTCCGTGCAGTATGTTTTTCAAATACTTTCGCTGTTATGTGTTGGTAATCCAATAGTGACGCGACTCTATTCCGTTACAGTTTTAGTTGATTGACTTAAGTGAGTGTTAGACTCACTTTTTCTGACAGCCAAAACATTGACAGCAGGGTGACAAAATATAATTCTAAAAGAAAGCAAATATTTTATTATGTTTTACCCGTTATTAACCAGTCAAACTCTTTTTGGGAATGTAATTTACTTGTGCAATATTTTTAGGTAAAAAAATGGTTGTTTTATCAGAGTTATAATTGGTACCTCAAAAAAGTTGGAAAGTCAGCTGAAAAACACACTGTTTACCCATTTTTTTTTTTAATGAAACCAAAAATACAACACATGCCACAAATGACAACTAGAATACCTTCTACGTATATTTATTTAAATAGCTGTGATTTTTACCAGAAAACCTACAAATAAAGAAAAGAGTTACGTCTTAATAATATGGTGGAGTATATAACAAACAATGTAGGTAAATAAAATTAAAGTTCTGTGAAATAATTATGAGGTACCTACCCATATGCATGCAGTGAATGGACAAACGAAATTTTGCTAAAGGAAAAGAGACATAAAGTTAGTCAATTCAGTGGAATAGCAATATGAGTCGTAACATCACTATATGTCGGTGACCTGCGCGTGAGTGCGGATGGTGCGGTCGAGTATGGGAAATGACTTACGTCTGTGGTTTTATAATTACGCTTGTATCGTTTGGGACTTATTGTAGAGCACATAAGTTTATGTTTATAATAAAAATGACCGAACTTGCAGGTAATAGCTAAATTTATCCCTCGCTTTGTTAGGTTTAGCACCAAATTGGAAAATAAAACAATCTAAAATTCATTTGTCAATTTACATGAAAGCGTAAAGTTTCACTAGAAAGTATTTTATATTATTTATTGTTGAACTAAAAAATATAACTGTGAACAACAGTAAAAGTCACAGTAAAAATTCACCCATATATTTCTATCAATAGTAAAATATAACCGTGCAAAATCAGCTGATGGCCATATAAGACGTTATTTGAGGACCGTTACGAACGTACGTCAGACGCCGATCAATCGTTTGCCCAAATTGTGACACGATTCGGAAAAAAGACACATCTCAAGATACAGTGTTTAGTTACGGACTTTTGATTTTCAATAACACTTAAGTGTTTATGGTCATGCTTGTTTTTTTGGTATGGGCGCATATTCCAATCATGTGAAGGTAAAGTTAAATACATAAATAAGGTTATTATTTATAGTTCCGGATCTAAATACGGGTATATTACAACAACAAAATACACTAAAAAAGAGTGTAGTGGTATGGGCCCTATGGGGTAAGACAGTACAAAATAGTTATAGTCTTTACCTGTGAAATTGCTTGTTTTGCTTGAACAATCATCAAAAATATATTAAGTATATAGTTTTTTGTTATTTAATACTACATTAATGTTAAATACATAACATATTTACGTATTCTGATACAAAAAACAAATCTGCTAAAGACTATTTTGCCAAAGACTTACGTGTATCACCCATGTTAATTAAATACATTTATTTAATAGTGCAATTAAAATGTAGGAATATAATGAATTAATTTCAATGAAGTTGTAAGATAACAGCGATAACCCAAATTTTTATTTAAATAAAATAACGAATTAGTTCTCAGGTGTCAAAAATGTTGTGATCATCTAAAAACTACCAATAAACTTATGAAATCACATCATTTTGCAAATTTGTTTAAATATTGCGCCTCTTAATGCTAATGTAATGAACTTTTTATCTTTAAAATTGTCTTTTAAATTTTCCTAATTAAAGCCTGTGTGTGGTCTTTCTAGATTATATGAATATTCCTATGCTAATTATTAGGTTAATATTGAAATTAAAACTTATATTATACGTAATATGTTAATATCGACACATCAAATCGCGATGCTTATCAAAGGACCGCATGCAGATATTTCAATAAGTACAAATAATTTTGACCCCACTCGAATAATGTCGCAACTGATACATTTTGATGCATTAATTCAATTATTCATACGAACATACAATAGAGTGCCACTTCATACAACCCTTCTGGACTTGAAACTGGTTTCAAACAATACAGATCACTTAATAATATGAACTCTGCACTGTTACCAAAATTCGGTAGCGTAAAAAATTGTAGCAAGACTTAAAGTTGAGGCGTTAGAGTTTGTTTTTGCGTGTGTTTATGCAAAGTTGTGAGACATTTGAGATGTAGTACAGCAATGTTTGTAAAGAATTAGGTCTATTATTTGAATATTACGCCACTTATAGACACAATGGAGTACAAACCAGAAGTCAAATTCAGGAACTGGTTTGGTGGTTATAAATTACTCTGGCTGAGACAATGGCAGGTGTTTGAGCGATATGGGGCGGTTATTAAGTTTAATGCTGTCAAGCGTTTTGTTTATGGGAACGGTTTTTTAAACGGTGAAAAGAGGTTCTCATTGACATTTATTATTTTGTCACCTATAAAAAAGGTTATGGTTATTAGATTACTTGACTATAAAACGAAATATGTGCGTGCGGCAGATACATTTATTTAGATGTTTAAAAGTAAAATATAAAATATTAGGTAGGTATTATTAATAGTTTTCAAAGACGCTTTTTATAATCGAAGGTTAATAAAAACAGGAATTAAAGTGACGTTTTTTTATATAAGTGTATCTGATTTTGGTACACACAGTTTTACTACATAATAATAACATGTTCATCTTTCCGCCTCTTATTATAAAAAGCAGATTAAAGTTAGTAATGGTTTAAAAACAAAAATTATGCTATAACTTTTATAAAAGTCAAAAATAAAAGTGACAGCCCTAACTAACTTTCGACTAGGTACATTTTGTAATAATAGGGTTGTATTTTTTTTAAAGAACCGGAGAGAGACTTTTTAGGATAGATTACTATAATTTATATGTACTTAAAAATACTGTACAATTTCTTCCTATTACATCTTACTTGTTTTTTATCACTGTCTTCCTATCTTTCAATCAAAGTGTCCTTACTATTTTTTAACCGACTTCCAAAAAAGGAGTGTTCTCAATTCGACCGTATATATTTTTTTCTCTTTAAATTAAACTAAAAATCCGAATACAAATATAACTCCATAATACCAAAGTCATCGCAGAGTGTAAAAGCAAAAGTCAAAAAGCGAACCATTAAAACCGAAGTATAACAGATCCTATCGCAAGTTACAAGTATAGCAAAATGCTCGTTACAGATAAATCGTCCACCCGTCATTTAGCCTCTAATAATTGCTAACTAGTAGGCATTAGCTATAATCCGATAACTGTTAGTTATTAGCCGATGTAGTGCTAAGGATGGGTAAGTATCGATTGAAAATATCGATACGTACATCAAATAAGATTTTATCAGACCAATCGATCTATTAACAACCCTAAATAATATAAAATTGTAACACCCTAAACTAACTAACTTATTATTGGTTAAAAAATTACAAGACTACACAATCTGACATGAAACGAACAGTACCTTTTTGCATGAACTTCACACAACATCTTATTTATTGACCTTACTCCGTTCTAAGTAGCAAAACCCTTGTATTACAGATAACAGAAGATTAACTTAATTACTTCGCTATCTAGACGCTGGACAATGAATGAATGTTTGAACTAGTTGGATTATACGGACACGAACGAAAAAGCAAAATGTTTTGCAAAGTGACAACTTTGCCATGTAGGTTACGTACTTATTAAACGACGAACGACAGAAAGTGGCTTTAATTATTATTTTTGATGTAGGTATTTTATCGATGTCTGTCCTATAAAATGACATCACTATAAAGACCACCGGTTTAAATTATCTAGCCAGCCCTACGCTGTAAAATAATATGTTTGCTAATATAACATGATAGTCACGTACTTTTACGTTAAGCGCCTTTTTAGTGAGTGAAAAAAATATATTTGTTTTTGTTTCATTGTATTAGTTTTTTATACAAGAGGCGGCAAACGAGCTAGCGACTCACCTACTGGTAAATAATCACCGCCCCCATGAACATCTGCGAGATCAGAGAAGTCGCTGATGCGATATATACTAAAACCTTTTTTTTTAAATATTTGTACTTGTCTGTTTAATTTTTGATCTACTTAACTTTTAATCTGTTTAAATAGTTATGTATGGATTTAGCCTAAAAAGGGACCTTTTTTAATTTAATCAAGTGATATGGAGCTATATAAAAGTGAGTAAATATGTTGTAAAGTTAATTCTTTAGATTCAATTAACATTCGTGAACTGTAATCTGGTTCTATTTATTTATTACATCAACAAAAATTAAAACCTTAGCTTCATTGACTGTTAAGTAATTAAAAGTCCCAATGTGACTTTAAGCACCGTTTCTTCCTGCTTCTAAGATTCCTATAAACGAGACTAATGTTTGATTTTTCTTAATTTTCCATGGTCATCCATGCGTAGGTTTTTACGACTGTCAATTGTAGTAACTATTTTCTTTTTTATTGCAGCCGTCAACATTCCCAATTTAATTATTTTGAAAGTCCAGATTCCGATACAGATAGGTGAATTTTAATGTATTTCCAATACATTTTATTGCTGCGACAATATGGTTTAAGGTCGGTGTCCGTTTAATATTTCAATTAAAATAAGCTTGGATCTCTTAATCTCCGCATCTTTATGAGTTTTCGTCAAATCAAAACTGGTCTAGTTTAATTTATAATATTATAGGTTTAAGCTTATTAATTTCCTAAAATCAGCTTTAATAAGACATTTAAGTTAAAGTGATGTTCCGATTTGTATGGAGGCTTGGCCGAATCCTTGTACAGCTGTCCAAAAAAGGGCCGTATAGCTACAAACCTTCGTTTTGTTATCGTCCAATTTTTTATGAAACATGATCGTAAAATACATTGTAGCAATACAGAGCAGCATATAAATAATCATAATGAGAATGACATTTTGTTGATGTCGTAAGTCAGATTTGATAAGACAAGACATAATTATTATTACTTTTAAAGTGACATTCTGAGAGCGGTTGTCATCTGCTATTTATGGTTATATCTTTTACCATACAAGTTAACTGGGATTAAAATTTAATTGGATTGAACATCGTTAATTATAATATTTAACTTTTGTTCTTTATACCTATTCACAAAACAGTAAAAATTTTTTTTAAAATTAAACATACTGGCCGGTTATGGGGCATCTCTTTTCTATCAGTTTTTTTACAAATATAGAAAAATGTAAACCAGTTGTTTTAGCACCACTTACAACATAGCACAAGAATGTGTGGACCTATTTGCATGGTCTTTGATCCAGTTTCCTCCGGTGTGATCTTGATACACTAACGTACCTGAAACAAACAAATAAAAGTAAATATCATGCCACATCACTTACATTGGTATAACAAGTTGGTTCATAACTCATATCATAGCATTTTCAAAATATAGAAGCAATCATTATCTATAGCAGCGTTTCCCAAAAGCCGGGTCGCGACCCAGTGCCGGGTCATCAAAATGAAATAACCGGGTCGCGACATTTTCGCCTTATTTTAAAAAATGAGTAATACTTGGATTCTTTAGTAAAAATAAGAAACAGCTGCTGTATACATCGCACTAACTAAATAGTGACTAAATGCCAAAATTTTATTTATATACCTAGTACTAATAAACATTTATACTATAATAAATGTGTATTGGAACCAGCTTGAGTTTGAAAGTTATAGGCATCGACGCATATCGAAATTTAAAATATCAAATCTGTAGCTATAGCAAATGACAGCTTGTTAAGATTACTTTTTCAAACGCTTTCAGTATGGAATTGTCTATCTAGAGATTTTATGACCGACGAATACTATTCAAACGTACAGCTTATAAAAAAAGTGAAACATCTTTAACTTCAACCGATTTAGAAATGATCAATTCACACATTCCTCAGTCTTTACATAATTTAGTACCGAAACTAGCTTAACACGCTCAGAAGACTACAACCCATGCCCCGTTAAATTTCATTATTATACAATAAGCGTATAATCGATATCAAAGTTCAGAATTAGGCCGAAACGGCCACTATTTTGTCCAAATCCGATTATGGCTTTCGAATACATAATTTGAATTTGAAATCAAATTTGAACAATGACTCATCGCTCGTTTTGGGATCGTTAGATACACTTTTGTAAATTCACTTCACAGGTCTAATCTTTTGATGAGTGAATAATAAGTACAGACGTCCACACGACTACAGTTGTACAATCTGTCAAATTTTCTCGAACGATATTGAACCAAACGTATTTGGACATTAAGATAAAAGTCAAATGAAAGAAACTGTGAGTGTCAAGTTTTTTTTTTATCGGCATATCTGAGATTAGGCATAATGCTTTAATCTTTATTATGTTAAGTTACATTAAGATCTGATTTATAACCTATTTATTATGATGTCAAATATGTAGGTATATTTCCACTTCTCATGTCAACTTTAAAGATTTATAATCTTATATCTATTCTACATTAAGGAGCTCGTTCACCACCTACGAGTAATGTGTCAACTAATTTACTAGTCAATTAAAGTGGGTTCGGAGAAAATTGGCCCCTGGTATTGAAAAAAATATTTAAATTAAACTAGGCCGCGGACCAGGGGCCAAATTTCTCCAAACCCACTTTAATTGACAAGTAAATTAGTTGATACTTTACTCGGAGGTGGTGAACCAGGCCCTTAAAGTTACACCGCAAAAGTGAAACACTTGCGCGATATAATATGACGCTCAACGCCAAGTTATATTAGGCGATAGGATTGTGAAACGGTACCTAAGTATAGCCATGAGATAGCGCTGGGTGTCGATTACATATTTTTTTAATGTGATAGGTGGCAGGCGAGGAGACGGATCACTTTATGGTAAGTGATTGCCGCCGCCCCGCCAATAGACACTTGTAGCAACCCTCTTTCCCACAATGGGGGCTACCGCGAGTGAAAATCCGTTAGATGGCGTACGTGTAGACTAAGGTCCAAGGTTAAACCACTAGACCAACGGGGCGCTACGTTGAGATGATGAAATCATCAAATTACCTCAACATTTTTGGGTTAGCACTCCATCCCATCAGCCCAGCCCAAAACAGGTCAAAGTTGACTGACCTAAGACCTAAGCTCAATTCAGAGTCGACCCATCCGTGTTCCATAGACGCACCTTATAAAAAGTCGAGCTGTAAATCGCCATAAAATTAACATGGAATTACAATTTACATGTGGACGGACGACTGTTAACGAATGCTTGTCGAAAGTGTGCGCGACAGACAGTCGGACATTTGGAAGCAGTTATTGAAATGTTATTGTCAGTTTTTTTTTTACAGCGGAGAAACGTGCAGTCAGAGTCAATACGTCTTACTTACTACGCTGGCTCAGCGATCCAAGTTGAGTCTTGGTCTACGACGTAAAAGTTCGCCATTCCGTTCGGTTCTGTGCCAATTCTGTGACTGTGGGAGAGCCACGCTTCGGCATGAATGGGCCAGCTCGACCGGAGTGATACCACTGCCTCACAGAAAACCGGCGTGAAGCAGCCCCTGTGCTGTGTTTCGCCGAGTGAGTGAGGGTACCGGAGGCCCACTTGGGGGGGAAGGGGATAAAAGGTTGGCAGCGCACTTGTAACTCCACTGGTGTTACAAGTGTCCATGGGCGGCGGCAATTGCTTACCATCAGGTGATCCGCCTGCTCGCCTGCTACCTATCACATAAAAAAAAAACAAAAAAAAAATCGACCAATCATGCACGTCTAGTGCTTTCTTGGCTTGAGTCGGCAAACCTGATGATAAGTATTCACCGCTGCTTAAGGACAAGGAGCAAACTTTTGTCTTAAAGGTTACCAGGTCATACCAATTCTGCCGCCTATTGCAGACGAGCAAGCGGATCACCAGATGGTTAGCAATTGCCACCGCCCATAGACACCTGCAACACCAGTAGAGTCACATTGCTCTGCCAACTTTTAACGCCCTTTCCCCCTTTGAAGGTTAGCAGCGCACTTGTGTAGCAGGTATCCATGGGCAGCGGCAATCGCTTGTCATCAGGTGATCCGTCTAGTCATCTGCCACCTATCACGTAAATCTACTTAACTAATTGCTACTTCATAAAAAGTTTATGATCATCACTTTAACTACACCACCAATTATGACTACCTTAAAATAAGCTCCCGTTTTTGATATCATCTCTAAATACGGTGAACTTTATGGGAAATATAGAATAAACTGGTCTGGATCATAGTATCAACTTAGTCAGTGATACAACAGTATGTTCCTTCATAAGTCAAGGCTGGTTATTTTTCGTTTCTGGATCTATACTCGTATTTGTTCAGCCTACTAGTGCAGTGACCAGAAATAGTTCTTGTGAGGAATCTTACCTGATCATGAGATAGAGCGGGCTTCTTGCATTTTTTTAATTTAACACAGGGTTACTCTATGATTGAATTCTAGACGTTTGGCATCAAGGCTTTGCAGTTAATATCAGCAGATTAAAGTGCTTTATAAGGGCTAGTATTTAACTATTACCAAATTAACCTTAACTGAACCACCAAAATTACTATCATTAATACTACGCTACTTTTTGCTATGTCTATACTATAAAGACATAGCGAAAAGTAGCGTAGCGCACTAATATTTGCTAGGTTTACAAAGTGCATTTTTGGACTGTCCAAATATTTTATAACCTCTTTATCAGCCGCTCAATTTTAGTTAATGGCACTCCTGCGCCTTAGTTACATTTTTACCAAAGAAGCACTGACAAGGGTCTGAACTGTGGTCACCAAACAGTGGAATGAAGGTAAAGACGGTTCGATGGGCAAATTTATAGCGTGATAGTGTATCGGGTTCAAATTTAGACTCGACGAAGGCATTTTATGGATAGGAATTATTGGATAAACGTGAGTTGAAACTGTGACAAGAGCATTCCGTGAGGTAAGGAGCGTTCTCAATTTTATTTATGAAATATTCTTTATTAAATTTAAGTCCTTATAGAACATTTATATGATATTTTAAGGCAAACAAGCAAGCGGTAAATGATCATCTGGTGGTAGCTAATCACCGCCCGCTTAAAGACATCAGCTACACCAGAATGAATAAAAAAAGTGTAATAATTATATTCTTAACTTTATGTTAGTACCTAACGGAAGCGTTTTGAGAAATGATTTGGTTCTTCTAGCTGTTCAAGCAATATAATTTGAAGATCTTAAACAACAGAATTACCCGCTCACCAAGAATAAAATATTATACTAAGTAACTAGATTCATAATTCGGACACTTACCTACTACAAAATGTATAAAAAATAGAAATGCCGACGAATAGTACATTCGTAATTATAGCTTACCTCAGATATCTTTTAGAACTTTTACTACAGAAAATATCTATATTTTCTTTTATCAACCTTACCTACTTCCAAGTGGTACCCTAAAAGACTTGAAATTCCTTCACAGCGCCAGTTATCTGAGAATCTTTACAACTCCGCCTCAATTTAATTAAATAGAGCAAGGTTCTTAACTTGGCTTCGTTAACAATAATCACTTCATTGGTAATATCATGGATTCTCCAGATGCACAGAAGAGATAAAGCCAAGATTCTTCCAAGATTGAACCGGGCAAAATAGTAAAAAAGTTATAAAACTACAAGTTTGAAACTAGTCCAAAGATAGAGTTGCCAGAAAAGTTATAAAATTTGTAAAAAAATGTTATCAGGTTTGTAAAAACCAAAGAATGTGAAATGCACAAATTTTATGACACTGGTATGTTGCATGTTAACCTAATGACTTCTTGTTTACTTTTTACCATATCAGTAGAAATCTTTAAGAGCGGTGTTAGCTCAGTGAATAATTAAAAGTGCAAGTTATCATCATCACATAATCAGCCGAGAGAATTTTACTTCAATCATGCTTTATGAGATGCGAAAATCCCCGATTATTATCTGTAGTTTGCTAAAATGATTAATAATGAAATTTATACTTCCGACATAGGTACATTATAAGAGTGTGGTTATTGTAGTTTAAAATATTGCTTAATATGTGCTGCCTTCAGATCGGCTTCACACTTGCGATTTCTCTGGAGTTGCGGGTATCTATGGGCCTATATAAAAAAAATGCACTTTCATAATATTCATGTGCGTATTTTTATTGCAAATTATTACACGTGGTTACAGATTAGTTTATATATAGGTACATATTTAGGGTGTAACAGAAACCTAAGTCACTATTAAGTATAATAAAAAAATACAATTCACAATACTATATTTAAAAGCGGTAATGTTAGATTTCTCACCTCAAACATCGATCACCCAAAAAACCGTGTCGAAAACTTAAGTAGAAAAAGTCAAACCACGTTTGCACAATAAAAATGATCATGATTCGTTCCCGTCACAACGCCTCGGCCAGTCTAGTTCCAATGCAGCGTGTCAAATTTGACGTGACCTACGCTCGGCATCTCGCTGCCCAATTAAAACGACGCGGAGTTTCGAAGAGCAAAAACTCGAGAAGTGCAAGCAACCAGTCGTGTTTCTATCACGTATAGTTATATTTTTTTTTAGTTTTATTTGAGTGATGTTTAGAAAACAAAATAAACAATACGGAAATAAGACTGGAAAGTGGCGGATATTGGGAAACGCGTCATGTCGCTTGGGTCGTTGTGGTGATGGCAGATGGAGCCAATCTGAAACACACTGGCTACGTCAAGGTAAAAGAAGCAGATGATGAAAAAAAACTACTTCACAACATCAGAAAGGTCGCCAATGCGTTGCCGGCCTTTTTACCCTATTTATTCCCCTAGGTTTTCATTATTTTTTTATGTGTTGGTGCTTAATGTAAAGGTATCTGATCTTTGAATTGCTTCTAATCTAGTATCGTAAACAGAAATACGTTGCTATGGAAACGTCATCATCAATTAGATATTTCTCCTTTCACGTGGAAACGCCGAAATACGATCATATACGCACGTCTGATTTTTTGAAGCGCGATTTTAACGCGCGTGGTCGTATGCTGAAATGACCGTATACGCGCGGAAAAATATCCCTAATATGAAAGCACTCTTAATATAAATGCGTCACCTGTCTAGACAGATTAACTAGAATACTAACAGTTTCTGTTATTAAAACTATGTACGTTATAAAAAAATCCAACTAAGACAGTTTTAATTCGTCATAAAATGCTAATTTTGTGTAAAATTTATACCTCTTTTTATAACAATCTTACTCCAAATTAGTCTAATTTTGAACAAATCGTAAACTTTTACATGTCCATCGTAAACTTTGAACATAAAGCAAATACTTGCTCGTCCTGATCACTTTTACTTTCGCGGTTACGCCTTAATAGAAAGTTTGAGGTCGCGGGATCTTCGTAAGGGCTCGTCTACACTGCAGCTTTAATTGGGGCTGGTTCCTTCTAATGTTATTCGTCAGAGAACACGTTGCCTTTGCATATTGTATAAAGTAGAAATGACACAGAAGAGATCGGTTGTTCAAAACCTTGAATCTAAAGATTTCTCTAAAATGGCTGTTTTAAGGAACCCAGCCTTTGTGTCTATAGCTTTGCATGTGAAAAACCTAAAAATATATTTATTAGAAAAAAACAAATGACTAAGTTTTGATTTAGAACAGCTGAGGTTAGGGCTTTAACAAAAATAAAAAGTTTTTTTTACCTAGGTAACATAAGGTTTTTTTATCTGCTAGGGCTGACTATTATCATGCTAATCTTACCTCAACCTGTACATCGTACATACTAGCGATTGAAAATAATAACGATATCTTTAATGATTGGGATTAAAGATATCGTTATTATTTTCAAGTATGAAGGTAACAAAACCAGAGTCACCGACATAGCCCACCGAATTAGCAAACTGAAGTGGCAGTGGGCTGGTCACATTAGCCGCAGAACTGACAACCGTTGGAGCCATAAAGTCCTCGATTGGAGACCGTGACTCGGCAAACGTAGTGTTGGACGCCCTACTACAAGATGGGATGACGACATTCGAAGGCTGGCTGGAGTGAGCTGGATGAGAGTGGCCGAAAATCGGGAGCGGTGGCGTGAGTTGAGGGAGACCTATGTCCAGCAGTGGACGAGCGTGGGTTGCTGATGATGATGAACAAAATCAAATACCTACACTGTGAGGTTTGCCCTTTCAAAATACAGTAATGTCTAATTAAATGGCTAATTAGGCCTACAACAACAGGTACAATGAGCTGACGTTAACGACCAAACGGACTGTTTAATGGTGACTTAATCCGATGCTTCCCGTAAATAACACTGAAGGGTACATTCAGATGAGAGAAGCAGAGTCAAGACCAGTCTTGTTAATCGTATTGTTCGGTTGTCGTCATTTTATTACCGAGCATTTATTTGCAAATTAAGAGTATGTAGGATCTAAAGTACGTTTCCGATCTCGATTTGCAATTCAAGGCAAAACTGAGTTTCCTAGCTCCAAAAGTTGCAAAATTATAAAAATTTTTTACTGGACCAATAGATGGCGCTGGCGGTCGATTTCATCGCGCAAGTGTTACTTGCACACGCTTCTATTTTATTCTAAGTGATGTTCTGAGTGCTCTATTCTAAGTGATGGCTGCGGACGGGGTCCTAAGTTCGATCCCCGGGTCGTGCCAACATTTGTAACTGAGTTTTCTGTTATGATATTCTCAGTGTCAGCTAAAAATCTGCAAGATATCGGTTTTGTACCCCCAAGCTTTAGAAAGCACGGTAAACATATCAATATTGCCTGATCTTTCTTCGGTCGTGTTACAATGGTGCCCCAGCCCCATAAAAATATG
Organism: Cnaphalocrocis medinalis; assembly: GCA_014851415.1. Taxonomy (NCBI): domain Eukaryota; kingdom Metazoa; phylum Arthropoda; class Insecta; order Lepidoptera; family Crambidae; genus Cnaphalocrocis; species Cnaphalocrocis medinalis. The sequence continues at coordinate 2,221,753 of CM026287.1, read as the reverse complement.
AGGGTTAGAAAATAGAAAGTGCACATGTGTCTGCACACACACTTGTGCTCTACAAATGGCTGATTGTTGTGATTGGCCGTCATTTCCAAAATATCGGTTAAGAGGACATTGCTATCCTTCTTAAGCCTTAGGAGTCCAAACAACTTAATAGTGATTTCATTAAACTCGTACTATACAAAGTAAAGTTGACCAAAGTACTAGAACCTATATTTTTATGATCGCAACCTTAAACCCAGAATCACATTAATTTAATTATTTACGTACTTGACGGTTAAGCCCTGAGTCCAAACAGCTGTAAATTATTGTACTTACATAAAATTATGATTTTATTCGCGTAAGATTTTTAATCTTTTACTGGAGAATAACGTAGTAATGTTAATTAAAGCTAAGTAGGCTTATGAAGCTAATCAAATTGTTTAATAGTACTTAGAAGTAAATGGCCTAGGAAAGACATAAAACTGAACGTAAATATCAAACAGCAGTAATAGTTTGAATCGTAACTTGGTGAAAAGCGACGCAGAAATCAAAGCGACTAATAAAATCATTGCTATTTTAACAACAAATTGGAACTATAAATTAACGTTTACCATGGGAAAGCCAAGCTTCGGCATGAATGGGCCGGCTCGACCGGAGTGATACCACGGCCTCACAGAAGACCGGCGTTTGGGCGACCCATTTAGGCGGAAAGAGGGGCGGGGGTTAAAGGTTGGTAGCGCACTTGTGACTCTACTAGTGATGCAGGTGTCTATGGGCGGCGGTAACCGCTTACCATTGATGAAGGTGAACCGTCTACTGGTCTGCCACCTATCATATAACAATCAGCTAACTTTTATAACTATAAATGGTCCTACCCCGTTGGTCTAGTGATTTAAGTACCGGGTTCAAATCCCGGGTCGAGGCAAAAATATGTCGAATATTTTCAAACATACTTTTTCATGATATTTTTTTAACGTGATAACAAAATTACAATTAATAAGAAATCATTAGCATCACTACTGGACCGACCAAGCCCTCTTAACACGAACATTATATTTCAAGATGCTCTCAACCTGTTTTGATATTTACCGTAATGCCACCTTTTCAAAGCTCACTTCCTGACTCGAGCTTAATCTATTGACTTGAACTTAAAGCCGTTTTTATGTAACTTGGCCTAGAGGTCAGACGAGGATGCGTGTGCGATGTCACTGCAATGTATCGACTTGGTTATAAGTTAAGGCTAAAGGTCGTAGCGATGTGACAAGAATCAATATGTTTAATTGATTTGTTTGAGGTTAAGTTGGTAGTTTTACTTTTAAACAAGCTAGGAAGTCATCAGAAAGTATTTATTTGTTTAATTTGATTGTACAGGCCTCTAAACCTAATAAAGTAAACGTAAAACAAAAATGTAAGAATAAAAATATTACAATTAACAAAAACTAACTTAAATTATGACTGAACAACTACCTTAAGCAATAATTTAGAAATGATATAGATTTTCATTCAGAAAATGTAAATAAAATGCAGAAGGTTGCCAAGTGACAACTTAGATGTTGTCAAGTTGTCAGGTTCTCTTAACGTATCTACTTCGTTCATATCAGAAACATGGCTTGTTATTAATTAATGAAAGATATTTTAATGTCATATTTCTCATTTTAAAAGTACTACTAGTATTCGTACTTTTACAGTGACCTAAAGGATCATTTATAGTTTCAAGGTGTCTGCGCTACATAACTAACAAAGGAATGAATAAATTGATTTATATCGGTTGCCTGGTGAAAAATGATACCTACATTTGCCTGGATTTTAAGCATTTTTTTAAACATGAACAATAGTAGGACCAGTACCACAACCAGTACAGTGTAATAAACTAAACGCCTGTCAATCTGACAACGCCCAAGTTGCCCCAACGCAACCTTACGTTCAACCCTCCAAACATCCCAGTCATGCTACTGAACCTTCGCCTATAAATTCACTTAGGGCCGATTTAGACGCGCGCCTTTCACGCACAAAGATGGGCACTGGTTGAGATTAAAGTTTAATCGATGCCCGCAAACGCGAACATGGGGAAACGCGCGCATCTGACCGGAGGGTCAGCCGACGCCGGTTTGCTGGGTGGTTTAAGGGACAAGATGAAGGTGGGAAGTGCGTCTGCGCATTCTAAGCGGTAGATAGATAAAACGTTTCTTGATTGCAAAAACATACACATAATTATAAAATAAAAATCTATACTAATTATGAAGAGGTAAATTCTACACATAGCGTATTGAATCAACATACTGAAGTGCAACGGGCCATATCTGTTGATGAACTGACAACCGTTGGGGTAGAAAATTTCTGGAGTGAAGACCGCGACTCGAAAAGCGTACCTCCAGCTAGATGGAGTGACGATCTGCAAAAAGCCTTTGGTATAGACTGGATACGTCAAACCGAAAACTGGAAGGCCTATAGGCTGTGGACTGAAATACTTTTAATGTAAATGACATTTAAAAGAACTATTATTAAGAACAAGTGTTACACTTAATAATGCTTGTCCTAATAACTAGTCCTTCAGATTGGCGTAATTTTGAAACTGAGTCTAATTTAAATAATTTGAGAACTTGGCCCACACTCAACCGGACAACCGTTTGAGCGCACTTTTGTTTAGCAAATTAACTGAGCAATGTTGAAAACAATTAGTGGACTTCTAATTAGATGCTACTGCACGAAAGAGCGGCTGATTCAGGAGATCTAGAATGTGGCCATGGGAAAACAGTGGCCCGGCCATATTTCTCTACCTTAACGAAGGCAGAAAGTATTGTGGTGGAAAAGTCGTGGACAATCGATCGTGGGGTAAGACAATTAGGTAAGTAACCATGGGATCGGACTTATTTGCTATGACGGAATGTTCTTAATGGGATAGAAACTTGGCCCCCTTGTTACAAAAGGGAGACTTAAGCTTTTTTGTTTTTGCCGTGTCTTGTGACACTTTTAATTCTGCCAATGACGAGTGAATAAGGATACATTTTGTATTTTGAAATAAAGTACGTAGCAGACAAGCAGACGGATCATCTGATGGCAAAGGATTGCCACCGCCCGTAAACACCGGCAACACCAGTAGAGTCTCAGTCAAAATTGCGCTTCCAAACTTTAACTCCCTTTCTTACCTAGAGGCCCCACTCAGGGTCAAAGTCATAGTACTGACTTATTGGGATATAGATGTAAAAGTCGATTCTTTCCATTAAGGGGCTATATCGACGAAACTAGCGCCGCCAACCTATTTACATAGACTGTGGCGACAATATGATATTTTTGTTGAAAGTAAAACAAAACAGACTTAGACAAAAGTAGATTGGATTTTTCAAGATGTATTTTTTAATTATTAGATTTGTTTGAACATTGTGTTATTTCTTATTAGTACCACTACTACTTACTACTTACTTAGTACTTTCCATCAGGTGCGATTGTGGTCAAGCGTTGGCCTATAGTCAAACAAAAAAAAACCAATCTGCTAAATTCTATATAATTATCATGTTTGAACTTTTTCTTTTATAGGATTGAGACAAAGACATCACCTATTTCTCTCTTACTTTTAGTAACCTACATTGCATTCTTGTTTCTACACATATAATGTTGCACAATACATATGTCAGGAGTTTTCTCGGTTGTCAGGGAAACCCAACAAGTCTGCAAGTCATAAAATTATTTCTATGCCTATTCAAAACCGCAATGTTACTTTCTTACAAGTCGTAAAGTGTTGGGAAAACAACCATTTTCTTTGGGAAGTAACTCATGCAAGTTGGAGCTATAATTTTCTAGTTAACTTAGGGGTTAGGTTTTTGAATTAGTTAGCTTCTTTGTAACTGTTATTTTTTAGAATTTTGAATTATCATTTTAGGTTAACTTTCGATCTCAAATTATAATGATCATTTAAATAACTTTTTTGAAATTTATCAAAGATATGGTTTGCTTTGATACCAATTTGGCTGGGTGTGAGTATTAAAAAATAATTTTAAGTCAAATTTTAGTTTTAATTTATTTATATTGTCCTGATACTGGGCAGAAGTACCCTCGTGCCTTGGTGTCTATCTGTGACCAACTTTCTCCACGTTTATCGCAATTTTCCGAGAAACGATCAAAACAAAAGTTACAAGTTAATTCTGATACAATTTAGCAAAAGAAATACTACGCGTATTTACTACGTTTTTTTTGTAATTTACAACCCCCTCATTCCTTTTGAATCGCATCTACGAAAAAGTAGCGGATAAGCTCGTTCCAGCTCCTTTTTATATTGCTAGTTGAAACGGGACGGACGTGTGTTATAATACAGTAATTACTAAAAGGTAATAGCCAATGATGCATCTTAGGTTATTTCGTTGGTATTTAAAGTCAAAAACAGCCAATCGTTCAAAATATAACCGTAACGCCATAAATTTAGACGTCTTAACATTAACACTTTACTCATACCTAGATAGCTACAAGGTGTGGCCTATTGTAGTTCAATTTAACCACATTCTTAATACTAAAAACGGTTATTTTACAATCGTATTGTCTTATAACAATAACATAAAATGATAGCCAATTTATATCCAGCTGCTGAGCAACGGCTAATATCATTGAAATTAAACCATTACTATCAAAGGATTACAATTCAAAATCACTCAAGAAGATTACAATAAAATTTGCCGCGTAAACTAGTATCGTGACTATTTAAACGCTAAATTTAAATTTTCCGTAGAGATTCAAAGTTCGAAAGTAAAAAATGTTTGTAGTAAGACTCATAAAGAACAGGTTTACGACCTCTGACCGAAGTGACATCACCCAATCTAGAATTCAAATTATTTTTTCCTCAAATATGCGGTCTAACGATCTACATTACGTAGTCCAACAAAATGTTTGATACTAGATTTTTATTTCCTTCTGCTTGCTTCGGTGGAGCAGTGTTTAGTGGGTCATACTTTAAAGCAACGGCTGTGTTAGAGTCCCGCTTTTGATCCCCAGATCAGGTCCAAATGTGTCATCATCATCATCATCATTTCAGCCAATAGACGTCCACTCCTGGACATAGGCCTCCCCCAAAGTTCTCCACACAGATCGGTCCTGTGCCACCCGCATCTAATGGACTCCCGCGACCTTAACCAGATCGTCGGTCCACCTGGTGGGAGGCCTGCCACGGCTGCGGCCTCCTGCGCGTGGCCTCGACTCAAGGACCTTTCCACCCCAACGGCCAATGTGTACCTGAGAGAAATTCTCAATGCCAGTCCTAAGTCTGGAAAGCTGGAAGTAAGCTGGAGGCTCGTGGCACAGAAAGCACGTTAAGGGGCTATACGAATGAAACTAGCGCCGCCAACCTATTTACACTGATTGTGGCGACAATATAATATTTTTGTTGAAAGTAAAACAAAACAGACAAAAGTAGATTGGATTTTCAAGATGTAATTTTTTAATTATTAGATTTGTTTGAACATTGTGTTATTTCTTATTAGTACCACTACTACTTACTTAGTACTTTCCATCAGGTGCGATTGTGGTCAAGCGTTGGCCTATAGTCAAACAAAAAAAAACCAATCTGCTAAATTCTATGTATCATGTTTGAACTTTTTCTTTTATAGGATTGAGACAAAGACATCAACTATTTCTCTCTTACTTTTAGTAACCTACATTGCATTCTTGTTTCTACACATATAATGTTGCACAATACATATGTCAGGAGTTTTCTCGGTTGTCAGGGAAACCCAACAAGTCTGCAAGTCATAAAATTATTTCTATGCCATTCAAAACCGCAATGTTACTTTCTTACAAGTCGTAAAGTGTTGGAAAACAACCATTTTCTTTGGAAGTAACTCATGCAAGTTGGAGCTATAATTTTCTAGTTAACTTGGGGTTAGGTTTTGAATTAGTTAGCTTCTTTGTAACTGTTATTTTTTAGAATTTTGAATTATGATTTTTAGGTTAACTTTTCGATCTCAAATTATAATGATCATTTAAATAACTTTTTTTGAAATTTTATCAAAGATATGGTTTGCTTTGATACAAATTGGCTGGGTTTGAGTATTAAAAAATAATTTTAAGTCAAAATTTATTTTTAATTCATTAATATTGTCCTGGTACTGGACAGAAGTACCCTCGATGCCTTGGTCTATCTGTGACCAACTTTCTCCACTGTTTATCGCAATTTTTTCCGAGAAAGAATCAAAACCAAATTTACAGTAATTCTGATACAATTTAGCAAAGAAATACTACGCGTATTTACTACGTTTTTTTTTAATTTACACCTCCCTCATTCCTTTTGAATCGCATTCTACGAAAAGTAACGGATAAGCTCGTTCCAGCTCTTTTTTATATTGCTAGTTGGAACGGGACGACGTGTGTTATAATACAGTAATTACTAAAAGAAGGTAATAGCTGATGGCCGGAACTAGGTTATTTGTTAGTATTTTATGTCAAAAACAACCAATTCGTTCAAAATAATAACCGTAACACCATAAATTTAGACGTCTTACATTAACACTTTACTCATACCTATATAGCTACAAGGTGTGGCCTATTGTAGTTTCAATTTAACCACATTCCTAATACTAAAACGGTTATTTTACAATCGTATTGTCTTTATCAATAAAATAAAATGATAGTCAATTTATATCCAGCTGCTGAGCAACGGCTAATATCATTGAAATTAAACCATTACTATCAAAGGATTACAATTCAAAATCACTCAAGAATTTACCGCGTAAACTAGTATCGTGACGTTTTAAACGCTAAATTTAAATTTTCCGTAGAGATTCAAAGTTCGAAAGTAAAAAATGTTTGTAGTAAAACTCGTAAAGAACAGGTTTACGACCTCTGACCGGAGTGACATCACCCAATCTAGAATTCAAATTATTTTTTCCTCAAATATGCGGTCTAACGATCTACATTACGTAGTCCAACAAAATGTTTGAGACTAGATTTTTATTTCCTTCTGCTTGCTTCGGTGGAGCAGTGTTTAGTGGGTCATACTTAAAAGCAACGGCTGTGTTAGAGTCCAGATCAGATCAGATCCCCAGATCAGGTCCAAATGTGTCATCATCATCATCATCATTACAGCCAATAGACGTCCAGTACTGGACATAGGCCTCCCCCCAAAGTTCTCCACACAGATCGGTCCTGTGGCCACCGCACTATAGACTCCCGCGACCCTTAACCAGATCGTCGGTCCACCTGGTGGTGAGGCCTGCCAATGGCGTGCGGCCTCCTGCGCGTGGCCTCCACTCAAGGACCTTTCCACCCCAACGGCCAATGTGTACCTGAGAGAAATTCTCAATGCCAGTCCTAAGTCTGGAAAGGTGGAAGTAAGCTGGAAGCTCGTGGCACGGATAGCACGTTAAGCTGTTAGTCCTGCGCCTGATCCATCTTGTGTCGTGTCTCACTGGTATCACATCGAAATATGAGGGCAAGGGTATAGAGCGTGGACTTGTGTCTTCGCACACACTTGCGCACTAAACAATTTATATATTTTTAGATTGCCAGTCGAAATGGCAGGAAAGCGGACATTATATTCATTTTGGCCCTGATTTTAAACGAATTAAATTGTTTAGAGCTTCATTCACTGACTGCCTGATGGCATTTTTGATTGTTACCTTGCTTAAGATCTAAGGGTCGTGGATTCAATCCATATTCTGTAAAACGTTTGGAGATTTTTAATGTCGGCCAGTTATAATTTATTGGGGTTTGCAAATTCCTAGAGAAAAATATCACACCATAAGTGGGCTTCTAAGCTTACCCCTCAATTGCGTCACCTATCAAATTCCTCTCATCGACATTTCCCTGGCACAGCCCTATCGAAATCAGGACGTGAAATGTATAGTCCAAGAACAGGGTTAAATAATTTGACGTCCAAGAAAAAATGTCAAAAGAGATTTATTGGTAAGCAATTTCCCTGCGCACGCGCCGCGGGTGGTCCGGAGAAGAAATTACTATGACCCACATGGCTTTATGAAGTTCGAGGTGACGTGTGAAGTTCCTGTATGAATTGGACTAGTTTATTTAACCAGAATGTGTGGTAAAGATGCCTTTATATTGTTGTTGTCGGTTTTATGTCTCTCTCTTCTCTTAGCGTGTTTTTTTTATGTGATAGGTAGCAGTCGAGCAGGCGGATCACCTGATGGTAAGCAATTGCCGCCGCCCATGGACACTTGCAACACCAGTGGAGTTACAAGTGCGCTGCCAGCCTTTTATCCCCTTCCCCCCAGGATGGGCTTCCGGTACCCTCACTCACTCGACGAAACACAGCACAGGGGCTGCTTCAGGCGGGTTTTCTGTGAGGCAGTGGTATCACTCCGGTCGAGCCAGCCCATTCATGCCGAAGCGTGGCTCTTCACGATTAAAGCTGTGTGTCTAAAGCTGTTACTTCGGAACCCGGGTATTTATTTTTTAAAGGTAAAGGCATTTTCTATCAATCAACCTTTGGGTCAACCAGAAAAAAACAAAGATGCGGCGAAAGGATAGGTGACTCAAGTTGTTATTGCAATCCACAGATTACGCTTAGATAATTATTATTAGTACCTACGCTTTTAAAAAAAGATTCAATATTTGGGGAGTCTCAGTTTAAATTAGCTAATTATACTCTGATTCATAATCATGTAAAGTAAACTGACAGATGAAAATGACAAGTTTCTATGCATTTTGACATTTTGCATGTGTCAAATTGAGTGATAATGTATGGGGATGACACATTGACATCTGTCAGTTTACTTTACATGATAATGAATCAGAGTTTAGATGCTTATATCAAAATTTAAAATCATGTTTCATCACATCCATTACAAACCATTTTTAGGTTCTTAAATAATATAAAACCCTAATTATTAATTTTATCATTAGGTAAATTACAAAATCCCTTTTCCATCTATTTCTCAAGATGTTCCGTAACACCGTAAAATTCGTTCATTAGACGGCAATTCTAAGTCCAGTGGCCGATATTAAAATATTTTTACGGTTCCGAAGTATTATAAAAACATCGTAAAGTTTGAATAAACGAATAGAATAAAACCGAAACAACAATTTGTAACAACCTTCGTCTCCGTCATACTGTGATGAAATGTTAATTTGTTTAATTTGATTCCTCGGGACTGTGGCAAGTGTGATCTTTAAAGATTGCAATAAATAACTTTTTGTTTATAGTGGCTGAGTATATGTACCAACCTAGGCATCGCCGACAATGAACAGGCTAATGAGTTGCAAGAAGTAGTGCAAGACCGGCCTAAGCGGCATTCTCTTGTTTCGGGGGACAAGACTCGTGTCGGGTCGCTGAGCCAGTGAAGTAAGTAAGTAAGTATATTGCTACGCCTTAAACTGATGGTAAGCAAAAGCAGAGCCGATTATATTCGTGTGATGAAAACTTGTGTTTATTCAGTGTCTAGGATATATAAGTATTTAAGTATTATATTTGAGTTTTGTGATCTACTATTGTCTGATATCTATAACACTAGTGATTTAGCTTCTTAGCATGTCAGATCAATGTATGAGAGTTTTTAAATTCAGTTGTGTGATTTTTTTATTTGATTAGTCATTCCTACGAGAAACCAATGTAACTGAGTAATCTTTAGATTATTTTAGCCAATCACTTTTCATTATATTACTTTTTATATAAAACGTGATCAATATTCATAGCTTTACTAAAGTTTAAGTCACAAACATAGTGAAATTCAAATATCTGTACGTGAAAACATCTAAGATATTTTTTAAAATAAATATCAGCGATCTTATACTCAAAGCTATTCTCCAATGATTAAACAAAATAAAACAATACGCCTACTGAACCCCAAAACCGCGCTAAAGTGTTCAAAGCGTTCATATTAACTCGTCTGTCACTACGATGTCGGGAATTTTGACATGTCACGTCAACGTGCGCACGCGCCCGTCAAACTGACAGCTCGAGCGGGCACCTTGTTGTGGTCGAAACGTTTAAATACGCGTTGGGTATATTGTAATTGGATCAGTAATAAGATTAAGGGTGCTTATGTGGTTTACTAGCACCGTCATTTATTATTTATTGTGATGACGTCTTATTTTTTGTTATTGTTTGTTCTTTCGCAATTTATTCTTAAAGCATATAAATGCTGAAGATTATATAGATAACACACTAGAAGAAATCATCGAATGGTGCAGATAAGACTCGAAACTTGATTTATTTGCCATATTCTTGGTGCAGATTTGAACCCACACACTCATGTATAGAAGGCACTTCCTTATTCACTAAGCGTCCTTATTTTAACCGTGGGATAGCCACGTTTTGGCATGAGTGGGCCCCGGATTAACCGGAGTGGTACCACAGCCTCACAGAGAATCGGCGTGAAGTGCTGCGCTGTGTTTTGTCGAATGAATGAGGGTACTGGAGACCCAATAGGGGGTAAACTGAGTTAAAGGTTGGCAGCGAACTAGTGACTCTACTGGTGTTGCAGGTATTTATAGGCGGCGGCAATAACCACTATAACATGGATATCTTTAAGGCAAGAGTGAACAGGCATCTTCTAGGCAAACGCGGGTCATCCTAGACCTCATCGTCACTTTCCATCAGGTGCGATTGTGGTCAAGCGTTGGCCTATAGTCTAATAAAAAAAAATCGTTTAACTTCAGGATTACCTGATGGTGACCTATCACATAAAGATAATATAATATTTTTTGTATCACATTTGACTTCGTATAAAACGATTGACGCACTATTAAAGAATTCATCGCCTTAAACCTTAAAATACTTCTATCATCAAATTGATTTCACCAAATCCATTAGACAAATTTTCCAATAACACGTCGCCAATCCATGACTAAGTAAAATCATCATGACTCACAAGTTTCATCATCACTGTCATTTATTCTGGTCGACATTTTCCTCGATCATTTTAATTAGTTGCCAGGTAAAAAACGAGAGCGTTCTTTAGGTCATGATCCGGGTCACGTTACGTCACGGTTTGACGGGTGTGTGAACATTATCGGGGCGTAAACACTTTTTTTTGTTAAATGGTAACAAAAAGTCTTTTAATATTTTGGCGCGAGGTTTACACTTTTCTTAATGTATAGAGCCTGTCCAGATGACGCGTTTATTTCGCGCGCTTTACACGCTGGTTGTTGTTCATTACTCTTTAATAGGAACCTCTGTGAATAGACACAGAGCGCATACAGCAATGAACTTCAAGTCACGGGTAAAATGTGCGAATTAAACAAGCCATCTGGACAAGCTCTTATTGCCAAAGTCAAACGTACATACCGAAACCTGTCAAATTGTCCAAACTGATATTCAACCTAATGTGTTTGACAATAAATTGAGATTTGAAGGAATTTGACAGTTTTATATACTTTTTGTTGTTTTTAACCGTGGGAGAACTACGATACAGCATAAATGGAACGATCCGCTTGCATGAAGGAAATTAAGTTGTAGACAAGAAAAGTTGCCTTTGTTAACTTTTTTTTTCTGGTCTGGTTTGATATAAAATACCGTTGACTATGATTTTTTATGTGATAGGTAGTAAACGAGGGGACGGATCACCTGATGGTATGCGATTATCGCCGTAGATACCTGTAACACCAGTAGAGTCAAAAGTGTGCTGCCAACCTTGAACTCCTTTTCCCGCAATTTGCCCTCCGGTACCCTCACTCCCTCAACGACACACAGCACAGTGATGTCGTGGTATCATTCCGGTCGAGCTGGCCCATTCCGAAGCGTGGCTCTCCAACGATCATACAGATAAATAGATAGATACTTATTATTGCACAACACATTACAGAACTTAATGGTAATTTACAAATACTATTTTTTTTATGTGATAGGTAGCAGACGAGCAGGCGGATCACCTGATGGTAAGCAATTGCCGCCGCTCATGGACACTTGCAACACCAGTGGAGTCACAAGTTTTTTTTTTATGTGATAGGTAACAGGTGAGCAGGCGGATCACCTGATGGTAAGAAATTGCCGCCGCCCATGGACACTTGCAACACCAGTGGAGTTACAAGTGCGCTGCCAACCTTTTATCCCCTTCTCCCCGAGTGGGCCTCCGGTACCCTAACTCACTCGGCGAAACACAGCACAGTGGCTGCTTCACGCCGGTTTTCTGTGAGGCAGTGGTATCACTTCGGTCGAGCCGGCCCATTCATGCCGAAGCGTGGCTCTCCCACAGTTAAACTATATCGGATATTCGGTTTACAAAACTATTTATCAAACTTCTACGTTTTAGCGGTGTTCTGGAATTTCTCGCCTCCATGGACCCAAGCCGTTCATCCCAACTTATCTCAGTATAACGTAACATTACTAATGAGCGAATACTTTCACGTTATCTATTAACATAATCAGGCAGCGACTTCATTAGTTTTATGGCCGATCTTAGTCGTAAAATCTTTTTGAAATACTACTACTTAATGTTTGCCCCAAATCGTAAATAATTTCTGCACTTCGAGTGTCTAATTAAACGAAGTCTAGTTCTTTTTACACAACAAAATACAAATAAAGTGATGTTAATCTAAAAATATTAGTCTAATGTTAATATTATATTACTTTTCTAGGACCGCATTTTTTCTTCTTTCAATTCAAGAGGCGAGATGTTACAGTTCAGTATTAGTTTCGTTAAATAACATGTAGCTCTTTGTTTTCAATCTTTTCGGGACATTTTCAATCGTTTTCAATAGATAGCGTTGGGTATTTTATATTATGTTATATAACAAAAGACACACTCGGCATGGTTGTTGTCTATGAGCGGCGGTTACCATTTACCATCAGATGGGCCGCATGCTCGTCTGCCTACTTCAGCAATAAGAAAAAACTATAATTATAACTGTTAGGTTACTTAATTTCGCGTTATTTTTAGTAAAATGCTTAAGCTAAAATGGGAACAGCCCCATGCTAGTATAGTTTATTTACACAGTAAAATTTCAAAGTTTTACGACTCATCAAAGAAAAATGAGTAGTTAAAAGTTCGCAATTAAAACCTTTTAGGCTGCTAATAAGAAAAATTTGAATAATCACAAAATATGTAACTTTGCATGAAAATGACATAAACGGTAAGAATTTTGTTTATCACCCTATAAAAGAAAAAGTATTTATAAATAAGGCAGTTGGATTCCTCTCATCTGACACTGAAATTAATACTTGAAATACTAAAACATAAAAGTTTATAGTTTTATTTACATGCCTTTCAACAGACTGCGTGCTGAGTAGGGCCCAATGACATATTGTATGAGGGAATTAATTATGTGTTTTAGTTGTGAAGTATGCGTGGAACATCACAAAAATTTTGTTAGCTAAGTTGTGACGATAGGGCTGTCAACAAATAAAAGTACCTACATAAATATAATTTTATTTTTATTTTGAAACACAGATTGGAGTCTGTTCCTAATTTTTGAGAAATATTATTTTAAATGAACTAGAATGAAATATAGGGATAAATTATTTATTTTAAACATGGTGGGTAAAAATAGTTCTTTAAATTTTCGCGTTGTATTATAACTATTATTATTATAGACGGGAATTAACGCGACGTAATTTTTAAGCACATAATTATGTACTTACTGCTTGACGTTTCGGCTATTATGTGCTTAAAAAATTACGTCGCGTTAATTCCCGTCTATAATAATAATGGTGGGTAAAAAGTTGTTACATAAGTCAGTGCTCAGCATGTTATGTCGTGAATACATGCAAATATTGCAAATTAATTGAAGCAATTACATTAATAAATCAATCACAGTGAAGGTGTCAAATTAGCTATGTAATAATTGCTAAATAATAATAATATACACCAATCATTATACAACAATCAACCTTGTACTATCCTACCGATGACAATAATTAACTAGGGGCGTCAACCCAGAAAATCTAGACCTAAGAAAATATAGAAATGTCGTTTCCTAAATTGACTTGACCGGGAATCGAACCCGCGACCTTTTGCGCTTCGGGCGAAAACCTTAATCACTGCACCATCAAGCCCGTCGCACATAAAAAAAAAACAAAATATGGTTAGCATAATGAATGATCTGTTTCCACCAGTTTCTGTCCCTTTATAAGTGGGCTAGATTCGTACTTGACTCCTTTTTTTTCAATTTTAATACAAAACCATAGTGACCGTAGCTTGTTATTACAAACCGGTAGCATGTTGACTCTCGCGGCGTGCGTCAGCGCAGATCTAAGTCAAATATTTGGCACTCAGTGACCTTTACGGGAAAATGAACGAATTCCACATTCGCCGAGTGAGGGTAACAAAGGTCCAATCTTGGAGAAAGGGGGTAAAGGTTGATATGACTTCTCTTGGTGATGCGGGTGTCTATGGGAGGCTGCTATCGCTTACCATCAGGTGATCCGTCTGCTCGTCTGCCACCTACCTAATAAAAAAACATTGTATGCATTTGGAGACGAAAGATGTTTTTTTAGTTAAAATTAAACACGATTAAAAATTAATTGGAATAGACGGGTACTGATATATTTTAATAACAATTAATTGGAAATCTGATCCTTCTTAAATTATCATTTATATGAAGATATTAAGCAAATTTCTTATATTGACCAAATAAATTTCATAATCTAATGAAGATACAAGATGAAAAAAACGTTTATTTTATTTGAATAATATAAATAAATAAATCAGGTTAAATAAATGTATATTACCCGTTTAATGTGCATAATCTATTACACATATATTTATCGCAATCTTATTCCATTTTTTGTTTCAAATCGCGTTTTTTATGTTTATTTTCTTAAGCACGACAGTAAAACTAGATTTTAACATATTGATGAACTTTTTATCTGGAATTTAAACAAGCCATTATTTATTTTAGATAAAAAGTGACAATCTTTATCTACTTTATTATTTAGAATAAAAAACCGCATATGTTATTAAATATGAAGTCTGATATTCTCGATTATTATGACTCCTTCTTAAATGGCCGGTAACGCATCAGCGACCTCTCTGATCCCGATGTTCTTGGCCGCGGTTATTACTTACCAGCAGTTGACCGACGTCGCTCTAGAATAAAAAAAGGGCTGTGGGCATGCCCTTAAATAAGCTGACGTCACACATTATTCGGTCAGCTAATGATCTAACAGTGATAGAGGAGCCTTAACTAAACTTGTACGTTAACGTTACCAATTCTTAGAATATTTGTGCTAGGTTTCATGTTTTGTCTGATATTTAACAATTCAATTTATTCATAATTAGCGGCCAAAATGACGTAACTTTTGCTTCATATTGTTTCTTTGTTGGACTGCATTAAATACTACAAAATAAATCGCGCGAAATGGCCAGGAAATCATGTGTATGCAAATTGATTCACGATTCTATCTTATCTATGTATATCACGATGACATCATTTTTGGCGCCTGTTCGAAGATTCGTTCATTGATAGTCTCGCAGGATCAACTATTTAAGTATACATATACTGACTACATAATTAAAGACACCACTCTTTTTTATGTGATAGGTATAGGTAAAGCCACACCGCGTGATGCTGCTTAAATCATCTATTAAAGATGCAAAGGCCTATGATGATGATAGGTAAATGAAAGAAAATGTCAAGTAGGTATCACCTTTCAACCTATTAAGATCAGATTTGAACCTGGGACCTCTCTTAAAAAGCGAGTCCTCATACTTTGATCTACCACTACTTATAATATAATATGAATATCAGAATTGGGTACAAAATATGTAATAATAATGTACCACATGTTGTCGATGATTATATTAATAGAACATGCATATTTTCACACATAGATCACGCTGATGACTTCACTGATGATTAAATGATGGAAAATAAACTAGTTAAGATCATATAAGTCGGGATCATGTACTTAAACATATCATCATTAGGTAGCGCTTATGTCATGTTTCTACATATTATAAAGAAGCGCATTCTTGTCTTTTTTTATTTGATTAAAAAATACCTTTATTACGTTACGCCAGACAATCACACCAATCAGCCTGGTCTTAAACTAGGGCACCCCTGAAACTAATAGTTAGTTTTTTATTAGCTTAGTTTTTTCACTATTTCATTCTTTTAGTTTCTCGTCTAACGCTCTTTTTGATTGTTAGTGTAAAAGACATCAACGCTCCTAATATTAAAGAGATGTCAGATTATTACGTCTTGTTAAAATATTTTTGCTTTGCCTAAGTTTACATGTAAAATAACTAGTATGTACACTGTAGTATGTACACTCACTCGGCAAAACATAGCGCGGGCGCTATTGCTCGCGGTTTCATAATATAAGGCCAGAGGGGGCAATTCTCGTCCATCGACGTTGAAGTTGAAATATAATTTTGTATGGACATCATCATCAGCCTGTTGCAGTCCACTGCTGGACATAGGCATCTCCAAATGCTCGCCACTTTGATCGATCTTCGGCTACTCGCATCCAGCTGCAGCCAGCCCTCTTGCGCAGATCGTCACTCCATCTGGCCTGAGGTCGTCCTACACTACGTTTACCGAGACGCGGTCTCCACTCCAGAACTCGTTTACCCCAACGGTTGTCAGTTCTGCGGCAGATATGGCCAGCCCACTGCCACTTCACTGTACTACATTTTATTGTATGATATCTCTAAATTAGACATCAATGTCGAATGCACGAGAATTGCCCCTCAGGTCCCCTTCTGCCTAGGATTAGGCCCATTCATGCCGAAACGCGGCTTCACCACAGACAAAATGGCGATCACTCTAACCTTTTTCCTTACAACTCGAAAGTTCAATACCTCTTGAACTCAAAACTATTTGAACTCGCCGGCATCGTGAGACCACAGCTTTGTTCTGTTTGCGGAATTGTCACCATAAAACTGAATGCGAGGCTCGCCATTAAGGCACAAAAGGTGAAAATACCATCAGTTGTCGACGAGTGACCACAGTCGCACCCTGTTGTAAAAACCTTAGAGGTTTAGTAACTTTCTACTTTGTTCTCTGTTTGTGGAACAAGCGATGAGCGGGTAGCGGGGCTTATTTCAAAATTTTTTTTAGGAAGGCAAACGAGCGAGCGGGTCACCTGATGGTAAGTGAACACCGCCACCTATGGACATCAGCTACACCAGAAGGAGTGCGGATGCGTTGCCGGCCCTTTAGGAAGGTATAGGCTCGTTTCTTGAAAATTCTTGAATTATTACGCAAATGAAATAATACCTACTCTTACAAGTATTTATGAAATAAATTTAATCAAGTGGGTGGCCATTTAGGTAGGTACATATGACATCATCATCATTTCCGCCAGTTCAGTTTTGTTTGGACGTCTATCCACTGCTAGACATAGGCCTCCCTCTCTCAATGTTTTCCACACAGATTAGTCTTGTGCCACCCGCATCTAAGGAATTCCCGCGACTCTAATTTATGCAAGTGACAAGAAACTAACGTAGAATTACAAAAAATTACAAGTGATATTACCAATTCAACTTCTCTTCCCAATCGGTAAACTCAGACAGAGAAATCGTGGTCATAATGTATGCTCGCTTATTTTTGACAATTTGTCATTCATAAATCTCTCGCCATTTTGTCATCTTTCTTATGTTAAAGAAAAGAAATCATAAAGAAAAATGCTATATACAGTGACATGGCTTATAGGTGAACGGAAAATACGAAACACTAGCGCGATTCAATTGACTAGCCCCATATATTGCTTCAGTTTGTAACTATTGTCCCGAAACAAAGTGTGCTCAGTCACTTATAAAATAATAAAATTATCTATTAAATAAATAATAAATACCTATAATAGCAAAATTTTAACAAAGGGTCGCTAACAAAAGTATTGAACAATTAAATAATTTAAACCTTACGACTATACATTATGTTCTATAAAGGTAATCTGTATCGTGTAGAAAATAAATAAATAATTTTCTCGACAAAATATTTATGGAAATGACAAAAAAAAAGAAAAGATAAAGAATTCAATAAACGCTAAAAGCTTTCCCTTTGAACCCTTTCACTATGACGTAAATGTGCGGTCTAAGAGACCCATATGTCAGTTGTTGCTGTTAATTATAGTATTGCAGATAAGGAAATGCGTCTTCACATGTTGTAATAATAAAAACAGAATTACAATTCTGACGTATAGGTGTTAAAACTTGATCTTCATAACTATTTGGGTGTGTGTTTTTTTCACTACTAGATTAGTTTTATTGGACAAAATAGTATGAATGCAGGGCAAAACAATAAACTGTAAACTAAATCTAAAAACTACGAAAAATAAAAATTAATCGGTTAGTTTTTCTTTAAGATTCAGTTCGCAACTTTTTAACATAGGATGGACAGACAGGCAGTCGCTTCATTTTAGTTATCAGATTTTCCTTGAAACATCTATCCATATTTTTATCTATGGATTTCAGAAAGAAAACTATGCACGTTATGTCCCTAAGTACTGACTTCCCTTTGAATTTTCTTCTCAGTGCTTTGCAACGTCTATTGGATTCCAATCTTTGCCTGACTATAGATTAGAATAGAATATTTTGTAGTCAGGCAAAGATTGAAATCCACAGACGGAATTTTATTTAACTCAGTTTTTTTAGCTTTAATATTTGTATTAAGTCAAAAAAACTTTGTTAAAAAAACACCATACCTAAGCAATATTCAAGATACTCTACATATCACTTCACAACATGCCACATGAAAAAAAAGATGGTAAGGCCCGATTTGGTTTAAAACCAATAACACATACCTAATTACCGTGAAGTAAATTATAACAAAAAATGCCACTAACATCATTTTATTACTCTGCATCTCCTAAACTAGAACTAGTTTATCCAACTGATAGGTAGATCAAGGTTTAAATTAGCGCATTTATAACAGCTGATAATTACTTTCCGAGTATCACAGCATATGGATAAAAGCTTTTTGCTTTTTCCTAGATCATGCTTGCATATCAGGGCAAATCATTCTTAGAAGGAACAAGGGCTTGTTTTTTGAATTCTGTACTTCAAATGCCAAAAGGGAAACATTTTTTGTCATTTCCAAAATAGGATTGCAATAAAACTACAGGAGATCTAGGCGTTTTTTAAATTCCCTTACCCTGCGCTTTGCCTTTCGCATACAGAGTGACTTATTATGAATAGTGTTTTAAGGTTTGAGAAACTTCAAGAATGAAGCAGAGATGGCATCTGTTTTCCATATTGAAAGTTATCTTTGGCCATAAAGTCCGCGTTGAGAAGAATGATAAAACTGTTGAAAAAGTATTACGACCATAATTAATAGACGTACATAGGTAATGTAGTAGGTAGTAATGGTTAAAATGATGTGCTAAATTTCATACGGTTTTCAATGTAGAGACGATAAACGAGCAAGCGGATCACCTAATTGGTTCCTTGGTTTCTTAAACGGGTTATTTTTATAACTCTTATTGTGTTTTATGAATTAAAAATATATTTTTTTTAGTAAAATTAATGGAAAAATCCATTTGATATTAGTTAAAGAAATAAGCATGATCAAATTTGGCCTTAAAGGCCAGATCAAATATGTCTTTTCTGGAGTTACCAAAAAGTTAAATTCATATGAAAACTAAAATCACGCATAAATAAATTGACCAAGGTCTTCTACTTGTTACAAAATAGTTTAATTTCTCGTAGAAGTTTCCTGGTTAACTGTAACGCATTGCGACAGTATTAACTTAATTAAAACGTACAGTTCACATTATCTCAATAGCTGAAACATATCACACTATAATAGATAAACGTAGATTATCTTAATCTAATATACTGCTTACGATTAATATTTAAATAGTCCAACGCATGAGAAACCTTTGAAAACGTAACGTAATGAACGTTGCAGTAAAAGTATCGAATTAGGCATTTCACAATATGTGTTATTTTATTGTTACGGACGGTTTTCCATTTAGCAGGGAAATTAATGACCCATATTTATTTTATCGTAAAACGACGTGATTTGTCATTTTTTTTAATCAAATCATTCAAATCAATAACAAACACATAATCACTAGGTACTAGGTACATTTGTATCCCAAGACTGAATTGACATTTCTATGAGAAAGTTCAAAAAAAGTTGTGATTTAAGCCTTTCAATGTTACTGCGAATTTCAAACCAACGTATTTGTTTACAATAAAGGTGTAAGAACACAACATTTGATATCACATTTGATTAGTAACAGTAGTAGTAACTACTAAAAGGTATTTGCATGTTATCAATGATTTAAGAACCAAATGAATAATCCAGGTTTGTAATCTCCAAAAGCCAACAAAACTGCAAAGAAGATTTGGTTTACTTCACACTTCGGCGAAAAACGTAGAGTACTTTCCATTAATGTTAGAGAATGAAGGATTTGGGATGATACATAATATTTTAAAAATCAGACAGTTTCTTTAAAGGCAATTCTTCCAACCTACCTGCAACAATCCTACTACTATTATAAAGGCGAAAGTTTGTTATGGATGTATGGATGTTTGTTACTCTTTCACGTAAAAACTACTGAATGGATTTGAATGAAACTTTACCACAATATAGCTTATACATCAGAATAACACATAGGCTACAATTTATAAAAATATATTGTGTGGATTGTCCAAAATATGACGGTAAGTGTCAATAATTAACTCCACGCGTACGAAGTCGCGGGCGGCCGCTAGTTGAACATAATTTACCGTATCCCAATATTTAGAGCCGTAATGACTCAAGGTTACCTCAACTCGTGATATAAACTCAGTAATTCTATTAAGCAATTTCTGATAGATCAGCCTGTGGTTTGGTCATCAATCATCCATCAAGCCTTCGTGAGAATGATATGACGTATGTTAGGAATCAATCACATGTGTAAACATAACGCAGATTTCGATCTATCTTTGCATGCTTACATGTTTAGATTTGTATCTTTGCTAATCCTATTTATATTTATTATTGCAACTGTCTAGTTTGTTTTTATGTAATAGGTGACAGACGAGCAGACGGATCAACTGATGGTAAGCCATTGCTGCAGCTCATAGACACCTGTAACACCAGTAGAGTCACAAGTTTAACCGCTATATCACTCCGGACGAGCCACCATTTATGCCGAAGTGTGTCTCTCCCACAGTTAGTTTAACCGTCGGTCTAGTAATTTAAGTACCGGTCCGTTATCTTGGGGTCCTAGGTTCGATTTCCGGGTCGAATCTATGATCCCCAATTGCAATAGGCAAGCGTGGTAACTGAGCCTAATTAGATTATAGTAGCGATGACTTGATTTGTATTATGGATAAAATTTACTTATGGTAAAATTGAACTATCTATACATACGTATTAAGGCAATAATAGGATTTTATAACAGTCAACGTCATTGTAAAATCTCATCAACCTCCTATCGCTGCAACTATTATTTTCAAATATAGGAAAATGACGTTGTTAACTACAACAATAGTAATTATAGAAAATAACTAAGTAATAAGTTAAATCCTAAAAACGTTAAACCCTAGATGCAGCGTGGACGCGCTAAAATACTTGTGGCAAATTAACTTTCAATATGTGGAATGTTTTTTACTCATGATCATCATTGTTTCAATCCGAGCGTTATCTACACAGATCGGTCCTGTGCCACCCGCATCCAAGGGAGTCCCGCGACCTTCACTAGATCGTCGGTCCACCTAGTGTGATGTTTTTTACAGTGGCGAATTAATTCGGTGGCTAATGTACAATAACCAGCTTATAAGTGACACCGCTTATAAGGCTCAATCCGCAAAAGAGCGGTATTTAGCATTTTTGGAAATTGAAAATCAATCACTATGGATTAGGGTCGAAAATAAAATGTAGAGCCGCCATCTTTGGAAATCAAAATATCGAAGCAAAAAAAGAATTGGATTTGTTTTGTTATTGTCTTATTATTATTGTCTAAGCAGTCAAACACAAACTAGAGCATTTCCCGTTCGGCGAGTACTAAAAACTTAAAAACATAATTCTTACTCATATAAATTCAAAATATTATACACATTCAATACGCAACAAATGTTGATATAAATGTTCATACGTATGATAAGTCAACTTTTTAAAATAAATTATAACGCAGTTTTAATCTTATGTTGTGTTTTATGAAAAAAAAATATAGCAAATAATTCATTTTTACCTTTTTAACTACTGTACTATTTCGTATTCAAGTCTGTATCTTAAATCATTATTATTTCACTGTATATTTTAAAGGTTGACAAAAACACACTACATTCATAATTTCTTAATTGTTGAAGGTGTAAAAGTGATGTTTCCAAATGCATTTTATTAATTTACGCTTTATTTGATGCTCAACCAATTAAATACAAAATGACTTATTAATAGTATGTGTTAAATGTATGTGATGAATCAGTTTATAACAGGATTCTAGGTCGTGGGCGCAAAAATCGTGAATCGTGGTACGAATGGTTTAATAAACCTTGTAATATGATTTTAAATTACTTCACTGCATACTACAAGTCATTAGGTCTGAAGAACACAATTATCTAGTCAAGTCCTAAATAGGTTGAAGTTGAAGTAGTCATTACAAAATCATTATTATGTCTTATTAAGATGAGAACACATGAATAAAAAAATAATAATTAAATATTGAGACAATATCAAAAACATTGTCCTGTCCCCAAACTAAGGTTTTCCCATAGGTTATGGAAACTAGAAACACGCAGAAATCACAAAAATTCAAACCCAACACATTGGGTCTGTTACATAAACAAACATTTTATGGTAGTCCCTTGCGTCTCAACTTATTATATTTCCTATAATCGTGGGTCTAAGATGTAACTTTGACTTTTATTTTATCTTATTGATTTCTAAACCCAAAATAAAATCTACTGAAAACCTACGGAGTAAAGACACGAGAGTCAAATTATGGTTGGCAATTTTTTATTTATGTCGTAACTTAAAGTACATCCGTCACTTATTTTTAAACCACTCTTTTAAAAAATACTTCAATTATTATTAAACAACTGCATTTTTAAGTGATAAAATAAATAATTATGAACACAAACCTTGACAGTTGCGATACCGCTGGACCCAGGTACTCCTTACGTAAATAGCGACGAAAAAACGTTCTCCTCTCGACTTCTAAGAAAATTTGTTTTTCATCATACAGCACTCAACACTAACAACCACTGGCACAACCAAAAATCCATATGAACAAACTCAAAAAAGTTTCTAACAGTCCGCGTACAGAAAAAGAATATCGCGAATTCGAAAATCGAACGCGCGCGCCCTTGCGTACGCGCAGCGTGAATCGCGCGGTTCGTTTTTTAAACCGTCCCCGAGCCTCACTCGGATGTGGTCCGTGTGTGACTGTATACTCATCTTGCACTTCTCGATCACCGAAGAAGATACGCGCGCCGTCTCGCTCGCGCGCGCTCCCGCACTCTATCGTGGTCCCTTTCACTTATTATCAGAGGTTATGGCTAGCTCATCCGTCAGTCGGCACGCGGACGCCGATCGGGTTGGCCGCGTCGACAATTTACAGTTACTTTCCCAATGCGTTATAGGTTCATAAAACACGTACTGTATGGTTGCGCGCTGCTATTTTGTTAGGTCGTCGCTGCATCGGGTAATTTATTTGTTTTGTATCGGCGCAAACGCAGGTGGCTCTTGCGATATTTATTGATCCTTTGCAGAGGTGTGTCAATGTGCGATGCATTGCGGTTTTGTAACAGACGATTTATGATCACTACCTTACGTTTTGCTATATTGAGATAATAATGTAAATGAGAATTAGAATTGACATGCAATTAGCATAAATTATGACTAAAAAGGTTGAGCAAAAATTGGGTCAAAGTTCAATCGGTAAATCAGTATGACATTAACGACCGATAAAGACGTGAGCGATCAAAACTAGATCGCGGTCCGAATTTGTGGCGAGATGAAAATGTATCTCTGACCAATCCGGTGCTTGCAAAATGACAAGCACGCTAGATCATTCGCTTAGATCATCGGGCCGTGCGCAGGGCATTTGCGCGATTGGCGTGTGCGACTCAAGCCCCGCCTGTACCGTTATAGGGGGGCAATGACTGCCCTCTTACAGTGGGGGGTTTGTAGATCACGCGTGGGGGGGATGTGTGACATATGCCAAGTACAAAGCAATTAATGCGTTATTTAATTATGCAGTTCAGACTGAGTGACCGCATTAAAGTTGTTACGTCACATGTTATTTTTATCCGTGCGTTTTATTGTAAGGTAATTTATTACACGTAGTGCATGTATCATTATTGTAATCATCCTCATTATAATGAAAAATTGATAATTATAAATCAAGCGATGAAGGATGTAGATGTATTTTTTATTTAATCATTCAGGTTTTAAGGGATATAATTTTTCTTAATGTTTTTAAAATATTAAGTGGGCAGTTAAGTCATTGTAATTCATCCTAATTAAATGTCCTAGAGTCTTTCTCATAAAAATTACATAACCGTATTTTAATATATAAACCGTATGAAAACCTGTATTTACATCAAAATCCAAAATGTACCTATTACTCATATACAAAAGTTTAGGCCTCTTCCATTTAAAATGTTATAGTTTATAAATTCTGATGTAAATTTTAGAGGCATATGGATTTAAAGATTGTCACGATAGTGAAAATCTTCAAATTATTCCTTTATTTTTCTCAAGTTACGATGAATACCTAAACATTGTTGAAAATCAGAATCAAAAGTACTAAAATAGATAAATACCATAGCTAAACTCATCATACGAAAATATGACTAGGGCCAAAATCGAACCTACAACCCCTATAAAACGCAAATATAGCATTGAATTTGAGCCAGCCAAACGAGAAAGAAGATATAAATTAAAATTGGGCTATATCACTCTCCTATTGATATCAAAACCCAAAATGGATGTCATTGTAATACCTATGTATAACCACACCACTGTCTTTTCTACATGACCTAAAGGTTAACTGGTAGAGAATGCCCCTGGGCATTCAGAACAAATGTTTGTGCAATAAAGTTTACATAAATAAATAACAAGAATCCTTTATTGATTAATCTCCTAGATAGTTCATCAACTTTCAGATAATATCAAATTGCTGTGAAAATGAACCAAACTTTTTTTGAAAAATCTAGCACCGTTTATCATTTTCCGAAAGTTGATCACCTTACGTTTGAGACTATTATACATCAACAAAATAATTCCAACTAAGCGGCACGTGGAGTCTATCTTTTTGGACATTAAACCGTCCTTATATCTGAGGTACAAGTGCTATTTTTGCATTACAGAGGGGTAATCCACATGTTGCTCACTGTATTTTAAACAGCGTACGACATTTCCCTCAAATACGAGTATGAAATCTTCCAACTTACCATTTGCTAACCGACACTTGAACCTTACGCAACGGTTCGCAGGTCACAGGCTGATGAGCCTGGCTTTATGGGTCCCAACCATTCGCATAATAAGTGCATCTCTGAGGTAACCTGCTTGCACAAACGTAAAATTTACATTATATTCTAAACGCTATTTGGTTACCCCGATGACTGTCGCTTCTATCCAATTTTATGAGTATCACTGTTTTCAAGTTGGGCTATTAAACTTTATGGGTATGAAGAAAATAAATGCTAGATGTATGAGATTATGCTTACAGTTTTGATGAGAACGGTACCTTTATGTAACTATGATTGATTGATAAATTTATACATGCCGCCTGTAGGATATTGAAATTTTACAACCTGACCTTTGCAAATTCGATACTTAGTTGAATATAAATAAATCTAGCATTATCAACTAGTCCAATTTTTTTTGTTTTCCAGTTTCAAGACTCTACGAGTCCATTAAGTTCTATCCGTGTTCCGTAAAACAATCGTATGATTTTTACGTGGGAAGGCTACGCTTCGGCATAAATGGGCCGGCTCCACCAGAGTGATACCCTCGGCAGGCCTCACAGAAGACCGGCGTAAAGCAGCGCCTGCGTTGTGTTTTGTCGAATGAGTGAGAGTACCCCTCGGGGGAAAAGAAGATTTAAGTCAAGGGGTGACACTCGATGGCGAAGTGGCTAAGGTGTCGCCCGAAGCGCGGGGAAAGGGTCCCGGAGTTACGATTTAGAGAAAGTCAAGTCAATTTAGGAAACTACATTTTCTAAGTTGTCTTGGGTCTGGGTGTTCTGGGTTGACGCCCCCAGATTATCGTCATCTAGTACTCATAGTACAGGGGTTGCCCTAGTTGGAGACCAGGTTGATTGGTGTGATTGTCTGGCGCATTTATTTATTTATTTTTAGGTTGGGAGCGCAGTTGTGACTTTACTGGTATTGCAGGCATCTATAGGACGACGGCATTCGCTTACCACCAGGTGGTCTATCTACTCGTCTGCCACATATAGCCAAAAATCGAACCTACGAGTTTCCGTTATCCCCTCAGTTATCACTCCAAAGTCACTAACCGCAGACGTTTCAGAATTACATCGAGTTACTTAACATTAAATTTACTTTACAAATACCCGTGGCTACCAATGGAGGCACTTCAATCCGTTCCTCAGAGTTCCCGTTGGACAATGGGCCACATGACAGCGCACTCCCGCACCGGAGGCAACAAATTGCTGGCGTTGACGTTTTTTGTGCGCGCGCGCCGCCTTTGACGAAAGAGGAGTATTCTGGAGTTGTTGAAGTGATATTCCTCGAAATGAAACAAAATATCAAGGGTTATACTCATTACCCTGATGGTGAATTTGATAGATAGTAGTTGATATGCCATAGTCGTAGAGTGTGAATCGTCCCACACTTGATACTAACGTTCAAGAAAATTCGACTTTAAATTTTCAACACACTATGAAGAAGAAAAGAGGGTAACTTCATGAAATTGAAGCTAATTTAAAAACTTTTTCTGACTCAGAACAATAACAAAATTAAATATTGTCAAAATTTTTAAACAAATTTTTGCTATTTGAAATAAAACCAGCCCCCAATACTTTTGTTTGTGATATTTATCGAAAATAATACCTATATCATAATGCAATAACATAGCTTCTATGTATTGTTTTCATGCGATTTTCACCAAATCACTAGAATTGAGGACTTGAATAACGGAAAAGTAATTATAAAGATGTATTTGGAACTACTAATCTAAACGTAGAGTTCTAATAGAACTACTTAATAAATACTGAAAGATTACTTTCACTATTTATATATTATTATTTCCACTATTACTTATTTATATACTTTCCGAGCAAAAGTATGTTTCGAATTTTTCGAACATAGCTCGGGTTTGTGATCACCAATCCGCATTAGGCAAGCGTGGTGATTAAGCCTAATCCCATCATAGTAGCGATAACTTGATTTCTATGATGGAGGCCTTTGCCCTGCAGTGGGAGAGTAGGTATATAGGCTGATACTTTATTACAATTACTTCCACTATTTATATATTATTATTATATTTCCTAAGGTTACGGAATACGGCTCCATCTCATAAAATAAGTCAACCCAATGTCAATCGATAAATTTATAAGTACAAAACGGTGTTCACCAAAGAAGTCCAGCAATTACATTTAGCAATTCCTAATTGGAAATAAGACTTACTTGGAACTAAATTTTAACTTTCTAATAACGTTTTCGCATTGGATTTTAACTTATAAGTTCATCATTGACTTTTAAGTAATATAGGTACTGGTACAGTGGTTCATTCCCGTTATATTTGGACCTTATACTTGCTAGCCTTAATTACTATGAGACGGCTAAAGAGAAAGAAATATAGAACGATTTTCCAAACACTGGATGGTGGACTGACTAAATAAAATAAAAGGGGTGATAAGTGAAGATTACGGGGATGGAATGACAATCGTTGTTCCAATAAGACAAGGAAAACTTATCAGAATTTATTTATATACAAATTTTATATGAATTAGGGTCGCTGAACAATTAAAATTATAATTGACCTCGAAAAGGGCATCACGACTAGTATCGATTTTTATGTAATTGGTAGCAGACGAGCAGACGTATCACTTAATGGTAGTAGAGTCTCAAGTACGTTTCCAACTTTTAAGCCCCTTTCCTCCTTATTGCGGAGGTCCAAATACCCTCACTCGACGAAACACAGCTCAGGCGCTGCTTCAAGGCGGTCTTCTGTAAGGCCGTGGTATCTTTCCAGTCGAGCCGGGTCATTCTTGCGGAAGTGTGGCCCTCCCACAGTTAAATAATAGTAAACAGTATTGCCAAGTGCAAAGGTATCATCAAATACCAATCTTATAATAGTCAAATAACTGATTTTTTTTTAATCTGCTTCTTCCGAAGAACAAAGTCCGATCTCCTATATTAAACATATTGCAAATAGGACTTTATTCTACTTAATTCTTTAATATACTCGCAGAAACGAACTCTTATTCAAATTTAATTTCATATACTACTAACACCCCATTTAAAGAAACCCTCTCAAAAAGATACAAACAAAACGATCCCCTCACAACAAAATCCCAACTAATAAGAACCGACTGGTTATCAGAATGTACAGTTTCCCATACGCGCATGCGCGCCATCCAATAAATCACGCAGCGCAGGTGCTTGCGCACGCGACACACGAAGTTCCGGGTGCCGCTGACAGATGGCGTAGCCTGTCTCGAAAGCTAACTGTTTTAAGACATTCTTTGAATTTTCAGATATTTTTTAGCTGTTAGATACTCGTAGATAAAGCATTATTTTCGCCTATTGTACGAAGTTGTGTGAAATAAAGTTTTAAATATATGCGCCAGAAAACCACACCTATCAACCTGGTCTCAAATTAGGGCAACCCCAGTACTATGAGTACCAGGTGGCAATAATTAACTGGGGGCGTCAACCCAGACCACCCAGACCCAAGACTACTTAGAAAATGTAGTTTCCTAAACTGACTTGACCGGGAATCGTACCCGGGACCTTTCGCGCTACGGGCGAACACCTTAGCCAATGCGCCATCAAGGCCATCAAAATAAATAGATAACTACATTTTAAAAGGGTAAAATTGGTGTAGCTTGTCTTAAAACTTAACTGATACTCGTACGTTTTTAGACATTCATTCACTTGGCAAATTTTCATTATGGTAGCTTAGCTAGTAGTAGTAGTAGCTAGCTCTCAGTAGCCTGTCTCGAAAGTTAGCTGTTAATTTTTTTGAAATCCTTTTTAACATTTTATGCTGTACCTTTGGATAGATTCATTCTAATTTTGACTTTTAGTAGGTAGCTGCTAGTAGCTTTCATTAGCCTGTCTCAAAATTTAAGACATTTGATGGAATTTTTAGATTTTTGTAGCTATTAGATAAAATAAATTTTTAGGACATGAGGCTAATTTTGACTCTTAGTGGCTGTAGCGCCTGTGGCTTTTTTAGTAAGTTTGTTCTAAGGGATTAGAGTGCCGTCGCCCATAAACATCTGCAACACCAATAGAGTCACAAGTACTCTGCCAATCTTTAACCCTCTCACCCCCAATGCACAAGCAAGGGGTAGGCAGCGGATTTTTTTTTTATTCTAGAGGCGGCAAATGAGTAAGCGGGTCACCTGCTGTTAAGTAATCATCGCTGCCCATGAACATCTGCGAGATCAGAGAGGTCGCTGATGCGTTGCCGGCCTTTTAAGAAGGAGTACGATCGTTTCTTGAAGGTCCCTAAGTCATAGCCGTCAGGAAATACTGCCGCAGCTAAACTATTCCACAAGACGGGAGAAAATTCCTCGAAAAACTCACAGTGCTAGATCGCCAACCATCAAGATGATGAGGATGGAATGACAGCCGATTGCGTGTGGTTCGATGAAAGATTTCAGCCGCAGATAGTAGATCAAACAATTCCTAGATCAAACAATTTAATGTATTTTGATAAGTATTTTAAATTAATTAAAAAAACCTAACTTCTTGGACAGATTTTCCTGTTATTGCTACACTGCAAGTGATTGTTACTTTCAACGTACAATTATCCCAGCAATAAGGCAAAGATGAGTGCAAACTTTTAATTTATCTTTAAGCCTCGAAAAATTTCAAAACAGGGTAAAATATCCGCACGTCTCGTATAAAACTTTAATTACCGCCGCATAACAGCTGATGCACGCTGATCTTGCGCGGGCGCATAAACGTCGTGTTTACATTCAACATTAAACAGATGACAAAGTTTACCGCTCTTTGTATTTTTAAAGAGTGGCGCAAGTGACAAGCTGAATAGTTTTTCAGAATTTTTTTATTATGTGATAGTTGGCAGACGAGCAGACGGACTACATTCATGAAAGCAATAAATACTTTTACTTTGATCACCTGTTGGTAAGGGATTGCCTTCGCCCATAAACACCTGCAACACCATTAGAGTCACAGGTGCGCTGCCAAACTTTAACCCTCTTTCCCCCAAATCCTCTTCTTTCAACATCTGATGGTCCTGTGCTAATAATGACGCTACAGAACTCCTTAATGGTTAGGAGTTAGGAGACAGTGCTGCAGTTGGTCGATGGAAAGTAGGTAGTAATATGTATAAATAACGAAATACTTGTAAGAGTAGGCTAGCTCCTGACCAGAGATTAAAAGGTCGGTTCAAATTACGCTACAAAATATTTTTTTGTTGGTGAAACAGATAGTAATAATCCTCCAACCCATACGGCCTCTGTAGCCAATCATAATCAGCCACTTAGATACGCAGGATATATTAAAGTTCTCGCTTCGCTTTTACATAACCCTATAAGTAAATAGCTCTTGATAGAATTGAATAGGTACCTAATGATCCTCCAACCGATTTGGCTACGGTGGCCGATCGTAACGATATCAGCCACACATGTAGGATATATTATAGGGTTTGCTTCGCTTCTAAGGTCACGAACATAGCCCAAAGAATTGTGTGGCTGATGTGGCAATTGGCAGGGCATATTGCGAGGAGAACAGACGGCTGTTGGGGTGGAAAGGTCCTTGAGAGGAGGCCACGTGCAGGAGGCCGCAGCCGTGGCAGGCCTCCCACCAGGTGGACCGACGATCACGTGAAGGTCGCGGGAGTCCATTGGTTGCGGGTGGCACAGGACCGATCTGTGTGGAGAACTTTGGGGGAGGCCTATGTCCAGTAGTGGACGTCTATTGGCTGATGATGATTGCTTCGCTTCTAATCTCTTACCATCCAGTAACCGCCACCTATCACAAAAATAAGGTTTTAATGAAAAGATAATCGCTTCATCTTGTCCCTTTCACCACACCGCCACGCCCTCTCTTTCAACAGCTTCGTTTTGTCTTAACCCTCGCAGTTTTGCTGACTTTAACTTTACGACCTGCGTAGGAAGACCGCTCTAAAAATGTAATTACCCGCATTCGCTTTATGCGAAGCTAATGAACTTTGGCTTGGGATAATAAAAGTGAAGCTTTAAAGCGTAAAGGAGAGATTAATCTGGGAACTATCAAGATTTATCTTTGTGCATCTGCGGTGTTGTCAATCCGTTTTTTTTTGCTTTTGAAAGTTGTTAATTTTAAGAGAGAGGAGGGTTTTATTGTTT
This sequence comes from Cnaphalocrocis medinalis, assembly GCA_014851415.1. NCBI lineage: Eukaryota > Metazoa > Arthropoda > Insecta > Lepidoptera > Crambidae > Cnaphalocrocis > Cnaphalocrocis medinalis. Next base: position 2,190,468 of record CM026287.1, on the reverse strand, counting down.
CACGATTTTGTTTTATAGTTAAAGAAGCAGTTATGATTAAGTAGATTAGACAATACTGGAGAAGAAGTTTTGCACAACCTTACTATTTATAGGTATCTAAATCGTGACTTATAATTTTTTAGGGAAATGTATTTTACTTACTTAATATTATTAGTACTTACATAATTAAGTGTAGGTAGTCTTGTAAGAATCACAATCTGCCGCTTTATACCAATCTAAAAAGTTGGTTGGTTGGTTTTGAGTTTCAATCTTGTATTATTATTTTATACCGATAAGATAAAAAAAAATAACCAAATATACTTAATAAAATTGAAGACAAATTTTATTATTAAGCCCAAAATCTAGAAAGTGCCCACCATTTATAATTATAGACGGGAATTCGCTAATAACCACAGTTGCTGTAACGCAGCCGAGACGTCAAGCAGTAAGTATATAATTTATGTGCTTAAAAATGTACGTCGCGTTAATTCCAATTTAAAATATTAATAGTTATAATGCAACGCGAAAATTTAAACAACTCTATTGTGCCCAACATTAGCCACTCAAACATAGTCGGTCGAGAAAGTACAAGTGCGCCGGTAACTCTGGCCCAATATTGCGAGTTCTTAGAACCACCGCGAGTATCATTTGTTACCGAGTAAAGGTCGCTCTATATTTTATTGTTGTTCCTACAAACAGTATTTTGTAAACACAATAAAATACTAAGGCAAGAATTTCAAAGATGTCTGGTTGATTTGGGGATCCTTAGCAATTTATTTATTAAATTTAATTGTACCTACATGCTGACTTACAGTAAGAACCAAAGTGTCGGAATACTTCTCATTCGAAACTAGGTTTCAAAAATGTTTCGATATCTGTACATAGCTTAGATAATCTCAGAGTCGACATTGTTGATTAGGAAATATCATTTATATATATAGCGGCCGCCCGCGACTCGTCGCGTGAAAGTAACTTTTTACCCCCTTTAACCCTTACAACCCCCTTTTGCCACAAAGTAGCCTTGTCCAACTCAGGGTCTAGAGTTTGGTAGAAACACTCAGGTACCATTTTAAATAGCTACCCAAAGATCCAAGTCCAAGTCGCGCAAGAAAAAGTCGCGGGTAACAGCTAGTTAATCCGTAAATTGAGACAACATCACATACTCGCATTATTCTATTTCCAAACTAAAGTTTTTCTTTAGCTATGGAAACAAGAAACAATGAAGGAACCACATTTTTGTTCCAATAACAAACATTTGTATTTGTATTGGTAACACCTATGTTTGTTGATGAAAGAGATATCCCATAAAAATCAATTAGGTACTTGTCAATAAGAGTCAATAAGTCAATTTTTATTTCGTCAAAAGTCCATGTTATATATACCAATTCTAAGTCGGTTATTAATTTATTCAGTCCCTGTAACGTTAGTTTTAAAAAAATATATATTGACTCGGCTATCGTATGAAAACGCAATGGAAAATCTTGTGGTTGTCGTAAAAAGTTATCAGTTTATAACTAGTATAGATTTTCTACAGAACCCGAACAAAAAGACAACTCGATCTCGACCGTTCCCGGTTCGCCCACGCGTCTCAAATTTTTTTGCGATCCATATTTTGATTAATGCATCGAATCGCGCTTTGTGTTTGATCGTTTTTGGACCATTCTTTTATAATGTGGGATATTTTTTGCATCCCAGTTCTCGTCAGGACCTTTGAAGACTTCTTTTTTGGGTCAATTTTATTTGGTATCAGCTATCATTTAATTTATTACTTAAGCATCTATTGTGTACAATTATAATATTATGGTATCTGGCTGTGAATAGTGTGAAATTTTTGTTTTTATTACCTATTGTGGTTTATTGTTCGAAGTCTGTGTCGACGAGACGTAGGTTTTAATTAATTACAAGTTTTATTGCGACTAAGTATTGGTTTGTTGCTCAAATGTCACGAAAAATATGTTTAAACAGTACCGTAGGATCTCATTATCATTGTTTTTTTTTTATATTGTGATAGGTACAGTGGCCAGTACATCAAGTTACTACAATCTGTCAAATTTCCTCAGTTGATATTGAACCAAACACGTTTGACATAAAAGTGAGGTTCGATTGAAGAAATTTGACAGATTGTAGTAACTTGATGTGTTGGCCATCGTACAAGACGAGCAGACGAATCAACGGATCACCAGACGGTAAGCGAACAACGACAGCCATCTGAATCAAGAAGCCTTCACACAAATTTGAACCAGACCGATTGGAGAGGTACATTTGGCTACTATTGCTGAACAATTATGGTTTTTGCAACGGGTATGCGGGACTTACATGGGAGAGCCCGCTTCGGCACGAATAGGCCGGCTGGACCAAAATAAGACCACAGCCTCAAAGAAGACCGGCGTGAAGCAGCACCTGCGCTGTGATTTCACCACCGGAGGCCCAAAGGGGGTTAAAGGTTGGCAGCGCACTTGCGACTCTACTGGTGTTGCAGGTGTCTATGAGCGGCGGCCAGCGCTTACCATCAGATGATCCGTCTGCTCGTGTGCCACCTATCACATAAAGAAAAAAAACCTGGTCTTCTCACGCCTCTCCTGGTGCGGTATCGGTACTCTAGAAGGGATGAGGTGCAGTTAAGGTGGTTTTCAACCCTATTGGTCCTGCCAGTAGCCTCTCACACGCATCTGTCAAAGTTGAGCAAGACCACATTTTTTTTTTTTATTTATTATCATAACACAAAAACACTTAACAATAAATTACATTCAAAATTGCACTGTATAAACCACTGGAGTTTGTCCACAGTGCTAGGGTTTAGTCAGCCTATTTGCATTGCAATTGCATTGAAAAATACAATAGTATTACCACAGAAAAAAATATAGGAACCAGGTAAACATTCTATTAATTATTCAAAAAGTGTAATTTTAATTTGTACTTTACGTTTCTACAATTCAACTCACTCTTCAAAGTAGGCGGTAGTTGGTTTATCAACATAACGCCATTTATCAGGTTTGTCATTTGCAAAATCCCTAATTCTTTAGTATTTAGACTATTAGACATGCTACAGCAGCTGTATCCAGTTACCGCAATAATCATTTTAACAAAACTCAAGTAAATCTTCAAATGAACCGATCTAAGCCAATATGTAACTGTCAAAACAAAAAATGTCGAACAAAACCCAAAGCACCTTGACGAATGGTTGAAGATATACATTTGCTATTCAAAAGTGCAATTGTACGAAGTGCCATTCAGTGCAGTAAGTGTGTGCAGTGTAACCAATATCGGGATTGCTACTATTGTGGGACAAAATATGCAAGTGGGATGAGTCTAAGTTGGAGCGGTAGCGGACTTTCTTTTTTTTTTTAAATCAATAGTACTTACATTTGCTATTCAAATGTCCAATTGTGCGAAGTGCATTCAGTGCATTAAGTGTGTGCAGTGTAATAAATATTGGGATAACTTAAAACAAACAGTGATGAGTCTTAATAGGAATGGTAAATAAACTTTATATATTACCAAAATGATACGATACTTTTTTCCACAAAAATATTAGATTCCTGTGGGATAAACTAATTTGATTATTACAAGGGCAACTCTGCAAACAAAAGCTAACTTTCAAAAAAGCTGGATTATCAAGCCAGTTGTTATTTATTTATAACTACGACAGTTTTGTTAACACCAAAATCGCTACCTTCCTTTAATTTATAAAAATTGACAGCTAACCATAAACAGCTCACGTTAAATGGACAATGAAAAGTTAAGTGGGGGGTCAAAAGCACCCCAAACACAGTTTTGAACAAAAACGTGTCAATATTTTGAACAAAGTCCTCTTCACTATTGTGGTGAGCGAAGATAAATTGCTATTACCATTCCCATAATAATAATGTAACATAATTTGTTGGGATCAGCCCAGTAAATTAGACTTACGTGGACAAGACAAGCTGTAAAATATTATAATACTTACTCACGTCATATGATGTCATACGAGAGATTAAAGCCGTGGATAAGTCTGTTATTTCCAACAGTAATTTAGTTGAGGGTTTATGTTTACATGATGTTTGTATGAAGTGTATGAGTGGAGGTCATCAACAGGTCATAAAAGTCTTGAAATGCCGCTTTTGAGATTAGGCTGGAAGTATTACTTAAGCTCAGAAAACCTACACATGAATATCATTGCATTCTAAAAATCTCGTAATGTTTAAAATTATATCATCATCAGCAACCCACACTCGTCCACTTCTGGACATAGGTCTCCTCTAATGCACGCCACTGCTCCCGATTTTCGGCCACTCTCATCCAGCCCACACCAGCCAGCCTTCGAATGTCATCATCCCATCTTGTCGCAGGGCGTTCAACACCACGCTTACTGAGTCGCGGTCAAATTATATATTTTTAGCTATCACATTATAATTTTGTCATAATTTACTAGTGGCCCGCCCTCGTGGGTTTCGATTGTATCGCGCATGTGTATTTATTTTTCGGTTTACCTCTAAGCCAGAAATGGGGAAACTATCGCGGGCTATCTCCGTCTAGTGCAGTGTTGAAATCTGATTTTCGACAAAACATTATGTTTTCGTATTACATTTTCCTTTCTAATTTCAATAGAAGATATGAAATTTAAAAAAACTTGGCCATCCCACAATTTGGCGCGTGTTTGAAAAAATACCCTATACTTTAATCGCCAAATAAAACAATATTCCAAGACTTATCCATTTTCTTTTTAGTTAGCCGATAGTCTGGACAAAGGCCTCCACCAAGTTTCTCCATAGATCTCTATCCAACGCCCTTTTTTGCCAATCTCGGAAAACTTATAAAAATCGTCACACCATCTTATCCATACAAATCCAAAAATCTAACCATCCCGACTACCGCGTCCCCGCAGTTAACCAGCCACCGCCTACCGAATATCCCGGCTTTGTCACAACATCTGGGGTCCAAGCGACCAGGTGACGATGTATATCTCATTATTGATTACAAGCGCTTTTTGTTGCGCAGACGCATCTTGATTGTGAGGGTTTTGGTCTAGAGATGTGTCTTTGAGCTGAAAGATCGATAGTAAAAAAAAAACTTTACAATTATTAGCGTTTTTTGTTTTTTATTCTGGGCGTAACGACGTTATGTACCGCAAAAAAATAGCATATTTGCTAAGAAATGTTTGGGGTTCGAAATTTACAAACATTTAATCATTATATAAACGAGACAAAATCACTAAGTAGATTAAAGTCCCTACTTCTGTTACTTATGGGTACAAAAATCAACGAAAGAACCCTTAAATATATAAATATTATGATGTCAAACCACTGATCAAACACCTAGTGATTATCTCATGAAGATTCATCCAGATTATGAATTTGCAGCCTTTGGCAAGTGACGCGGAGTCACTGACTACCAAATGCGCCATCATGGTAGTCCTAATGAAATCCCATCAACATAAATCGCAAATCGATAAAAAAAAATATCGATATCTTTTCACACCTCTTTCTTAGACCGATTTTGTTGTGGTATTTTTTATTGTGCCGCAGTTTAGTGTTGGTAGCGAAATGATGTTTATCGTGGCGATTGTGTGCAGTTAGTCGAATGTCCATTAATATTTTATTTCACGGCAAAACCTCTGAATTAGATCATTGTCGCTGTTATACGTTTCTTTTGCTTTGCTTTGCTTTCAGCTGTTACTATAGGTGCAACAAATTTTAATGAAATATTTATGTTTTTCCCCTTAAGAAGACTTAAAGTCACCCAAAGGGCAATAAACGTTGCCTGTTTTACTAATCAACGAAGGTTTTTTACCGCGGAAAAACCATGCTTCGAAACGAATAGGCTGGCTTGGCCAGAGTGATACTATGGCGTCACAGGAGACCGGCTGAGTGACTGAGGGTATCGAAGACCAATTTGGTAGCGCACTATTGTGAGTCTACTGGTGTTACAGTTGTCCATGGGCGGCGGTAATCGCTTACCATCAAGTGATCCGTCTTTTCGTGTGCCACCTACCACAGAAATAAAAAACGTAGTATGTAGGCTATGTTTGGGATCTACTTGCATGATCGTTTGAGAAATATTGTTTGCCCTATTTTTCAAAAATCCAAATTTAACGTCGTAAGGCCCAGACAGCAGACGCAGTTGAGAATCAATTGTTTTATGCCTTTTAAAAGGCTTTTGGGTCTTCCAACGATAAGAGGTAAGTATATAATATATGCTCATGATATGAGTATATTGCACCACAGTACAATTGTTTGGTAACAAATTCGATCAGACTAATTCAAAGGAAAGCCTTTACAAATCGCACATCACCAATTTTGTAACGAATGCCAAACACACACGCCCATGTCATGTGATCATCGACGGTTTGGTACAGTCAGCTACGAAATACATTTCGTGGTCGACTCCAAAAATATGTATACACTTTAGGACCTTGTCACAATACACATAAGAAACGCGCTCGCGCCCCCCACTTCCCTAAAATGGGGAGGTTAGAAAGGGGCAAAAAGTATTAAGTATTACTATGTTACTTTTCATCCGTTCAACTATTTCCAGTTAGAAATCACGTCAATTCGTCGCTCCGTTTTGCCGTGAAAGAAAGACAAACATACATAAACATATTCAATTAGAATAGTCATGCCTGTTCGTTGATGTCTTATGGTATGAGTGTTCGACATGTTACGAGTTTTAGATCCCTCGTGAGTCACTGTACGAGCCTAAAGTCAATCTGGTTCCCTTATAGGGTTGTAATGGTCAGACATCCAACACTAGCGTAATGTAGTCGACACCTAGTGCTATCTATTGGTGTGTATCCAAAAACAATTTCAAAACGAAGTGAGTTTATGTTTTTATCTACCTAAATATTTCGAACAGATTTTTTATGTGATACTTGGCAGACGAGCAAACCGATCACCCGATGGAAAGCGATTGCTGCGGCCCATAGACAATCTCAACATCAATTCAGTAACAAGTTCAGTGTCTACTTTTTAACCCCCGATTGAGCCTCCGGTACCCTCACTCACTCGGCAAAACATGGACTGGATAGCGCATTAGGTAGTAACCCTGCCTCATACGCCAAAGGTCGTGGGTTTGACCCCATCCTGGTATGAATATTTCGTGTGATATACACGTGTTTGTTCAGTGTCTGGGTGTATATGAATTTATTTATTATATTTGTGTTTCCTCTGTTGTCTGATATTTGTAACCGACGTGTTTAAGCTAATTAGTACGGAGTCAGGTCAATGCATGAGATGTTGTGTTTAAAATAACACTGAGCACGATATTATATTTTTATAAGTATTTAAGACTAAAATGTATATTTTATTAAATGTTTAATTACAAAGGCATCAACCTCTGAGTCCAACTGTACCTCTGTTTTTGTACATCTGCCCGTAACAATGGCGGCGGATAAACATCGCTCAATTACGCGTTATTCACACTGAAACGCGATCGGTGTCGCAACGCGTTGCGGGCTTCGCCGCATGGGGTTTGCGATAATGCGATCGTTAATTGAAAGGGAGATAAAATGTTTATTTGTTTCAATTTCTTTTGTTGACTGTTTCGTCATAAACACATATGTACCTACTAGCATAAATTATATGTGGGAGGGCTCTCCCACATATATGCATGGCTATGCTTCGGCATGAATGGGCCGGCTCAACCGGAGTGATACCACTGCCTCACAGAAAACCGGCGTGAAGCAGCTCCTCTGCTGTGTTTCGCCGAGTGAGTGAGGGTACCGGAGGCCCATCGGGGGGAAAGGGGATAAAAGGTTAGCAGCGCACTTGTTGCATGTGTTCATGGGCGACGGCAATTGCTTACCATCAGGTGATCCGCCTGCTCGTCTGCTACCTATCACATAAAAATAAAAAAAATGATGTAGCTGATGTCCATTGGTGTCGGTGTTCACTCAGTATCAGGTGACTCGCTTGCTCATTTGCCTTACTATGTCATTAAAAGAACCATGAGAGAGCCACGCTTGAAGATGAATACTTGTCAAAAAGACCAAGTATCGTTACTCATTTATTCTACCGTAAAAAGCTGTGAGATCCATGTAATACCAAGTTGGTTGGTTGGTCTCAATTGGGTATTTGACTAAATTTTTTTTTGTGTTTAATCAAAAGACGCCTCAATTTAAACATCGTTGAAAGAATCACTTGATTCTCATTTGAATTACCTGAGATATCACAACTTTAAGAGCACATATTTTGGGCAAGCCCAAAAACGCTCTATACAAATGGCTATTGTATTGTGACGTCACAACGCAAACTCTTGTATGCGCGTCTAGTAAATTTTGTATGGTAGCTATATCAATGTTTCGTTTAAGTAAATGGTTTTATAATAAAGTTGGTGGAAAATGAATGGGTAACTACCATTCATTTTCACCATTTTTTAATTTTATACTTAAAAATGGACTTGCCTATGAAACTTTGAATGCTCACAAAACCAGCTAGACGATACATTTTTAACTGAAAATGTTGGCCATTGGTTGTTATTTACCAATATTTTATATAGTATCAATATTTTTTACTAAATCGAGATTAGTCAAATACCCAATTTATTCAGGCCGTTTAACATTAAAAACGTAATGCCTGCTTAGTTACTGAAAATCCAAGCTTTTGGTTTTATCCAAAACCAAGTTATAGGGGTTTAAAATGGCCTGAACTACTTCGAGAAAAGAATGGTAGGCCGTGCCGCTTTTTTAAATAACATGTTGCTAAAAACAGAACGGCACCTGATAAGTTAATTTACAGAATTTTAATTTAGATGTTAAAATAAATCCATTATTTAGTTGTCACCGTATATTTTTTACAATTAGCCAGTAGCACACCTTGTCATTTTTTAAATACCACAACTAACACATGTTCATACCGATAGAAGCATTTTTAATTATAAGTTATGTATTAGGAAATACCTCAGGTAGTACAAGTTAATACTACTAACTACTTTTTTACATCCACACATGTTTATTAATAACATTCCCTTACATTTTGTCGCAAAAACCTTACAAGCAACAACATAATTTTATATGATCCCATTGATGGATGGTCATCGTAAATGTCCACCGTAAAAGATTATCTCTAGGCGTAACATGTGGTACAAAAACTATGGCGGGAGTATACGCTAACGAAGGCGCATTGTTGTATGCGGTATAGATCCTGGGCAAAGTCGAACGTATGCAGTTGGGAGGCTGTGCGAGTGACAGGAGATGAGCGGATTTATAAGAAGTGATAAGTGAACTGCCACCGTACGCCCGTTGGGGTAGAAAGGTTCTTGAGTGGAGGCCGCATGCAGGAGGCCGCTGTGGTAGCCACCCACTAGGTGGACCGACATCTATTGAAGGTCGCGGGAGTCCCTTGGATGCGGGTGGTACAGGACCGATCTGTGTGGGAACGTTGGGGGAGGCCTATATTCAGCCGTGGACGTCTGTTGGCTGAAATGATGATATGATGTTGAACCGCTCTGATTTAATTTCGGTACTTAACCATAAGATGGCGCTAGAGTATGGCACAACCTGAAAACCAGCCCCGTAGCGGCTTCTAGCTGGCTGTAGCCAATGCTGATGTATACACTAAGCACTTAAACTGTAATTATATTGTTACGTCTTTTTGTCTTTGTGGCCAATAAACGTTATCTTTCTATCTAGAAGTTAATTACATCGTGCATATGTTTTAGATTTAAACCTGTAAATCTGGTCATTTAGTATACAAAATTACCTCTTCATAAAAAGTATAGACGATAATTCGGCAAAACAAAACACAGGCAATGAAATCCTCATTTAATTTATGTTAGTAATATTTGGAACTAATATCAAAGTGAAGTCTCGAAATTAAATAAAAGTGGTTCACTAGAAAGTCAAAAACCGATCTGAGTCACTTAAGCACTCTTGATACATTATCAGACAAGAGAGCGATTACAAATACAAAACTTACACACATTATATTACACAAACACAAATTATTCATCACACAAATACTGCTCCAGGGTGGTAATCAAACCCACCTTTGTTATATAAGGCAGGATTCAAATGCGCATTCGGGCAAGTTAAAAAACACAATCAAAACACGCTTCAGCTTATACCTTCTGCCTTGACTTTACAAATCCGAGCAAAATCGAACTGGCGTTCAACAAAAGCCGTCCTCAATACAAATCGACAATAGCCCGGGAAGAAACTCGAAATTTATCACCTACTGTTCTTGCTTATGCTCACGTATGACCGTGCCTAACGTACGTCCTATACAATGAAACTTAAAGCACAATGAACCCTATGACGATGTTTATAAGGTTGATCTGCTATTTGATTCATTTGGGTGCGACAATGTGCCTTTGAGTTGACGATGGGGTATTTCGGAGTACTGTATGTCAGTTTGGCGACGTTTAAATAGATTTTAACGTGTATCCTAAGATACCACTGCTCAATTCTGAAGTATTGTTTTTTTTTGTTGAAGCTTATCTCAATGTCCCGTTGGTCTAGTGGATTAAGAACCAGGCCGTGATCTCGGGGTCCCGAATTCGATTCCCGGGATTCTAACAGAAGTATGTTTCGAATTTTTCGTACAAAGCTCGGGTTTGTGATCACCAATCCGCATTAGGCAAGCGTGGTGATTACGCCTAATCCTATCATAGTAGCGATGACCTGATTTCTATGATGGAGGCCTTTGATCTGCAGTGAGACAGCCTATTTATTATAAGGCTGATACTTTTCTAAACTTTAGTGAATTAAGAAGAAGCACTAAAAATATTAGCTCAAATGGCCGCAAGTAGAGGTTGCCATACTGTCAAAAACAAACTTAATATAAAATTAAATCTTAAAATCCAAAAATGATAGTACAATATTTAATTTGAGCGTAAAATTAATTATTATTGTACTATCATTTCTGGATTTTTTCACCAGTTAGCAAGAGAAGAGGGGATTGAAGGTTTATTGTTTTCAGCTGGCAAATCCTATGTGCCATACTGAGAGCTTTTAAAGCTGGAACCGATAAACGAGCAAGCGAGTTACTTGGCGATAAGTAATCACCACCTGCTATGAATGTATGTATTTTTGAAAGCCATAATTATCATTACTTACCATCAGTTCTATTACAGTCAAGAACATTTAACACCCCTGAAACAAAACAAGGCATCGTTCCAATTTCGCACTCTTGCGCATATTGAAGCAACATATTACCAGTACTTACACTCGAGCGCAGGCCATTCGCAGCCTGGTGTGAATTCGGGCGTAGGCGGCCACAAAGCCAGTTGTGGCGTATTGGTCTGAGTTTAATACCTCTCGAATTTGCAACGATGTTGGGGCTAAGGGATATGCTTCATTCATATTTTTTTAATGGTTTCAACTAAAGATGTCACTTTTAAAACCCTAATGTCACTTTCACTTTTAAACTGTCACTTTTTGAAACCGTAATTTAAAGAACGACGGTTTCATCATCTTCTTATCATGTTGATGGCAATTAGTAAATAAATTTGCCCAGCACAATACTTCGCCACGAGGACGGACAGTGCTGTCGGTAGGCATCATGAGATGGGTCAAAGTCTGGAGGCAGCGGTGCATACTGTTGCTGATTGGTTTCATCATTGAATAATTTTAACATGGGAAATGCCACTCCTAACCGCTTAGAATTTTATTCATATTTGACATTTGTCACCTAAGCTCAGGCTTGAATTAACTACTAATATTTGAACTTGGTTCTCAATTCGTTTTAATTTTGTGTTTTATGATAGTTTTTTTTTCATGTCATGTGATAGGTAGCAGACGAGCAGGCGGATCACCTGATGGTAAGCAATGTCACCACCCATGGACACCTGCAACACCAGTGGAGTCACAAGTGTGCTGCCAACCTATTATCCACTTCCCCCCGGTTGGCCCCCGGTACCCTTTCTCACTTGGCTGCTTCACGCCGGTTTTCTGTGGTGTCGGTCGGTTCAGTGTGAGTGGTACCACTCCGGTCGAGCAAAAAATGGTATAGGATTTTCAATACATTAGAGTTACATACTTATATTTTGTGTATTTTACTTTGTAACTACTTGTAAGTTATTAAATGATTGTACCTTGTCCCTTGCATCCATCCTTCCAACCTTGGCCCAATGTGATTTACATCTCTCAGGTTTATTGGCATATTTCGGTGACTAATGCCCTGAACCTGTGTGTGTGTTTGTTTATCTTAAAGTATTGTTATTGTCTGATTCGGTTATGACTTAAATTGCTTATTATACGTATTTAGTACCTAATAGTTTACTATCATCATAATTATTTCTTCAAAATAATTTATCCTCAAAACAATTTATGGGTTGCACAGCTATGTGACGCTTTATCTTTACATTGTGAAATAGATCCTTAGTATTTTCGAATTTAGTTGCACCAGGTTACAAACGTGTATGTGTGTGAACTTATTTTTTATGTGATAGGAGGCAGATGAGCAAACGGATCACCTGATGGTAAGTGATTGCCGCTGCCCATAAACACCTGCAACCCCAGTAGTCACAAGTACGCCGCCAACTTTTTAACCCCCTTTCCCCCAATTGGGCCTCCGGTGCTCTCACTCACTCGACGAAACACAGCGCAGGCGCTGCTTCACGCCGGTCTTCTGTGAGGCCGTGGTATCACTCTGGTCAAGCCGGCCCATTGGTCTAGTGGTTCTTAAACCACCGGGTTCGATTCCCAGGGTTAAGCAAAAGTATGTTTCGAATTTTTCGAACATAGCTCGGGTTTGTGATCACCAATCCGCATTAGACAAGCGTGGTGATTAACCCTAATCCCGTCATGGTAGTGATAACATGACTTCTATGATGGAGGCCTTTGCCTTGCAGTGGGACAGTATATAGGCTGATACTTTAAGTCGGCCCATTCATGCCGAAGCGTGGCTCTCCCACATTTAAAATTAAATTTATCTGCAGTTGTTTCTTTTAGAGTGACTTATTAAATTCTTTGTACCTTGTCCCTTACACCCTTTGTACTAACCTTGGCCCAATGTGATTTACATCTCTCTCGTTTATTACCATATTTCGGTGACTAATACTCTGCCTGCCTGTTTGTTTTGTTTCACTCGTAAAGTATTGTTATTCTGATTCAGTTATGACTTTGATTGCTTCGTGGGTAGATGCTCGTTTAATCTGATGGATGTGTAAATGGGGCTGTATTTTGTATTTGTAGAACAGAAACGAATTTATACCTGAGAACACCAAAGGATTCTGTGGTGGGTGGAATACACCATATTGGCTAGAAACGTAAAAAATATGGGTATTCTTTATAAAGTGAGACAGCATCACATACATTATCCTGGTCCCAAGCTAAGATTTTCCCTTGTACTATGGAAACCAGAAACAATGAAGGAACCACAAACACCCAGACCCAACACCAATATCTGTTTCATCAACAAACGTTTGTGCTGGTGCGGGAATCAAACCCGCGACCCTTGCGTCTCAACTGGCGCTTAAACCATTGCGCTAAACGGGTCGTCATTGGCTAGAAACGTTAAAAATATAGGTATTCTTTATAAAGTGAGACAGCATCACATACATTATCCTGGTCCCAAGCTAAGATTTTCCCTTGTACTATGGAAACCAGAAACAATGAAGGAACCACAAACACCCAGACCCACCACCAATATATATGTAACCACATTATGCAATAAATGATTATGATTATATCTGTTTGATCAACAAACGTTTGTGCTGGTGCGGGAATCGAATCCACGACCCTTGCGCCTCAACCGGCGATCTAACCATTGCGCTAAATGGGTCATCCAAGGATATTCCATTTATTTGCTTCTTAAAAAAACACTCTACATGGAGATCAAGCTCTTCAAAGGCTGGATTAGCAAGAGGTGGCTGAGAAAGAATTCTCGTGTCGGAGGCCAAGATCCACTTCGGGTCGCTGTGCCAGAGCGTAGTCAGTACATTGGAATATTTTGATTCAATTTTACAAATTCCAGTTCATTTTAATCAAAATTGGATCCAAATTCTGTACGTAAACCCTTAATTTTTGTCATAATCATTTTGTTTCTTTTACTCAATACGAGTCTAGACTTTATTGTAACGGCCGCCAAAGAAAGCCGCAATATTTTTTCATAAACTTACATCAGATGTGGATCTTTTCTGAGGTACAATCGATACTTACCTAATATTTATAATGCTCTCAAAAACTTTTTAAACTACATTAAATTCGAATATGGCTATAGATTTCCCATTTAGAAGCGAAACAAATCTTTTGAAGATTTGTCGCGCCCTTGACTTCAAAGACTGTTTTTAAACTCAATTGTTATACATTTGTAACTGAATCTTATTTATAGCTTTCCTATTCACTGTTACAAAGTAAAATTTACTGTTCAGACTTTTAGTATTGATCCTTATGCAGTTCAAGATAAGAGCTATCCACCAAACATGCAGATGCCAGTTTAAGTTGGTGTAAGATCTATAGAATTCAAAGGTCCTTATGGTAAGTTTAAAACATCACGCTACATAAATAAAATTAAATAAATGCCCTACAAAACGATTGCCACCCTAGTTAACCCGTAAATGGGGAGGGGTGAAAATATTTTGACATTTATTAAGTCTGCTACTGACATTGTTAAGACTGCAGGGTGAAGGCATTTTGACAATAGTTTTGTCGTTCTTAGTACAATAAGTATTTTTAATTGGACAACGCTTAGCTAGCTCCTGCGCAAACAAAAAGGAAAGCAAGAAATGTATACAGTATCTATATTATTTTAACGAAAGGTGTAGGTAAATAAAATTCATGCAAAGGTAGTCAAGTGACTGAGTCATTTTGTACGGGTAGTAAAAAAAAATTAGACAAATTTCCAAAGTTGTTCAGAATGGTTGTTAAAAGACATAGCTAAATGTACAGTCATCGGCAAAAGTAGATGATCAAAATCAAAAACTCTATACTCACTATTGAGCGGTTCGCGTCAGAACTGTATCACTTTAAGGCTATACGGAGTTTGCGTCAGAACTGTAAGAATAGGACACCATAGACACAAAATACATATTGACACAGAAGGCTGACTGCCCACTAAGAGCTAAAAATATGTCATGTACTCACGCATGCGCACTAACGGGCAAAAACGCCTTTTCAACCACATTAATCCTAACTTATGACTTAAGATTGTCAAACTGTCGAGGTCTATAGTAGAGGCTGCGCGCTTATGTACTCATGCCGGGCAACAACCCTAGCATATGTCAACGAACTCTTCTAAATTCAAAATCAGGTCCAATTCTAACTTCTGTGTGTAATTATTTTGTGCCATAGAGTTCTGGCGCGAACTCCGCTCAATAGTGAGTACAGAGTTTTTGATTTTGATCATCTACTTTTACTGTTGATACAACCTGCATTTTATTGCATGAATTATTTTACTAGCAAAATATTTTACAAAAAAAAACACCAAAATGTTTTCCATCTTGAGCACCCTATTCTCTCGTTACCTAACTTATAATCCACATAAATCTCAACACATCGTCAACTCCCAATACACAGAATGAATGGCCAACACAAAGCGATGATTTGTTCGAAGCCAAAGTCATAAATAAGCAACGATTCGGCTCATGTTATTAGAAAAAAACAGTCTTTATTTATTACAGCTTTTGGGGGAATTTGAGATAGATATCTTGAATCATGAGTTATGAAGGCAAGATTGTCAACAGAAATCTAAAGTTATGGGGTGGTAGTTGTAGTGTGGCGTTTGAGGGTTAAGATTGTTTCGTTTGGTAGTGACCCTGCCTCATACGTTAAAGGTCGTGGCTCCGATCAGTGTCTGGGTGTTGTATTTAAGTATTTAGATAGATAGATAGATAACGTTTATTGGCCACAAAATCAAAAAAACAAAGAGACAAATTACAGTAAACATTACATTAACATACACAACAATACAACGTAGGTACATACAATGGTAAATTTACAAAATAGAAATAATGTTTTGCGGCCAACAAGACACAACCTCAGCATTTGCTACAGCAGCTAGGGGCCGCTGCGGCGCTGATTTTCAGGCTGAGCCTTGGGCGACGTAAAGTGCGTCATACGAGAGTACAAAAAGAAAAACAATAAAGAAAAACTAATAATAATAAAACATTAAAAGAAAGAAAAACGCCAGTATTTCGTGTTTCCTCTGTTGTCTGATGTCTGTAACACAAAGTGCTTAATCTACTTGATTTTTTTATATCATAGATGTCAGACAAACAGACAGATCAGGTGGGAAGCGATTGCTGCGGCCCATATACCTGCAACACCAGTAGAGTCACAAATGTGTTACCCTCTTTCACACGACGAAACACTGCGCACGCCGATCTTCTGTGAGGCCGTGGCATCACTCCCGTTGAACCAGCCTGTTCATGCTCCAGCGTCTTTTATTACGGGAGAGATGCGGGAGTGTATCAAGCACTTTGACAGATTATACTCTTATATGCAGTGTTGTCCTGGTTTCAAAATTAAAACAGATTTAGTTACAATAAATTTAATTTACCTTAAAAGCTATATTTCAAAAGGCTGCCCACGCATTTCGTGATATAGCCAAGTTTGTCCATTCATATTAAGCTACTTAGAAACTCAACACGCCGTATTCCCTTCAAATATGTTATTAGTAATAATATATAAATTAGCCAACATTCCGACTATGCAGAAATGGCAACCGACATTAAGTGCAATATTAGGGAGTCTATAAATAATATTTATACTGGACCAGGCCATATAGAGGAAACGTTAGTGTGGAGCGTACTTCGTTAGAGATATATCGATAGATAGGTAAAGA
Organism: Cnaphalocrocis medinalis; assembly: GCA_014851415.1. Lineage (NCBI taxonomy): Eukaryota > Metazoa > Arthropoda > Insecta > Lepidoptera > Crambidae > Cnaphalocrocis > Cnaphalocrocis medinalis. The sequence goes on along the minus strand of CM026287.1, from coordinate 2,173,792 downwards.
AAAAGTATCAGCCTATATACTATCCCACTGCAGGGCAAATCTGGGGGCACGGCAGTGCCCCACCTAAGTCGAGCAAAAAAGCGGCGCGGCCGTACCATCCTTTTCTCGAAGCAATTCAGGCCATTTTCGACCCCCTGTAACTTCGTTGTGGATAAAACTAGAAGACTGAATTTTCAGTAACCATGCAGGCATTCTAAAGACACGGTATATTTAAAATTGTCAATCAATTTGAACCAGTAGTTAAGAATTATAACGGGCCAAAGTTTCTTAATTTTGTCACTCACTGACTCACTGACTCACCGATCATCAAAATTCTAAGGCACTTCTTGCATACCTAGAACCTTCAAACTTGGAATATAAGTAGTGTTTGGTGTATGAATTAAGAAAAAACTAAAACATTTTTAAATTTTGATCCAATTTGTTAATATATGAACTTCAAAATAACTTTGTAATCCTATATAAATATCATACCGATACATAGGTTACCACGTATATTTGCAGTTCAATAGATTTTAAGTATTTCTACAAAAAGGAATGAGATCCCATCAAAAACAATACTTGTCAAAAAAAACCAAGTCTCCTCGCACACACGTAAATAAAAAGTGGTGACATCCATGTTTTGCCAAGTCGGGGCCCAAAAAACGCTCTATACAAATGGCTACCAACTGTGACGTCACCCGTGGTATCTTGTATGCGCGTCTAGCAAATTTTGTTTGGTAGCTATATCAAATGTTCGTTTATGTACATAGTTTTATAATAAAAGTTTGTGTTTAATGTGTGGATAGTCATATAATTATTTTATAATATTATAATCTTTAAAAATGGACTTGCCCATGAAACTTTGAATGCTCATAAAACCAGCTAGACGTTATTTTTAACTGAAAATTTAGGCTATTGGTTCTTATTTTCCAATATTTTGGTAAAGTATCAATATTTTTTACTACATCGATATTAGTCAATTAACCTATTGGCTTGTTTTTATTTTAGATAAAAAAGCAAGCTAATATGCAACGTTAAAAAGCGAAACGTTGCAATCAAAAATTTTTAGATAGATGTTTCAATGCTTTATACACGTTACGCCGTTTACCCGCGCTTAACTAAAACCGAAAACACCAAACGATAGCGCGATGTAAAAAAGTACACCGCCATCTAGCGAGCTGAAGAATAACTACAAAAAACACATTCATCGTTTGCGTACAATATTATGTTAACAGTTAGCAGAAAATATAGCTATGTATGTAGGTAATTGTGCCTTTGTTCCTGTAATTGTGATAAGTCAACAAATCTTTACATGTGTCTCCTTATAAGATTTTGCTCAATGATCCTAACCCAGCGCTATTCACGGCTAGCAATATGCTGGGACTGGTAATGTATATTATTTCAAAAGGTAAATTTTGTGTTCATTGATTGGTAATATATTAATATAACTGTGATTTGACAAAGCTTTATTTATTGATTTTAACTGTGGGAGAGCCCCGCTTTGGCATGAATGGGCCGGCTCGACCGGAGTGATACCACAGCCTCACAGAAAACCGGCGTGAAGCAGCCCCTGTGCTTTGTTTCGCCGAGTGAGTGAGGGTACCGGAGGCCCACTCGGGGGGGAAGGGGATTAAAGGTTGGCAGCGCACTTTTAACTCCACTGGTGTTGCAAGTGTCCATGGGCGGCGGCAATTGCTTACCATCAGGTGATCCGCCTGCTCGCCTGCTACCTATCACATAAAAAAAATAATTAATATCGATATCAACGACACAAATGCTAGGTACTTTAACTACAGATACAATGAATGTGGAGTTACCACACTACGGTTACTAAAAATCGGTGCTTGCTGCTTGCATTGTCTCCCGCGCACCCACGCGGATCCAGATAAATTATTAATAGTGAATTTGTAATGAGTTTGGGAGTATACCAGTGCAGATAGGCGATAGCATTCACGAAAACAGGGAACTTAACAAACAGGTCATATGATCGTTATCTATCTCTTTTTTTTAATGTCTTATACATTGACCTGACTTCGAACTAAGAAGCCTTATGTACTTGTGTTACAGATATCAGACAACAGAGGAATCCCAAAATGTTTGATTCCTCTGTTATTTGATTTTAACTAATGTACTTGAATCTGGGGGCACGGTAGTGCCCCCGCCAAGTTGACCAAAAAATTAGCACGGCCTATACATTTTCTCGAAGCAACTCAGGTCAGTTTCGACCTCCTTTAACTTCGTCGTGGATAAAGCTAGAAGCTTAAATTTTCGTTAGCCAATTAAGCATTGTATAAACACGGTACATTTAAAATTTCATCCAATTTGAACCAGTACTTGAATAATTATAACTAGTCAAAGTTTCTTAATTTTTTCACTGACTCACTCACTGACTGACGGATCTTCAAAATTCTAAGGCACTTCTAGAAGCTACAAATTTAGAATAATAATGTATAATAAGTGTTAAGTGTATGAATTGAGGAAAACTAAAATATTTTAAATTTAGGTTCAGTTTTCTAGATACACCAACTTCAAAATAACTTTGTAATCTTATACAAATACCATACCGATATATATGATTACCACGTTACATTTGCGGTTCGTTTGATTGAAAGATGAATAAAGGGGGAGTGTTCTTAACTATATTGGATAAAAATCGATCCAAGATGGCCGCCGTCACAAAGATATGGATTATATGTTTTAACACAACTCCCAAAATATGGGTATTATATAAAAGAGTTTGAGAAGCAGATATTTATTCTGACAAAATTCAAGGTAGCCGCCGTCTGAAAATGAATTTCTTTTTTAAATTTTCAATTTATTTTTATTCCGTCCTCCGAAATTCTTCAGAGATATAGGCATTGAATGCCCATAGTAGCTGCGCCTCGCTCTTTGCCCGCGTCTAGTACAGCCGATTCGGTAAGCAGTGCTAGTTAGTCATCGCATGACAAAGGCCAGACTGCATTATACCGGCCGCTGAGTGTCAGTGCTATTTGCATAATTCGACACGAGCTGTAGACAGCACGTGTGTTATTTAGGGCAAGTTATAGTAAATAGATCTAGATTTGGATATCAGGTATAAATAAATGCGCCAGACAGGCACACTAATAAACTTGGTCTCAAACTAGGGCAACCCCTGTACTATGAGTACCAGATGACGTCAATTAACAAGGGGCGTCAACCCCAGAACACCCAGACCCGGCCAAGGTTTTTTGGGTCTGGTTGTTCTGGGTGGACGCCCCCTGTTAATTATTTATCGTTATCTGGTACAGTCAACTCCAAAAATATGTATACCTACACTTTAGGACGTGGTCACAATGGATAATGTATAACAAAGTAGAAGTCGTTCTTATACATATTATGTAGACAGTGACAAGGTCCTAAAGTGTATACATATTTTTGGAGTTGACTGTACTCTAGTCATAGTTTACCTCTAGTTTGAGGACAGGTTTGATTGGTGTGATTGTCAGACGCATTTTTTGTTTATCCATTTCTGACAATGGAAGAGCCAAGGTTCGGCATGAAACCACGGTCTCACAGAAGACCAGCGTGAAGCACCGCCTGCGCAAAGTGAGTGCGGGTGCCGGAGGCCCAATTGGGGGGAAAGGGGGTTAAAGGTGGAAGCGCACTTGTGACTCCATTGATGTTGTTAGGTGTCCATGGGCGGGCCGGTATCGCTTAGCATCAGAAGATCCGATTGCTCGTCTGCCACCTATCACATAAAAAAGCAAACTCAACCATAAGAATTGGAATAAATAATATTTAGGTCGCTTAGTTAGAAACCAAACAAACATTTGAAATAGCAAATCAAAACCACAACTATTCACTTTTATCTAAACCAACATTAAATCGCTCTACTAAATCATTCGTAATCAATCGAGAATTATTCATAAGTGCTCTCAGAATCGATTGTTGGCGCCGAGTCGAATCGGTATGATCGAGAGATGAATTGGATCGCTACGATTGCTCGAATCGATTGATTAATAGTCGTCGTCCTCTGTGATTTATTTGGTACACTTGTTCGGGCAATGAATTTGTGATTGGTTTAAAATTGGTACGGTCTTTGGAAATAAACAGGTTATTAGATCAGTATTTACGTAATATTTTTTACAAATCAATAAATAAATGCGCAAGACAATCACTTTGATTAACTTGGCCTTTTTTTTCCCAGGGGAAACCATCATGGCCTTTATCTTGCCACATGTGGGGGACAAGGTGGTGTGTGGGACTCTAACCCTAACCAAAACCCCTGGGGTGTCCATCTCAGCGCAATCGCAGTCGGATACCCCACAGCCGGGACTGAACCGTACTGCAAATCGCGCTCGCCACTTTGAGCCACATTGTTTGGCGCAATGCAGCCCTGCCCAAATGCGCGACCTACCAGGACACCCAGTAGGATTTTTTCCCTCGCGGAGTCGTGGTACTGAGCAAGCCACTCCCCAGTAGTGGCATGCTCACGTACTCCGAAGCCCGTTTAGTCGCCTCTTACGACAGGAATACCTTGGCAGTATTTTTAACGCCCCTAGCCACAGGGCACACTATTGCAACCCCTATACTATGAGTACCAGATCATGTTAATTAGCTGGGGGTGTAAACCTAGAACACCTGGACCGAAAGATTAGAAAATGCTCATTGTAAGTTTCCTAAATTGAATAGACTGGGGATCGAGCCCAAAACTTTTTTATTTATTTATTTACTAGTGGCCCGCCCTCCCTTTGCTTCGGGACCGTAATTCAGAAATGAATCGATAGATGGTGCTATGTCGAATTAGTTTTTGGTTTACCTATAAGCCTTGTCGTTGTCCATAGAAGTTATCACTTTATATAATAGTATAGATATAGAAAATAGAAGATATAAAAAATGCGTCTATATCTACATGTTTTGGAAGCAATACCAAAACATGTAAATAGGTATACGTCGGTAAGAATCGTACGAAACGCATATCTATACTTCTCAGTCTATAGACTGTCCCACTGCAGGGCAGGCAAAGGCCTTCATCATAGAAAACAAATCATTGATACTATAATGGGATTAAGCTTTTAAACACGACTCTTGCCTTATGCGAAAAAAATTCTAAACATACATTTTGTTACCCGGGAATTGAAACCACGATCCCGAGGTTACAGGCCGGTACTTAAATTAACAGTTAATGCTAATTTGCATAAACTAAAACTTTTCTATCATCATCATCAGCAACCCACGCTCGTCCACTGCTGGACATAGGTCTCCCCCAATGCACGCCACCGCTCCCGATTTTCGGCCACTCTCATCCAGCCCACTCCAGCCAGCCTTCGAATGCCGTCATCCCATCTTGTAGCAGGGCGTCCAACACTACGTTTTCCGACTCGCGGTTTCTATCTTATTACGATATTATTAAGTAAAATTCTTTTTTTCTTTGGATTGACAAGTGCACTACCAAATTTCCATCTTGCCAGTCACTGCAAAAAGGTAAAATGACATAAGAAAGTCTTCATTATTTTTTTTCTTGTTTGTTTATTCGTTTGGCAATAACCTTCTTAGTTCTGCAATTTACCAGTTCATAAAAGTTACTCTTATTGCATTGAATAAAAATATTGTTTATTAACAAGATCAATTTTACCTTTTTTTTCAAACAGCTTAGCAAATACTTTCCCATAAACCTAAAACTATGATCGTAAAAAGTTATATCGACTAAACAAATCAAATATCTATAAACAAGTGTATTGATCACGCCAAATTGCCGCGAAATAAATATAAAATATACATGTATACTACTAAAATATAACAACTAAAAGTATGCAATGCATAAGCTACAGGCGGATCTTCAATGTTTTGGTTTGGATTGGATGAAATTTAAAAATTATGATTCTAAGTAAAACATACAACTTGAATTTGGTCTGTTACTAATATAATAACAGGAACGGTAATTATAAACGGGTTTAGTTAAAACAACAATGAAAATATTATTTTAGTAATTTAAAAAACCGGCCAAGAGCGTGTCGGACACGCACATGAAAGGGTTCCGTAGCCATAAGATGGGCCGACCCGACCTTATTTTCATAGTTAGTAGGTAGTTATTTTAAATAATCACGGGCGGCGTTGAGCACCTATCAGTAGATGACTCACATTTTCCTCCTACCTACCTACTCACCTAGTATTATTTTTTTAATTTTTATCAAATACGCTTTCCGCTCCTTCTCAGCCCACTCCATTTAATGGTCGTACACAACCGCTATTATGATCTAAATTGCTTGCATTTACGGCTAAAACGCTCCATTTTAACATAACATTAATATAAATAAAAGCCACTCACACTCCATAAATGTTCACTTTATCGATATTATGTTTGGCGAATTATTTATGGATCATTAAGGTGTTGTTTTTTCCTTTGAATTTTATATAGAAGGGTAAAAAAAGTAAAGTATTATCCTATAATACTGTCCCACTGCAGGGCAAAGGCCTCCATCCTAGGAAATCACAGTCATCGATTACTACTGAGGGATATAGGCTTCATCACCACGGCTTTGCCTAATGCGGATTTTCCACATGAATCACAAACCCGAGCTATGTTCGATTCTGATCTGTGATAATGTCACCACTTGTCAGATTGACATTTTTTTCAACAAGGTTATCTTAGCCAAAAGTCATATTCAATTCAATTCAATTGTGAAGAGCCACGCTTCGGCATATATAGGCCCGGCTCTGAACCGGAGGTGATACCACTGCCCACAGAAAACCGGCGTGAAGCAGCCCCTGTGCTGTGTTTCGCCGAGTGAGTGAGGGAACCGGAGGCCCACCCTGGGGGGGAAGGGGATAAAAGGCTGGCAGCGCACTTGTAACTCCACTGGTGTTGCAAGTGTCCATGGGCGGCGGCAATTGCTTACCATCAGGTGATCCGCCTGCTCGTCTGCTACCTATCACATAAATATATTATGAGTACAACCAATAGCTGTGGTTTGACCATTAGTTTAAAAGACAGTGCTTGTGACACCACTGGTATTACAGGTCTCTATGGCGCAGTGGCTATGGTGTGCGCCCGAAGCGCGAAAGGTCCCGGGTTCGATTCCCGGTCAAGTCAATTTAGGCGACAACGTTTTCTAAATTATTCTGGGTTAACGCCCCCAGTTAATTATCGTTACCTGATACTTATAGTACAGGGGGTGCCCTAGTTTGAGACTAGGTTGATTGGTGTGATTGTCTGGCGCATTCATTTATTTAACGATATTATATTTTAAGCGCCCTGTTGGTCTAGTGGTTTAAGTACCGGGCCGTGATCTCGAGGTCCCGGGTTCGATTCCCGGGTCGAGCGAAAAAGTATGTTTCGAATTTTTCGAACATAGCTCGGGTTTGTGATCACCAATCCGCATTAGGCAAGCGTGGTGATTAAGCCTAATCCCATCATAGTAGCGATAACTTGATTTCTATGATGGAGGCCTTTGCCCTGCAGTGGGACAGTATATAGGCTGATACTACTTTTATATTTTAAGCTCGTCTGCCACCTGTAACATAAAAAATCGTAACTGCATTAGGGTATCACAGCTGACGAGTACGCGTATACTGAGCCAGATCAATTTGATACTAAATCACCGATCGGAACCAATGGCCTTCAAATTATACATCGGCAAAAGTTAATGAAAGTTTATAAACACCAAATTACTCACCAAATCTTACGAGTAAGCACAGTATAGAGGAAAACAGTGAACTGCTTACAAATTTCGAACTCGCAGGTGTTCCTGAGGTGATTACTTACCAGCAGGAAACCCGCTTGTTCGTTTGTCGCCTATAGTATAAAACCGTGGGAGAGCTGCACTTCAGCATGAATGGGCCAGCTCAACTAGAGAGATACCACGGTCTTACAGAAGACTGGCGTGAAGCAGCGCCTGCGCTGTGTTTCGGCGAGTGAGTGAGGGTACCGGAGGCCCACCCTGGGGGGGAAGGGGATAAAAGGCTGGCAGCGCACTTGTAACTCCACTGGTGTTGCAGATGTCCATGGGCGGCGTGATCCGCCTGCTCGTCTGCTACCTATCACATAAAAAAAATATTACGAGTACAACCAATAAGCTGTGACTTTGACCATTAGTTTAAAAGACAGCGCTTGTGACACCACTGGTATTACAGGTCTCTATGGCGCAGTGGCTAAGGTGTTCGCCCAAAGCGCGAAAGGTCCCGGGTTCGATTCCCGGTCAAGTCAATTTAGGCAACAACATTTTCTAAATTATTCTGGGTTAACGCCCCCAATTAATTATCGTTACTTGGTACTCATAGTACAGGGGGTGCCCTAGTTTGAGACTAGGTTGATTGGTGTGATTGTCTGGCGCATTCATTTATTTAACGACTAGTGGCCCGCCCTCACTTCGCTTCGGGACCGTAATTCAGAAATGAACCAATAGATGGCGCTGTGTCCAATTACATCGCGCAAGCGTTTCGTGTTTTTGGTTTACCTATAAGCCTTGTCGTTTTCTATTGAAGTTATCTCTTTATAAATAGTATAGATATTATATTTTAAGCTCGTCTGCCACCTGTAACATAAAAAAATCGTAACTGCATTAGGGTATCACAGCTGACGAGTACGCGTATACTGAGCCAGATCAATTTGATACTAAATCACCGATCGGAACCAATGGCCTTCAAATTATACATCGGCAAAAGTTAATGAAAGTTTATAAACACCAAATTACTCACCAAATCTTACGAGTAGGCACAGTATAGAGGAAAACAGTGAACTGCTTACAAATTTCGAACTCGCAGGTGTTCCTGAGGTGATTACTTCATCATCATCAGCCCGGTAGTACCCACTGCTGAGTATAGGCCTCCCTTCCCTTTCGCCAATGTGCCTGGTCCTGAGCTGCTCGGATCCACGTAGCCCCTCCGATTTTAGCGATGTCGTCGACCCATCGCGCCACCGGACGACCTGGACTTCGTCTGTCGTTTCTTGGACACCATTCGGTCATAATCTTGCTCCACCTGCCATCACCGCGCGATTACTTACCAGCAGGAAACCCGCTTGTTCGTTTGTCGCCTATAGCATAAAACCGTGGGAGAACTGCACTTCAGCATGAATGGGCCAGCTCAACTAGAGAGATACCACGGTCTCACAGAAGACTGGCGTGAAGCAGCGCCTGCGCTGTGTTTCGGCGAGTGAGTGAGGGTACCGGAGGCCCAATTGGGGGGAAAGGGGGTTAAAGTTTGGCAGCACACTAGTAATCTACTGGTGTTGTAGGTGTCTATGGGCGGCGGTGATCGCTTACCACCAGGTGATCTGCTCGTCTGCCACCTATCACATAAATAAAAGAAAAAAAAAGTGCATTCTTGGATTTGTACCAAGACCCGCCGTATGGAATAGACGTTCTTATTCACTAAACCACCATCGATTTCTACGAACTCATAACAAACATTTTATACTGGAATTTCCTTACTCGTGATTATAGTTCCGATCAAAAGCCCTGCCGTTTTAATGATGGAATTTACGAGGTGTTCTGTCGGCAATTTCGCAAAATTTATTCCCCATTTTTGTTGAAAGCAACCTCATTTTTCGGAATCTGGTTTTAATGAACTTTATCTGGTCGAAGGCCAGTCGCTTGTCCAAGATACCGCTGGAAAGATGAGGTTGCAAGGGGCTTTTATGTGATGTGATAGACGAGCAGAGGGTAATCCTTCTGCCTTACGTTGGACTCTTTTCCCCCTTGAATGGGCCTGGCCCGGGATATACTCACTCTCTCCTGCGAAACACAGTGAAGGCTGCTTTACGTTGGTTTATGTGAAGCCGAAGAAATTCCACTTAGTCAACCAAAGCTGTCTGCATTGCTTTGGTTGACTAAGTGGAATTTCTTCGGCAAGGAGACTAAGTGGAATTTCTACGTTAAGGCAAGAACCAAAGAAAGGAAAAATAAATTATTATTTTTGGTTACCCCAAAAAGGTGTTAGATTACTCTAACAACATCACAATCTGTTTCTGTCAATACATGAAGAATGCTTCAACTTAGTAATCGCGTGGCAATCGCCTACCACCAGGTGATCCGTCTGCTCATCTGCCAACTATGATATAAAAACGTAGGTAATAATGATATCAGCTACGATAACCAATCCAATGATAATGCCCCATACGCGTCCAAATTGACAAACTAATAAAGTAGCCAGTAGTGTTTAACTTCGTAAGACTCAAAAGACTTTTAAAAGGCAAAACAATGTATTTTCTATTGTGTTCTGCTGTCTAAGCCTTACGACGTTAATGATCTATGAATTCAGTTGATCTACCCTTACGGAACCCGCGGCAAGGATCACCGCATTTTGAAAAGCAGTTGGTAAAAGACTGGCAGGGGATGGTGGAAGACCAGCTTAGATGGAGGATCTTAATCTAATTTCTAGACTTAGTTAATGTGTACAAGTTAGTATCTAAAAGCAAAAAAAGCGAGGAGAGCCACGCGTCGGTATGAATGGGCTGGCTCGACCGGAGTGATACCACTGCCTCACAGAAAACCGGCATGAAGCAGCCCTTGTGCTGTGTTTCTCCGAGTGAGTGAGGGTACCGGTGGCCCACTCGGGGGGGAAAGGGATAAAAGGTTGGCAGCGCACTAAGTAACTCCCAGTGGAGTTGTTGCAAGTGTCCATGGGCGGCGGCAATTGCTTACCATCAGGTGATCCGCCTGCTCGCCTGCTACCTATCACAAAAAAAAGCATCGGCACTTTCAAGTAGCTAAATCATACGATTCATTCGCATTTGACCGTCGCCCAAAACACCTACTCCATTGTCATACCCACTTTTTGTACCCAAAATGACCCGCACTCCCAAACAGAGATAAGAAGCGTTATCTCGTTCATTCCTTCGTTCATTCATTCCGGCCCTACTTAGGCCCAGTCGTGATGATAAAGCGGTAACACGGACCACCCATTTGCCGGCCGACACTACGTATGCCTTGTTTGACCATGAGACCGTTAACTTAGTAAGGATATGACATTTATTTTTTATTTTTATTTTTTATGTGATAGGTAGCAGGCGAGCAGGCGGATCACCTGATGGTAAGCAATTGCCGCCGCCCATGGACACTTGCAACACCAGTGGAGTTACAAGTGCGCTGCCAACCTTTTATCCCCTTCCCCCCCGAGTGGGCCTCCGGTACCCTCACTCACTCAGCGAAACACAGCACAGGGGCTGCTCCACGCCGGTTTTCTGTGAGGCAGTGGTATCACTCCGGTCCGGTCACATGGTCATAATATTGAAATTATTTTTTGTTGAATATAAATAAAGTAAAGTATCAGCCTATTTACTGTCCTACTGCAGGGTAAAGGCCTCCATCCGAGAAACCAAGCCAGCGCTACTATGATGGGATTGGATTTTATCACCATGCTTACCTAATGTAGATTGGTGATCACAAACCCGAGCCACAAAATATAAAGGACACAGAAAGGAGACTGAGCCTTAATTTTGAATTTAGAAGAGTTCGTTGACATGTGCTAGGGTTGTTGCCCGGCATGAGTACATAAGCGCGCGGCCTCTACCACAGACCTCGACAGTTTGACAATCTTATGTCATAAGTTAGGATTGGTCGAAAGGCGTATTTGCCCGTTAGTACGCATGCGTGAGTACATGACATGTTTTTAGCTCTTAGTAGGCAATCTAATTTCTGTGTCCTTTATATTTCTTACAAAGCAAACAAAGCGACTGCCATCTGATCTTTATAAACCTTACTAGTGGCCCGCCCTTACTTCGCTTCGGGAATAGATGGCGCTGGTCCAATTACATCGCCAAAGCGTTTCGGTGTTTTCGGTTTACCCTCTTCTTTATAAGAGTACAGATAAGTTGGGAATCAGATCGACTGTAGATCCAAGAGTAGTGACTCACGAGGGATCTAAAGCATGAAACATGTTGAACACTCATACAAAAGACATCAACGAACAGACATGCCATATTTAATGAAATACTATGTATACCATCATTTTCAGCTTATCGAAAACTGTTTCTCTAATGTGACAGTGTGAAACTGTGTTTTATCGAGTGAGTGAGGGTACCGGAGGCCCAAATGGAGGAAAGGGGGTAAAGGTTGGCAGCGCACTTGTGACTCTCCTGGTGTCGCAGTTGCTATAGGCGGTGGCATTCGCTTACCATCAAGGGATCCATCTATTCGTCTACCACCGGCTTGACAGAATTGATACCGCGGCCTCACAGAAGACCGGCGTGAAGCAGCTCCTGCGCTGTGTCCAAGAATGAGTAAGGATACTGGAATTTCCAGCCGTTAGTTCCCAAAACGTAAGTATCACCCTAGTTTGCTATTGCTAAAACGTAATTACATCATAATAAATACCATCTCGGACCAAAAAGTTAAGCAGCTCATATCTCTGCCGCACCATTAAACGGTGGAACTCGTTGCCATCCCATGTGTTTCCTCTGTCCTACAATATAGACTCCTTCAAACGAAGCGTGAAGAAGCATCTCGCGGGCCAGTATGGCAGTGCCAACGGATGTGACGCCGTGCAGTCGCGTCCGTTGTGACTGCAACATGGGCTCTCCTCTTGCTCATCATCAGACTGAGATGAGCCAATTTACTGAGCCACTATAAAAAAGACGTTGTTCTCCTACGGACAAAACATATTTTTTCGCAGTCTTATCTCTATGTTTCGAACATTTAGTCCCTTGTATATCATTGTAATTGGATTAAACGATTCTTTTCTGTCATTGTTTTACTGGGGCCATTGTTCGTGCTGTCTCATTCGTTTGTTTGTCTTCTCGCTCGCTTCGGAATCAACTGTGTGCTAATAAGCTTTAATGCGATTCAATATTTCATATAGATGTTGCGTGTAGATCTTGAAATAAGACAAATCATGACATGCCTGGGCATTTCATTATAAATGATAATAATACTTTGCATAAGAGCGATGAAAGATCAGTGGATAAGAACGCGCCTTCTATAGTCATGGTTCGAATTTGGGCACCTCTGGATTTTTCAAATATATGTGCGCATTTCTACCATTAGCTCGGCGGTGAGGGAAAACGTCGTGAGGAAACTTGCACGTTTCTGATGGTTTTTGAAACGATGATACAGTTGGTCTGGTTCCACTGTTAAAGCGTTTGCGAAGGTCAGACGGCAGTCACTTCATTGAATCATGAATCTTAACTTAACCATAAACTATCGACAGTATCGATATGAACTGATGTCGCGAAATGAAGTGAGCGCAGGCCACTTAGTCTTGTCCAATTATAAAATCAAGCTAAAGCGTTTTGAACCGTGGGAGAGCCACGCTTCGCCATGAATAGGCCGGGTGGACCGGAGTCATATGACGGCCTTACGAAAGACCGGCGTGAAGCGCAGGTGAGTGAGGGTACTAAATGCCCAATTGGCGGAAAGATTGTTGAAATGTTGATCACGCACTTGCGACTCTACAGGAGCTTTGTGTTTCCATGGGCGGCAGCAGCTGCATACCACCAAGTGACCCGTCTGTTCGTCTGTAACCTATCAAATAAAAAAATAACGCCTTGAAACTAAATGGGAACAGGCGTTCAAGTATAAAATCAAGCTTAGGCAAAACACAATCTGCCCAATTCCTCGACCTACCTACAACATAGATAGTAACATGATCTCAATATTTAAATTTACAATGGTATTAGATTAAGAGCAGTTGTTTTGACCTTTGTCTATTTACATACTGGTCGCGCCCCGTGGCGCTGTCTGTGGTTTATCACATTAAGATTGACGTTAAAGTTAGGGTATTGCGATTAAGGTATTGATTTACTGGTCTTAGTGGCATAACTATGTTTCTGATTATTGGCACATTATTAAATTCTTAGGCAAATTTAGTGGTACGCTGTTGGACTTTCATTTTGTCATTTTATTTATTTAGGTACTAATATTACTTTTTTTTTATGTGATAGGTAGCAAACGAGCAGGCGGATCACCTGATGGTAAGCAATTGCCGCCGCCCATGGACACTTGCAATACCAGTGGAGTTACACGTGCGCTGCCAACCTTTAATCCCCTTCCCCTCCCCGGGTGGGCCTCCAGTACCCTCACACACTCGGCGAAACACAGCACAGGGGCTGCTTAATGCCGGTTTACTGTGAAGCAGTGGTATCACTCCGGTCGAGCCGGCCCATTCATGCCGAAGCGTGGCTCTCCCACAATACTTAATTTAATAATAAAAAGTAAAGTAAAGTATCAGCCTTTATACTGTCCCACTGCAGGGCAAAGGCCTCCATCATAGAAATCAAGTTATCGCTACTATGATGGGATTAGGCTTAATCACCACGCTAGCCTAATGCGGATTGGTGATCACAAACCCGAGCTATGTTCGAAAAATTCGAAACATACTTTTGCTCGACCTGGGAATCCAACCCGGGACCCCGAGATCACGGCCCGGTACTTACACCACTAGACCAACGGGGCGTAGCGAATTTAATAAAATTTACTAATAATCCTCAAGCTATAGTAGCTCAGTGGAATTAGAAGGTGCTTTGCATACTGGGGACTAGGTTTGAATCCGAACATGCACTCTGGATTTTTCAAATCTTACATATTTCTCGGCATTAACTCGGCATTGAGAGACAACAACACACAATCGTGAGGAAGAATGCACATTAATTCCTTAGGTGTACCTACTGTTTATAGCTGTTGTTTCACTCATGTATTTTATTTCAGTGCAATAAAGAATATCAAGGTATATATTCCGGTTTACCTACAAGCCTTGTTGGTGTTAGTAGAAATTCATCATTTCAGCCAATAGACGACCACTGCTGGACAAATGCCTCCCCCAAAGTTCTCCACACAGATCTGTCTTGTGCCACCCGCATCCAATGGACTCCCGCGACCTTTACCAGATCGTCGGTCCACCTGGTGGGAGGCCTGCCACGGCTGCGGCCTCCTGCGCGTGGCCTCCATTCAAGGACCTTTCCACTCCAACGGCCGTCTGTTCTCCTCGCAATGTGCCCTGCCCACTACCACTTTGTCTACACTATGTCCGTGACCTTAGATCTCCTGCGGATCTCATCATTTCTGACACGATCACGCAAGGAGATTCCATACTCATTCTCATTCAGGAAATTCTATTTCAGTGCAATAAAGAATATCTAGGTGTATATTCCGGTGTATAAGCCTTGTTGGTGTTAGTAGAAGTTACTTTTTTATAAATAATATAGAAGATAATGTAAACTTATTTTATTGGGTGATAAATGTTATTCTTAATGTTCGGTAAATCACCAATGTCAGGTCCCAAATTTTCCACAAAAAATCTATCTTAAAACATTATTTAACACATTCAATAATAGAGCAAAAAGACTCGACCGCAAAAAATCGAATTAAATTATGATTTTGCTTTGAAAAACTAATCAAGTATATAATTGATAATTTTGATAATAATGCACGGTGCCTTATAACAAAGTATTGTGAGGAAAACCGCGTGACCTTCATTAGTGTTGTTTTTGTGTGTTTCGATGATTTGGATCAATCTTTGTGCGATGACTTGGTTGTGGTTTTAATGATTTTTAATCTTGTTAATATGATTTGTAAAATGTTCACCATTTTTTGTTATGTTTTACATTCTCGATCAGATAATGATTTATTTTGACTTACAAGTGCTTTGAAACTAAAGATAAAATCATGTAATAAAAATAGTTATGATATTATTTGAAATCCTCTGTTGTCTGACATCTGTAACACAAGTGCTTATGCTACTTACTACAGAGACAACTACACAGAGAGATTATGATATTATGTTGTGTACTATTATACATTTCTAATACTTTGTTCTTTTATCTTTAGTCTAAAAGCATCAGCATAGCACAGTGTATATGTAGACATTATTTCATATCACTGCAGGTCAAAGGGCTACATCATAGAAATCAGTCATAGCTACTATGACGGGATTAGGCTTAATGACCACGCTTGCCTATGCGGATTGTTGATCAAAAACACAAGCTGTGTTCGAAAAATTCTAAAAAGATGACATATTTTTAATGCAATGGAAGTAAGCAATAGTCGCTTTTCAAAATATTCTCACGTACTATACCTCCAGTTCATTCCCTTGGCAGTAACAGCGTAGACATGGCTTCACGCCGAGTTCTTTTTGAGGCCGTGTTATCGTTCATACCAAAGCGTAGCTCTCCTAAATATAAATATCTAATTGAAGACAGAAATTTTCTCGACCACTCATTTGCGTTACCAACATGATAGAATGTTCAACCTTCCCACGACCTTTTCACTCCATCACATTTCCCGACAAGCCATCAATACGAAATTGTCAATTTTAATAAATTCCGACATAAAACTATCGAAACACAATAATAACATCCGCGATAAATATTATCTTAATTGACAGTATGTCTCGGGTACAAAATTACAATTTATATGCTAAATAAGGCCCATGACTAACAAAAAGGTTCAAATAGTTGACGGCTGTTTGGTTCCGCATAATTATTTTATTTGACCGTGATTTGTAATTGCTAGTAAATAATGTAATCTAAAAATGATGGAGATATCGATGGTAGTAGCTGAGTGGATGAGGACGTGCTTGCTACGCAATGGGTTGTTGCTCAGATCCGGGCATGTACCACTGGATTTTTCAAATATGAGTGATTCTCCACGAGATGTAACTTTCGTGGCAGATTTAAGTCCGTATTCCTCTGAAATTCAGAATATAAAGTTAATATAAACGAGCGGAGTTACAAGCGTAGACTGTTCTAAAATATTGTATTGTATTTTTTTTGTTGACTCTGGTGAAATGCGTTACGCATACCCGTCAACTGGAAGGTTAAGTTGGACTCCCCCTGCTGAAGGCTACCGACTGAAGTTACCGACTAAAACCCCTGGGACTCTCCATCATCGTCCATCTTAAAAGATGTCATGTATCCGTGGCACGGAGTCTAGCACCACGACATCTTCCGGAAACATACACTATAATTGAATTAAGTATAACCAGGGTTAACCAATTCCTCAACTGAACCCTACCTGAGGTAATCTAACAGCTGATAAGCGTTGTATATTTTGACAGTTGACATTTGACAGAAACATAGTGAGGTCGGCCAATGCTCACATAAAACCGAGCAATGGACCAGTTTAGATAATGTCGCGACCGGCGGGTCGCCGGTTCGACGCCCACGCAGACCGAATGTCACTAATTCCATCATTTAGGGAGTGACGAAAGACTTTTGTTATGGGTTTCCTGATTTTGTGTTAACGGTTATAGGTAGTGATGGTGAAATTTACCGTGTGAATAGCTTCACTTTTGTAAGACGTCCCATTTAAAAATCATCACTAAAATTGACACCATAATGTTATTATATCATCATCATCAGCAACCCACGCTCGTCCACTGCTGGGCATAGGTCTCCCCCAATGCACGCCACCGCTCCCGATTTTCGGCCACTCTCATCCAGCTCACTCCAGCCAGCCTTTGACTGTCGTCATCCCATCTTGTAGCAGGGCGTCCAACACTACGTTTACCGAGTCGCGGTCTCCACTCAAGGACTTTATGGACTTCATGGACATAATACACTATTGAACTAAAAACCCGTCGTAAATAACATTCCGTAATTTTTCATACAAATTATATTCAAACAACACCTTCGTACACCACGACATTAATTAACCAATAAACAATCTAAGCAGGTCTTAGGCCCCACCCATTTAATTATTACGTTCGATTCATTAGAATTCTGATATAGATTTGTTAAAAAGGTCACCCGTGACTTGGTCTGACCCGGGATGTGAAGCCGTGACCCCTGCGTCACGGTCCGACACGTTTTTGGAAATAAAACGTCGTTTTGTTTATTTTTAGATTGAGAATATAATAAAAATGTAAAAAGGATTCTATACGTTGAATATATTTGTCTCAAAATAACTTTGGGCTGGTATATTGTACCGTAGTTACCTTTTGCTTAAATTGATTATAGTCAACTTTAGCAATGGTCAAAGTGACAGCTTATTGGTTGTTACTTTTGGTCAAAAAAACTATTGTTCGAAAAATTATAAGTTTTATTAATAAAATACAGATTTAATTCAAATAGGAACATAAAACACTAGAACATTTATAAACTAAATGAAGAAAATAAAATAATGCATTTACATTTTTGAGTGAGAAAGAAGACCGGCGAGAGCAGTCTTCATGTTTTCCGACACCATACATATTTGGAAACATACTAATTAAACTAAGCAACAAAATGTTTATTTTATCTTATTATAAGTATATTTTTGAAAGCATGGAATAAAAAGTTAAATTATTTTCAATTTGCAAACAATTCAGTGAACAAAACTCACATCACAGAGGAAAAACGAAACGTTGAGTCAATCATAATGTCACTTTGATAGTTAAGATATTTGACATCTTTTTAAATTGTTTTAAATGTGTGATCTATTCATTTACGTTTTCGCGTATTTTCTGGACTTTTGAGTTATTGATTCAACCTAGACAACAGCATTTCCCTGGATTTGATTTCCAAGTGATTTGGTTTATTTAGTATAATGCCGTTTCGATGTGTCCATTGTTCTTTGCGTCTTGCTTGATCGAAAGACACCGTTTATCCGAGGAAAGTGCAGAGACGATGGAAAGAAGAAGCCAATAGTGAAATACTCTCTGCATTTAATAGTATTGGCCCATATGTTTTAAGGGCCAGAATAAAATCTCGATATTCGGGCAGCAGGTCATACTATACATACATAGTAGTAGATAGAGCAATTCAAGGACGACAAGCTATTTTAGGGTAATAATGTTATTGTGTTGCAGGTAAGCGAACAGTTGGTTGCTGTTCGCATACCATGAGCATATTATGGTATATGGGGTTTGCAAGTCGACGGGGTAATATAGTACCTCCTGCAGCCTTTTTAGACAATTTGTTATGTACTTAATTGATTAAATGACGTCATACCTACACATCCGAAGTTTGTTTTACCATACCTTTATAACGCTGATGTAAACATGCAACATTATGTACTTATAAATAATCGTTGAGTGCACATGTAAGGTAGGCGCGCCTGACGGACTATGAATTTGTAAGCACGAGTTCATACTCGTGCTTACAAATTCATAGTCATCATTCATAGGATCATTCATCGATTTATCGAGTGCCATTTATAGTACGTTAAGCATCAGTAGCCCTTCCATGTTTTTTTTATTTTTATGCGATTGGTAGCAGACGAGCAGACAGATCACCTGATGGTAAGCGATTGCCGCCACCCATAGACACCTGCAACACCAGTTGAGTCACAAGTGCGCTAGTAGCACAAAATCTAGTAGTGCGAGTGCAAGTTTGAAATACTCAGAAATACTATCCTCGCTACCGAAAACTATCACTTTGTCTCTTTCATTATGATGCATTTGAAAAAGACAGAGCAATAGTTTACGTTATGTCAGTTTTCGATGTCAACTCATGGTAGCGCTACTGAAGGCCTCTCAGTAACATTGACAGGGGGGCGTTGTACGATATTTTTTCTTCTATGGGAAAATGTCAATCAACACTGAGTCACTGACACTTGTGAGGAAAATACGATTTTCCGACATTTGCCGAAAACCTTATGTATGACCCTTGAACGACTATACTTTGTCGGCCCTATACCTTTATAATCCCATCTTTAGAAAAGTGGCAACAATTTCCTTTTTTCTTAGTTGAGTGTTCTTCTTTAAGTATCATTAATTTTTTTCTAGGCACGGGACCTCTAAACCGCAGACTGAAAATACATAGAACTTCGCCGGACTCCTTTCTTAACCAATGGTTAATTTAAACAAAGGATAAAAATTCCAACCCTTAGAGCACAGACGGGTCGGGGTATAATTCAGGTCGAGCCCATTCATGCCAAAGCGTGGCTCTTCCACAGTCAGGTAAGTAAAGGTAAACTAAACTCTACGCTAGCGGAGCTACGGGCTTCAACTAAATGAGAATACAATTTGTGATACATGCAAAAAAATGTGGAACTTGTAACATACGTGTAAAGATTGATGACCCAAAAAATATATTTGATGAAAAAAGTTATTTGTTTTTCTATAAATGTCAAGCAACAAGCAAACCGGCAGACGGCCAGCTAGTAAACCTGCATTACACGTTTGGCACGTGCTTTTTTGTGTTCCAGAGGAAACCAATCATATACACTTAGCATCTAATATTTGTTGCAAAATATTAGTTGTGTAATTTAAATTACTTATACCTAGATTATAAGATTACCATCATATTTTGTACACAGTTTTAGCAATAAAGATTATTCTATCCTATTCTATTCCATTATATTTTATTATATTTTATTATATTGTTTTCTTTTCTTTTCTATTCTATTCTATTCTATTCTATTATTGCATCCAAAACTATCGCTTTGGAGCCCGGGGTATGGTTTGAGCATGTTTTATGATTAGGGAAGTCTGTTAATTACAATGAAGCTGCTGCTATCTGACCTGCGCAACTATTTAATGTGTTTCTTCCCTCTTACAATCATGGGTTTTTAGGCGGGGCGTGAAACGGTATCTCAGCAGGCCTTCAGGGTGAGGATGACAGACTCAATAGGTAATTAGTTTGTTCTTTTGTGCCTGTCAGCCTCATGTTGGATCTCATGGCCGCTTACCATCAGGCGGAGTGAGGTCATCTTGAATGTCCTCAATTTAATAATGGTTGACACATTTCAAAATTTATCTGAAACATATGGGTTTCCTCACAATAATTTCCTTCACCACCCAGCTATTGATAAAAATGCGCAAATAGATTAGCAAAGTGTTGACTGGCCTGATGGCGCATTTGGTAGTGACCCTGCTTCATACGCCAAAAATCGTAGATTCGATCCCTACCCTGGACCAACATTCGCGTGATTTCGACTTGTACATGTTGAGCGTGTACATGTAAATTATGTATTTAAGTATTAAGTATATTTGCGTTTTCTTTGTTGTCTGATATATCTGTTAAACAAGTGCTTATGCTAAGTACTTAGACGGAGTCAGGTCAAATTATGGAATATGAGATTTGAAAATTTACAAATAAAATATCCAGAAGTGCATGCATAGATTCTAACCACGGCCTCCCGTATCAACATTCTTAACTACTAAGTTGCCATCGCTATAATTATGTTCTTATTGAACTAGGTATTTCATCGTGCCTTTTCGTGCAAAGCAAGGGTTTTCTAACAATACCTACATAACATTGATGACAAAAACGAGCCAAGTTCCATTATATCCCGAACAAAATAACCATTGCCTACGCACACATAAACAAATAATTAACATAACGAGACAGAACCAAGAACAGATAATTGGAATGCCCTAAGTACTATATTAATCACAAAATTGATTGGCGTCAAGCTGATCTTTATAGGGATTCGATGCAAATACATACTTAGTGTGTAAAGTTATGGCCAAGTCCACGCCGAGTGTGCGTTTTATGGTACATATTTACAAATTTTATAGTTAACTGTTGCGGTGTAGTTTTGACACGTGCTTAAAAGTTTTTTAAAGAAGTTTTCTGAATAAATGAAATTAATCCATTTTTTTTTTAATAAACGGACGCTTAGTCAACTGACCTATTTATACATTCTTGTTAGGTCGATATTAAAGTAAGTTTAAGTCCGTCAGCTTAGTTAATATTAATTAAAGATATTGTTTAAGTATGTGTTATGAGTGCACTGGCGTTAAGCAGCGCCTGCGCTATGTTTCATCGAGTGAGTGAGGGCACTGGAGGCCCAATTGGGGGGGAAACGGGGTTGAAGTTTGGCAGCGCACTTGCGACTCTACTGGTGTTACAGGTGCGGCGGCCATCGCTTACCATCAGAATCCGTCTGCTTGTCTGCCACCTATCACATAACAAAAATAGTGATTAATAAAATAGAAACCTTCAAAATAGATCGAAATCTAGTAAACTGATCAATTGATGACGACAAATAAAGCACTATCATTCATTTTGGCTCAAATTGTGTTGAAGTTTTTACTCGTCCTCAAGATAAACCAGTATTTTAGCACACTAAAATAGAATCAATATTTATTTTAAAAACATGAACTTTGACCTCATTTTAAAATATTAATTATTATATCACACTGATTAATTGGTTAGCCAAATAACAAGGTTTAGTAAATACTTATTATAAATATTTTAATGTAGACGAAAAAAGAAACATTAATTATGAGAAACAAGTCCAAACATTCATGACCTTTTCTGACATAATTTTAGCTCTAAGTCATACTTTGAAAATAATTTATTGTAAAAAAAAGTATAGTAAGTAAAGTATATAATAACTTATTGTAAATTGTTGACACACTAGTTGTAAGCAATGAAAGTTACAAAATGAAAACTCTCGATTTGATGCGTGAAAACTACTTTCACAATTAAAGTTTGCCAAAGTGGGTAGGTATAGATGGCACATGATAGATGAATGAGCCAAGTTTAAAGTAGCCCGAAGAGACATTATATCAATATATATGACAACAAAAATATTTTTTAGTATTCGACGTCGATTTCCGACGTTATCTTGGTAGTCTTGGACCTGCAAATCTTGTACATCAGCTAGAAGAAGTTATTTACTTCAAATATAATTTAGAGGTATACATCAGTTTCTTTCTATCAACTTTAAAAAACTATACAAGTAATATATTGGCATGCCTTGTTTTTACTTTTACACATATCTTGAAACAAAGTTGTAAATATCGCAGTTTTAGTGGGTATTACATACACGATGACAAATTGATTTTACATGACACTCGCTAATTTGTGTGAAATTGTTTGTACAATTGGAGACATTTTTGTTTGAAATTTTACGCTGTTTATTTTATTGTAGCAGAATTTCCGTTTACAGGGTCCCGTTTCAAAACAGTTAAAAAAAAACAAATAAATAAAATTAGATACTTTGATTGAAAAAAAAAAACATTTAAAAGCCTACATTTTATGACTTACCTACCTATTGTTCAAAATGTAATAAAAAGTGTATGGAATGCAAAAAAAAAATGTTTATTAATCATTGGTTTATTTTCTCACCACAGTAAATAAAAAGTAAGTACACTAATAAAAATTTATTTAATACAGTAGTTTGATAAAAGCATTTATTAATTTCTTATTAAGAAGAAATTGTTTACTGATGCCAAAATTTGCTTAGATTTAATCTAAGCATACGAGTTTGTACCTACCTATAAGAATTGCTTAAAATATAAAAACAAATATATTTAAAAAAAAACTACGGAACCTAAAACTTTTACTTTCTCACTTGGCCAGTTTTTACCAATTAATACGGTTATTAAAGAAGTGTTAAGAGACCTATTAAAGGTCTTTAAAGTCATCGGCCCAACGGAACCAGAGTCTCTATTTTGTAAACCATGAGAATAGGGTTTCAAATTTCAAATCACAATGTTTTGACCTTTTGTAGTGTTTTGCAAAATAACAGTTTTAAAAAGTGTACAATTTGAACTTTCACGTTAACCAACATTGGAATAATTTGTAACAGATTTGTTTCGGTGACCTACCTTGTTTTTGAGTTTCTGATATTCTGGGCCGGCCCAACCGGAGTGATACCACGGCCGCACAGAAGACCGGCGTGAAGCAGCGCATGCGCTGTGCGCACTTGTACTCCACTGGTGTTTGTAGGTTATGGGCAGCGGAAGTCGCTTAACATCAGATGACGCGAGCGCAGCTATTACGATAAACCTACTGATATATAACACTTAGGTCAATAAGCTTTTCTATATCAATAAAACATAAATCCTACTTTTGACGACCCGTTTGGTTCAGTGGTAGTGAATGCTGCGTCTGGGCTAAGGGTTGCGGGTTCGATCCCCGCGCAGTACAAACATTTGTGTGCATGAACATGTTTGTTTGTATTGGTCTGGGTGTTTTCTATATATTATAAGTATGTACTTACAAAAGAAAAGTATTATACGTATATATTTGTTATTCCACTGTTGGTTCTGATATCTGTAACACAGGTGCTTGAGCTACCTATTTCAGAGTCAGGCCAATGTATGTGATGTAGTGAAATATTATTATATTATTATTATTATTACTTTAGCGAATTTACTAAATATTTCTGTACAGTGAATCTGCAGTCTTCAAAACAGTTCTTAGCTAAACGAGCCATCTAAAACGCTAAGTCACGACAAAAAACTAAACTAAATTAAGCCAAGACGGGTATTGCTCGGGTAATGACGAGCGGTAATGACAGGCATGTATTATGTCAAATTATTTCACACCAATCGGGAAAAGTCAAGGTGACCGATTGCGGACGGGTAATGATTCTGTGATCTAGGATAGATGAAGCGGCAGATGTGGTATCGAACGGTTGACGCTTTGATAATATGTACAGCAGCGATTTAAGGGGCTATACGAATGAAACTACCGCCGCCAACCTATTTACATTGATTGTGGCGAAAATATGATATTTTTGAAGAAAATAAAGCATTACAACAATTTCGACAAGTAGTTGCCAGTTCTCAGACAGTAAATTAGTAAGTCTTTTTTTATATGGCAGTTGGTAAACGATTTCTGTCGCCCATCCAATGGTGTTTATTGGAGTCTCAAGTGCGTTGCTAACCTTTTGACCCCCTTCCACCAATTGGGCCTCCGCAGCTCCGGTACTCTCACTCACTCGACGAAACACAGCGCAGGCGCTGCTTCACTCCCGGTCTTTTGTGCGTGTATACTCTGATTCATAATCATGTAAAGTAAACTGACAGATGTCAATGTGTCATCCCCATGCATTATCACTCAATTTGACACATGCAAAATGTCAAAATGCATAGAAACTTGTCATTTTCATCTGTCAGTTTACTTTACATGATTATGAATCAGAGTATAGTGGCAAGTAGCATCCAAACGTAGGCGAGTTAAATGCCATAAAGTTGTATTATATTACTGGCATAAGAGCTGAGGTGCTTACATTTTATTGCAGCTGTATTTACCTTATTTTTAAGATTCGGATATTCAGAAAGATACGATGCAATATCGGAAAATCAAAAATAAGATAAATAGTAGCAATTCCATAAATATCTATTTTGGTGTACAGAAAAATATAAGTTTAAAGTGCGTGCGTGAGTGAGGGTACTAGAGGTCCAATTTGGGTAAGGGGGTTAAAGGTTGACAGAGCACTTGTGATACCACTGGTGTTGCGGGTGTCTATCGGCAGCGACAATCGCTTCTATCTATCACATAAATAAACGTATATTTTGCTCTAAATTAGATCAAAATTTGCCACCTCCACTAAACTTTTAAGTGCGTTTCGCACATCAACCATAGCCATTGAAATCATAATAGTGGTGTAAAAAACCACGATCTCCGGTAAAGCTATGCGCTTACGTCCTTAGACTTAATGATCCGCGGCCTGTCATCGCGTTTATGACTATGGCTGGCTTATTTTTAACACTTTTGTATTATAAATAAAATAAATAAATGCGCCAGACAATCACACCAATCAACCTGGTTTCAAACTAAGGCCACCCCTGTACTATAAGTACATTGACAATAATTAACTGGGGTAGTCTACCCAGAAAACCCAAACCCAAGAAAACTTGAAAATTGTAATGTCAGGACCACGAAATCACGGCCCGCTATTTAAACCACTAGGCAATTGAAACATACCAATAATGATATAAAGTGTAAATAAAACTTCTAAATAAGATAATTGTAACATTTTTTAAAATGTCTAAAACCACAATTATTTAACTACTCATTAACCGTGAGAAAGCAAAGTTTTGGCATGAATAGGCCGGCTTGACAGGTGTGATACCACAGCCTCACAAAAAACCGGCGTAAAGCAGCGCCTTCGCCTTATAAAACATATTAGTAACAGTGATGTTACATTTGTACTAACAATCAAAACACCGTTTTACCAAATGTTAATAAATAAGAGAAAAAAAGTCTTGTCACTTTCATAATCACATCGAAATCTTCTTGATCGTGACTATAACATTGATTTCATTAACACACATTGTATCATCACGAGATTAAGTTATTCAAACGGTTGATACTCATTCAAACGGTTGATACCCGTGGGTACCTAATTAGCATTTTTGTGTTTCCTCAGAGATTGGCACTGCAATTTGCCGACCAACAGAACATGATTTCTCTACTATTCTTTCAAATACGATGACCTATATCTCGGATACACCTGATAATATAAAGAGTAGTGGTGCGCTGAGTGTGAAGTTATCGATAAATTTATAAAATTAAAATAAATAAAAAAAACACACAACATCTCATACATTACATTGTCTGTTTATCGCTGTTGTTTCGCTCATGTATTCTATTTCTTTGCATTAAAGATTATTTATCTATTAACCTGACTCCTAAGTAGCTTAAGCACTTGTGTTACAGATATCAGACAACAGAGAATCACAAATATATTTATTACATCCAGACAATGAACAAACATAAGCGTTCACTCGAATATTTCTCCAGAAATACTTCCTTCGTTGTTGTTGGTTTCGATAGTACGGTGGCCAGCACATCAAGTTACTACAATCTGTCAAATTTCTTCAATCGAACCTCACTTTTATGTCAAACGTGTTTGGTTCAATATCCACTGAGGAAATTTGATAGATTGTAGTAACTTGATGTGCTGGCCACTGTACAAGAGAAAACTTTAGTCTGAAACCAGGACAGTGTATTTTTTATAGTAAAAACAACAAACGAGGAAACGGGTCACCTGTTGGTAAGTAATCACTGTCGCCCAGGAATCAGAGAGGTTTCTGATGCGTTGCCGCCCTTTAAGAAAGGAGTAGGTATGCTTTTCTCATAGAGGTCTTATGTCGTATCCGTTGGCAAGTACTGCTGCAGCCAAATTTTCATAAATGGTTTTGTAGCCCTGTAGTAGCTTTCATCGACTAGCATTCATACTCGTAGCACGGGGAATATTCTAATTTGGGTTGAGATTATTAACAGTGTAAATTGTCAGATGCATTTCGTTTTCTTTATAGCTAAAAAATACGAAAAACAAATACGAAAAACGTTTTTTTACGTTAATGCAATTCTAAATCCATCGACAAAACCTATCCCACCCCTTCACTAGCACATACGATTGTGATTGTTGCATGATTGATACATCTGATTTCATTTGCCCACATGAACCGTAGACCCATAGGTCGGGGGACCGTGGGAGGCGACCGGCGCAGTACCCAGCCAGTTCGGCCTTCGATGCCCGTCCAGTGTAACTTGACCCCTCGCACTTGGTGATTGACAAATTATCGGCGTAGTTTAGATGGATTGGGTCTGGTTATCTTGAAGTTGATCTTACAGATGAAGAAACGTTTATTAGTTTTTTTTTGTAATAGATGGCAGACGAGCAAACGGATCACCTGATGGTAAGCAAAGTATTTTATGTAGTAGGTGGCTGACGAGCAAATGGAAAACCTGATTATAAGCTGATGATCTGTTCCTTTGAACAGAGCACGTTTGTATAAAAAATAATCTTCTTCATTGTGTGCCTCTTCAATCTTGAAGGTTCACCGCCAGTCCTTGAACTTCTCTCTATTTTCGCAATATTGAAGAGCTATTCCGCGCTGGTTGTTCGTGTCTACTCCCTTGTATATTCCATTATCACGTTTTTTTTCTCCGTCCAGGACGCCTCTTCCCATCAAATTTGCCCATCATTATGAGTTGAAAATTAATCAGTATCCGATATTTTTGACGCCAAGCTTATTTAATAGATAGATAAACATTTAGTGACCATAAAACATATTACATACAGCAGTAAACAAGTATATGGAAGAACGAAAACCAACAAAAAATAATAGGACATTATATTGTCACCTTCAAATGCCGGATTGGCAAGAGGTGGCTGAGAATAGAGGTGGCGGAGTGGCTAATTCTGGTGTCGGAGGTCAAGATCTACTTCAGGTCACTGAGCCAGCGTAGTAAGTAAGTAGATAAATAAATAAATAAATAAATTGAGACAACATCACATACATTGTCCTGGTCCCAAACTAAGGTTTTCCGGCTTTTCCCTTGTACTATAGAAACCAGAAACAACGAAGGAACCACAAACACCCAGACTCAACACAAATATCTGTTTCATCAATAAACATCGGTGTTGGTGCGGGAATCGAACCCGCGACCCTTGCGTCTCAACCGGCGCTCAAACCATTGCGCCTAACGGGTCGTCAAGATGACGTTGTGGTTTGTGGCCAGCATTTGCTACAATTAGTAAGTAGTGAGTAAATAAGTATTAACATATGGACCAAATCTATGGCATTTAAACGTGAACAAATGGTAACACTTTGAGGTTCCGACCGTCGGTTGGTCAAACAACCCACTTGTAACGCTGATTTTCAGACTTGAGCCTATTCTTATTTCTTAAAACCGTTCTCCAATTAGGCTTAAAGTATGCACCCAAAATGAGTAGAGCTATGTTCAGCTGCTTCAAGATAATCTATGGGTATTAAACGTGAACAAATGGTAACACTTGAGGTCGACCGTGGTTGGTCAAACACAATGGATCGTTTTCTGAGCGATGACGCGTGAGTGATGTGCGGAAAATGAGACTTGGTTTTTGAACCCATGTGAGTTGTTATTTGGGTGTGAGGCTGATTTAAGTTTACATTGTAAGTAAATAAACGTACCAGTAACTTAGTTGGGGAACTGTTTGCTGCAGTAGTATTTCCTGACGGTTATAACTAAGAGGGTTTATGATAATCGGACTTGAAGGTTAACTTGTCAGGTGTTAAAATTTTTAGAAACAATATATACTCGACATTGGCAGAATTAAGTGTCTCTAGACACGGAAGTAGACCAATAGCAAAAATTTCTCATAAAAAATTACTAATCATCGTGTTAGATAGTTTGACGGATAGTTCCCAGTTCTTCAGTACGCCATCTACCGGATTTTTCCCTCGAGATAACCCCATTACTTACTTCTAGGGAGCACGCTTCTATATCGCCTTAAGTATAAAAAAATTATATGACAGATACAACCTCTTACAACGGCCCTTTTGCAAAAAAAAGTAGCCTATATCTTTTCTCAGGGTCTAGACCATGGTAGATACCATCTGTAGTTTTAGCGTGAACAGTAACAGACAGACAGAGTTACTTTCGCATTTATAATATATTAGGATACTAGATTACGATAAAATGAAACATCTGCCTGTACACCCAAACACAAAGAAAAAAACACTATATTTAAGGTATATCCATTTATTCTTTCATTTTCGCTATCATATGAAATCAAGTACCAAAACAAGTACCAAAACAATTCTACTAACTCCAATCCCTGGTTATAAGATATCCGATATTATACTTCAAATCATAACATTCCTACCTCAAGTATATCTGCGATCTCACATTCATTTAGCATATACTACCTAATCTAGGTAGGTGTCGGTACCTAATAAGTTAGTCTGGATGTGTGTAGGGCACGGTTCTCATCTTTGCCCTTTCCCAACGCGTGGGCCGGACCAGCTAGAACATATGCGCAGGAGTGGCGAAGCGTTTAGAGTAAGCATTCGTTTTTTAGACCACTTTCCACAGACAAATAGATCCGTGGCATTTCTATGCTTGTTTATTTTTCAAGTAAAGTATCAGCCTATAGATACTATGCCACCGCAGGGCGAAGGCCTCCATCATACATAAAAATCAAGTTATTGTGATAGGATTAATCACCACGCTTGCCTAATAATGATAGGTGATAACAAACCTGAGCTATAATCGAAAAATTATCGTAAAATACTTTTGCTCGACCCGGAAATCGAACCCGGGATCCCGGGATCGTGACCCGATACTTAAACCACAAGACGGGGCGTTATTTTTTAAGTGTTTCTATAATATTTAAATTTACTAAAACTAGCGCCGCCAACCTATTTACATTGATTGTGGCGAAAATATGATATTTTTGAAGATAATAAAACATTACAGACTTAGATCCAAGTAAATTGGATTTTTCAAGATGCAATACAATATTTCTAACACGCGACAAGTAACAATAATGTTAAGTATTGCTAAAAACGGCCACTTTTAGCTTTTTTTTTAGCTTTTCATTCGTATAGCCCCTTAAATTAATTATACAATCTTAAGTCCAGGCAGTCATGCATGGTTTTGTTAGTAGGTTGAGTTTAGTGTCATTGTAGAGCGGGATAAGTATTTTGTAAGGGACCGGAGGCCCAATTTGGGAGGAAAGGGGGTTAAAGATTAGCAGTGCACTTGTGACTCTACTGGTGTCACAGGTGTCTATGGGCGGCTATCGCTTAACAGCAGGTGATCCGTCTGCTCGTTTGCCACATGTCACATAAAAAAGTGCGTTAAAATTAACTTCAAACTAATATTTAAATATAACACTAGAATATTTTATTTATTTACAGCAGACATGCAGTAAGTTTGTGAAAAATTTGTAAGAAAACATAAAATACTTCAACACTAAAAGCTTACTCCATGCTCTTCGTAGCTCGAAGTCCATAAATGTGCACTTGAAATACATCCATAGGGCTGAGATAGCGAGGTTTATACCGACAAAATCGTCCGATAACCTTACCGCCTTCGAAGATGCAAGGTCCATACACCCCATATCTAAGAGATTATGAGTTATTCGAGATATTCGTTGTTAATCAACGTGAGATAAAGTTATACAGTTTTGAGATAGGTAAGGAATAACGGCGCAGGATTCTTAAAGACCTAAACTAATATACTAATATATAGTAACGCATATTTAGTGGTAATTAGTATTGCAGGTTTCCTCACGATGTTTTCCGTCACCGCCGAGCTGATGGTAGAAATATGCACATAGATTTTAAAATCCAAAGATTTGATCCAGATTTAATTTGAAAGGAATTTAACCATATTGTCTGGCATATGTTTTAGAGTGTGGTTAAATGATCTTATATTTTTATATGTTACTAGTGGTCAGCCCTTACTTCCTTTTGGAAAAATAGTTCCACTGTCTACTAATAGATGGCGCTGGGCGTTGATTGCATCGCGCTAATGTTTCGCTTTTATGGTTTGTAAATAAAATTTGCCGATGTCTATAGCATGTAAAAAAAAAAAGTATCAGCATATAAACTGTCCCACTGCAGGGCAAAGGCCTCCATCATATAAATCCAGTCATTGCTATTATGATGGGATTAGGCTCAATCACGCTTGCCTAATGCGGATTGGTGATCACAAGCCCGAGCTATGTTGGAAAAATTCGAAACATACCTGTTGGACGAGGACGATGTACCTATCTCTTTATGAATAGTATAGAAGGTAGATTTACTTTCTATCACACTAGATAAAATTACCACCAAGCTAGAACAGAAGCTCCCTACGAGACAATACCTATTACCTCTTAACTTAACTACCACATCTTTTATTAAGAATTTTCTATTTTACTTCCTCAGCCATGCATAAATCCAAGTACTAACTTGAACAGAATTTATTACTATAGACGATGCTCCTCTGACAAGGAACGAAACATATTTAATCCTAACCGACCATGAAAATACTTTGTTACAAACAACACTATTCAATTTTGAACCCTATTCTTGAGTACGTAAAGATGTACAGTCTGAGAGGATAAGAGGTCATATGGGAAGTGATAAGGTACTCTACTCAATTTGCCTCGATATAGGGCGTTAAAGATTATTTACGAGTATTTTCTTTGCGGCCAAGTGGAGTGCCTTGCGATATAAACTATTGTGCAGGTGGAGTAAACTAAGATAAGGCCGTGCTATTATATATGGAAAATAGTTCCCATCTGATTTTGAACCTTTTCAATCTGTACATAAGAGCGAAAACCAATGAAATTTTGACGTTTACTTATGGCCTATTAAGGGTTATACTGCCGCACTAACGATAACAGCAGTAAGTCAGAAATTTCGGCTTATAATTGTCGTCACCTCTAGCTACGTTCCCACTGACGGCAATCGAGGAACACAGACCTAATTTGTCGTTATCTGACACTCTCAGCTAGAAAAACGGGAGTAAGACTATTTTGTAGAGCACTACTTGATGATTAGTAATATCCTGTTATGTATCTACTGAGCTCAATTTGGGAAAAATCTACTTACCTACCTTTTGTTCTTATTGTTTGCGCGGCAGTATATTTAATTGGAGGTTACTTCTTATTCCACGACTTGATGGCTCGGGGCAGGACTGAGAAGCTAAACCTTTTGGTGCGCGCCATCATTGTCTGGAAGGTATGCGGATGGCAACGCTGTCTAGCACGCTAGTTACAATGACTGCCATCTGACCTTCGCTACTCTTTAAAGTTAGAACGAGACCAATGGAATACAGTGACACATTTCAGAAGCCATCCGTATCGTGTAGGTTTCCTGATGTTTCCCTTGCTCCTGTTCCATCATAATGGGACTGTTACCATGAAACCAAAATTATAGTATGAACCCATAACATAGCTAAAACGCATAAAACTTCGTGCAAACCCATCCCAAGATGTCTTAGAGAAAGTATCAAATAGAGAGGACACGCAAATAATAATATTCGTATAAACGGAACAACTATATACAGAAATCGCTAAGAAAAAAAAAGACACGATCATGATTTTTTGTCTTTGTCAGAGTTCCACTTTTTTGAAGGACTTAGTTGTGAACTGCGCCCAACAAAGCTAGTTGCCATAGTAACCTATAGTAATTAAATGCGATTTTTGTTCGTATTTGTTAGTATAAACCGTAATAACCAACCAAATTGAGTCGTAGTAAGAGATAACAGGCTACCGTACTGAATTAATCTTCAGTCACATCGATCCGAAATTTTGTAGTTATTTTTCATTTGGCCGGGTTACATAGATATCTGTCCCTTACGGTGATACGCTCTTAGCCACTCTATTTGATACTTTCTCTAAGCCAAGATGTGCTCGAAACATAAAATAGCCACAAGGCAGCGTTTACAACGCATAAGTATGGTGTTTAGACTAGACGATAGTAAAATTTAAATTTACTGCGTACCTACTAAGGGAATTTGCTCTAAACTATATTGAAAGGCCGACTATACATTGTCTAGAGTTCATTATTGTAGAAGTAATTATTTGTAATTTATTCGCAGGGCAAGGCGGAGGTGATGACCGCCCTGAGAGCACGGGTATAGAAAACGTTTTAGTATTTCTGATAACATTTTAGCATAGTAGGTATAATAGTAGGCTATAATAGGGTATTTGACTAATCTCGATATAGTAAAAAATATTTATACTTTTCCAAAATACTGGTAAATGAGAACCAATGGCCAACATTTTCAGTTAAAAATATAACGTCTAGCTGGTTTTATGAGCATTCAAAGTTTCATGGGCAAGTCCATTTTTAACCTTAGAGTGGGCGCGTCTTTTTGCGGAACGTCAGTGGGCGCGTGGGGAGCATTTCGCCGCCTCTTTTCTTTGACATTTTTACTAGTAATACAGTAAATTAATCAACTTTTTTTTCTTAGGTTTGGATTAATACACTTATAATAAGTAGTAATTAATCAACATATTTATTAAACTAAGTTAAAGAATCTTTGGTTTAAAACAGATGTTACTAAACTTAATATTTTTATTGCCTTTTTTCCCTTAACTTACATTAATACTTACTATCACTTAAAAAAATTTAAAAAATCAAACAAAATTAAGTTTTCTGCATCTACAGGATATGCTCTATTGTAACAGCCATCACATAGGTATGTGCAATGTTCATTGCACAGCAACTTTGGGCATCTGGAATACCCGTTTTCACGCGCCTGTTTTACTTTGAGGGACATAAGCTGCATTTGCCAGGACACAAATTGAGCCTCCTTTTTGTTGCTTATATTTATTAGTAACAATTTATACTATTTAACAATGGGAGAGCCACGCTTCGGCATGAATGGAGAGAAAACAGGTGTGAAGCAGTGTTTCGCTGCGAGGGTACCAAAAAGGTAAACAGCGCGCTTGTGACACCACTGGTGTTGCAAGTGTCCAAAGTCGCTTACCATCAGGTGATCTGTCGGCTCGTCTGCCACCTATATCATAAAAAAACTCTAAAACAAAAATGTTTTTTTAATTCGCAACACAAAAACATAGTCAACATTTCAAGTTTAGAAAAAAATATATTACACAATATCACTTGCGTAAGTGGGCGCGCGGTGAGCATTTTGCCGCCCGGCGACACCTGATGGTAACAACCTGCTCCTCAAAAGGACCCCAGAGCACTGACAGCATCCCGCCTTTCGGCAAGTGTTGCTAACGAGGGTGGAGGCAGCTACTAGAAAGCGCAGGCCAAATAGACAGTTATTTTTGAAAATATTAACAGTTTTGTAGCAAGGGCGGCAAAATGCTCATAGCGCGCCCACTCTAGGGTTAAAGTATAAAATTTAAAAATAATAATTATATCATTGGACTACCCGTACATTTTCCATCAACTTTTAGTCTAAAGCCATTTACTTAAACGAATCATTTGATATAGCTACCAAACAAAATTTACTAGACGCGCATACAAGATACGAGCGTGTGACGTCACTCGCCTGCAGCCATTTGTATAGGGCGTTTTTGGGCTTGCCCAAAATATGTGCTCTTAAAGTTGTGATATCTCAGGTAATTCAAATGAGAATCAAGTGATTCTTTCAACGATGTTTCTTAAATTGAGGCGTCTTTTGATTAAACACAAAAAAAAATTGTCAAATACCCAAGTATACCTATCTTCCTACCTCGAATTTAACTTTGACTGCCTAGGTGGCGCAGTGAGTAGTGGGCCACACTTTAAAGCGACGGCTGCGCTTGGGGCCCCGAGTTCGATCCCTGGGTCGGGTCAGTAATTGTACCTCAGTTTTTCTGACACCTGCAACACTAGTACACCTCATAGAAAACCGGCGTGAAGCAGCCCCTGTGCCGTGTTTCATCGAGTGAATGCCCTCACTCACTCGACGAAATACAGCACCCAGCGGTGGGGGGGGGGAGGGGAGAAGGGGATAAAAGGTTGGCAGCGCGCGTGTAACTCCACTGGTGTTGCAAGTGTCCATGAGTGGCGGCAATTGCTTACCATCAGGTGATCCGCCTGCTCGCCTGCTACCTATCACATAAAAAAATTGTAGAGTCACATCCAATTGGGTCTCCGATACCCTCACTCACTTGACACTAGTAAACTCCAATTGGGTGTCCGATACCCTCACTCACTTAACACTAGTAAACTCCAATTGGGTGACCGATACCCTCACTCACTTGACACTACTAAACTCCAATTGGGTCTCCGATAGAACTTTAGTTATTTAAGTTATATGTTGGATTTTTTAAATTTAAATATATCCAACATATATAACTAGATTAAGATAACTGTGGCAGAGCCACGCTTCGGCATGAATGGGCCGGCTCGACCCGAGTGATACTACTGCCTCACAAAAAACCGGCGTGAAGCAGCCCCTGTGCTGTGTTTCACCGAGTGAGTGAGGGTACCGGAGGCCCACCCGGGGGGAAGGGGATAAACGGTTGGCAGCGCACTTGTAACTCCACTGGTGTTGCAAGTGTCCATGAGCGGCGGCAATTGCTTACCATCAGGTGATCCGCCTGCTCGTCTGCTACTTATCACATAAAAAAAAATCGTTATATGTTTAATAACCTACAAGCAAGTGGTAAAATAAAACGCGATGGTATCGAGTGCGTCACGACTGACTCATTCATGCTAGCTTTGCTCACTGTAGCTTTACTAGATGGGAGAGAATATCTAGCTATCAAATGTGGTTGGAGCAAGGGAAGAACTAGATGCAGTCTACATAGCTCGGTATAAGAATCTGGATATTGATTGTTAATAATTAAGTAAAGTAAAGTATCCGCCTATGTACTGCCCCACTGCAGCGCAAAGGCCTCTATCGTAGAAATCAAGTTATCACTACTATGATGGAATTAGGCTTAATCACCACGTTTGCCTAACACGGAATGGTGAACCCGAGCTATGTCCGAAAATTCTATAGTAATTGGTTTTAAATTCTGAAACTGTCAAATAACGCTCTTTTGCGAATTGAATTTTCAAAGACGGTGACACTTTTAACGTAATTCCGCTGTAATTTGGGTAAAAGTAAAGAGACTTTATACTGTTACTCTAACAGGGCAAAGGCCTTCATCATAGAATAAAAGGTTGGCAGCGCACTTGTAACTCCACTGGTGTTGCAGGTGTCCATAGGCGGCGGCAATTGCTTACCATCAGGTGATCCGCCTGCTCGTCTGCTACCTTTGACATAAAAAAAAAAGATATCAAAGTCAAAGTATTTATTGCTTTCATGAATGTAGAAATAGGTGTTACAATAATTTTCCGGTACATCATGTTACCCTTTTGGGCGTAGCATTTATGAACGTGAAATGGACTAAAAGTGCATTATGTATTTTAATAATTTTATATTAATTTCTTATCCATACTCCATACTAATATTATAAATGCGAAAGTAACTCTGTCTGTCTGTCTGTCTGTCTGTCTGTCTGCTACTCTTTCACGCCAAAACTACTCAACGGATTTAAATGAAATTTGGTATACAGATAATCTAGACCCTGAGAAAGGACATAGGCTACTTTTTATTGCGAAAAGGGGGTTGTAAGGGGTTGAAAGGGGGGTAAAAAGTTACTTTTCCACGCGGACGGAGTCGCGGGCGGCCGCTAGTTATTAGATAATACTTTCTTTATTATTCTATACCTATGTACTTTTTCTTATATTATGATAGTATCAAAGGTAATAAAAACCTTATCCTCCACCTCTTAGACTTTGCACCACCACACAAACAAACAGACAAACAAAACGAGCGCGCTTGTACCGCGCGCGCGATGAATGGAACATCACCCATTCACCGGGACTCGAACCCCGATACCATCCATACCGGGAGCTACATGCGGGTAATGCACGAACGGAAATATTTTATTTGAGGCTATTCTCAGGCTTATGTCTCTTAGAAGATAAAGATTTCTCTAGAAAGATTTTATTTTAAAAGTGATTTTAGAAATATTCAGTACCTACTATCGAGTTTGTACGCGTGGAGAACACTTACGGTCATATTTTGAACAATTTACACACTATCTACACTATCTAACGAAAAGGCTTACAGGTAAACCGAAAACACGAAACGCTTGTGCGATGTAATTGGACACAGCGCTATCTATTGGCTCATTTCTGAATTACGGTCCCGAACCGAAGTGAGAGCGGGCCACTATATTTTAATAAATTGTAGCCTGAAGTCAAAATGAAGCCTGCAAGAGTACCACCTCATGAACATAAAAGTAACATCATCATCATCATCAGCAACCCACGCTCGTCCACTGCTGGACATAGGTCTCCCCTAATGCACGCCACCGCTCCCGATTTTCGGCCACTCTCATCCAGCTCACTCCAGCCAGCCTTCGAATGTCGTCATCCCATCTTGTAGCAGGTCGTCCAACACTACGTTTGCCGAGTCGCGGTCTCCACTCAAGTAACATAAACTAATAATTTTAACATGCAAGTCTCTGAACAAATATTTTTCGACTTTTGGAAATATGGTTAAAGGGCTATAAATGTTCACAAATACACCCTGTAGACACGCTCTAACCACCTAGACCGAAGTAAAAAAGATTGTACCTTTATCTCTAGTTTATCGCTCAAGAACATCCCAAGTGGGCGAGGCTGTTCACATTTGACACGACTAATCTCCGGTGAGTGAAGACAAATAATATAACACGTTATACACGGTACTGGACTTAGCTGGGTACTAAATTAATGATCTCTGGCCCCCGGACACGTCGCCGGCTTGGGAACTCTGAAGGCAAAGGCGTGTGTTCATTGGAATGTCTTTTATTTATTTTGGAAGGCTGGAGTTTGGTACTTAAAATGCTTACTTAATGTAAAAAAAGCTGTTCTTTATATGAAAAAAATGTAAAGGTAAAGTAGCAGCCTATATACTGTCCCACTGCAGGGCAAAAGCCTCCATCATAGAAATCAAATTATCACTACTATGATGGGATTAGGCTTAATCACCACGCTTGCCTAATGCGGATTGGTGATCACAAACCCGAGCTATGTTCGAAAAATTCGAAGCATACTTTTTGCTCGACCCGGGAATCAAACCCGGAACCCCGAGATCACGGCCCGGTACTTAAACTACTCGACCAACGGGGCGTCCGGCGGCGAAAAAAATGTAAAACAAACATAAATGTAAAACAGTAAAGTTAAGCTCGATAATAAAGTTTTTTTCAAAGAAAACCTTATTTATTATGTTCATTAGATTACTATCTGATATTATTTTTTTTTTTGATAAATTCACAAAACATCTCGTACATTGAACTGACTCTATAAAAAGTAGCATAAGTTCTTGTATTTCAAATATCAGATAACAGGAAACACAAAATATAATACTTAAATACATAATTATAACACCCAGTCACTGAACAAATACGAATGTTTGGTCAGGGCGGGGATCACACCCACGAGCTCTAGCTTATGAGGCAGGGTCACTATCGAATGCGGCATTCGGCCAGTCAAGAATTTGGACATAGGTAGGCCTCCCCCAATGTTCTTCTCACAGATTGGTCATGTGCCACTCGCATCTAAGGAATTCCCGCGACCCGCACTAGATCGTCGGTCCACCTTGTGAGGGGCCTGTACGGCTGCGACTTCCTGTACGCGGCCTCCACTCAAGGACCTTTCCGTAGAAATAGTTTACGGAAAGTAATATACCAAGCTTCAAACCATCTGTGTGCACGTTGCACTAATAGTCAGATAAGCTTCAGCTCAGATAGCGGAGCGTTATCTGTGCGATTAGTGTGGCCGCGGCTTTACGCTCGACAACGTTCAATTTTGCTTTTATACATATTTTTTTATTAATGATATAAAATGTTGACATATATTATTCGTCTGTCATTTTTTTTGTGAGATACCTTTTTTTATGTGTTAGGTAGCAGACTAGCCGATGTATCACCTGATGGTAAGCGATTGCCACTGCGCATAGATACCCGCAATGGCAAGGTTGGTTTTCATCCCCGAATGAGTGAAAGGGCACTCGCTCGGCGAAATACAGCGCAGGCGCTGCTTCTTCAGGCCGTGGTATCATGCCTGTCGAGCCGTGGCCATGTCAAAGGGTGGCTCTCCCATGAATAGATCATAATAAATTAATTGAGACAACATACCTAACACACGTTGTCCTAGTCCCAAACCAGAAACAATCAAGGATCCATTATTACCACAGAGAAAAATATTTCATGTGATTTGTGGCAGACGAACAGACCGACCACGTGATGGTAGGCGATTCCCGTTGCCCATAGACAACAAACAATAGAATCACAAGATTGATGCAATATGAAGACTGTAATGTAGTGTAATTAAAAACATTTAATAGGTACCTACATCTTGTTTACAGCGGTAATTAGTTTGAAACCTCTATTTAAAGTACTAGATTATAAAAAGTACCTCTAATAATCCTAATATTTTTCCTGATAACCTGACTCCCACCCCAACACATAACCACATATAACCCCTCATTAGGTAGCAATACTCATCAACACTTACCTGAAACATTAAGTGCACGACAGGAAATTATAAACACCAATACTAACACTTTCATATCTCAAAAGTGCATAAAACCCTAAATAAGTGCTAAATAAATGGCATAAAAGTGCAAAAATTGTCACACTAATTGCCTATAATGAGCCCTTATAAGCCACTAAAGATAAAAAACGCCTTCAAAATAGTTCCTTTTGATGCTAAACCATGTAAATATAACGTTTGAGAAATGATCTTCCGTTCTGAATTGAACCTTAAGGTGCTAAAGATAAGAGTAAAGAATGGCAGCCGTTAATGTTATGGAAGTAACATGAATGTTCTTATCAGTTCAGTTTCTCGTGCTAACTCGTCTGATAATCAAGCACCTTTAGGCTACACACGGATTTGGAGTTGGGAGAACTTTCCAGATTTATTCTTTATTAATTAGGACAATCAAGATGACCTCAGTCCGCCTGATGGTAAGCGGCCGTGAGATCCAAATATGAGATTGACAGGCACAAAAGAACAGACAAATGACAGATGGCGCAGAGACGACTGTTAGGGTTCGATTCCAATTTCTGGATAAAAAAGTAAATTATCAGCCTATATACTGCCTACTGCAGAGCAAAGGCTTCCATCATAGAAATCAAGTCATAATTACTATGATGGGATTAGGCTTAATCACCACGTTTGCTTAATGCGGATTGGTGATCACAAACCCGTGCTATGTTTGAAAAATTCGAAACATACTTTTATTACACGACCCGGGAATCGAACCCAGGATACCAAGATCATACCCGATACTTACACCCCTAGACTGCAGAGCAGGGCGTCTGGATAAACAATTGGTTTTTTTATGTGATTGGTGACAGATGAGCTGACGGATCACGTGGCGGTAAGCGATTGCCGCCAACCATAGACAACAGCACCTGTCAGTGTGGAGTCATAACAGCGCACCTTTTCTCTTTTCCCCCTGATTGGATTTCCGTTACCCTCACTCACATAATCAACATCTTGGATTTATTTAAGTTACCTTCAATGATGATGAAAGCTTACCTGGAAAGATTAAAAAAACATTAATTGCTGAAATAACAAAACTCCGGTAACGGATCAGTGACCTTTCTGATCTTGCAAATATTCATGCGCGGCGGTAATGACTTAATTACCCGACTACGGCAAAGCAAAAGGAGGGTTATTTTACCCTCAGGTAACATGTCTACTTAGTGTGACAGTTGGCAGAGCACTATCACAACAAGAAATAAATTGTTGTGGGTTTGAGTCCCACCTGAACCCTCCGATAATCTAATATTTACATAAGAATAAATTGCAAAAAATTGCTATATACCACAAATAAAAATTATTCGTTTAGCAGTTTCATCTTAACTAGTGGTAAAACATTTGCAATAATGTTTCCACTGGATATTGTATAGTATACCTACAATATTGATGAGACTATCGTCAGCTCATGGCGAGTTAAGCACTTAGTTTACGAAATTCTTCGGCTTAGTAAGGGGTTCGGTTAGTATAATTGGTAGTACAGCCACCCGGACTGTGGAAGGTTGCGGGTTCGAGTCCCACCTGAACCCTCCGAGAATTTTTTAAGTGCAGTATTTACTTAAGAATAAATTGCAAAGAATTGCCATACCAAAAATAAAAATTATAAGAAATAAATTCCAAGGTTAAACGATTAGATGGAAGCTGTAGCTGTACTATTTCTATGACCGTGTGTCTTAAGATATAAATGGCGAAAATTATATCTATGAAGCAATAGTAATGCGTCCAGAAATGGTTTGGCAGATACGCTATCTTCTGGATTTGTGTATCTAAACGGTTATAAAATGCTTTTTATTAACACCCACTATCTTTTAAGTTTAATAAGAGCATTGGGTCCAGTCCTGCCGCTTGAATTACCAGCAGGTTGTAGGGATAACCTGAGAAATGGAGATATACGGATTCATCCAGCGACATTTGCGAGTTCGTCGCCGCACTTGTGTGTCGATAGACCACATAACAAATAAATTAAAATTAAAATCTTTTTTTTTATCGCGGAGCAAAAAAAAATATTGTAAAAAAAATAAACTAGCACAAAAAGGCATGGAAGCAGTGTCCGTGGAATTATTTAAAAAAA
This sequence comes from Cnaphalocrocis medinalis, assembly GCA_014851415.1. Lineage (NCBI taxonomy): Eukaryota > Metazoa > Arthropoda > Insecta > Lepidoptera > Crambidae > Cnaphalocrocis > Cnaphalocrocis medinalis. Next base: position 2,132,430 of record CM026287.1, on the reverse strand, counting down.
AAATAAACAAATAATAGCTGGTGCTGTTCTTGGTTGTATCTCTTCAGTGACAAAAGCAGAGACAGTAGCTGCTAGGTGTGCATATCCCCACTTTCATTCGTGTGTCAAAAAAGGGGCCTCTACGTGTTAGATACAGATCTAACACACACCCTTACATATCCCAACGCACGTCTTCGAGAAGGATCAACCTCAGTGCCACAGGATATACATACTCGTAATAAATAATAATATTTGCTACAATTTAATTTATATCGATAAGAAAGTATTAACTTCGTTAGACCCAGACAGCGGACACAATGGAAAATCAATTGTTTTATGCCTTTTAAAAGACTTTTGGGTCTTACGTTAAGGCGTATGACAAAAACTCTTTGGCTTTTACACCAAAAAAGCGACATCTAAAAGACGTAACAACCGGGTATCAAACGCCCAGCGCGCTGTCACAAAATAAAGACTTTTGACACAGAAGGCTGAATGTCCACTAAGAGCTAAAAATATGTCATGTACTCACGCATGCGCACTAAACGCCTTTTCGACCACATTAATCCTAACTTATGACATAAGATTGTCAAACTGTCGAGGTCTATGGTAGAGACCGCGCGCTCTGCCGGGCAACAACCCTAGCATATGTCAACGAACTCTTCTAAATTCAAAATCAAGGCTAAGTCAGCCTTCTGTGTCAAAAGTCTTTATTTTGTGGCGCTGACTTGCAAATAAAGGCGGGTTCCCACCGGGCCAAGTCCGCATAAATTATCGGAAGCGTGAAGTATCCCCGTATTGGAACACTCGTGAGTTATAACACTTCGGCGACACGACCCTAAAGGTGGTTGATACACTCTTATTTTATTGTTTTTTAAGTTCTCTACGAAATTCCTTGGAATACCGATAATTTTAGCAATAAGGTAACACACTAAGGACAGCTTCGGTGGCGCAGTTGGTAGCCGGTCGTGTACAAGGCACCCTCAAGGTCCAGGCAGGGAGACGGTCGAATAAAATACCAGTTCCGTCTGTGTAGCTTGAGTTTAATTTGCAACTGCCACCCCTAGGCAGGCAGCTTGGGGTCATTATTCCGGTGACACACAATGCTTGCGCGGTGTAAAAATGCATAGTGCCATCTACCGGAATAATGACGAACCGCCTGCTTGCGTGCTTTATACAGGTCGCACTTTAAAGCAACGACTGCGGTTGTGGTCCCGGGACAAGCCAAAAATGTTGTACCAGAGTTTTTCTGTTCAGAAATTCTCAGTGTCATCCCGAAGTCTGGAAGTTGTGGTCTTGCGTGTCTCGGAAAACACGTTAATCCGTTGGTCCTGCTCCCAATCTCTCTTCGGTCGTGTCACACTGTTGTCCCATCGAATTAAGATGATGAGGGAATAGAGAGTGCACCTGTGTTTGCACACACACTTGTGCACTATAGTCTATCCTGCGTGGCTGATCGTTAAGATTGGCCGCCGTAGCCGAATATGAAGGAGGATTTTGATTTTATACATTTTATTTTATTTATGGCAACACAACGCTGCACTGAAAACAAAAATTGAAATCAATATACTATCAGGTGAGATGAGGTCAAGTGCAAACCCATCTTATATAAAAAAAAAAAAAACTATACCTTTAAATAAAAATTATATAACTAGGTACTACTGCTACTGATACGCCTCAGCAATCGTATGTGGGTCTTGGCCTCCGACGTCAAAGTTCGCCATTTTGTTCGGTCTTGCGCCAATTCCGACCAATCAAGCACGTTTAGTGCTTTAAGGTCCTTGGCGACTTCGTTCCTCTAGCGATGTCTCGGATGCCTCACAGGACGGCGTCCCGTTGGTTGTCCCAAGTAAGCTCTTTTGGCCGCTCGATCCTCTCCTATTCTCTCCACGTGAAAAAATTAAAAATGATTCTTAAATATTTTTTCGTGTCGTGTGTATCCAGCATTAAGCCGGGTGTTAAGGTTGCATAGTTCGATTATTGAATTGGAAATAGGATTAGGACACTAAGGGTTATTCTGAAACGGTTAAGGTTAAGGTGAGTGCACATGAGTGCACGTCTGATAAATAACGTGGAATGAAATTTGACTTGCCGGATGGCGCATTTGGTAGTGACCCTGCCTTATAAGCCAAGGTCGTGGGTTCGATCCTAACCCTGGACCAACTTTCGCGTGATGAACAGGAAATATGAATTGCGGCCCAATTTAAAGAGTGTACGAGAAAGGAGGACCCAATTTCATAGTACTGGGACAAAACAAGTTGAGTCCTGAACGCCCAGACCAAAATTTGATGATACCTTGGAAACCACAAGGAATATGGGTGTAATATTTTAAGGTTACCTACTTTATTATTGACTTAGGCTAGCCAGAGGACAAATGTGTGCGTGTGCAGATACCCTTTTACCCTCTTAATTCGATAGGACGCCAGTGTGACACCACCATAGAGATATCGGGTGCAGTACCAACATCTTATCGTGATTTCCGATACACGGGACTACAAGACCGCCAACTTTCAGACTTGGCTGACACTGAGAACTTTTTTTTGATATACTTATGTGACGAACCGACGACTCATCTGCAACACCAGTGGTGTCACAAGTGCGTTTCTGACAAGAAAACTCAGGTACTTTTAAGACCTCTTATAGACCAACCCTAACTCCATCTCGATAACTGCACAAGTCCACGACGCCTTATTAAACCGAATATTGTTATTGTTGGATTGAAAAATTGCATAATACCCAATGGATTGACATCCCGACGTAATTGGGACCGCGGCACGCCAAACACCGTAAGAACGTGAGAATCGCTCGCTTGGAATATTATATAGCGTAATGTTGGAAATATTTTAGTATTTCGTTGGGAAACGTCAATGGAATTCTTGGCCGATTTGATAAATGCTAAGGATTTGTGGAGGGTAGTAGAATAAAGCGCATAAAGGTTTTAAATTAGTTAAAAATTTATAGTCTACGGTGTTATTTGGGGCCGTGAATGCATTCCAATACAGCAAATCGTTGAACCGCCGGTTTTCAAAACCGCCCTGTGTTTGAATACAATCCGGCTGCGACATAATTATGTATCGGTAAACCAGCGTATTGCGTAAGTATCTCAGCTTTTATATAGAAAAATAAATAATCCTTTGTAAAACAGTACAAAGTTAGCAAATCAACAACAGCTTGAGAATCCATCAGCAAAAACGCAAGAGCACACTGCACGATGCTAAAAGTGTGAATGAGCAGGAAATCAGCGATAAACTAGCATCAATGATCTATTATCACAGCGGGTAATCGTGCAGGGGCGATTTACACGGTTCGATATTAAAAACGATGACGTGACCTTTTTAATAATCTAGGTTTTTTTTGTTTTTTCAATTGTAGTCAATGTAAGAAATAAAACGACCCTAAAAACTAAGTTAGTCAGAAGTAGTAGCAGTAATAGGTAGCTTAAATTTGGATCAACCAAGTTTTTACGACATAATAATTATCATTCATCATCTGCAACCCACGCTCGTCCACTGCTGGACATAGGTCTCCCCCAATGCACGCCACCGCTCCCGATTTTCGGCCACTCTCATCCAGCTCACTTCATTGTGAAAACAATACTTTTCAAATCCTGAATCATGGCTTAAATGCACCCTAGGCTCAGATGCGACAGCTTTGGTTGCAACTGGGAAAAACACGCTAATATAAAACGTTAGTGAGGTAGGGCACCAAAACTATAAGTTCGGCAGTTATAGGTGGTCGAAGGCCGTTTCAACACCAGTTTTCGTGTAAATGTTCCTTCAAAGGATATCACACACTATTCTTAGGAAGGCTGGTGGAAAAAGGCAAGGCATTCGACTTCGTTCCGCCTTGTGCCTTCTTGAAACGGTTTGATTTAGTGTTGGCTATCGATAAACTATCGATAAGCTATCGCTAGTAAAAGAAAAATCAATAGTATCCATAGTACCACGTGTCAATAGTATCGTTAGCATCGAGAAATACTATTGATTACGCTAATACCTATCGATAGTTTTAATAGAATAGAATAGAAGAATAGAAAAATATTTATTCAGCAACAATCTTACAGCTAATAACAACAAAATCTTAAAGCTAAAACATTTTGTGCCCGAAATACATGCCAAGTCATAAAATAATGCCAAGGCGCTGATTTTCAGGGGCACCTGTGGGTAAAAGAAGTGGTTTTACGTCCAATACTGTCGAAAGGTTTACGTCCAATACTATAGATATCGTAATTGTTGACAAAAACAAATATACACTAGTCGGTAAGGTCCAATAGAATAAGATGCTGTTCAAAATTGCAATGTTATCGATAGGATCGGGCGTTAAATTATCGATACTATTGACATTTCCAATACAATCGATAATATCTTGAATAGTTTTCAAGGTCGACAATCGATAATGAAACTATCGATAGTTCAGCAACACAAGTTATATTTATTTTACTTTTTGCCTCACTTCTAGATAAGACCGAATAAGCATTTATTGTGAACTAGAAATTACACCTTCTCAAGCAATGAGAACTCAAGGGATTAGTAGCAGGTTTTGTTAGTTAAGTGTTGTTTTCATCTTGTTAGTAGAATACATAGTTGTCAGTTGTTATTTTTTAGTTTCCAGCTAATTAGAATAGTTCATTTGATTCTATCAAATTCAATAGCTATTACATCGGGTTTTAATCATTTTACTTTTCAAGTAGGTACACGCTGAAACGCGTTTATCACATGATAAGTAGTAGGAAAATTTAATCACATTCCCATTTTTATGTGATAGCTGGCAGATGAGCAGACGGATCACCATATGGTACGCGATTGCCGCCCTTAGACACCTACAGCTCCAGACCAGACATATATGCGCTGCCAACTTTTTACACCCTTTCCCCCCCAATCGTGCCGCCGGTATCCTCACTCACTCGACGAAATAGACGCTGCATCTTTTGTGAGCCCGTGGTATCACTCCGGTCGAGCCGGCGCAATAACGCCGAAGCGTAGTTTGTTCAAGTCTGGATGTAATATACCTAATTTATATTTAAGTATTATTAAAACATTGCGCAGCCGCGTTGCTTCTGTATGGCCATGGTATTGATCGGGTCGAGCCGGCCCATTCAAGTCAAGCCTTAGCTCTCCCACGGTCTTCTAATAACCCCATATTAGAAGTTACCTTAAAGAGTTTTACTTTAAACTAGGCGCCAACAAAAATGACAATGCGAACACCAATCAAGATAACCACCTTGGGTCATCCGAAGATGACAATGCGACCGAAATGATCACGGGGTCATCACACCATTCCAATCCGTACCAATTACTCGCAAAGATATCTCGATTCCCACCAATCGCTATATCTAACCGTAACGGTTTCCATTCGATAATACGATGTAATGACAGCGATGGCCGAATCAAAGGGGACATTAAAAAGTCATCAACGCCTAGTTGTGAGAAGCCGGAAAGAGGTCAGCGGTCAATTGGGTTTCCTGCACCTGTCATTGCCTGTTATTGCGGATGTCAAATTGTATACGAGTAAGTGATCTTTTTCTAATAACCGCTGGGGTACACGAGTTCTAGAATGCAGACCACGTCTCTGTAAAAGTAATGTAGGACGCCTTCAGGCCGGATGGAAAAACGTTCTGCACAAGATGGCTGGCTAGAGCTGAATGCAAGTAGGGAAAAATCGATCTGTATGGCATTGACTTGATTACTATTTTTTTTAATGTGATAGGTGGCGAGCAGCGGTGTAAGCGATGGCCGCCGCCCATAGACACTTGCAACACCAGTAGAGTCAAATGTGCTACGAAGAAGGCCTTTGCGAGCCTTTGCCTGTAGTGGAACAGTAAGTACAGTCGAGTTCAAAAATATGTATACACTTTAGGACCTTGTCACAGTACATATGTATAGGAAAACGACTTCCACTTTCTTATAAATATGTATTGTGACAAGGTCCTAAAGTGTACCTATACATATTTTTAAACTCGACTGTACCTATACACTGTTACATGTTAGTCGTTTTGATCTCGAAGCCCTCATAATTAAATAGGTAGATGACACAAATAAGGCCCATTTAGCATGTTAGATCATCAATATAAGCAAGATAAAAATCAACTATTCCATACAAAAAGAAGAATTACCAGGCAATAGTGTATGGAACAGCTGATTTTTATTTTGATGGTCTAACATGCTGAAGGGGTTTTATTCGTGTAACCTATGAGGGTTTCGGGATTAAAATGACTAAAATTATTTAACAGCGTATAGCCTGCTTCTTTACTTTTTTTATAAATGAATCCTGTCTATTTATTTCTAACTAGCGGCCGCCCGCGACTTCGGTCCGCGTGGAATTTCTTATAACCCCGTAATGTTATTTAGCCTATAGCCTTCTCGATAAACTGGACTATCCAACCCAAAAAAGAATTATTCAAATCGCACCAGTAGTTTCGGAGATTAGCGCGTTCAAACATACAAACAAACACACTCTTCAGCTTTATATCTATACTAATCTATACTTAATATAATAAAGCTGAAGAGTTTGTTTGTTTGTTTGTTTGTTTGTTTGTTTGAACGCGCTAATCTCCGAAACTACTGGTGCGATTTGAATAATTCTTTTTTTTGTTGGATAGCCCATTTATCGAGGAAGGCTATAGGCTATCAACATAATAATATTAAGGGGGTTCTAGGGGTTATAAAGGGGGGTTAAAAAGTTACTTTTCCACGCGGACGAAGTCGCGGGCGGCCGCTAGTATTAGTTATAGTTTCTAATGGTAATAGTTTTTTCAATATCGACAGCTGTCCTATATGTATTATTGTAATAAGTAATAAATGTTTAACTAGAATCAAATATTGCCTAACTAAATTCATTATTAATAATGTTAGTTCCTACTTTTTATTACTAAAATTTATGGTTTAAGGTGGTAAACCAAAAAAAAAAAGAAAAAGTTATGGAAGAGTGGCTATCTTAGACCCAGGTGATTTATGCACCTACTATCCAATAGCTGTCATTTGTAAGTAACTAGTTTTTGAAATAAATGATTTTTTTTCTTTGTATTGCAGGAAAGTTTCTTGGCCACTGTTTAAGGTTTTTTTGTGCTCCCATGCAACAGTCAACAAAGATTCCCATTCGCAGGCAGTTACAGATCTATCTCAGGCTGAGTGGTTTCCTCAGCGGCGGATGCGCAGGTTCCCCTGACAATACTATCAGCCAATGGGAGCCGCGAGTCGTGCGGCCGCGCTCGCGTATCGACGCCCACGCAGCTACCCGCGGTGGCGTGCTGTGGACCTGACTTCCAACTATCAGGCCGACAGGACATAATAAATAAGCTCTTCCAAGTGATATTCGGCTACAGTGGCAAATTTTAACGGCCAGCCACGTACGCAGTATTATACTAAAGCGCTGTGTGTGCATCTGCATTATTTTTTTATATTATAGCGGACAAATAAGCAGACGGGTCACTTGATGATAAGTGATCGCCACCGCCCATGGACATCTGCAATACCTGAGGCATCACAAATGCGTTGCTCGGTCTGACGCATTTATTTATTATTTTATTTAAGTATTTAATTAAGTCCTCCAACCGATATTTGGCTACGGCAGCCAATGTTAACGATCAGCCACGTACGCAGGATAATATTAAAGGGCTAAGTGTGAGCGCATACACAAATGCAGTCTATATTCCCTTACCCTTTTATTTTGGTGGGATACCAGTGTGATATGATCGAAGAGTGTATTTGCGCACACTTGAACACTATAATTATCCTGCGACCAATACTATACATTACTGTTTTGTAAGCGTTTTTTTTTCTATGATAGCATGATAGTTGGCAGACGACCAGACGGATCATCTCATGGTGAGCCATTGCAGCCGCCCGTAGTCACCTGCAACACCCAGTAGAGTCACAAGTGCTCTGCCAACCTTTGAGCACCTTTCCCCCAAATCGGGTCTCTGGTATCGTCTTTCACTCGATAAAACACAGCGCGCAGCATACGCGAGGAGGCGTGAAACCAGTGAGTTGTAACTGTAGTAGTTCATTGGGTTTCTAATTTGACAATTTGAAGTTAAGCCAAACAAAAAAAAACGTGTCGCTAAGGAAGCAGTGGCGGACAACCACGGGGGGAGGGGGCGAGTAAGCAAGTTGTTGCCGGCCGGCAACAACTCATGGCGCAAAAAACTAGTTTACTGCGGCGGTTCTATACGCTAGTGATATTAGTTAAATGCTTCACGCCTCTCTTCTGAGCCGAATGCCATTCGTGCCGAAGCGTGGCTCTTCCACAGTGGAAATATCCGCTCTATTCTTTCCCAGCTAATACACCGTGAACTGGGATAGAGATCTATCTGAACCGTATGCTGAATGCTCATTCGCCAGAACATTTTATTTACTATTCGCATTACCTAGTATTATTAACGTCTCTTCGTAAATAGATTTCAATACATGTGGGAGTTATTTTTTTTATATTGAGGACAATCAAGATGGCCTTCGCCTGATGGCAAGCGGCCGTGAGATCCACATTTATGAGGTTGACAGGCACAAAAGAACATAGTCTATTAAGTCTGTCATCTTACCCTGAGAAAGCTAGATTTTTACTAACCTCACTGCAATCAGATGAAAAACATGGCAGGCGCTGCTTCACGCCAGTCTTCTGTGGGGCCGTGGTAACACTCCAGTCGAGCCATTCATGCCAAAGCTTGGCTCTCCCACGTTAAAACTTACTATGAGCCAAACCCGCTTGTTCATTCAAAAAAACATAATTTCCGTCTAAACGTCTTATAAAGCAAAAAACGATCTGTAAGGAAACAGACTCAATTGATTGATCGATCAAGCAATCAATACCATCATTGAAAACCACCACAAGTATTTAAGACAATTAAAAGATAATTCAATTAATCTATTGAAGCGAGCATGATATTTGAAACAAATAAGCACCTAAATGTGTACTATTATTATGACATGAACATGACCGTGTGAGAAATCGTGATATCGTGAGAGGTGCGCTGGCGCATGCCCTATGACTAGGGTTGGCAAAACTAGCAGAGGAGTTCATTTGGTTTGATTTACTAGTCAATGGTAACGATCAATCGCAGTTTCGAGCTAGTTGCGGAATTTAACAGTTATCTCAAACGAAGCTAATTTTTTTTATTGAGTTAGGGGGCAGACGAACAGACGGATCACCAGATGGTAAGTGATTACCGCCGCCCATGGACACCCGCAACACCAGAGGAGTCGCAATGCGCTGCAGACCTTTTAAGAAGGAATACGCTCGCTTTTTGAAGGTTTGTAGGTCAATTGTCAAGTGGGCTACCTGATTATTGACATAGCTCTGCGTTAGGAATAAAGCCTTTATGATATGACGATTTATAATTGTTACATAAAGATTTTAATTTTGGACAGCTTATATCGACCTGAAGTTTCCGCAGATCAGTTTAGACGACATCTTTCCAGCGACAGCAACAGGGCTTCGGCCCATCGTTCGGCCCTGACATGCTTTCTTCACAAGACGGTCTTCTTCTAGTCTGGAGGTGACCAATGGCAGTGTAGATGGCCTTGGTCTCATCAATCATGTAGGGTGTATTCACAATCTTCTCTACTTCAAGCATTTACGTATTCTCAAACCAATATTATGATTGTGCTTTTACTGGACCCAGAATGAGAAATTTTAAAATCTCAGAAGAAACGTCAGAACGTTCTTCTTACCATCAGGTTGGGGGACCCCAAACAAAATCTCAAAAGATTTTGTACATAAAATATTTATTTATCAGCTGCCAACCCTGCGTTGAAGACGCCGACTCACCCACTCCGCGATCACGAGTTAATTGTTTCGTCGAGCCGGTATTTTGCACTTCATCAGACAATGCCAGTGTTAATGCTCACTAAAGACGGCCAGAGATAAGATAGATGGGATACAATGTCTAAATGTCTTTGGTATTTAGTCAATATCCCCTTGTCACACTCTTGGTCATGAAATATCCCACCTTGTACACGGTCTTGGATTTTAGTCCTGTATCGACTTTCTCGTCGGAATATGTCTTGATATTGGTCATGAAGAATAATATAATGTTGTTAAAAAAATTTGGTGGTTGCTTGAGTAAGTACAGTCAGCCACAAATCAGGTTACCACAACCTGTCAAATTTCCTAATGTATATGACAGTCGATTAAAGAAATTTGACAGTTTTGTATACTTTGATGTGTGACTGTACGTACTACGTACCTCCGCTAAGATGTTATTGTATACAGGGTATATCTGTGAACATTTATATCTTTTTAACCACGTATTCTACCAACTATTTGGAAGAGTAATTATTTTACATATAATGGCCACTGATGGTGACCACATGGTATCACCACCGACCACGCCCTGCCACGTAGGCAAAGTGTTAAAGAACCTACCCAAGAACTGGAACTAATCCACCAAACCAATCACTGTGTTACCTATCCAATATGACTTGCGTGTGATATATACATATTTACCGTGGGATGGTTGGATAGATTTACCTCACGGCGATGTCGAGGTGCAGCCCCTGTTCCCGGACATATCCCTCCTCAGGGTCGAGTAAGAAAGTTATTGCCGGCCGGCAACAACGGCAAACGGCAGGTTCTATACGCTAGTAATATTAGTTCAATGCTTCACGCCGGATTCTGCCCATAATCGCATGCAGCACCAGTAGAGTCAGAAAGTGCACTACCAACCTTTAACCCCCTTCCCCCCCGATCGGCCTATGGTATCCTCTCTCACACAGTCGTCACTCGACGAAACACAGCGCTGGCGGTGCTTCACGTCCATTGAGTTGTAACTACTACGCATAGAGAAGCTAAGCCAAACAAGTGTCGCGAAGGAAGCAGTGGCGGACAGCCGCGGGGGGAGGGGGCGAGTAAGAAAGTTATTGCCGGCCGGCAACAACGGCAAACGGCAGGTTCTATACGCTAGTAATATTAGTTCAATGCTTCACGCCGGATTCTGCCCATAATCGCATGCAGCACCAGTAGAGTCAGAAAGTGCACTACCAACCTTTAACCCCCTTCCCCCCCGATCGGCCTATGGTATCCTCTCTCACACAGTCGTCACTCGACGAAACACAGCGCTGGCGGTGCTTCACGTCCATTGAGTTGTAACTACTACGCATAGAGAAGCTAAGCCAAACAAGTGTCGCGAAGGAAGCAGTGGCGGACAGCCGCGGGGGGAGGGGGCGAGTAAGAAAGTTATTGCCGGCCGGCAACAACGGCAAACGGCAGGTTCTATACGCTAGTAATATTAGTTCAATGCTTCACGCCGGTCTTTGCCGAATGCCATTTATGCCGAAGCGTTGCTGTCCAACAGTGGAAATATCCTCTCTATTCTTTCCCAGCTAATACACCGTGAACTGGGATAGAGATCTATCTGAACCGTATGCTGAATGCTCATGCCAGAAACATTTTATTACTATTCGCATTACCTAGTATTATTAACGTCTCTTCGTAAATAGATTTCAATACATGTGGGAGTTATTTTTTTTAGGACAATCAAGATGGCCTCACTCCGCCTGATGGTAAGTGGCCGTGAGATCCAAATATGAGGTTGACAGGCACAAAAGAACAAAGTCTATTAAGTCTGTCATCTCTACCCTGAAAAGCTAGATTTTTACTAACCTCACTCAATCGATGAAAAACATGGCAGGCGCTGCTTCACGCCGGATTCTGCCCATAATCGCATGCAGCACCAGTAGAGTCAGAAAGTGCACTACCAACCTTTAACCCCCTTCCCCCCCGATCGGCCTATGGTATCCTCTCTCACACAGTCGTCACTCGACGAAACACAGCGCTGGCGGTGCTTCACGTCCATTGAGTTGTAACTACTACGCATAGAGAAGCTAAGCCAAACAAGTGTCGCGAAGGAAGCAGTGGCGGACAGCCGCGGGGGGAGGGGGCGAGTAAGAAAGTTATTGCCGGCCGGCAACAACGGCAAACGGCAGGTTCTATACGCTAGTAATATTAGTTCAATGCTTCACGCCGGATTCTGCCCATAATCGCATGCAGCACCAGTAGAGTCAGAAAGTGCACTACCAATCCTCTCTACTTCTTTCCCAGCTAATACACCGTTGAACTGGATAGAGGATCTATCTGAACCGTATGCTGAATGCTCATTGCCAGCAACATTTTATTACTATTCGCATTACCCTAGTATTATTAATCTGTGCTCTTCGTAAATAGATTTCAATAATGGGGGAGTTATTTTTTTTTAGGATCAATCAAGATGGCCTGATGACAAGTGGCGTGAGATCGAAATTTTGCGTTCGACAGGCAACAAAAGAACAAAGTCTATTAAGTCTGTCATCCCTCTACCCTGGAAAAGCTACGATTTTACTAACCTTTCCACTCAATCAATGAGAAACATGGTCAGGCGCGCTTCACGCCAGTCTTCTGTGGGGACCGTGGTAACACTCCAGTCGAGCCATTCATGCCAAAGCTTGGCTCTCCCACGTTAAAACTTACTATGAGCCAAACCCGCTTGTTCGTTCAAAAAAACATAATTTCCGTCTAACGTCTTATAAAGCAAAAAACGATCTGTAAGGAAACAGACTCAATTGATTGATCGATCAAGCAATCAATACCATCATTGAAAACCACCACAAGTATTTAAGACAATTAAAAGATAATTCAATTAATCTATTGAAGCGAGCATGATATTTGAAACAAATAAGCACCTAAATGTGTACTATTATTATGACATGAACATGACCGTGTGAGAAATCGTGATATCGTGAGAGGTGCGCTGGCGCATGCCCTATGACTAGGGTTGGCAAAACACTAGCAGAGGAGTTCATTTGGTTTAATTTACTAGTCACTGGTAACGATCAATCGTGGTTTCGAGCTAGTTGCTGAATTAATCTGAATTTAACAGCTATCTCAAAGAAAGCTAATTGTCAAGTGGGCTACCTGATCATTGACATGCGCTGCGTTTGGAGGAATAAAGCCGATTTATGGTTGTTACATAAAGATTTTATTTTGGACAGCTTATATCGACCTGAAGTTTCCGCAGATCAGTTTAGACGACATCTTTCCAGCGATGCCTAGATCAGCCAACTGGGCATCGGCCCATTGTTCGGCCCAGACATGCTTTCTTCACGAAACAATCTTCTTTCAGTTTAGAGGTGGCCAAACCAATGAAGACGGTCAAGCTAGCGAAAACGGCCTTAGTCTCGCCCGATGATGTAGGGTGTGTCAACAATGTTCTCTATTTAGTCATTAAATGACTAAATAGATTGTACGTTATTCTTCAGCCATCTTTTTGTGCTTTTACTGAACCGAGAATGCGAATTTTTAAAATCTCAGAAGAAACGTCAGAACGTTCCTTCTTACCATCAGGTTGGGGGACCCCAAGCAAAATCTCAGAAGATTTTGTACATAAATTATTTATATCAGTGCCAACCCTGCGTTGAAGACGCCGACTCACCCACTCCGCGATCACGAGTTAATTGTTTCGTCGAGCCGGTATTTTGCACTTCATCAGACAATGCCAGTGTTAATGCTCACTAAAGACGGCCAGAGATAAGATAGATGGGGGTACAATGCTAAATGTCTTTGGTATTTAGTCAATATCCCTTGTCACACTCTTGGTCATGAAATATCACAACTTGTCACACGGTCTTGGATTTTAGTCTGTAGTCGACTTTCTCGGTCGGAATTTGTCTTGATATTGGTCATGAAGAATAATATAATGTTGGTAAAAAAATTTGGTGGTTGCTTGAGTAAGTACAACATATACCTACCTTTTGACAAAGTGTGACTGCGGATTTCCAAACATGAAAATTTATCTCTACATAGTAAATATTGCATACTTCAGAATAGTATTGTATGACATTATTGTAAATTGACAACGAAGGCTTGTTTTATACTTTTTCAGCGTCGTTTTTTGACGTAGTTGGGTTTTAGTTTTTTTGCCATTTATCTAGGGAACCCTAACAAATGAACAATGACGTCATTTCATTCAGGGTGCGTGACAACTGACGTAGGAGTATAACTTTTTGAATCTATATAAAAGATGACTCAAGAACGTAGGCCCGAATCAAATTAAATAATCACAATACCCACCCACACCTTTATCGGGTCTAATTCAGATGTAACGATTAAACCATTACAAAATAACGACCTTCGCTTAATTTAACTTCGAATTAATTATTTCTATTGTACACACAACACTATAAGATATTTCATCTGTCAAATGAACTCCACCCATATTCTTGAGGAATAAAGATCAAAATTACTGGCGTTTTGATTAGCGATAACCCGAAAGTAGTTTTAAACTTGATTCTTAAGCTTATCGAGATCTGAATTAAGTCTAGGGAAATATTCGTTTAATATCAGTTTAGTCAAATTATAAAAGTAAGTATCAGCTTATATCCCAGTGCAGGGCAATTGCCTCCAACATAGAACGTTACTATAATAAAAATATTATGATATGCTACTATGGTGGAATTAAGCTTTAATCACTACGTCTGCCTAATGGGAATTGGCGATCATTGATAGCGAAATCACAGCGTATAAGTTCCGTAATTATAGAAAAAGGTATTAAAAAAACACTTTTTACCAGCTGCAGTCTCTAATGGACGTCTATTGGCTGAAATGATGATGACTGCTATAACCGAAGTAGCCATACAAGGACATTTTTATGGAGATCAGCCAACAACTCGAAGAAATGAAAAAATCTCAAACTATTTTGAGCATTCATTTATTTTCAAATTTGTCGATATCAAAAAGTGATTAATCGATATAGTCGGTCAGGCAAGACACAAAGAGCACTCAAACCGCACTTAAATATCTTCACACTAAGCTTTTGACTTATCTGTGGGTGTTAGCCCATCAGGTGTGGGACCGAGCTAGTGATGCGAATCAACTCTTCATATTTTTTTATCCTAATTAGTGCTAACTAATATTATAAATGCGAAAGTAACTCTGTCATTCTGTCTGTTACTCTTTCACGCCAAAACTACAGAACGGATTTAAATGAAATTTGGTATACAGATGATCTAGACCCTGAGAAAGAACATAGGCTACTTTTTATTGCGAAAAGGGGGTTTTAAGGGGTAAAAAGTTACTTTCCCTCGCGGACAAAGTCGCGGGCGGCCGCTAGTATACTATAAATGCCCGAATCGTCTGATGGGAAGCGAATTTAACTTTTTTTTTCTCTATTATCGCTTCCACCCATATCTCTGGTCAGAAGGTGCTGTTGCAAATAAAATTGTTAAACAAACAATAAGTTACATAGTCTTAGCTGAACTATATTTGTTTTGTTTAAATATGAATACGTAGATTGAATTGCATAGAATTTTAGGTAAAAGATTGGCAGCGAGCGCCCTTGTGACTCTATTGGTGTTGCTGGTGTCTATTGGCGGCGACAATCGCTCACCATCAGGTGATCCGTATTCTGACGCCACCTATCACATAGAAAAAGTAAAGTATCAGCCTATATACTGTCCCACTACAGGGCAAAGGCACAAAGGCCTCCATCATAGAAATCAAGTCATCGCTACTATGATGGGATTAGGCTTAATCACCACGCTTGCCTAATGCGTATTGGTGATCACAAAAAACACCATAAAACAAATAGTAAAAAATAATTAATTACATTTAACTCATCTCAACACTAGCCTAAGCGCCATAATTACTTTCCAATGGGATACAAAAGCCCGATCTCATTGCTAAGCGATGTGTCTGTGCCAAATGTGGGCGTGCCCTTGGTCTAATTCATCCCATTGTTTTTGAATAAGTACGTTTTGAACTCGTATGTGTTGCCATATAAGGTGTTGACCTCTCCTTTGTATGAAACACTGAAAGTAATGAATTTCATAGTTTCTAAGCCACATTGCGTGATCAGTGTCAGAAATTATGAGATTCGCAGAAAATCTAAAGGTAGGCATAGCCCAAAGAACTACGTGGCTCAAGTGGCAATGGGCAAGGCACATTGCGAGAGAACAAGCGGCCATTGGGGGGGAAAGGTCTTTCAGGAGGATCTGATATAAGAGTAAGTTAATTTTATTAAAGAAAAAAAATATCTTCTTCTATGCATCACTCTATCAAAGTACCTAAGATATTATTTTAATATAAACTATACCGGACACAAAAAGAAGCCCAGCTTTCCCATATAATCAAATAACGAGAACATTAATACAAATACGAAACAAAAGATTGTTTTATTACTATCTCTCTAAGCATTGACATATCTATTTTTCTCAACATAAGGCCTATTTCTCTAAATCAGAGATATCACACATTGTCCGTTTTACCAAGACCTATCATTTGGAATGTTAGCAAAGGGAACAAAGATCAAGATAGGTTGGATAATTGGTACGTTTTTGATAGTCGAAAGTATAGTTTCAAATAGCTTGCTATTAAAATGATTTGATAAGTGATAAAGTTTAATGGTTTTTGAGTTATGGCGTTTGTTGTGTGAACTCGTTCTGTTTTATGGTTCCGTGCACGAAAGTTTTTAAATTGTTATTAAAACAAATGGGCAGAGTAAAGGGCATTATTTAAATTAAGACATTGCTACTATGATTGGTATTGATGGTATTTTAGAATTTTAGAAACACCTGTTAAGTTATTTCGACACGTTTGCTTTTAATTTTCTGCTTTATTTTGTTTCTGATTGAGTTTAAACTAAAACAATGTTAAATATTTTATCGCGAACTAAAAAAATAACCATTTATACCATAAAGGACTGGAACTCGTCACCGGAACATGTTTTTTAGTCTTACCATGTAGCATCTTCTTCAACTTTAGGAAATGAAATGAAATATTCTTTATTCAATTTAAGTCCATACAGAACGTTTATGAATGTCAAATATTATGTAAGCTACCACTGGTGGTAGGGGAGGCCTATGTCCTAGTGGACGTTTATCGGCTGAAATGATAACTAATGTTGGAAAACTGATTTTTGTCTACATTATTGACCATTGGTTAATATTAGTTTGACATTCGCCAATAATTCAGCTTGACTACGGATCAAAAAATGGGCCCTTAGTCGTTGATTCAGGATTTTTTTATAGTTTAGGAAGGCAAACGAGCAAGCGAGTCACCTGATGGTAAGTAAACACCGCCGCCCATGGACATCAGCTGCATTAGAAGGAGTGCGTATGCGTTGCCGGCCTTTTAGGAAGGTATAGGCTCGTTTCTAGGATTTGGTAGGATATCCATTTATCTGTGTCAAAAAATGCATTGCAAAAAGCCATCGCCTCAACCCATGACATCACAGCATCCCAATCCCACAGCGTGCCAGCTGCAAATGTCACCCTACGCGGATGCCTCATAAACTGGAATCACGATCGTATTACAATCCAAGTTTAGAGCGCTTGTAATCAAACAAACGCTGTGATTTGACGGCGGTTATAATGGCGAACGGGATAGCTGCGGTTAACGGTTGGAACTGTTGATTTGTCTCGAGATAATCAGGTATAGGAGGTAAGTAAACGATTGTAGCGCGGTAGAACGTATTTTTTTAAGTAAAAAAAAACATGCTTCGGCATGAATGGAGTTGACTGGAGTGACACCAGGGCCCTACAGAAGACCGGCGTGAAACAGCGCTTTAGTTGTGTTTCGTCAAGTGAGTGAGGGTACGAGAGGCCTAATTGAGGGGAAAGGGGGTGAAAGGTTGGCAGTGCACTTTTGACTACTGGTGTTGCAGGTGTTTATGCTCGTCTGCCACCTATCACATAAAATAATATTTTGCGTCGGGGGTTAATTAGAGCACGATAGATAGACGTATTGAGTATTGAATGTAAATTAGGGTAGCGTTTTTTGCCCTTTGACTACGGAATCCTAAAAATTGACCCAATGAATCGGAACTCGTCAGTCTCCATAGCGCCTAGATTTATAGGCATAACCGTGAACTAGATAAGACATCGCGCCGTACCTGCGCGCGCGCCGGTCACACGCCCCCGCGCGCATCCGTCGAGCGCTCGCGCTGCTTCGTCATCGGTGACTCACTGACTTCCTAATGCAAAGTTGTGAATTGGAGAAGATAAATGGGTTTCTAGACTAGTTTCTTAGTACATTTTGACTACGCTATGCTTCGGCATAAATTGAGAGTCTCTAATACAAAGGAAATGCTCAAAACTTTTTTTTCTTGTTGACCTAGGCGAAATGCCGCCGGCCCGAAGTGCAATGAGTCGTCGTCACCACCTTTCGGTGGCGCCTTAAGTACACCTCCGGCTGGGAGACCGACGGGTAGTTTGGGTTCTTCCCATGACATGTGGCTTCAGCTATCTGAGGCGGGTCAATAGACGTACCAACTAAAACACCTAGGTCTGTTCCCATCTTATCCAGGGCTACGGGCTAAACAAAAAACGCTTAAGACCTGTCATTTGTTTTTTTTTTTCAATGTTTTTCTCACCGCTAAGCTAATGCTAGAATACTTTCATGGATTTGAAAAATCCACAGGTGAGGTTTTTTTTGATAGGCCAACGCTTCACCATTATCGCACTTGATAACGAGTGACGATGAAGTATTGGATGACACGCGCCTAGAATGAAGATACTTGCCTTAAAGATGTACTGATTATAGTGGTCGGCAGTGGTAGTGGTTATAGTGAGCATTGCACACTTCTTATTTCTTGTGCTTTTTTCTCGGAACATTATCAATTTCTTTATTACTGCTGTCTGCTGCTAAACATAGGTCTCCCACAGAACGCGCCAAATAGCTCTGCCCACATCAGTTTGCATCCAACTCCCAAATTTTTTTACGAATTGTCCGCTAATCTTGACTCAGGGTGCCCTACTCAAACATATCTCTTCGAAGACATTACAGAACTATACGACCAAGCATTTGGAATACCAAACACTAACATAAATCATAGGTTATTTCAATATCCTCACGCAGACCTCCCTGCTCAGAGGACCCAATAAAAGTAACTTACAAAGGTGAAAGGTGACACTAACATCCATACTAATATCCTCACGACACTTCCCTAACATCACGTACCATGACACTAGCACTCATAACAAACGACAATCGTATATAACCAGGGGTATAAACCTACATATTAATTAATCTAGTGAGGTGTAACCACGCGAACATATTCCCTGTTACGTGAGGTCGGCCATTGCGGAATATTTCACACGGGCCTACGTCAGTACAATGCGTGGCCTACCATTAGACGGGGTGCATGGGTAAAGCTTATTTCACAATCTAGCTATCTAGGAATTCAACTAATTTACTTACTACTTACTTCAGTGGCTCAACGATTCGAAATGAGTCGTCATTTGTCTCGGTCTTGAGCAGCTTGTCCCCAATCTCCTGTTTCCAATTCTTTTTCTTACATCCCGCCAGCGATAGCGTGGGCGCCCTACTGGCCGACGACCAGTAGGATGTCCAAGATAATATGCACTCTTGGCACCGAGATCTGACCCAATTCTTTCAACGTGACCGAGATATCGGAGTCTATCGGAGCCTTCTATTAGGAATTCAAGCTTAAATACATGATACTGAAAATGTTACAATACTATAATTTTCTGTAGACGCAAATATATTCTTCTATTCGTCACTAACATAAAACCAGCGCCATGGCCTGATACGCTTACCTCAAGCCATGGCTTGAGTTGAATGTTTTTTTTTCGTGACCATTGCTACATATCTACCTACACAAACTTTGACACAAATTGCCTGCTTTATTTTTTTCTTGCTTTTATTTGTGTTGTGATTTTTTTTGCTATGGTATTATTTTTAGTTATATTTGCTGTTTCTTTATTGTGCTCTACGAGTAGGTATATCTCAGTGCTTCGTATTGTATTTGCCTGTAATGTGGTGTATCTTGTCTTACTCGCAAGTACTCGTATGTTTTTCTTATTCTTATTATTTTTACTTCCTTCGCAGTTTTGCATACTAAGTCGCTATTCAAACACAGGAGTTTGTTACAAATTAATTAAGATTCAGTTATGGAAACTGCAGGTACAACACAATAAGACAGTGCCCTGGGCAATGTCTAATGTTGTCTTATGTTATCCACTTTGTAAGGAAACGCCTTCAACTCTGACACGATACTAACTTTTCGCGGTACAAAGATTTATCCAATTCGCCCCGCCCAGAACAATGTCCAAGTATGCACGCAGCCTAACATTATGCCAGCAAAAGCGGTCATCGCAATCAACGTGTAAACCTAGCTTATGAGCTATGGCTCTATTTAAATGTATGTGCGAAAATTTACAAGTCTCTAAACAGTTAATTCTTCTAAGAGAGGCTTATCTTTGGTTTGTTGTCTTGTGACTCTTTCTGCCGCATTCAGAGATGTCATTTATCCTTAATGTTCAATATTTAACTATGGATAGTGTTAATGCGTATTCAAATAAGTGTCAATATTTTTTCTTAAGTGACAGTTGATGTTGTGTTAAGGCCGTAAGACAGTTGTTAAAATTGCGAACCAGTTTTATAGTCTAACAATCTTCTTCCACATAATTTTTGCCTCGTTTTGCTTTAAAAAGAAGATTAACTTATCGAAACTAAATAATTTTTCCTTTTTTATTACAAGTTACTTGTGTTCCTTATTAATCTTATTTTGTAATTGTAAAATCAATATTCTTACATAAATTAAATGTTAAAATAATTTCCGTAAAACTGCTTATTATATAATGCATTCCAAATAATTGTGATTCCAGAGAAACACAAACTAATTGCTGAGTACCAAACTATAATACGTACTTACCTACAGCACGAGGTACATTCACAAGTACCAAACTATTCTCCAAAATGTCAGACCATCAAAATTACGCCGCATTTAAACAATAATTAAGCAATCAGCAAAAATCTCGTCAAACCGTTGATACAGTTATTCACGACTTCAAAAAATGACGCCATTTCAACTTAAACAAATTACTAAAGCACTAACAAGGTTTACTTGAACTCGCCATTCAACCAAAACAACACTCTATTGTAATATGATAAAGTTTAAAATTAAACATATGAGGCGTAGCTCCGTATTCGGCAAACGAGATAATCGTTCATATTTCGAACAGTCAAATATTTAAATTTGAAAATGGAACTTTCCCCACGGGTACGTTCGGTTCCTCGTTTTTGGACAAACAAAATTATTTTTGAGCACGAATACAAATTGGGCGTTCGAAATTCAATTTGTGAATTTGCGTCTTCTTTTTTTTCTGCCAAAATCATAACGAAAAGAGTTTGAAGTTGTCAGTACGAGTAGCAACGTTTAATCCACTGTGGGTACAGTACGACAAGCAAAAAGAAGATAATTTTAATAGCGGGTGATTATATTCTTCTAAGTCTGTGGCGAATAAAATAGCAATCTTAGCATAAAGTTTAAAGTAAGGAATCTAAGCTCAAAGACTGAATTGACTGAACTGAGTAACAATATACAAGATGTTTTAAGAAATAGTTTGGTTATTCTGGTTTCTGTGTTCAACTTATTTATTTTGATGGATTGGGTTCAGAATTAGACATGTCCATTTCTGCGTATTTACACAAGGTTATAACTATAAGAGATAAAAAGGAATTTCAAAAAATCAATAGTTACTAACTGCATATCCCTAGAATCTTGTTTTGTTTAGTAGATGGCGCCTCTAGGATTTTAATTTAGTTACTAAGTATAGCCCTTTTAGTATTAGCCGTGCACATTCCTTGCGCCTGCGCTGCGTATTGTCTCCTCTTGCGTGGCGTTTGTACAACTTACGGGGAAATATATAGAGTTGACATTTCGACTAGTCACATAATATAACTAAAACAGGCTGTTAATTTGATAAATAGAATTCAGTAGGATTCGGTTGCATTTAGATATTCCCGGGATATAGAAGTACCTACGATTAAAAAAAAACTTGTATGAAGTTTTTTTCTTTAAAAATAAATAGGTAAAGAAAGTTTTCCCCTAGTTAAACCTGCTCAATTCAAAGATTTTAGGTTGTATTTGTCCAGTGCCTAAGATTTTTGCACCATGTTTGTATAGTTTAAGTTACCCGCCTTTTCTGATTTGAATACCTAGCCATACAATGACCTAAGTTTCATACTTTGACGTCAAATAAGGATGTGGGTACACTTACGTTGTTTGTGGTAAGTGAAGTTGTCACACTTCAAACCCCCAATCACACCTACAACGAGCTCATAATATCTCTTTCTCATCTCACCGGCTAAAATTGTCACGTTTAATTTTGAACCTTACTTTCAAAAGATAGGCCTTAAGATCCTGCAACTGAAACAAAAAAAAACCTGAACATCACCAGCCTGAGACGCTCGGCAGTCGACAAATCGCTAATTTACATATAACAAATACTGAAGTCACGCTTTGAGTACAAAAATCGTAAGTTTTGAGAAGGATGGGGCTTAATGTTGGCATGGAATGGCCAGGTTGTGTTGGTCTTATGGGATAGATAAAAGATACCATGGAGTATGTACAGCGATAGCTAGAAAGACGGGCGTTTGTACGGGCCATTTCAGTAGTCTTTTGAAAGGTCCCTTTTTAGGGTTACATATATAAAAGGTAAAAAGGAACCTTTTTAAAGGTAAATAAATAAACTCATACAATAATGATTCCGTACTTTGTAAGTAGCTATGATGGGATTAGGCTTAATCACCACACTTGCCTAATGCTTGGTGATCACACCATAGTAGCGATGACTTGATTTCTATGATGGACGCCTTTGCCCTGCAGTGGGACAGTAATTTATGCCGATACTTTACTTGACTATGTAGTACGGATATCAGATAACAAACAAATAATAAATATTACTAGTTAAATATATAAATGTTTATCTATGTTTTTTGTCCATGTGTCAGGCAGGGTCTTTATTTTGAGAACGCGTGCAGTTATGGACTGGAAGTTTAAACTGTGTACAAAATATTATGTCTACGGTTTTCCAAAACTCTTATTTTACATAAGGATAAATTAAAAAAACAAACACATGTTTTCCACACTAAAATAGATAGAGTAAAAACTTTACTAAAACGCATTTGTTTCCAGAACTTTATTTATAAATATTGTGTACGGAACCACCGTGAGCAAGCCCGTTTCGCACTTGGTTTTTAAGGTATACCAATACACTTGTACATAATAATATTAGCATGAAAATACGTTTTGATTTTGTTTTCTATGGAAATAAAACTTTATTAATTTAACATTTATCAAAAAATATACGCATCTGATCAGCACAAATTGACTAACATAAATCAACTCTTAAACAATATTAATAACTGCATAAAATCTAGCCTCTTTTACGGCCTAGTCGGAGGTTGGACTGAATAACCATCAACTTGTCCATCAGACTTGAACCTGTGACCCTCGCCCTGGCAGATCAAACCTCAGAGATGAGCCTGGGTTATTAACTTCAATCATAATTAGCTTCATATAATCTGTGGTAATTATCTTTGAAACATTTCGGCATTTGATCTTTATCTATCTAATCGTAGAAAAGTAAACATAGACAATATGCTCTAGTTAAAAGGTTGTTAGGTCCAGTAGCGCCGCCATTTGATTTTAATCATTGTGATTTTTTTTATGTGATAGCAGATGAAAAACGGATCACCAGATGGTAAGCAATTGCCGCCGCACAGAGACATTTGCAACACCAGTAGAGTTACAATTTTTTTTTTGTTACCCAGAGGAAATGCGTTACGCATACCCGTCCGCCGAAGGGCGGACGGGTTATGTCGGACTCCCCCCCGCATGACGGCGGGGGGTTTTACTGACTAAAACCCCTGGGACTCTCCCTCATCGTCCATCGCGTGAGAAAATCGTGGGGCAAATAGCGCGAAGCCCTCGCACCACGACAAAAGTAGAGTTACAAATGCACTATCAACCTTTAATCCCCACTTTCCCCCATTGTGCCTCCAATACGAGGGCATCACTAAAAGAAAGACAGAGGCGCTGCTTTACGTAGATCTTCTGTGAGGCCGTGGTATCACTCCGGTCGAGCCGGCCCATTCATACCGAATAATAAAATTAGAGGCGATGAAATTTCAAACACGATGTTGGGCAAAGAACTTCGATAGTGAGATTATATGATTGAAGGCAAAGACGTAGACACGTTCTTAAAAGGCCGGCAACGCATCAGCGACCTCTCTGATCTCGCAGATGTTCATGGGCGGCGGTGATTACTTACCAGCAGGTGACCCGCTTGCTCGTTTGCCGCCTCTAGTATATAAAAAAAAAGGTATATTCTTTTACTCGCAATCAAAATTAAGTTAGACCGATTTGAATAAATGTTTTATTACCTTTTGCAAAACTAAGTCACGTATAACAAATACAGTTTTTAATAACTATAGCGACATGCATAACTATTACGCAATAAACTCAGTTGATTAAACCAAATTCATATTTAAAAAACCATTTTATGGTGATGTAAAACCAAGACCAACGACTATTAAAATCAATTTCTAATAGAGTCGAAAATCGAATTATAATTATTCCACTTAAAATACAGACAGACCAACACGGTTTCATACTTTGTGGGCACATATGCGCAAGCGCACGCCTTTTTCTTGTAGTTGCGGGCCAAAAAAAATTGTATCATACGAGAGTTTAGGTTTTTAAGGTTCCGTCTTTCTTTTTGAAAGGCAAACCTCTTTGCAGCGAAACTTCAGTGGTAGAATGTATCAAGTTCATGAAATTAATTGATGGCGCCACTGCCACTTGCGTCGGAGTGTGGCAGCCCCATGGTTATAAAACATGGAAATCCCGTTAGTTCCTTAAAAATCCGCGGTCATGACTTTGTTGATGCATGAAAGAAATATACACAATACAAGTAAAAAAAATCAAACTCCGACTTCCCGCATGAAAGGATCCTGTCTTTTTATGTGATAAATAGCAACCGAGCATACAGATAACCTGATGGTTAGCGATTGCCACCGCCCATAGACACCCACCCTACCCTACTGTTTACTTTATCATTGGTTTTCTGTTTAATAAAAAAAAGTAAATTTTCATGGCTTTGTATGATCAGATATTTAATTTTGTTTGTGTTCCAATTTAAAACTAATTAATTAAAATTTCCTACAGAACCCTCAGTTTGATCCTCAAAACTTTCTTAACGATCTTATTTCGTGAGAACAAACCGGACCAATTAATAGTTTCAATTGATATTTTGGTTATTAATTTCCTTGTAACAGCTAGTTTAATGTAACAGTACAGATGTTTCCAGCGGTGGCTTATTTATTGTAAACTTGAGAAAATGCCCGTTGGGGCGTGGCCGGTTATTGGCCGTTCACCCTCAATAATTGAGGCCTTTGAACGCTCTCGCGGTTCTCATCTGTCATGAGGATTTGACTCGTTATGTTTTTTTTGTATGTGACTTGATTTCTATGATGGAGGCCTTTGCCCTGCAGTGTGACAGTATATAAATAGGCAATAGCCGTAGATATAGGCAGTTTAATATAAGGTAAGGTGGGGGAGTGTATATGGGGTATGTGTAGGTTGATACTTTATTTATCCCTTTCAGACCGACGCTGAAACTTGTAGGAAGGAATTCTATCCATATCCTATACTATTTATAAAGAGATAACTTCTATAGACAACGACAAGGCTTATAGGTAAACCGAAAACACGAAACGCTTGACACAGCGCCATCTATTGGTTCATTTCGGAATGGGGTATGGGAACTAATTTTTAGGTATCTTTTTTATATTTCATTTCAATACCTTTTACTATTTCAAGTAATCAATTTGAATTTTTTTGTAATCAAGACAGTAGTTATGTTTAATTAATTTTTAAACATTTTAAATTCAAGCGTATTTGTGACGTCACAAGTGCGCTACACCATATTAATAGTGTTACCACGTGCTTTTTTCCCCAAATCGTGGCAAATAAATTATATGTAAAATGTTACTTGTGGGCAAAATCCCTTTTAATCGGGGGAATTTAACATCACTGTCTGACAACATTCCGGCAAAACAAAAAACAGAGAGGTATCTCTAATCAATTTTATATCACCTTTCAAATAAATGTCAACTGGTTGGTAAGGTTTTATTGTATTACAACTAGCGCCAACTGTTGGTTCTGCCGATAGACTAAGTGTCAATCACAGTAGATGTCGCCTAATGTAGCATTTATTTTATCTTGTTAGTGCAGTATGACTGAAAATTCTGCTGACCTTGGGTCAGATGAAGGTCAAACGCGATTTTATTGAAAATATCATTGATCTTATGCTTTTAAATTTTAAAAGCAATAAAATATGGTATGAAAGACAAATGCCTCGAAATGGTTTTCGATTTAGGACATGTTTGGTTTTTTTTCCCATACCCCATTACGATCCCAAAGCGAAGTGAGGGCGGGCCACTAGTTTTAAATAAAGCTGTTCCTAGGGTAGATATATAATTGAAATCGAAGACAATAACTTGTTCAAAAAAAATCAATAAAGTAATTCTTGTTAAAAAGTGTTACTGTAACTAAGTTGTATGGTCAAACCTCTTCGAGACGCCTTATTTTTGCATTTAATTAAGTCAGTATCCTAAAAAGACCTAGCAAACAGAAGGTAGTCCTACATGGGCCAAACGAAGAAAAAAAGTTTGCGGTTCTTGAAAACCCCTAACACTACAATAACAAATAAACTACAACATCACATACCGACCAACCATAAGTCACCACAAACCCCACAGTAGAATCAAACAGTTTTTGCCCATAACGCTGAAGAGCGAACACTAAACACAGCGCGGGACAAAAACGCAACGCAACACTAGAGGGCGCCGTAAACGCATCAATAGCGCACGGAGGAACAAAAAGTTGTGCGAACACGGAGGTACGAAACATTTAAGATAACTTTACCAAGGCACTTTTAGTACAAGTGACACTTTTGGGACAAATGACACTTTTGGGACATGTGACACTTTTGGGACAAATGACACTTTTGGTACAAATGACACTTTTGGGACATGTGACACTTTTGGGACAAATGACACTTTTGGTACAAGTGACACTTTTGGGACAAATGACACTTTTGGTACAAGTGACACTTTTGGGACATGTGACACTTTTGGGACAAATGACACTTTTGGGACAAATTACACTTTTGGGACAAATGACACTTTTGGGACAAATGACACTTTTGGGACAAATTACACTTTTGGGACAAATGTTACTTGTGGGCAAAATCCCTTTTAATCGGGGGAATTTAACATCACTGTCTGACAACATTCCGGCAAAACAAAAAACAGAGAGGTATCTCTAATCAATTTTATATCACCTTTCAAATAAATGTCAACTGGTTGGTAAGGTTTTATTGTATTACAACTAGCGCCAACTGTTGGTTCTGCCGATAGACTAAGTGTCAATCACAGTAGATGTCGCCTAATGTAGCATTTATTTTATCTTGTTAGTGCAGTATGACTGAAAATTCTGCTGACCTTGGGTCAGATGAAGGTCAAACGCGATTTTATTGAAAATATCATTGATCTTATGCTTTTAAATTTTAAAAGCAATAAAATATGGTATGAAAGACAAATGCCTCGAAATGGTTTTCGATTTAGGACATGTTTGGTTTATTTTCCGGAATTACGATCCCAAAGCGAAGTGAGGGCGGGCCATTAGTTTTAAATAAAGCTGTTCCTAGGGTAGATATATAATTGAAATCGAAGACAATAACTTGTTCAAAAAAATATCAGTAAAGTAATTCTAGTTAAAAAGTGTTACTATAACTAAGTTGTATGGTCAAACCTCTTCGAGACGCCTTATTTTTGCATTTAATTAAGTCAGTATCCTAAAAAGACCTAGCAATCAGAAGGTAGTCCTACATGAGCCAAACGAAAAAAAAAGTTTGCGGTTCTTGAAAACCCCTAACACTACAATAACAAATAAACTACAACATCACATACCGACCAACCATAAGTCACCACAAACCCCACAGTAGAATCAAACAGTTTTTGCCCATAACGCTGAAGAGCGAACACTAAACACACCGCGGGACAAAACGCAACGCAACACTAGAGGGCGCCGTAAACGCATCAATAGCGCACGGAGGAACAAAAAGTTGTGCGAACACGAAGGTACGAAACATTTAAGATAACTTTTACCAAGGCACTTTTGGTACAAGGGGTGTCACTTTTGGGGCAAATAAAACTTTTGAGATAAATGCCATTTTTGGGACAAACTACACTTTTGGGACAACTGATACTTTCAAGACAAATTACACTTTTGGGCCAAATTATACTTTTGGGGCCAATTTAAATGATACTTTTGGGACAAATGAGACTTTGGGGGACAATTGACAGTTTTAAGGGTCAACTGACATAGGTTTTTTTTCTGCGATAGGTGGCAGACGAACATAATAATGGATCACCTAACGGTAAGCGATTGCCGCCGCCCATAGACAACTGCAACCCCAGTAGAGTAACACGTGCGCTGCCAACGACTTTCCCCCCATTTGGGCCTCCGGTACAAGGGGTATCAGCAGTACAGTGCAGGCTCACTCGATGAAATACAACGCAGGCGCTGCTGACTCACAGAAGACTGCCCTTCTGTGAGGCCGTGGTATCACTCCGGTTGAGCTGGCCCATTCATGCCGTCCATCGTTGAAGTTTCTTTGAAAGTTTTTTAGAATAGCCAGACATTTGGCCGCAATCTAACCTGATGATAAGTGGTGACGCGGACATGGCTGAGGCAGATAATACCTTTTTACCACACGATATACAGAGTCTCTCGCAGAATACCACCGTCGACGTGCCAGGAATGACACGGCGCGACTTATGCTGAGCGGGCGCCTATTTCGCACAATGTTTGTTTCCTTTTCTATTTTGTTATATTTATGTATGTGTAGTGACACACAAACGTGAATATACAACCGCGAACATAGTAATGTTCGCTGTTGTATATTATTTTTTTAAATATTTTGTGAGTTTCCTTTTTCTTGCCAAATAAATAATTCATTCAATCATTCATTTATTTTTACCTCATCCAACTCCACATCTTCAAGGCTCCTACGCCCACAGATCGGAACCACACTGTGGTGGAAATAACTCACATTCGCAATGGCGACCAGAATGCTCAAAGATGGCGACCAACCGCAAGCAATGAGCGGTAATAACCGAAACACGAAATGTTAACGCCATCTGGCTTCGTTCTTATGTAAATATCATATTTAATAGCTTATATCAGTGGTAGAGAACATTTGGCAAGCCGTAAAAAAATTGCAACTTTTTTTTATTATGGCTGCTATGTGTCATCGTGCAGACGCAGTCATTCTGCCAATGTCAAGTGGAGAAACACGTATTGTGTAAAAGTGAAATTGACCGGTAGTCTTACCAATTGCATTTAGATGGTGCTAGATTGCATCGCGCTAGCATAATCGTCTTCTCCCTCCCAAACAGATGAGTGCGACAGGGTAGCTGGCAGGTCTTACGGGGTCGAAGGACGCCCTAGCAGCACCTTGTTGGAAGGCCACCTTTCCTGAAGTACACGCACCAGGCCACGAGTGGCATAAGAACAGCCTTAGTAAAGGCCTTACCCCGTACGCCCGAACCGCAAGCAAGGACGAAGAATATCGGATCGGAGTATTTCGCCAAAATTGGCGAAAAAAAAAATAGATACAAACAGAATTGTAAGTATATATTTTTTTTATATTGAGGACAATCAAGATGACTCCACTCCGCCTGATGGTAAGCGGCCTTGAGATCCAAATATGAGATTGACAGGCACAAAAGAACATACATAGTGTCCATTGAGTCTGTCACTCTCACCCTGAAGGCTTGCTGAGATGCCGTTTCACGTCCCGCCTAAAAACCCAAATATATGTCAATATCTATAAATATTACTTATAAGTATTATAGAAGATTTTGTATTTCTATAACAAAATGAAGCAAAAGTTTTGTATCCCTGCTCGCATCTAGGTTCGATCTGCGGTAGTACAGATAGATTGCGGCAATCCGACTAAATTGTGCCAAATGCCAGATGTTGCGATTATTTGGAGCAATCATCGAGAATATTTACATGTTGTTATATAAAACACTTAGTAAATGTAATAATCCACGACCAAAAGAAGGACCTAAAAGAATTTAACATGCACGATTGGTCGAAATTGGTACAGGACCGAACAAAATGGCAAACTATCAGGTTGGAAGCCAAGACCCACCATGCACTGCTAAGCCAGCATATAGTAAGTAAAGGAAGTGGCGAGCATTTTGGGCCGCATTTTACCAGTAGAATTTTGCGACAGTTTGATGAAAATGACCGTATGAATTCACGATTCGGAATGGGCCGGCTCGACCGGAGTGATACCACGGCATCATAGAAGACCGGTGTAAAGCTGCACCTGCCTTGTGTTTCGCCGAGTGAGTTAGCTCGCTAACTAACTCCGCCCAATCGGGGGGAAAGGGGGTTAAAAAGTTGGTAGCGCACTTGCCTTTTCTCTGTTATCAAATATCTGTAACACAGGTGATTAAGCTACTTAGTACGGAGTCAGGTCAATGTATGAAATAAGGTGTGAATTTTTTGTAAAAAATTTTTTTTACAAAAAATCTTATTGTATTCGAAACTTAAATACGCCAAGCCCTTCAATGATTGCACATGCCAACACAAAACAGAATACTTACAAATGATCCAAACACACTCGCATACATTTTATTTCCACACAAAACAATATGATATGATCACGCCACAATTCATTGCAAATCAACGTAGTTTGAACGCCCGGGGCATACGAACTAGATCAGCCGTAATTCCCTGTCAATAGCTAAGCAATTACCCTCTGATTTATACAACCGATTCTTAACTGTCAGCACCTATTCATATTTTAATTGTTACAATAGAGGTTATATTTATGGCCTCTTTTTTTTCTTTAAAAGGAGGTATGGACCACCCGGGGAGAGTCTTAGGATATTTAGCTGTAGCAATTTATGGCGCTTAGTGCTGGCATAGTATAAATGTGGGCAGTAAAAACACATTTAGTTGTAACTACAAATTAATAAGAAAATGTAAAATAAATATTGAACTCGATTTTCAATAGTTTACAAATTACGTAGGCTCTTCCAGTTTTGTAGCAAAATGCTTTTATTTTATACTTTTTAATAACTTATTCCAATGGATCAATTTTTTTTGTATTTTTACTGAATTCAAAATACATTTTCTTTGACATAGACAATTTTCATGCAATTTTTAAACTGGACTAATTTTAATAATGCTTAATGAATGACTGTCAAATAAAAGTTGAAGTATTTAATTATTTAATTTTATTTTATTTAACTTTTTATTAATTTAAATGCAATTCTTATTTTTAATATTTCCATACATAAGCCTTGACGTGGACTATGACATTGTCATCATCATCATAATTTTAGTCGATAGACGTCCACAGCTGGACATAGGCCTCCGTCAATGTACTCCACACAGATGGGTTCTATGCCACCCGCGTCCAAGGGACTCTCGCTCCCTTCATTAGATCGTCGGTCCACCTGGTGGGAGGCCTGCCACGGCTGCGACCTCTTGGACGCGCCCTTCACTCAAGGACCTTTCCACCCCAACTATGAGATGAACCTCTTTTTAAATGGTATAGAATATATCCGTTATTTTACACTGTGGCAACGATGTCGCTTTCCATACTTGCAAATCTGTTTAATGTGTAATTTGCTGTTTCTACGGGATTGTTATAGTAATTGGTCCATGTGTTATCGGCGATATGTTTAAGTCAGCCTTGATGCTAATTAATTGTGGCAGAATAGCCCACTATTTCTCAGTTATTGTTGCTTGCAAGTTGCGTTTTGCGTCAGGTTGTGAATATGAGTGTTATTTTTAACTCAAAAATCCTAGGAAGGTGCAATAACATTTTAAATGGTTAGTGGGTCGTCTTTTTAATTTACAAAAAGTGGTATCCAGTAACGTATGAGGGCAAGATTATGATAAGTCCTAACCAAAGTAGGTTAGGATATAATTAATTTTCATTTCAAATTCAAAATTATCCAGCAGCGTCTATAAAAATCTCTAATTTATATACAACTAGCGGCCGCCCGCGACTTCGTCCGCGTGGAAAAGTAACTTTTTACCCCCCTTTTAACCCCTTACAACCCCCTTTTCGCAATAAAAAGTGGCCTATGTTCTTTCTCAGGGTCTAGATTATCTGTATACCAAATTTCATTTAAATCCATTGAGTAGTTTTGGCGTGAAAGAGTAACAGACAGACAGACAGACAGAGTTACTTTCGCATTTATAATATTAGTATAGTATGGAGTATGGATATCCAAAAAAAAAAACATAAAGCTGAAAACTTAATCGTAATCATTAAATAATAATATTCGAATATCGTCACGTAGGTTTGTCTTTTATTTCTTTATTGAATTTACGAAAGAAAGTAGGTAAGCGTGACGGTGTAAGTTGTACTTTTTAGGAGATCATCCCGGAGAGAGTTGAACTTATTGATAAAAAAAACCTTTAATTATAAGTAAGATTTTCGCTATACAGTAAAACTAACATCAACAATTCTTCTCCTTCAACACAGTATTAAGAACAAGAATTACACAGCATCTAGAGGAAAATTGACCAATGCGTACGCAAGTCTACGATTACGCCGATTTGCTAACACCCAAAGGCCATACCATCGTTTCACCCCTCATTAAGTTCTTTATCGTCCTCCGAGTGAGCTATAAATAACGAAATTTCTTGCGCAGACGCAGCTTGTAACAAATAATACTAATTTCGTGTAATGATAATGTTTATGGTATCGGAAGCGTTGAGGGCAAGGACCAAGGGTCAGCATGAGTAAGGGTTGGCTGCGTTGGTGATTATATTATAATAGTCGAGAGAATTTAGGTGTGATGGGACTCTTTCACACATTTTTGGTGAACGGAAGCTCTGTTTCAAGTGACCCTTAGTTCCTCCCTGTCTTTTAGGGTTTTTTATTTTGTAAAGAGAACCAAAATGTGGTTTTATCATAGGACATCTGATATTATCGAAGCACCTGGCTTTACGGATAACTTGTACAACAATATAAAAAAATTACATGGTTTTGTTTTCGCTCAAATTGGTTATGCATAGATATCTATTACTACTATCATAGAATTAAGTAAACATTGCTACTAACCATGGGTCCAGATCTACGTTATTTATTACATAATTATTGAAATTCATTAATTAATCTACCAGTTAAAGTTAAGGGTGATGATTAAATCTAATCCCATGGTAGTAGCAATGATTTTATATCTCTGAAGGAGACCTTTGCCATGCAGTGATAAAGTATATAGACTGATAAGTTAGTAATCTACCGGTTTAATTTGACCCCTATTAATTCAAAATATAACTTATCTATACACTTTTTTTTCTGGTGCGATCACGGTTACAGCGATAATCTCTCCAATCCATTAATATCCACGCTACTGCTTCTCGCAACATCAAAATATAAACTCAATAAAACCTCTTAGAACTCCCTACAACATGACAATGGACCTCTAGCCACCTCGAGCCCTCACATCCACGGACCGACTTAAGTAATAGTCTGTGAAATTTTAAATCAATTTAAAAACAGTTATTACCCTTCTCGGCGATCGGGAGATTGTTTTTAATGGCCGACGTTTTGGGCCCACGAGTAAGGGATCATTATGTAAAAGTGTACCCGTGTGGGCATGGAAATATGGAAATTTTGCAATGTAACGTTTTTGTAGGAGGGCCCTTACAATGCTTCGTAAGTTTAAATCTTGGGTGAATTAGACTTTCTAAATGCGATGAAATTAATTTTAAGTTTTGCATTCAAAATTGGTGTTTGATTAATGTTTTGAAGAAAACTGGAATCGTTTCCAATTGCTAAAATATATAGGTATATGTTATACTTTTATATAATTTTATATAATTGTCATAATACGCAAAATCTTTTGTTTGCTGTTTTACATTTAAGATGGTTTTGTTACTTAATTTAATAAGAAGGCTTTTGAGTACCTACATCATATTTTTTTTATATATATAATAGGTAGCAGACGAGCAGGCGGATCACCTGATGGTAAGCAATTGCCGCCGCCCATAGATACCTGCAACACCCACACCCACACAGGAGCTGCTTCACGCCGGTTTTCTGTGAGGCAGTGGTATCACTCCGGTCGAGCCGGCCCATTCATGCCGAAGCGTGGCTCTCCCACAATTACAAAAAAATATATATTACTAAAGGTATTTGACGATAGCATTTTGTTTTTTACTCTTAAAATGCTTTATGTGTGTTTGTGTGTGATTGTAAGTGTGTTTTATGGCATCACTAAATTCGACAGGCATATGTCGGGCAGCAGCGATACGGGCAAATAACTTCGCTATGCTCTATGGCTCCTAAATGAAATCAAGATTTTCCGGAAAATCGTATCTTATCATACAGCAAAAAAATAACAATCACATTAATTCAAATGATCCTCATCATTATCAAAAACGTTTTAACAAAGGTGCCCACTGACGGACACATAGACCTTCCCCGATGGTGATATACTCTTAGTAGTTCCTATTATGTTAAGATTGATCATTAACTGTACTTACACAATGAATGCAGTAAAGATATTGATTGAGCTTTGAGTATTGACATCTAGTTCAATATTATTGTTGATCGAAGATCTCCGATAACAATCTAGCCACAGTAGGCTAATCTACAATGACGAAACCAATCGTCGAAAGCACTCAAATCATTACAAGACCTAACCTTTATGTTCGTCAAAAGTCATTGCAGAAACAAATACATCATCTATATAATCAAATCATCGTAATTGAGGCCCAGCTGAGTCACGTCACGGGCACAGAGAGTACGCGTAAATATCGTGCGAACCGGCCGGATCATCACGGCCACTGTATGACTTCTCATTCGTAATCTAATAACCTACCGTTAAGAGGAAGTCTGTTGGTAGAAGTTGATGGAAAACAATAGGGTAATCTATATGTTGCAGCCGTATTGTATAATGCACCGTTTTAAGTTATGTCTAGCTGTTATAAAAAGCAGGTCCATTTTGAAATGCGGCGGATCATGAATTAGCCGAATTGTGCATTGTGTAGACACTTTCTTCGATAAGGCGGCCCGCGTCTAGCCGCATCATACTACCTCTACACTACAAACAAACACTTGTCTTGACAACTGTTGCCATAACACAAAATTATCACGTGGTTATTATTTTTGACAGCACCTGTCAGTTCAATATCATGGAGTGCTACACTGTCAAACTTAATATTGAAACTATTCGTCAAAAATTTGTTTGTGAACTTTTACCAGAGAAATTACCTCTTGTGATATCGTAAGAATTAAAATTTGTGTTCTTGAATCATCATCATTCTAACTTCACTACCTGCTGCACTTGGAGACGTTTATTAAACCTTAATTGTCACTTAATTAAAAATATTGACCTTTATTTGAATAGGCATAACGAATTTATATAATTAAGATAATGAGCATTACGGTTAAATGACGTATCTCATTGCGGCAGTAAGCGACTTTATCCTGTTATTCACGCAATAAAGTTTGATCGAAAACATTTTTTTTTATTTAACTCGGATCCAAACCTCTGCCCCTTAAACACGATGAATCGAATAAGCGCAAAGCAATGAGTCGGGTTAGAACAGAAGCCGACGATCCACAAGCCAACCTTCAATTATTGCGGCCATTATTTAATAATAATAAAAAATAATATAATTCAGTTTAGTCAAGTAGACAAATGATTACTTTGTGCGGAATCCTGCACAGGTGTAGTGTTGGGAAAAGTTCACGAGTGTTTTAATACCTAATTATTTGCAGTCTCACACAATACTTTATCAAAACACATTAATTTAACTTCTTCTTATGTCTACTAAAAAAACTGTTTCTTAATATATTATGCCATTTTGAACCTTTAATGGACCTTGAACCCTTAACACACTTATTTTTGTTAAGTTCTATTAAGCCTTCCCAATGGCACTAATATTCACTTGGAAGGCAACAAAATTTTAAATTGCATTGTATATTAATTGCAAATATCCTAAGGGTTTCATCGACATTATAAAACGATATACCTACACTATAAAATTTGTCAATATCGCCATGTCCTTTTTCAAAGTAGATTGAAAATATTTTTACTTCTACTGTAGGCAGCGGTATGACTGTACCCCAGCATTTTTGATATATGTAGGTATGACCATCGGTCACTAATTTCCATTTCCATCATGGGGGGCACTTGCTCATTTGCCTATTTCGTCAGTAAAATATAAAAAAAAAAACAAATCCATGAAGAAAGCGAGTTAAAACTATTGCTTTACATCAGCTGCTCTGTCTGTTCGTATGTATCATAAAAAAGAAGAAATTTAAAATGCAGAAGTGGTTTTTGGCTATCATCCTCAAAATCTAGATCTCATCGATAACATCAATGTTTAACTGCCAGCACTATTCCATTAACCCGGCGCCGTCTGTAATCCGGTCTCGTTTTATTTTCGCAAATCAGCGTTGCGGTCGAGCTTAGATTGTGCGCCCGCGCAGGAGCAAACTCGTATGGGTTCGCTCATTTTGAACGCGCTATTTTAAATGACATTACTCCAATTTGATGATGATTTCGATTATTTCAATCAATACATTCTATACATTGATGGAATGAAGGATTTTGCAAATAAAACATTCGATAGATGGCGTTACACAGACGCCTGGACCAACTTAACTTGACATTGGCTGTTTCATAACATAACTTCTTAATTTTGACATGATAAGTCAAAATGTAACTAATCTAATCGTTATTGGACCGGTCGTTCTCTAACGCCATCTAGCGGATTTTTGCATTTGCAAAAACCCTCATTGCTAAATTATCTTCCAAAAAAATATTTTAATCTCATAAGCGGCAGATAAGTGCAAGGAACTTGGTAAGCTGCCGCCGCCTATACTTACACACCGTAACTGCCAGTGAAGCCTACAAGTGCTGCCAACCTATTTATACTCCAACCCCCCAGGATTAGGTAAGCAGTAAACCTTTTGCTTACAGCAAAAAAAAGAAAAAGAGCAAAGACAATCGTTTCACAGTTACAATTAAAATTGGCAAAGCCACAATACGACGAGAATGGGCGACGCGGACGGTTTGACCATACGGTTTCACAGAAAACTGTGTATGCTCTGTATATGCTCTGTAACTGTGAAACGATTGTCTTTGCTCTTTTTCTTTCAATTGAAATATAATCAACCCTACGCCTCAGAAAAAAAAAGTATCTTCAAAGATAGTAACGTCCTTTTATAACTCACGTATCTTGTTAATTATTAAAATTACCACACACTTAAAATATACAAGTTTTAATGCGAAACGTTAGTAGCTAGTTGGCACCAGCACCCGAGAGATAAGTCGCTTCTACAAAGTTACTTTAATGCGACTGGGCTTGTATCAACACAACTAAAACCACTAAACAACTCAAAGATAACTTCCATTACAGATAATGTTAGCAGTTATTGTCTCACCTGTTAGAGATACTGCTCACTGGCCTAGTACCAGTACCACTGGTATTAGTATACCCAAAACTGGAATTCAAGACCAAAAAATCTACTACAATGTTGCTACTGCAATAAAATGATCGTACCATAGCATACCCCTTTTTTCCAAAAAACACTCGCTGATGTAATTTATTTATAGGTAATTTTGATTTTATAATTAAAAAAAATAATTTTATTTACTTTTTTTCATGTAAATACAAGACACTTTAATAAAAACTTAACCATCCTTAATTTTAGTTTTCAAAGATAGTATTGCGCTTGTAATACTTCAGGT
This sequence comes from Cnaphalocrocis medinalis, assembly GCA_014851415.1. Lineage (NCBI taxonomy): Eukaryota > Metazoa > Arthropoda > Insecta > Lepidoptera > Crambidae > Cnaphalocrocis > Cnaphalocrocis medinalis. The sequence goes on along the minus strand of CM026287.1, from coordinate 2,094,873 downwards.
GTTAATAACATTTGGAATCTACCTACAACATTTTAACAATGTATGGAAACTTGACAGTTTAGTCTGCATAACAAGAAAAATAATGCCAAAAAGGTTGGCGAAACCTAAATATGTCACTTGAAAATGACATAAGTGACTTTAACAGATTTGACAGTGACGTATCTGTCGTAGATTTTTTGGTCTTGAATTCCAGTTTAGAGTACCTATAGTTAAATTACTTACTCACTTAGAGTGACCACGCAAAAGCGTCCTTTGAGCGTTGACGTCTTGCCGGCGACATCCCCACACTAGCGTTTTCAGGCGATATGTCTACGCGTACTAATTTCCAAAAGTCATAGAACAAACAATAATAAATTCACACAATACCTCATACATTAACCTTACTCCGACTTAGTAACTAAAGCATCTGATATCTGCAACACAAGTGTGTTACAGGTATCAAACAAATGAGGAAACACTGAACAAACACAAGTGTTCATCACACGATTTTTTATCCAGGGTGAGGTCAAACCCACGATCTTTGGACATTTTTGTCATATTTTACTGTTCTAGTAATTTGAGATCTCTTTCTTTATTTTTGTGGACAATAAATGCTTGCTTGCTTACTTTGGCAAATGAGGCAGGGTCACTACAAAATCGCCATCACATACAAAATTTGTATGTGATGGCGATATATTTAATATCATGTTTAAACCCTAGCAAATTTTATTTCTTCATTAACACAACCAGTATTTCTCCAATGTACAATCCCCCTTACCGACCACTGTGGCATATGTAATTGAAAACCAATAAGTTGTTAATGGACTCCGTAGTAGAGAGCGGGTGCAATAATTAACAGTGGGCAAATTATAATTAATAATTTAATCTTGGCTAGTTCTGCAGTGTTATCGGTACGTACAAGATGTTATGGCCATTTTAGTGGTTTTTCGAATTAGTTTTTACGGCTGTGTATCGTGGAGTAGCGAATGGCGATGCCAATGTATTTGTATTTAATGTGGTTAATTTAAGGTATTTGTGACGGACAGAAATGAAGGCACCGTTTTGGGGGGAAGAAAATATATTTACAAAAGGATTAATAAAAGAACATTGGTAGGTCAGATGTCAAAGTAACACAAGACGTCAAGTATTTTTCTTTTAAACGTTGGAAAAGCGGGAGAAGTTAATCCATTTTTTAAGCTTTCGTCGTGTGTGTAGCCTTAATGGTGAATCTACATAGAAATCATGTATCACGGAAATGTTCTTTATAAAATTATGTAAAATATATTCCACGACAGTATATATCTACTTTTTATGGTTGACTCACAATAACACGTGTAATTATCCGAACTGCTAAGCTATCTACTGATAGCTCCGAACTTTCTGGTTGTATTTGTTTATAGTACTTTCACTCTACCTAATTAAAAAAATAAGAGGTAACTTCCTAGGACAACGAAAACGCTTATGAGTAACTAAAACGAATCACTTTTGCAATGTAAATGTACGTACAGCGCCATCTATTGGCTTGGCTTAAAACTTATTCCCGAAACGAAGTGAGGGCAGGCCACTGGCCACTAGTACATCATCATCATCATTTCAGCCAATAGACGTCCACTGCTGGACATAGCCCACCCCCAAAGTTATCCACACAGATCGGTATCAGTTCTCCAACATCATCATCATCATCATCATCAGCCCGGCAGTACCCACTATTGTGTATAGGCCTCCTTTCTTTTCCACCAAATTTCCCGGTCCTGAGCTGCTCGGATCCAAGTAGGACCTCCTATTTTGGTGATATCATCGACCCATCGTGACGCTACACATAACATAACACATATGGGTTACACCACTTTTGCACTGATAGCCTTTTAACCCTTTACAGACAAAAAACGACACCATCTCGCCTCCATAAATAACCACTCCACAACCGTAACATCATCAGCCTGTTGCAGTCCACTGCTGGACATAGGCCTCTCCAAATGCTCGCCACTTTAGTCGATCTTCAGCTACTCGTATCCAGCTCCAGACAGCCATCTTGCGCAGATCGTCACTCCATCTGGCCTGAGGTCGTTCTACACTACGTTTACCAAGACGCGGTCTCCACTCCAGAACTCGTTTACCCCAACGGTTGTCAGTTCTGCGGCAGATATGGCCAGTCCACTGCCACTTCAGCTTGCTAATCCGGTGAGCTAAGTCGATAACTTTGGTTCATTAGTACATCATCATCATTTCAGCCAATAGACGTCCACAGCTGGACATAGGCCTCCCCAAGTCTTCCACAAAGATTGGTATCAGTTCTCCACTAGTCCATAACATAACAAAAATGTGGGTTACACCACTTTTGCACTGATAGCCTTTTAACCTTTTACAGAAAAAAAACGACACCATCGCACCTCCATAAATAACCCACTCCACAACCGTAACAAAACGTATTAATTCACAAAGCAAAATCGATACACCTGAACATTTTCCCTCTACGATCGCGGGTTCGATTCCCACGCGGGGGTGGTACCAGGTAATTAATACACGCCTACTTCTAGCGCTCGGACGGGGCTCGAACCCACGACCTGTGTATGTAGGATGCAGGTAATGTCGGTGCGTGAGCCTATCTCTTCCGTTGGAGAATTACCGTCTTAACAGAAAGCTATTTGTGGAATACAATTTTAAGATTCAACGAGTAACTTTTAACCGTGGATGAGCTACGCTTCGGCATGAATGAGCTGGCTCGATCCGGAATGATACCGTCCTCACAGAAGACCAGCGTGAACCAGCGCCAGTGCTGTGTTTTGTCGAGCGAGTGGTTCCGAATAGCCAATTGGAAGGAAACGGGGTTAAACGTTGGCAGCGGACTTGTGACTACCTACTGGTGTTACATATTTTTAGATATTTGATGTTAACATTTCTAGCGATGTTCAGTTTCGTAGCCATCTGGAAGATTAAGTTAAAATAATGAAAAAAAAAACCTGAGTGTGCATAATAAAACGTAGTAAAACCGCGTAAATTGAAAGTATCAAATAATCCACTTTAACCATAAAAGTCATCGGACACAATCGAATAAAATCGATACCAATATCGATCGAAATAGAAATGAGTCACTTTTGATTTCGCTGACATCATAAAAATAGTGGATATGTATCGTCCGCTTGACCTTTGCTATGATAAATGCGGACGGGTACGGAGGTCGCAAGTAGTGTGGGCCAGTAAGATAGCGTCTCCTACATTGTCCGCAAATCCGTTGGACTAATAGACCCCAGGTCTATCTACTTAGATCATTATTATTTTATTACAGGCCAGGATACAAAGAAAGAGAAGTCCAGAAAGAAGAAGAAATTCTTAGCTTAAAAATCTGCGCCAATGGTAAAATAATAGCATCCGTTTTCTGTTTATAGCAGGGTTACAATCGCTATTATGATCGCCAACCTTCGTTAGAAGATGGCACTGAAAGAAGAAGAGTTAGATCATAATTTTAACTTATAGACGTCGACTGCAGGACAATATAGGCCTCCCCTACAGTTTCGCCATAGGCAGCTTGCATCCATAGAATTCCCGCAACCTTCACCAAATCGTCAAACCACTTTGTGGGGGGCTACCACGGCTGCAATTTTCTGTAAGTGGCCTCCACTTGAGGACCTTTCCTCCCCACCGGTCGTTTATTCTCCTTGCCATTGCAGATTGAGCTACGTAGTTCTTTGTGCTAAATTTGCGACCTTACATCTCCTTCAGATCTCATCATTCCTGACAAATTTCTTAAATAAAAATTGCAGGAATTTCTTGGATGCAGGCGTTACAGGTCCGTTTTATCCCTCCGGGAGCTACAATACCGCAAACAGACACGCACGGACAGACAGACACGTCTAATTTATAACAACTCGTTTTTGAGTCGGGGTTAAAAATACCATCTTGTAAATCTTTTCGCTCATTTCCTAGCCCCACCGTTAATCTTAAATCTAGAAAACAATATCGATACGGATGGTAAGGCGGGCCGTCCCGCCCAACACGAATAAATATTTAATTAAACTTATGAGAGCGATCACGGACGGACGTTGTTTTAGAGTAACAATGCTCGGTTGAAATCTCCCCGATCTGATCTTATTGACCTTTGCGCTTAGATTGAGATGGCTTAGGGTTTTGTGTAATACAAGGTACCACCTGGCTTTGGGTGAACACTTTTGAATTTATAAAGGATTTTTTTATTTGATAGTCTAACGGTAAGCGATTTCCGTCACTCATAAACAGCCGCAACAACAGTGGAGTCAAGAGTGCACCGCGCGCCAACCCTTTAACCCTCTCTGGTACCCTCACTCACTAGGCGAAAAACAGCTTTTTGATACAGATAAATTCTCTTGAGTAGAAACGTGATCAAAGAGTTGCCCTGAGTATATGCCAAATTAAATGAATGCTCAGAGCCGGAAAGAGTGGAAAATGCTGAAGAAAGCCTAACCTACTTTAGGTTAGGCTGATACGGACTAATAAAAGAACATACTGATGACTTTTGTATGGAAGATGAATTTTGGTTTTAGATTAAGTGGACTCTATATTCCTTAGCGATAACTATGTCTGCTAACGGGATGTCATGAACAATCACAAGCCTGTATCCGATCCGAACACGTAAAAATCCGTAGGATCGTATGTAGAAAAGCAAGGTGAAGTAAAAGTAAAGCTCTAATAATAATCTTCATAGGTCTGTATGTAAATAGTTATGGGAACCGAACTATGACATTCTTCGCAAGACGTGTATGAAATTCCAACAAATCCAATCTATTTGACACTTTGATTAGTTACATCGTTCAAGTGGCGGCCAAAGACACAAAAACTGCAAAGTCACAAACGCTGTTCGCCGATGTATCGATAAATCATCGACGCCAGACATCTATACCTGTTGTACAAATTAAAGAAACGTGTAATCATATTGTTTCGTACACACTTTCTCTTGTCTTTTAGGGTTCCGTAAAGAGTTTGTAGGTCTTGGATGCGTTGGCAAATAATATTTTTTTTGGTTTTCGATGGGCTAACGCTTAAGCACAAAGACACTGGCAATGTGCGGATGATAGGTGGACTATTTATAAAGCACTAGCGGCCGCCCGCGACTCCGTCCGCGTGGAAAAATAACTTTTTACCCCCCTTTCAACCCCTTACAACCCCCTTTTCGCAATAAAAAGTAGCCTATGTCCTTGTTCAGGGTCTAGATTATCTGTATACCAAATTTCATTTAAATCCGTTGAGTAGTTTTGGCGTGAAAGAGTAGCAGACAGACAGACAGAGTTACTTTCGCATTTATAATAATAAGTATGGGAGTATGGAAGTATGGATACCAAATGGCAACCAAGATTGGGACGACGTCCATTGGTAGGGCAAGCGGTCCGTTAGTCCTATTGTAATAGGAGCGGGGAAACAAAAAATGTTGTCAGGGGATCGTAATTTGTATTTGGTTGGTTCGGTTTGGGTATTGGGTTGGCGTGATATAGAAGAGGCTTATATTCAGCAGGGTGGATGTGGGCTGATATAATGATACTTATGATAAGTAGAATCACCTGATGGAAAGCGTTGACTAGATGTTGACCTTACAGATAAAAGTCAGAAAAATCGAAGTCCCGCTGTATACATTTTTGGGATAGGTGATAGACGTCGTAGACGTCGACGTAGCAGATGGATATGGATCATGATAATCGATTTGATCGATTGATCTAATCTGCCAAATACAGCGCAGGCTCTGCATCATACCAGATTTCTGTGCACTTACTATCACTCCGATTCGGCAAAACAGACTAAACGGATTTAGAAATACTTGCTAAAAAAAAATACTTCATTGTTTGAGAAACAATCCGAACTATGCAGGTATCACGTTTTCCTCACGGCTGACTCAATTATATACCTAGCCCCTATCTATTATCAAAACATGAAAAAAAAAACAGAACCCTGATTCAAAATCCGATACACGCTTGACCATTTCCATTCAAACCGAACACACAAAACGCGTGACACAAAACCGTTGACAATAAAAAAATGTTTTTAATAACTTCTTTTGCTGTGCGTGATCTCACATATAAAAACTTTTGTTCACAGGTGATTATGTTATTAAAGAAATATCTTTACGTTTGTCCACGTGACTGATTAAAATAATTGCAATCGCTCATAACGGTGAGGTTTCGAAGATTTAATTACGGACAATTTGTGCCTCCGATGCAAATGGACGTAACTTACAGAGTAGGCATTTTTCTTGTTTACGTCGTGTGTCGTTGAGATACCTCCTAATTCGTACAGACAGTTGCAAGTTACAGTAAATAATTTTTTTTTTCAATAATTTTCACCTTTTTTGTCAACGCATTTGGTTCAACATCGTTTAAGGAAATTTAACTGATTGTAGTCACCGTTAACTAATTAGTTTACACAGATGCGTAGCCACAAAATAATTATTACATAATAATGATGGCTGCCTACATAAAATTTACGCGCTTACAATGATCTCTAGATCACACACCTAAGTAAAAATATATTTCAAGATTTTCCATCTTATTTTATATTTGACATCTTTAAATAATCATGGGAAAAAATCATAGTATTTTTCTTTGTTAACCGTAACTTACATAAAACTGATATCTCAAGTTATACTACTTTATACTACACCCATAGAGTTTTCCATTTGTATACCCAGTAACTCTGTAGTTAAGTCTATTTAAGCTAAGTCTGTTAAATGAGTTATGGTAAATGAGACCCTTTCCTTAATTGCTAAGGGGTTTTAATAAGAATAGTAATTAAACCGTACTTACTGGTTCCTAGGCGCCTTACTGGTATAAGCCAGGTGGTAAAACTATTATTGAAACGATAAAACGAGTATTAAGGCTCTTGGCTCTTGATTAAAGAGTCTTTTACTATTTTTAGGATACGGTATGCAAATAAAATCACAAATCATTTAACAATTTTTCATTTTAACCATTAAATATTTTGATTTTTAAAGCTATTATATACTGTCCCATTGCAGGGCAAAGGCCTCCATCATAGAAATCAAATCATCGCTACTTTGATGGGATTAGGTTTGATCACCACTGCTTGCCTAATGCGGATTGGTGATCACAAACCAGAGCTATGTTAAAAAAATTCGAAACATACTTTTTTTGCTCTATCGACCCAACTCGTAAGCGTAAAAATTTATGACTTTTTTAAATTTTTTGAATAACTTGGGTAGGGTTTTCCTTGTTTTTACTGAAGTGAGTAAGTCTCATCTTATTAGTGAAATTTGGACCTCTTGTATAATTTAAAGTGCCAACCGCAAGTACAGTCACATCGATATTTCTCACGGATACTCAAAACGAAAGTAACTCAACTATCAACTTTTGGCAATCGCTGAAGGTGGGCGATCATCAATTAAAACAAGCGTGGGTAGATAAGTGGAGATTTTGCAAGTATAGAAGACGCCAGAAGTACCCCACTGCAAAAATAGCGCTTATAATCTCAGACATAAAGTCGTCAAAATGACTCCATACTCGTAATAAAGACATCATAATGTTGCAAATAATTATAATAAACATGTAATTATTTATAAACAGATAATATGAGACTGTGTCAGTAATTGTTGGTCGATGAAGTAGGTAGTTAGTAAAATCTTTTTGTTTCATTTCATAAGTTGAAGGATTGTTTATTGTGTGGGTTTTTACTACTCGTTTGTAAGTACGGATCATCAAATGTTAGCTGTAAGATTGTGAAATGATTTCAAAATCATTAAATTTAAAATGGACAAATTTTTGCAATTTTTAACATGGGCTTGTGAATGAATGAATAGTAAATTAATTTAGTGGCACAAAAAACACTACAATATAAAAAAATATAAAAATAGTAACATCATGATCATCTGTGTTAACAGCGGTGTCGCTGATGCGTTGTCGACCATTTATTTACAAATAAGTAGGTACGCTCTTTGCTTGAAAATCCCTAAGCTTTATACTATTAACTAATGGTCCGCCCTCACTTCGCTTCGGGACCGTAATTCAGAAATGAACCAATAGATGGCGCTGGCGCAAGCGTTTCGTGTTTTCGGTTTACGTATAAGCCTTATCGTTGTCTGTAGAAGTTATCTCTTTATAAATAGTATAGATAATAATTTCCAATATAAATCCATGGATATTGATAATCATCACAACTCTAAATGAAATAAAAAAGAACGTACTTAATAAATGTTTTCAATAAGAAACACACCACAATATTAAATTAAAATGACTTAACATCACATAAATCGTACACAATTTGTAAAAACAACATCCTCACAAAAATCTAAGATTAACTACACTAATGACCATACATCCAAGTGTCGACAAAATTATCGAAACTATTCGCGTGACGTTACGATATTAGAAATAATTACAAAACCATGCGTCTGCGCAGCTTATTGATACGGCCCATCAAGTAGAACATTGTTTTTAATAGGACCGTTACATGAGAGCGTAACATTTTCGGTCGGAGATTATAAAACAAACAGTTTCGTAAAATGTTGAGGATTGAGACGCGTTGAAGTGGAAGTGTGAATGGCCAAGTTCGATTTTTTCTATGTCAAAGGCACTGGCATTTTTTACTACCTGATAGAAATTAATCGATGAAATAAAATGGCGAACTTTGACGTGGGAGGCCAAATCTACTTAATAAAATTTTGGTTCGCTGAGTCAGCATAGTAAGTATGTGATAGATACTAAACTAAGGCGTGTTCGAGTATTTGATGATATATGTATTGATTTTCATTCGATTAAAAAGTTAAATACCTATTGGTTTAATTAAGATTGTAATATTGGTCTGGATTGACGGTAGAGATACAACTGAAGCAAATAATCAAATGAAGTAATTGCTACTTATGTGTATTTAATAACACAAAATATAATACTTATATAACAACATACCAGATACCGATACCAGAAAATACACTACCAAAGTCGAAGTCAAAAAGTCAAATTTTAATCATAGTCGAAGCGTACCTTGGAATCGCTAGCACCAGCTTTAGATGAAACTTAAACCTGAACTATACGCTAAAATGAGAGATGAATATTTTTATGCGATCTGGTGAGCCAAGAGACAAGAACTTGGCCCTTACTTAACAATCAAACATTATTGGAAATTAATTATACACACGCATTTGTTCGCTCCTCGAGCTAGGCAAGAGGCTCGATTGTAATGTAAATTAGTGAAATTTGAAACGCTCGATGTCGATGCTCGATACTTAAGCGTTGCGACATCACTAATTTGTATGAGTATTGCTGTGATATATTTAAAAGACGTATTACAGTTGTAGTGTTTAAAGAGCTGTTTAAGGTTAGGGAAGGTGACTAGTGTTTTTTTAATCCGATTTGATTATAAAGTAAACAAATAGAACTGTTTTTATTATTTCAATGTTTTGCTTTGATTACATCAATGTAATCTTAGACAGAAAATTATATTCTGAAACTTTTTTAAAAATAATCCCAACAGATCTGTCATTAGGAATTTCACGATAGATATTTTGAATTCCAAATATGCCAGCAAGGTCGAAAACATAATGTAATATTTTATTTTCAACCCTAATCCATAGTAATTAGCTTTAAATATCAAATATGCCATTTAACGCTCTTTTGCGCTTTCCATCCTTCTTGAGCCTTCATTGGCAACGGTACAGTCAACTACATAAATATGTATACACTTTAGGACCTTGTCACAATACATTTTCATAAGAACGACTTCTACTTTTTAATACTTAAGTATTGTGACAAGGTCCTAAAGTGTGTATATATTTTTGGAGTTGACTGTACCTACACGTTCACGTTGTATCTAGGATTCTGTGACTGAGGTTCCCCTCTTGGGTATTTTTTTGTGGTCTGTAGCCAAAAACTGAAGAATATTCCCTTTTAGACATACCATGCATTCTCTAGCTTGAAATTTGAAGACGTTACAAATCTAAGTCCCGCAACAATTTCATTATCCAACTAGTTATAAGGTGAAATAGGTTCGCTAGTATATACTAGTGTACTAGTAAAGCTGGCTGGTTCAAATTACATAACACATAAATACAATGGCGGGCTTATTTACAGCTGCTTCTAAACTAAAGGCTCCAGTGGGAGCTAATATGGCGCATTAGAGCAGTACTAATAAAATAAATAAATTCATGCAAAATTTCATAAGATTGAATTGATTCCTAGGTGGCATTTAAACCCTTATGTTACGAATATCAGACCACAAAGGATTAGTAAATAAATATCATGCTTAAATACATAATGAGACCCAGACAAGAAAAAACCCACAGATTCAATACACGAAAAAAAACAAGTTGTCCACGTGGGGATTGCCATTGGCGATATTGAGGCCGGGTCACGGTTAAATCCGCTATCAAAGCAGTCAAAAACTCATTTTCGTGACTGCGACTTTCACCAAATCGTCAGTCACCTTATGAGGCTCCTCCAGGCTGGCATTCCTGTACGGGCCTCTCGCAAGGACCTTTCCACCCCAACGGTCATCTGTCCTCCTTGCAAGTGCAGCCCTTGACTCTTGAGCCACGTAATTCTTTGGACTATATCTGCGACCTTAGATCTACTGCGGATCTCATATTAATTCTGGCACGATACGCAGGAAGATTCTGAGCATATCCATTGCCTTCTGAGTGAATTTGAGCCTTTTTGACCCGCCTTCGGTTCGGATATGCAATAAAAATACAGAATGTATCTGTGAACATTTCAATCCTCACCAATCATTCGGAATAAACATTTTGTTCTACAATTTTTCATCGTTTTTTAACTCTCCATACATAGAACTGACACAGTTTTTATTTTCAACTTTTTATGAGAATTTCCAAGAGTCATATTATTATATACCAGAATGATTGGCAGAAGAGTGTTTAAGGATGTGTAATGTACAACAGACACACTTATGATTATACCGGAAATTGTGAATATTTAACTCATCTTCATAAACTAAAATATCCTTTAAACTAGCGGTCAGCAGTTCGACTCCCAGCGCCGACTTAGCGCGCACAGCTGACACCAGCAATACTAATGAGTTGGGATGCGCACAGGTCGCGCGGTGACCTGCGATGCGCAATATATTGCGCGCCGACACATGCTATGCTGACGGGGTAGCCAACATTTAGAGGATAGACCGGGTGATAGAGAAAACCAACGGTTACCAGTAGGTAACCGTTGGTCTCTTAGTAAGAGTCTTTTTATGTGATAGGTAGCGCACGTGCAGACGGGTCACCTGATGATAGGCGATTGCCGTCGCCAACAGTAACCACGAGTCTTGGTAAATGTAGTGTATGACGGCCTCAGGCCAGATGGAGTGACGATCTGCGCAAGAGGGCTGGCTGAAGCTGGATGCGAGTAGCCGAAGATCGATCAAAGTGGCGAGCAATTGGAGAGGCCTATGCCCAGCAGTGGACTGCAACAAGCCGATGGTGATGATGAACACCAACAGAGTGATTCAAGTGCGCTACCAACCTGTAACCCCAAATCTAGACCTGCGGTACCCTTACTCACTCCACAAAATACAGCGTAGGCACAGCTTCACGCCGCTTTTCTATGAGACCGTGGTATCATTCCGGCTGACTGGGCCATTCATGCCGAAGCATGGCTCCAACGATTGCTGATGTTGCATGGATGCTGATGTATTGCTGGCCTTTTGGGAAGTTGTAGTCACGTTCCTTAAAGATGCATAAATTACTTTATTCAAAAGTTCCCCACCCCTGCCTCTTAGGCGTCCAATAACGGACAATATGGTGTGGTGTGCCACCATTTAATATTTTAATTTACATATACGTAGGTTCGAACCCACTGCCTCTGAAAGGTTTATTAAGCGCATATATCGGTGGGCAAGGGCCCTTCGCATTCATCGAGATGCAATTGTGATTATTAATATAGCGTCCATTCTCCTAGGGTTTACCTAAGGTCATTTTCATGATGCTTCTATTACGAGTGGAAATATAGGAATGGTTTTTTTTATGTGATAGGTAGCAGACGAGCAGGCGGATCACCTGATGGTAAGCAATTGCCGCCGCTCATGGACACCTGCAACACCAGTGGAATTACAAGTGCGCTGCCAACCTTTTATCCCCTCTCGGCACTCGGCGAAAGACAGCACAGGGGCGGCTTCACGCCGGTTTTCTGTGAGGCAGTGGTATCACTCCGGTCGAGCCGGCCTATTCATGCCGAAGCGTGGCTCTTCTACAGTTATGTTTATAGGCTAAGAAAATGAAAATGCTTGTGTGACTTTTCAACTTGGTGAGACACAATAGTAATAATATTTCTCATCATCGTACATAGACAAAGGAGTCTACTAATGTTTGCCACTCCACAATGCAACTTTAGCTTGCTAATCTTATAAGAGATGTCAAAGACGTTAGGTTAGGTTAGGTTTTCTGCCGGATCTCCTCGTTTCGTCGAGACAAAAAAATTCAACGAATATTTTTACTCGACTTATAAGTAGGCTAATCATTAATATCGAACCTTCGAATAGTTAGACAAGGGTAGGTATTTTGAGGATAGAACCTCTTCTACATAAACCTTCCTATGAATGTTGTACTTTGGTTACGTCTACATTACGTGTTAAGGAAGAAATGCTAGTTTATAGCGTAAAGCCATCCAGTCGAAATGTGCCTTGGTTCTCCCCCGCATGCAGTCGTCCTGCGCCCGCGCAAGGCGCAAGGTCATAACACGCGCTGTACCGCTAGCAATGCCTACGCGCCGATGTGTGAAGATGGTAAACTTGTAATTAGTATGGAATCGAATTTTCTTCACTGCTCAACTAAATGAACAAGTCGTATCAGTTGCACTACTGGAGAATATCTTAGAGGAATGGTAAAACTACAAGGAAACAAAAAACTATAGAAAACTACAAGAAGTGAGCAGAAAACCAAATATTTTTTTTGCAAAATTTTGTTCCGAAACTATTTGAAAGCGAGTTATTAGCGTAAAACTAATCTGTAAAATTATTTTGTTAAATGCTTCCACACTGCTGTATGGATCCAGCACTATCCATCGATTGGTACTTAGAGTTTAGAACTAAAGATCCCGTATATTCTCTGACGTCTTCATCTCATTGTTCACCCTAATCTTGCAAATGCCTGGGGAACATAATAAGGTATCCTTTGATACCTATAACATAAAATTGTGAATCCAAATTCCACTCAAGCCAGAGCTGTAAGCGTTCACCAATACTTAAACATACTTTAAACACTTAGTAAGGGGTTCGGATGGTGTAAAGTGGATAGCATATCTGCCCGGTCTGTGGAAGGTTGTAGGTTCGAGTCCCACCTGAACCCTCCGAGGATTTTTAAGTGTAATATTTACTTAAGAATAAATTGCAAAGAATTGCTATACCAAAAAAATAAGAATTATACTTTAAACACCTCTTAAATTAAGTCAAGATTTGTAACCATATCGGTGTCATAAATCCTTTAGCTAACTCAGAAGTGTTCCTCATATGGGCACATGAGATGTGCCCGTCGAGGCATCCGCGCCCGGTGCACCTGTCACCGCTCAGAACCACCTGACCCTCACATTACTCGCGTGGAATTCACACCTTACCGTAAGATCCGATTGACGACAGCGTTTAGCGCAGGGGATTAAGCGCCGGTTGAGACGCAAGGGTCCCGGGTTCGATTCCGCACCAACACAAATGTTTGTCGATGAAACAGATATTTATCTGGGTCTGGGTGTTTGTGGTTCCTTCGTTGTTTCTGGTTTCCATATCACAAGGTAGTTGTTAGTTTGGGACCAGGAGAACAGATACACAAACGTGCGAAATTTCCTTGAATACAGTTTTGCTATAACATCAGAAACGATGCAAGCTTAAATATTTCTGTTCACTCACTAAAGGCTGTGACTATGCACATACCAAGATTTTTTTAAATCTATGTGCTAATTTCTACCATTAGCTCGTCTGTGACGGCAAAAATATTGAGAAACCCTGCACGTTTCGAATAGTTTCTGTAACATGGAACCATAGTTCAGCTGCTTTTAAAGGGTTTCGAAAATCAGACAGCAGTCGCTTCATTGGCCAGACTCCCCAAATCCTGAATCATGGTCTAAGCTTAACTGCTCATTATATTTTAGGCGTCACTCAAGGTCCAGCCTGAAAACCAGCGCTGCAGCATCATGCTGAGGCTGAACCTTGTTAGCCGCAACTACTAAGTACCTATGTTCCTTTATCTTGTCTCTTTTTTTACATTATAGCGGACAAACGAGCAGGATCACCGCCGCCCATGGACATCTGTAACACCTGAGGTATCACAAAGGCGTTGCCAGCTCTTGTCTATGTGTGAATGTGTTGTGGTCAATAAATGTTTTCCTTCTCTTAACTCAGGGTCTATAGGAGTCTAAGCATGGCTGTGGACGTAACGGGGCTTATAAGATGAGTAGCTCTCACCGTGTTATAAAGCACTTGAAACAATGCCAGCGTCATAAATACTTCAGCCCAACAACAGCCCAGCAACATTCCCCACACGGGTATCTAGATGTGCCGTTGAGGCATCCGACCCCGGCAGTGCACTAGTGACCCCTGGCTTGTATTGCGGTCGCGGCTTTCGTCGGTATTTCGTATTGTTCTTTGGGCTCATGTCAGTCGTTCCATTGACTAGACTCCCCAAATTCTGAATCATGGTCTAAGCTCAATCAAGGCGCCACTCAAGGTCCAGCCTGAAAACCAGCGCTGCAGCAGCTGCTCGCGGCGGCTGCGGCATCATGCTGAGGCTGAACCTTGTTAGCCGCAACAACTAAGTACCTATGTTCCTTTATTTTGTCTCTTTTTTACATTATAGCAGACAAACGAGCAGACGGCTCACCTGATGGTGAATGATCACCGCCGCCCATGTACATCTGCAACACCTGAGGCATCACAAATGCATTGCCGGCTCTTGTCTATGGGTTGTGGTCAATAAATGTTTTCTCACTCTCAGGGTCCATAGGAGTTTAAGCATGGCTGTGGACCTAACGGCGTTTATAAGATGAGTAGCTCTCACCGTGTTATAAAGCATTTGAAACAATGCCAGCGTCATAAATACTTCAGCCCAACAACAGCCCAGCAACATTCCCCACACGGGTATCTAGATGTGCAGTTGAGGCATCCGACCCCGGCAGTGCACTAGTGACCCCGGCTTGTATTGCGGTCGCGGCTTTCGTCGGTATCTCGTATTGTTCTTTGGGCTCGTGTAAAAATGTGGACAATAGGGTAGACGCGCCCGTTGGCGGTCAGCGAGGCTCGCGGTTCTGGGTAGGCCTCCAGAACTCAAATAAATTTGTTGTTGCAACACCCGGATACCACGGTGTCACAGAAACAATGGCATGAAGCAGCACTAACGCTGTGTTTCGCGTGAGTGAATGAGATAAGGTTGGCAGCGCTCTTGTGACTCGTGTTCAAAGACGGTGGCATTCAGATTAATCGTCTGCTAGTCAGCCACCTAACATTAAAATCTTTTTTTTCTTTCCATAGAAAAGAGATCAGCTGATAGATGCAATGTATGAGAAGGCAACTTTTTCTATTTTCATCAACTCAACTTTAACTATTATGTATTCTGTGGTAATACGTAAGTTCCTCCTCATGATTTTACCCTCTAGAAGTGAGTAAGACGATTAAATTATTGTAGAAATTTTGCTGATTTATGTGTTATTTATATTTATTTATTTAAACTATATTGCACAAAATTTGTAACAATAGGCGAACTTAATGCCCAGGGGCATTCTCTATCAGTTAACCTTTAGGTCATGCAGAAAAGACAGTGACAGAAATTTGTACTAACCTTAAGTATCATGTTATTGTATGTTTCCCAAATAAATATATAAAAAAAAGTATTTTCTTTTCAAGACAATACCCTTGAGAAGTATGCAAGACGAGTATTTCCTCCTCATGGCTGGGGGAGTATCGCCCGCGAGTCTCGGCTGGTGCATTGTGTTCGCTATTCAAGACTGTGACTATGCATATTCCTCGCTACATTTATCATGCATTATGCCGGCAATGAATATTCTACTGTTAACGTACGGACCCCGCGCTGGCTTAATTTATTAATTGTACCCGGTGACCCTAAGCTTCACGGCAATTTATGGGGCAAACTTATTATTGCAACATTGAAACATTGGATAATGGGAGGCTTAAGTTATTTACTCGTTTCCATTTGTCTTTTTGTTGTTTTAGAAACATAAACACACGCAAGCAAAGATATTTTTTTCTATGGAAGAGCTACGCTTGGGAATGAATGAGCCAGGCAACGGCCTTACAGAAGATTGGCGTAAAGCAGCGCCTGCGATAAGGCCGCCGATATTGTATTTATAAATTACTATTAGCATTACGTTCTGCAATGTGTTGTGCAATAAAGAGTATCTATCTATCATAACTCGACGGTGTTTCGGGTGCGTTTGGGCAGCGGCAATCGCTTTCCAACAGGTGATCCGTCGGCTTGTCTGCCACCTACATATTTAATACTTATAAAAAAATGTAATTTAAATAAAATTTGATATTACGTATTCTAAGCACAAGCAGCATTAATTCATTTTTTCCAAATGTGTAGTACAAGGATGCGCAGATGCGCGTATACACCGGCCATAAAGAAATCCTTCGAGCCTATTTGCGCGCGCGCAAGTCTGCTGTTTTATATCCGCGCGTGGCGTAAGCTTGCTTTAACTGGTGGCATTTAGTATGTACGATGTTTAACGAATATTTTTGATGTAAGAAACACTCTCCTTATACTGTTTTGTCTATGTGTACGTAATTTTTGTTGGTGGTGTTCTAACTAAAAAAACTTAATTGAACATAGAGCTACAACTTAAACCACACCGGTCAAGGCCACCATTGGTTCACCAGATCAACTATCGATTATTTCAGTATATATAGTTTGATCTCAGAAGGTATTCAGGATATCGATTGACAATTCTATCGATTATCCTGAACAATGACAGTATCGATACTTTTGACACTCGGATTATTGAGCGTCAGTAGTACTGTCGATAGTATCGATAAGAAAATTGAATACTATTGAAACATAACCGACAATCTACAATATAAAACGGTCAATATTAACGATTGTTTTGGGTATCTACTCTAATCATTTAAAATGTAGTAAATGTACCTTATGTAAATTTAATGTATGTAGTATGTATTCTAATCATTTAAAACTATGGAATGAACTGTCACCAGCGGTATTTCCGAACCGAGACGACCTACAAAACCTTCAAAAAGCGAGCGTATTCCTTCTTAAAAGGTCGGCAGCGCATTTGCGACTTCTTGGTGTTAGAAATTACCGCCGCCCACGGACACCCGGGCGGCGGTAATTTCTAACATCAGGTGATCCGTCGGCTTGTCTGCCACCTACATATTTAATACTTATAAAAAAAAATTAGTATTTATATGTTAAAATATCGTTAGTACGACTATTGGCGTTATCAATAGTATTTCTATTTTTTTATATCGATACTGCCAATAGAATCGATGCTATTATTTTTTCTTTTAGTATCCTTACCTTTAGTACCTATCTATATCTTATTGATAAACAACACTATTGCCAACAGGGTCCAAATATACACAAAAATAATCTTCTATGTACATTTACATGTACATTTTAGAATGGAAGAGAAAACTGAGTATCTCAGAATTCTTAGATGCTGAAGTTAATGTTAATAGCAACAAAAATAAATATTTGTACTGTACCGTCGTCATCATTAAGTTTCGTCGTGATCAAATCGTTGGATGTAAACGCCAAGCTTGTAAAATAACAGTCTAGCAAAAGTTAAACTTGCAAGGCTCATAACAGTTTTACGCCGGTCGCTAATGGCCGCCTATATGGTTGAGTTTAGTGCTCACTCTAGGAATGCGGTGTCCTAGGTTACCTGGAACTTTATTTAGTGAAACAGTTTGGAGGATAGAAAATGTGGAAGAATATGTACTCGACTTGCAAGAACTATCTCTCTTATCTTAGTAATGTAATGCCCGATTGTGTTCAAAGCTTACGTTTTGGGACCCGGGGTACCAGACCATGATTCAAGGTTTTTATAATAATTTACTGCGTAGACGAGCAGAGAGATCACCAGATTGTAAGAAATTTGCCGCTAATAGATCCTAACCGAAGGAGTGCGCGTATCGTAATTATTTTTTAAAGGTTGCAAACCTTTAAAAAAGAATTACGATCTCTTATTGAAAGTTTGCAGATTGCATCGTTCCGGAGATACCGTAGGCGACAGTTCATTCAACATAGATTTGGGGACTCTGGTCTGAAGCGACTGCCGTCTGACCTTCAGTCCAACCAACGGACGAAACGAAGCTAAATTTCTTTTTATGATCATCATCATCATTTCAGCTAATAGACGTCCACTGCTGGACATAGGCCTCTAGCCAACAGTTCTCCACACAGATCGGTCTGAAGTAGAAAGTCTTTAATGCGTCTGTTGATGCCAGTGATGACATACGGAACCCAAATGTGGCCGCTAAAAAGGCTGAAAGTCACTCAGAGGGCAATTTCTTCTAGTGAGATGAAATTAATGCATACGGTTGTTTTCATTATGATTTTCCCATAACCACGAATGTGTCTCAGGCGCAAACACTTGTCATGTAGGGTAATTACGTGGACTTAGTCAAATATGTGGTTCATTGACAAAGTGCAGACCATGACACAGTAAAGTAATTTACTTTTACTTGATGTCACGTAAAAATATTTGTTATTTAGTAACGGAGTATTGTCATTTCTTACGATGCATAAACTAGTTTTGACCAATTTAAGCCAATGAGATAAAACAAAAAATAGATATGATTTATTTTCTATCTGATAGTAAGTAATACCACCGACCAAAGACATCATTTATACCAGAAGAACAGATGAAGTACCAACTTTTATTGATTAAGGTTTTATTTATCACATAAATTTAATAAAGATATACAAACAAATACAGAACAACACAATAAGGCCTACCTATTGCTAGTAGCCATTGCTTACTGATAACCTAATTGTAGAGGAGAGAAGCAGAGTAAGACACTATTATTTCTCAAATCTAACTCTTAAAATATTTTAGCTCCCTCATATAAATAAGTCAAAATGAAAAGATAGTTATTTAAAGTTTACAGAAAACTACGATCTTTACTTTAAAACTAGAGCAAAGTTGCCTCACTACAATCCATTTCGCTATGCCATCAATACGGACACCGTCGTACGCGCAATCAAATAAAGCAGAACTCGACGTAATACGATGTTTATTATTGGAATTCCGGTATTACACAGGCATTCCAATCTGCTTTCTAAGATAACAGTGCGCAGTGCCCACGCGCATACGCACCGAATTTATTTGAGGATCAGAGGTAGGAATGTGGAGATGGATATGACAATTTGTCAACCCAGTTAAACCGAGTGCCCATGTAGGTACAATTAATTATCAGCCTATAAATACTGTCCCAAAGACTTTTCGTAGATCCTCATCAATCTATCTGGAGGCTGTCTAAAGCCTAGCACACTCCTACACTACACTAGCCGAGTCGTCTCCACTCCAGAACTTTTCTACCCCAACGGTTGTCAGTTATTTGCCACTTAGCACGCTGATTTGAAGTCGTTGGTATAGATTAGATGCGTCTAGCCAGAACAGGGTAAAATGGCGAACATTGGACAGGCCTATGTCCAGCAGTGGACTGAGATAATGATGATGATGATGGTGATGATTATCATGGTGATAGTGATGATATGATTATACTGTCTCACTGCAGGGAAATCATAGAAATCAAATCATCGCTACGATTATGGGATTAGGCTTTAATTTTCACCACACTTGCCTAATGCGAATCAGTTTTGCCAAACCCGAGCTATATTTGCTCGAACCGGTTAAAGGTGTACACCACTGACTGCACCAGTGTTGCATTTGTTTATAGGCGGAAGCATCAGTTGATCAATTTGCTCATCTGCCACATATCACGCAAAATCGCCTCATCAAATCTCACCTTCCTACATCAACGCATATCACCCAAATCCGACTGTTGACCCATGGCGCATTCTGTTTGCTCAACTCGAGTGGCATCGAAGAGCCCTCGAAGAGGAACTGGTCCGAAGCATCATTTCCCGAAAATAATCTCAAGAGACACTCGAAGGGACGAAATACAGCTATTTGTTCTGGAGAAACTTGATCGGTGGTTTGATGAGTTTGCTTATGATTATTCGGATTTTGAATTTGAGGAGTGCGTCATTGATTGGTCAGTGAGAAAGGGAGTTCTTTGACTTTTAAACAGTTGTCTAAAACAAAACACTGACTGTTTGACGTCATTACTCACCGTTAACTTATAATTATTTTAATCCTTATTCACTATGCTTATAAGACTCAGGGCTAAAGTCCAAGATAATCGAATCGAGAGTGTTCGAATTCAAGTGGAATTGAATTAAAGTGTAATTGGGCAAGACAGCTAAGCGCGGTGATAACAGGTGGACCAAGGTTACGACCAAAATAAATGGTGTCCTAAAAACGGCAGACGAAGATGTCGTCCGGAGGCACGAAGGGTCGACGACATCGCCAAAATCGACGACTATATGGATCCGAGCAGGTCTAGACCGGGTACATTGGCGTAAGGGAAGAGAGGCCTATACTCAGCAGTGGGTACTACCAGACTGATGATGATGATTAACCTTATACAATTTATGTCGAAAAAAATCCGCTCAGTTTTTCGCTAGTTTTAGTATAAAACCTCGTCTCTGGCCAAAAGCATAGTGCAATAAGCTATCTGAACAGCCAGACTGCAAAAAAAAACAATTCTCTCTCTACACTCCAGCTAATGATCCACATACCATATCGCACGGCCATCACTCAAACGTTTGAGTCGCGGCCAAACTCATTTCAACGGCAAACAAAGCCATCTATAAAACAACACATTCTTTCGCACGATACTTTCACCGCGCGAGAACTGTAGGGCGTCCCCCGACTGACCCTGTCAGGCCATAAATCACATATTAATGATCGTGTAAATAAATAAGTGAATATCGCTCGAAACGGATCGGACAGACCGACACGACACTGCTTAGGAAGATTAGGGCACGATCACAATGGTATATTGCTTCTTACTAATCCGCTTGCAAA
Source organism: Cnaphalocrocis medinalis (assembly GCA_014851415.1). NCBI lineage: Eukaryota > Metazoa > Arthropoda > Insecta > Lepidoptera > Crambidae > Cnaphalocrocis > Cnaphalocrocis medinalis. The sequence goes on along the minus strand of CM026287.1, from coordinate 2,073,868 downwards.
TATAATGAAAAAATTACTGATAAACCTTCGATCGTTACGAGAGTTAACTAATAACTAGACAAACAACATTAATTCATTCCATTGACGCCTTTGAAAGCACAGTAGCTACGGCGTTCGCCCGAAGCAAGAAAGGTCCCGGGTTCGATTCCCGGTCAAGTCAATTTAGGAAACTACATTTTTCAAATTTTTTTGGGTCTGGGTTGCCATAGTTTGAGACCAGTTGACGATTGGTGTGGTTATCTGGCGCATTTATTTATTCATTTTGTTCCACTCTAGGATTTCGCTAATATTTCAATGACGTGTCGTAGCGTACTATTCTGACGTTTATGCGATAAATATTTCTATTTACATACCTTAGAGAGTGCTCTTCAAATTACCTTCATACAAATTATTTACGATTCGCACACGTTACAACTTCTGTGAAAAATTCGCACATAAATACATAGTCTGTAGAAAGCCTTTGAAAAAGTGATCCACGGATTTCTATCTAAGTAATTCCAACTGCGCTGTCATATAATTCGCTTTACATTCGCGCTACAAAATAACACGAAAGTAAATTTAACAGCATGATTCTTAAACCATACCTAACTTAAGTCTCCGTTTTTTAAAATCCAGAAGAGTAATTGTCTCGTCACACCGGTCAATTTTTTTAATCACTCGACGTTGGCAGAGTAAAATTATTGCTCGTTATAGCACGATAGCAGCCATTACAAACAAAAAAAAAGTCTCCGTTATATAATAAAGGGGCGTTGGTCTTTAGTACTGTCGTCACTATTACTTTGGACCCACTGTCTGTGGTCAGTTTGAGCACACCCTTACCCGTCAGTCGTGAACTAGCGCGAGCAGCGATCGACGGATATAACCTCCAAATTGATTTATTATATTTCAATTTTTTACTACCAAAGCACCGACTGCTGAGCTCTCCTCCCGTGATCTACACGCCGACCAATAATCTTGACACTTGAATCAATAAAGGCTTTATTTAAAATTTGAATATTATTAGGTAAGTATGTCCAAATCTATACCTATTCATAATCTTTGTAAAGAAATAGCTTCTATAGCCAACCACAAGATTCAACGCAATCCAAAAAACGAAACGCTTTCTTGAGCGATGTAATCAACTACCAGCGCCATCTATTGATTACAATAGCAAAACTGTTCGTTAGTTAGTTCCGAAATGAAGTGATGGTGGGCCTCTAGTTATATAAGAGGCAACTCTAAGACAAGACAAGCAGGCAATACTTTTGCGTAAAGTAACCAGTAAGGGCTATCTTGTTAACATTTTTACTCGGCATTTCCAGTTAAATATATAATGAAATAAAGAAATTGGGACAATACTTATCATATTATTACACAATCCTAGTCCTAAACTAACGTTTTCTCTAATGCTAACCATAGCCAGTTTTGTTATCATCATTAGCAACCCACGCTCGTCCACTGCTGGACATAGGTCTCCCCCAACGCACGCCACCGCTCCCGATTTTCGGCCACTCTCATCCAGCTCACTTCAGCCAGCCTTCGAATGTCGTCATGCCATCTTGTAGCAGGGCGTCCAACACTACGTTTACCGAGTCGCGGTCTCCACTCAAGGACTTTATGGCTCCAACGGTTGTCAGTTCTGCGGCTAATGTGACCAGCCCATTGCCACTTCAGTTTGCTAATTCGGTGGGCTATGTCGGTGACTCTGGTTCTCTGTCGGATTACATCATAAAAGGAATCACAACCACTCAGATCCAACCCAGTTGCACCAAAACTAGTTGCTTCGGCGCCCAGACCGTCCTGGTACCCACAGTAAATTATCATTTTCTCCCTTCTTATAACGCCATCAACCCAAAAGACAAAACATGCTTGAAAAAAGTATCAAGACCTCAAATTCCGAGTGTAAAACAAATAATATCGCGTAAAGTTATAATTCAATAATGTCTTGAACATTACGGCGAACACGAGTGCAGTATTTATTCTATAATGGGGTTCCGTAGAACCAGCAATTTGGTAGCTGATAACATCGGCGACCTGGTTAACATCCCATTATGCGTAGAAAGTAAAAAATAGCAAGTTGATGACTTACCAAAGTAAACAAAATAACATCATAGTCATCTTAAATGTGGGCCATGAGCCATGCTTCGGCATGAATGGGCCGGCTCGACCGGAGTGATACCACTGCCTCACAGAAAACCGGTGTGAAGCAGCTCCTGTGCTGTTTTCGCCAAGTGAGTGAGGGTACCGGAGGCCCATCGGGGGGGAAGGGTTATTTATAAAAGGTTAGCAGCGCACTTGTTGCATATAAATAAATTAAAAAAAAATTTATTGGAAAATCATGTTACAATCAATACTTATAATCTACTTAAACTAAGGAAGCTATTATATGCTATTTAGCTATGTTCATGGGCGGCGGCAATTGCTTACCATCAGGTGATCCGCCTGCTCGTCTGCTACCTATCACATAAAAAAAAGTCTTCCTACATAGGCCTTTTATATTAATAAAAGCCCACATATGACTCCACTAAGGCTGCCTGTCCGCCGAAACAGAGCAGGGCGGACCGGAAAAAAATCCACCAATAGGAAAAGTTTGTTTGTCAAGTAGCGGAGTTTCTATCCCATACTATTGGCGGATTTTACACATTTATATTTTGGTTTGTGCAGTAAAAGATCAATTCAGTCAAGTATCTATCATCCTTCAAAACTCACACTTGACTGTATACGATGGCTATTTGTGATGTCGTGGTATCACATGTCCAATGAAACTTTATTCAAGTTAGGTCCATACAGAACACGTATGAATGTCAAAACATAATATAATCTACCACTGGTTCGGAACGTCGATTTCTACTGAGAAGACACCAGCAAGAAACTCAGTAGATGTCGAAAGGATATCCCACGCTAAAATAGCGCTTCCGAGTCTGCTAAAATTACGTAATGCTATTTAAACGATATCAAAAGCCTCCGCTTAAAAAAAAACTCGACAACCTTCATATTTCTTATTGAACTCGCAAAAGATCGGCATCGATTCATCGAGTGATAAGTATGGTTATCCACGGAAACGTCATAAATAACGAGTAACCGAGTAATTTGCGCCTGCGTCTGTACTCGTGGGGCATAATGACCTATTTCCCACACTTCCTTGAATCAGAAAATAGCATTGCGAATGTCTAGACCTGATAAAAAACATAACAGTGTGAGGAGCGCAACTATAGGGAGGCAGGGTTTGCGAAATGCCAAGAGGCTGTAAGCCCACAAATTAATTACAATTTTAACAAAATATTGTGCATGTAATCTGAAATTACCACGGGCCTCTGATGTTATAGTTAGTCCGCCAAGTGTGCTATCCGTACTAATATTATAAATGCGATAGTAACTCTGTCTGTCTGTCTGCTACTCTTTCATGCCAAAACTACTCAACGGATTTAAATGAAATTTGGTATATAGATAGTCTAGACCCTGAGAAAGGACATAGGCTACTTTTTATTGCGAAAAGGAGGTTGTAAGGGGTTGAAAGGGGGGTAAAAAGTTACTTTTCCACGCGGACGGAGTCGCGGGCGGCCGCTAGTCAACATATAAGCCCACTGCTGGACGTAGGCCTCCATGATGTTCTCCACACAGATGCACTTTCCTTGCAAAAAGGAATACAAGTTACGACCTTAAAAACCCAACTGATAAGGAACAAGAGTAATTGGATCATCCTTACACGTCCACAATCATCATCTGAACAGATAGGCTATTTTGTTCCAACTTGTCATTTATATAGGAAAACAAATAGTTTTTTTTCGATTTTCCGCTTTAAATGGAATCGTTTCGTGCAATGAACAAAATACTTTTATAAAATTTTTAATGCCAAGTTTGCACCTGTCTATAAAATTCCTAACTCTACCTCCAACATTCGTCATGCTTTTGTAAAATTAGATCATACACACTCGAGCTTCATTGAATAGATAAGTCGATAAGATCATCAATAGTTCTTAATTTAATCGAATGGTTATAATTTGTGTTATTTTGACCTTAACAGCGCCGGAGAATGATTTGAGATCACGATTGTTTGCGGCTGGTTAATGTCTTGTTTTAATTTAATTCGTGTAATCAAATTCAAGTTTTGATGCGCTTCAATTTGATAACCACGAGTAGATGGTGTATCAATGTTAAAGGTTTTATCAATGTCGAATTAGGTAGAGACCGTAATTCGACTTAATGACGTAATTCCCAGTTAAGTCAAAACTGTCACTTGCTGTCAGAAATGGTGAGATCCTAAATCTAAGGTCGCGGACATAGCCCAAAGAATTGCGTGGCTCGAGTGGCAATGGGCAGGGCACATTGCGAGGAGAACAGACGGCCGTTGGGGTGGAAAGGTCCTTGAGTGGAGTCTGCGTGCAGGAGGCCGCAGCCGTGGCAGACCTCCCACCAGGTGGACCGACGAGCTAGTGAAGGTCGCGGGAGTCCCTTGGATGCGGGTGGCACAGGACCGATCTGTGTGGAGAACTTAGGGGGAGGCCTATGTCCAGCAGTGGACGTCTATTGGTAAAAATGATGATGATGATGTCACTTCAAAGCTCATGGTACGCTTAGATTATGATTCAGGAGTATGAGGAGGGATTATGGGGAGTCTGGTTATTACAATGAAGCGACGGCCGTCGCTATTGTAACTTAGGGACCTTCAAGAGACAAGCGTACCTTATTAAAGGCTGCCAACTCATCAGCGTGCCTCCAACACTTTAAAGCACTAAATGTGCAAACGAAATGCCGAACTTTGACGTCGTCGGAGACCCACCTTAGATCGCTGAGCCAGCATAGTAAGTAAGTAAGTAACTCATCAGCGACTGACATCTGATCTCGCAAATGTTCACAGGTTTTGGTCTTTTACCATGACATTTCTGTTTATGTCGTTCTTAGCAATAAAACACACATCAACTACACTTGAAACTTATCTCCATTGTCTACTAGCACCACATACATAATTAAATTACGTAAGCGCTATACTAATTCCATGATACAAATCGATTAGGATCATGCGTATGCGCAGTCACGGCGCGGCGGCGCCCACGCGCGACGTACAGATGATCCATAATACAATTATAGATCAATGGGACCCGGTGCGCCGGGGCATAGTTAGGTGCCTAAACGAGAGTAGATTTGAAGCGGATTGTAGACTCACGGATAAGACTGGAATGTGCTGTTTTTTATATGGTAGATGGCAGACGAGGAGACGGATTTCCTGGTGGTAAGCGATTGCCGCCGCTCAGAAACCCACAGTAATAGTGGAGTCACAAGTACGCTGCCAACCTTTTAAACACCTTTCCTATCGATTGGGTCAGTGCCCTCACTCGCTTGGTGAAACAATGCAGCATGTGCTGTTTTGGAGGGCATAATGATCAAGCCCATTCTTCATCTCTTGATCATTATTAGATCTCCTGATCTAAGGTCGCAACTACGTGGCTCAAGCGGAAATGAGCAGGGCACATTGCGAGGAAAATATACGACCAATGGGGTGGAAAGGTCCTTGAGTAGAGGAAGTCGCAGAGTTGACATGCCCCAGTTGGTGCAAAATTACAATATAAATATGTGTTAGTTTTATATTTGACAAACTTACCATCAGATCACTTACCATCCTGTGAGCCGTCTGCTCCTTTGTCCGATAATGTAAAAAAAAATTAAAGCACGTTTGTCCGCAACCCCCTCTGTCCTACACCATCTTTGCCCCACTCATTGTTTAAACTATGACTCCATGACACGTTTCCTAGAATAGATCGCGCCGATCCAAATCAAATGCGAGGCAACTATACTTGTAGATCGTCGACACGACTGCGCGCACGCCCCATACTAAACACTCGATAGATCTTAGGACTTTTAAAGTGAAATTCAGTTAATTAAAATGGACACTAACGGGTTTTGTTTTAGAGATGAGAACTGTCGCAGCGTTGCCAGGATTTTTTTACTGTTCATGTGGTTTTTTTACGCATCCAACTAATCTTTTACACTCTACCAAGTAAGGAATCCAGCCAATTGCTTAATGTGATTTGTGGCAGATGAGCAGACGGATCAGGCGATTGCCACCGTAGACCTGCAACATCAGTAGAGTCACAATTGCGCTGCTAACGTTCAACCCCCTTTCCCCACTATTGGGTTTCCACTACCCTCACTTACTCGACGAAATACAGCGCAAGCGCTGCTTTACGCCGGTCTTCGAGGGGTCGTGGTGTCACTCCAGTCGAGCCAGTCTATTCATGCCAAAGCGTGAGTCTCTCCTAGTTAACAACGTCTTTAAGGCTTTTGTGTCCCCAATCATATTACTTATGTACCTGAAACAAATTCAACTACTCGTGCTTTTACAACATTTTCAGGGGTTGCTTTTTATGCAAAAAGCTTTTCACCTAAAGTTACTTTCCTTAAATACTAAGCTGGCAACACCAAACTAACTGCGATTTCCTTCGTCCGTAGGCTTAATTGGTGCTGTTTGTGTACTAATTAAGTGGTTGAGTGCAGAGCACTTGTGAAGCTAATTGAAAATTCAGTCTAAATACGTCTAGGTTAGCGTCGGTCTAACTGTGCGAGCTGACGGCATTGGTCCTGTAAGATATGGGCCTACACCTTTCTTTTAGTCGATATTTATCAAGCCTACACCTATCTTTTAGTCGACATTTATCAACAACGCTTCGGGGTTTGCTTGTGACCACGGCTGTTGTAACGCAGTCGAAACGTCAAGCAGTAAGTGTTCGAATGTACTTATTAATTTTCGTCGCGTTTAGTCCCGTTTATATGAAGTATTTATCAACAAGCTTAAAATCAAAATCATAATCAAAATATCTTTATTCAATTAAGTCCTTTACAGAACATTATGAAATTCAAATTTTATAATCTACCGCTGATTCGGAAGGTCAATTTCTACCGAGAAGAATCAGCAAGAAACTCAGTAGAACTTAATCTTTTCAATTTTGTCATCATACATTTTTAAAGGATGAAATAAAATTTAAAGTTTATAATACATAACACAGTGTACGTGAACAGTTTATCATTTCCACAAATTCTTGTCTTTTAAGCCTACAGGGTCAGGATGACAGACAATGGATTGTTACCGAATTGTGCAGGTTTCCTCACGATGTTTTTGGATCATCCTCATCGCAATGTTATTGCCGTGGCAGTGTTTATATTCATATTCTCGCAAAATTGATATCACTATCTATAAATTAATTTACATTTTAAATTGTATTTCGTAACAAACATTTTAAAAGTCACACAGGTTCTTAAACCTAATTACACTTTTTTACAATTTAACAAAATGTTACATATAAGACAATCTTAATATTTACTAAATATTCGTATACATGGCGTGCAGCAGCTCCTGTGCTGTGTTTCGTCGAGTGAGTGAGGGTACAGGAGGCCCATCGGGGGGGAAGGGGATTAAAGGTTAGCAGCGCACTTCTGACTCCACTGGTGTTGCATGTGTCCATGGGCGGCGGCAATCGCTAACCATCAGGTGATCCGCCTGCTCGTCTGCTACCTATCACATAAAAAAAAAACTTAAGTCCCAGCTTCTGTATACAAAACCCAAGCTTCTGTTTACGAGTAATTAGTAAATGTTAAGATTCCGATGTTAATTAAGACTTAATTTGGGGGAAAGGGGATTAAAGGTTGGCAACTTATGATTACTGTTGTTTCAGTTATCCTGAACTGCAACAGCAGTAGAGCGACCTTTATGCAGCGGCAATCGCCGAGTGAGTGAGGGTACCGGAGGCCCACTCGGAGGGGAAGGGGATAAAAGGTTGGCAGCGCACTTGTAACTCCACTGGTGTTGCATGTGTCCATGGGCGGCGGCAATCGCTTACCATCAGGTGATCCGCCTGCTCGTCTGCTATCACATAAAAAAAAACTTAAGTCCCAGCTTCTGTATACAAAACCCAAGCTTCTGTTTACGAGTAATTAGTAAATGTTAAGATTCCGATGTTAATTAAGACTTAATTTGGGGGAAAGGGGTTAAAGGTTGGCAACTTGTGACTACTGTTGTTGCAGTTATCCTTAACTGCAACAGCAGTAGAGCGGCCTTTATGCGGCGGCAATCGCTTACCATCAGGTGATCCATTTGCTCATCTGCCACCTATCACATTAAAAAATGGAGAGAAAATAAAATGTTCAGTTTTCCTCATCCAACCCTTGCATTATTAAAGTTCAATATTGTAATGGCTATGAATGATCATAAAATTCAAATATCGCGAGTTCAATAGAAATTGGCGAACTACAAGACACAATAGGCCGCGCAGACGCCGGAAATCCCGTACATAAAGATCGTATCTTTGCTTGTGATAGGACATTTAAATAAGAGTTTTAGAATTTATTGCCAAACACTAGGATAGGCGCAGAAGGGACATCCCAAAAATTACGGTTATTTGCTGGGCGTGATAAGTGGCAGACGATTACTTGATCACCTGACGGTAAGCGGTTGCCGCTACTCATAGATAAACGCAAAACCTGTGGAGTCTCAATAGACCGTACCTCTTATCACGCTTGCCGCTTCACGCCATTTATTTGGCGTAATACAGCCCTCCTGATTGTATGATCTACCAGGACACCCAGTAGATTTTCCCTCGCGGAGTCGTGAAACTGAACAAGCTACTCCACATTAGTGGGTATACTCACGTTACTCCAAAGGCCCGTTTAGTCGCCTCTTACGACAGGCCGGGAATACCTTGGCAGCATTTGTAGGCCACGCGGTAAAAGACACTAAGCGAATTGACACGCCTCTACGTAACTAAGAAGGTTCAAGAGTCGTGGTAATATTTTCGTCACCAAACGTCCAATCTATTTCCATCGGAAAATCAGAATTATGGGAGAGTTACCCTTCGGCATGAATGGGCCGGCTCGACGGGAGTGATACCACTGCCTCACAGAAAACCGGCGTGAAGCAGCACATGTGCTGTTTTTCGCCGAGTGAGTGAGGATACCGGAGGCCCGCCCGGAGAGGAAGGGGATAAAAGGTTGGCAGTGCACTTGTGACTCCACTGATGTTCATCAGGTGACCCGCCTGCTTGTCTGCTACCTATCACATAAAAAAGAGGTATAACTATAACAATCTGTTTCCACCCTGAGACCCCTCCGTTACTCTTTGCCCCCCACACACTTCGTTAACCATTCAATCGGCAGCTCACCGCTCGTGTACAACTCGTATATAGATCATTATATCTACCAACGTGCGCCCTCTACCGGCCGCGGTGTGACCGGAATAATCGTGTGCCACGGGGAATCAGAATTAGGTTGCCTTGGTGTTTGTGGAACGGTGGCAGGATTGGGAATTTGTGTCGATACAAACTACCTTTTCATTGAATAAAACTTGCCGGATGGTCTCATCTCTGTAAGCGTAGTGTTGGACGCCCTGTGACAAGATTGGATGATGACATTCGAAGGCTGGCTGGCGTGGGCTGGATGAGAGTGGCCAAAAATCGGGAGTGGTGGCGTGCATTAGGGGAGACCTATGTCCAGCAGTGGACGAGTGTGGGTTGCTGATGGATGGTCTCATATTTGGATCTCACGGCCGCTTACCATCAGGCGGAGTGAGATCATCTTGATTGTCTTCAATAAGAAAAAAAATGGCGCATTTGGTAGTGACCCTGCCTCATACGCCAATGATGGTATTGGGTTGAATCTCACCCTGGATAAACATTCGTGTGATGAACACTTGTGTTGTTCCAGTGTCTGGGTGCCATTTTACCTGCCATCACCTAGCTAGGTGTCCTGCCCATCCGATATTATGGTCATCATTTTTCTCTCCACGGCCAAATTTTGTGCATAATACTTGCTCTCTATATTATGTTCTGCGGGTACTTCACTGATCGCTAGCCAAAATATTAAAACAAATTATTTATTTTACATACAAAAATAGAACAAGTTTTAACCCCATACATTAACTTATGTCTAGGAATTTTCCTCGTGTAAATAAATGGGGTATACGCGGCGTTACGTGGAGCTAGTTTTTCTTGGACCAATCTTATGTCTGAGAAACTAAGTGCTATTTCTGCACTTCAGGGGAATAACTTGACCTGACCCTGTCTGTACGCGCTATTTTACTTTACTTTCTTTTGCCCGCTCCAAGCCAATAATTCAAACCAACCTCTCACCATCTCAACTAAAATAGTTCACTCAAAACGGTCATAGATTAACGATGCACCGTCCGTCCAGTTGAAGCCTCCTAGTGATGCGAAAAGACCTTAAAATTCAGTGGGAATTTTCTGGACCACTTAATTTTATGAGTGACTATTGAGTGAATGACTAGTGGGCCGCCCTCACTTCGTTTTGGGATAGTAGTTCAACTGTCTTCCAAGGATGGCGCTGGGCGTAGATTGCATCACGCAAGTGTTTGTGTGGCCCTGGCATGAATATGAGATTATCCTCTTTATAAATAGTATAGAAGATATTGTCAAAAACTTGGCCAAAGTCGCAATAAGTATGACCAGGCATAATATGGCTATTGTTCATGGATGGGACGCGGCGCAAGGGTACGTCCTATGAGTATCGTGCCTTGGATGAGCTGGGCAGCCCCAGGTGTTTTAGTTGGTAGACCCATCGGCCCAGCACTATCCATAGGTCTTTCAGCCTGCGGGTATGCAGAAGGCGCTGCTGAAAATCGGCGACGTCAGCTCATTGAACTTCTGGACAGCTAATATGGCATGGGGACTTTTAGGGCCACTGGAGCTGCTACCGACCGAAGCAGTTGTGCACTGGGCAACGTCGTTACTACCCGGTGGCTAAAGGCTGCAACATCTGACGTGTGATCGCATAGAAGCGCAAAGTGTAATGCGCTATAGGGCCAAATAGGGTATTGACTATTTTTTTTTTATGTGTTTAATCAAAAGACCCCTCTATTAAAGAAACATTGTTGAAAGAATTATTTGATTCTGATTTGAATTACCTAAGATATCACAACTTTAAGAGCACATATTTTACGCGGGCCCAAAAACGCTCTATACAAATGGCTACTAACATGTGACGTCACACGCTCGTATCTTGTATGCGCGTCTAGCAAATTTTGTTTGGTAGCTATATAAATGTTTCGTTTATGTACATAGTTTTATAATAAAAGTTTGTGTTTAATGTGTGGGTAGTTCAATGATATAATTATTTTTATAATATTATAAACTTTAAAAATGGACTTGCCCATGAAACTTTGAATGCTCACAAAACCAGCTAGACGTTATATTTTTAACTGAAAATTGTTGCTATTGGTTCTTATTTACCAATATTTTGGTAAAGTATCAATATTTTTTACTACATCGATATTAGTCAACTACCCTATTGTCGCGCCAAGGATCAGGACTAGACTTGTGCGTTGGGAATTAACTCAGAGGAATATTTTGTCGCAAAAACCAACAGCTCCAACTCTCCACTCACCAACCGACTGCACAATCCAGCTAAGCCAGTCGTGCGTGAGGCTGACTAGTGAGGCAGTTTCTGGAATCTTGGATGTTCTCTCCCACTTCACCCTGCAGCCAGCAATTATACCCCGAACTAGACCTCCCGTACCCTCATTCACTCAGAAAAACACGACGCAGGCGCCTACTTCTCGCAGGTTTTCTGTGAGGCCGTGAAATCAGTCCCACGCATGCCCAATCATTGCTCTCCCACGGCTTAGTGTTTGGGTGTAAGTCGCACCACTATCCCCTACCCTAGTTAATACGCATCACGTCCGTGATTGGTCGTTGACAGATGACTTCATCGCTGCGCGCGCGCAGACGTGACGCGCAAGGGAACGATGTTTTACTTATTTAACTGACGAATCGATTTGCGTACGGGCTTGTAGATTACTTAAAATAGATCTTGGATAATTATTCGGTATACTAAGTTGCAATTCTTGGTGGAGAACCAAGTTTTTCTTTAAATGGAATTGAGGGTGCTTGTTGAGTTCACTAGTGTTGTGAATAGATTTTTTATTTTTTTAAGGCATTGAACGAAAAAATAGTTGAAGATTTTTAAAGTTCATTTGTGACAAATTGCAACAAAAAAAATTAAAACAATTATTTCTTCATTACAATATTAAGAAACGACATTAAAGAAAACATTTTCCACATACCATTTGGTTATCTTGCCTAATTTGCAAAAGCGTGCTATTTAGCATTTTGGACTTTAAAACCAATCAGGACTATGATTCAAAATAAAATAGCTACAACATTTTGTTTTCGATGTCGACACCATTTGAAATTTTAAATTCTATAGCTGTGAAATTACTAATGAGCGCTATTGGGATCACTTTTTCATATGTTTTCAGTATGGAATTGTATATCTAGAGATTATCGATTCTACTTTAAATAAAGATTTGTAGTAGACAAAGTGCACCTTTGGCTGCCTTCTTCTTAGTTTTTTTCTAAACGTAACCTTTCTTGATAAATCGTTCGCCGTCCATCATTGCTCGCGTAATCAGAACTGAGTCAAAACAAACGTTAAAACTGTAACACGAACGTCCAGCTTATTTATCAACGGAACCCTACCAGGCTCTAATGGTCCCTTCACAGACCTATCTCCTCACTATCAATCTTATTACTATACGGGTAAACGATAGTGGTGGAGTTTTTTTTTGTATAAATAACAAAAAGTAAGTATGTGGGAGAACTATACTTCAGCCTGACGAAGTCGGCTGGATCTGAGGCGTAAAACAGCGCCTGCACTGTGTTTCACCAAGCAAATAAGGGTACCATAGGTACGATCCGCAGTAACGGTTTAAAGGTAGATAGTAACTCTTTGTAGCGCAAAGTTTACAAATCTCAAAGGTTGACAGAAATTTTTGTGACTCTATTGGGTTTAAGTAAACAACGTTTTAAAAAATCATCGACGGGTTCAAATGGGACTCGAACCACAACCTTCCGGGTGGCTGTACTACCGATTATACTAACCAAACTGACGAATTTCCTAAGTGCCAATTCGCCATGAGCTGACTTTTAAAATTTTTAAGTGCGATGTTTACTTAAGAATAAATGGCAAAGAATCGCTATAACCAAAATAAAAATTATCTATTGGGTTTATGTTACGGGCGGCCAATAGGCAAAATTAATTTTCTCATCGTTTCTGATCATGTTGACATCACGCCTAAATCTCACCCACGTTTATAAAATAAATCCCATTGTAATCCAAACCGCCATTCTACTCCAGACGCAGTATAATCACTTACTAACGTTTAGCCCGAAACATGCTTTGGTTGGAAAATACAACCGACCTCATTGGAATAAACAAAAAAACAAGGCAATAAAAAAACTAGACGCCATCACCCATTCGAACATCCCGTGTTCGAAATTCGAAATCGTACCGCGTTCTGACGTTTCCTCTACGTGCCGTTTCCGGTTGAGCACGCGCATACGAATCTGTAATCGCGCGCGCTTTTACATATTTTTTTCCAGCTTTTTTATATGTATCCTGTGTTTTGATGGATAGGGAGCCTACCTGCCTTCGTAGTTAAGAGTGTTGTGACTAAATATGGGAGGTCGTGAGTTTAAGAGTGTCCCCACACCAGTGTTCTTTGAGCGTTGGCGTATTGAAGGCGACCTTCTCGGTCTAGTCTAGACGTTAGTGTAGGGTCTATAGGTATCTAAATCTCAAAGAGTAATAGCAATTAAGTAGAAAAGACTGGTGGCTACGTGAAGGCAAAAATCTTTGAACATTTACATCCTTTAACCAAGATTCTGAACAACATTTGTTCTACGTCTTTTGAAAATTCGTTCAAAAATTATAAAATATTATTGCGTGAACAATCATTAGTCTGCCACATACACTAGTTCAATGCTAGCTCGCTCAATACGTGACGTAGCATCGAATGAAGCTTCATTGGTGACGTGGATCGTAAAGCTAAGCAGTCATCAAAATGCCGCGTCGTGCTCCGATACTGTAGCAAAATCACCGTTGGCTTCGAAATTAGTTTAATGAATCTAAATGGACAGTCGAGGAAACTGAATGCTATATTTTCTGAGCTCTGAACTTGCTAAATATCCTACTACTATTATAAAGGCGAAAGTTTGTAAGGATGTATGGATGTATGGATGTTTGTTACTCTTTCACGTAAAAACTACTGAATGGATTTGAATGAAACTTTACCACAATATAGCTTATACATCAGAATAACACATAGGCTACAATTTATAACAATATATTGTGTGGATTGTCCAAAATATGACGGTAAGTGTCAATAATTAACTTCACGCGTACGAAGTCGCGGGCGGCCGCTAGTTCTGAGATAAAAGCAGTAAGTCACTCATAAGTTCTACTGAGTTTCTTGCTGATTATTCTCGGTAGAAATTGACCTTCCGAATCAGCGGTAGATTGCAAAATTTGACATTCACAAATGTTCTGTAAAGGATCTAAACTGAATAAAGCAATTTCCGAAGGTACTATAAAACTTATAAAAAAGTTTGATGTGAAAAAAGTAGTAAGTGTCTCATCATCACTTAATGAATGCACACGGAAGGCGGCCATCAGAGAAGAGTGGCGGCGTGTTGTAAAGCTTGCCACCAATGCCTGAAGTGATGACCACGACCAGTCTGTCAAGAGTGATACCAACATAGAAGAAGAAGAAAAAGTAACTGATAATGAACTAAAGAAGTTCGGCAAAATTCTATGTACTTTCAGACTCCATTTTATTGGCTCCGTGCGTGGAAAGAAATTAATGATATTTTGAAGAAGTACAGTCACGTGCATTTATAAGTATACAACCTCATTCAAATATGAACCTAATAGTCTTGCATAAGAGTCGAGGTTTTTGTGTCTATTTTGGAATTAATTAATTTTGGACGCTGTTGAATATTGGATCAATTTTCTGACCCTTTCACCATTCAAACACTTTATTATTACGAGTACGATATGTATGTTATTTTTAACAAAAGGAAAATACACTATTTGATAATACAGAGTAAAATACCATACTATTACCATCCTGCTTATAATATTGAATTTAATCATAAGCACTTCTTTTTTACTGAACCTCATAGGTAAAAACCGCATCCATCAGTTCTCGGCACGAGTCGATCTAAATTACTATTAGTTTGTTTCGCGGTCCAAATTGATTTTTTCCTCAAATAAGGATGCAACTGGCAAAAAACGATAAACTGCATTAACTGCAGACAATAACAGTTGTTTTATTTTTGTCTTGACCTAACTTTTTGTAATTGGATCGGATTGTTCAAATCGTGACGATTGGAATTAGTTCTTAGTATTTTGATTTCCTTAGTTTTTAAAGTTATATGAATTTTTTTGCCTAACATTATTATTAAGTTTTGTTTTAATAATAGGTACCTCTATCTACTTAGACAGCAAATTGCTTATTAGGACATCTTAGAATGAAACACATCTTACAGAAAGGTCCCCGAAAATGTGAATAATAAATGTTATGTATTTCTGCCACTTGATCGGTGATAAGAGAAAAAGAAATGATTTGACCCAAGAATCAGCCAACAGCGCATTTGTGAATCCACTGGTGTTGCAGGTGTCCATGGGCGGCGGCGATTGTTCACCATCGGGTGATCACCTGCATAAAAAAGCTAATCGGGCTGGTGAGTGGCTTGCTCAGTGTCACGACTCCTCGAGGGAAAATCCAACTGGGCGTTTAGGTAAGTCGTTCAAATAGAAGGGCTGCATTGCGCCAAACAATCTGGCGTAAAGTGGCGAGCGTGGTACGGTCCAGTCCCGGCTGTGGGATAGAAAAAGGTATATGATGAAAAAATCTTATTGTAATTATTAAAATAGTGATAATCATTACTTGCATAGGTAGGTATACGAGTATCAGTTACTATTCCGCCTTACCTTCGACTCGATGATATCATAAAACGATTTATAATATAACAGCTGTCATGATCGCCCTTCTCCGTCCATCACGATGTTTCCAACGAAATAGACTAATCGTTAAAATTAACACGCATTACTCGTAATTAAATTAACTATTAATCAACAGACTGACAGATTTTGACACTTGATACGTTGAAAGACAGGCGGGTTTGGGAAAAAATGGTTGTGTATTTTGGAAACAGTGTATTTCTTTTAACTATGATTTCGTAATGTTGTGAAACTAATAAATTGTAAAGACTTGTTGATTTCATCATATTTTTTTCCTAAGCGCAGATTAATTTGCCTGTCGTAAGTTAGAAAAAAAGTGCGAGTCGAACTCACGGACGTAGGGTTTCGCACTTTTGATTTTTATATATAAGGTTTACGTTTATGAAATCAAATGCTTATTTTATTTATTTTTATATTTGAGTTGCAGTAAATTGCTGGTTAAGATTTATGACATATTAAAAAACTACTTCGGTACTAGTTCTTGTTCTTCTTGAAGCTATGTCGGATATGCGTGACAATTATGGTTTTACGCGTAGTTCAAAATAGCTAGCCGTACGAGTAGTAAATACTTACCGTGGGAGAGTCACGCTTCGCCATGAATGTGCCAGCTCGAACAGAGTGATACCACGGCCTCACAATAGACTGGCGTGAAACAACGCCTGCACTGTATTTCGTAGAGTGAGTGAGGGTACTTGTGACTCTACTGGTGTTCCAGGTGTCTATGAGGGGCGGCAATCGCTTACCATCAGGTGATCCGTCTGCTCGTCTGCAAACATTCACATACAAAAAATCCTGCAGTAGCAATAGGACGGCTTAAACTGTCCAATGTCAAAGTTATCTGGTACCAACATCACATACATTGTCCTGGTCCCAAACTAAGGTTTAAACTCATAGTACGGGGCTGCCCTAGTTTGAGACCAAGTTATTTGGTGTGATTTTCTGGCGCATTTATTTATTTATTGAGTCACAGCTCCAAAATCAAAATTAGATTTGATTGTTTCAAGCCTCAAAGTTGTGATTATCTTAAACGCTGCACAGTGGTCAAGCGGCGCAAAAACGCGATCAAATTATTACCGCCCGGTGGATTCGTTTATAATTTTTGGGTCATTAGTGATTCCTCATGCGGCTACCGGTTGGGGTATTATTGTTGGCGCTGTTCTTGCTGATTTTGAGGCCGATTCACACACAATTTTGCGAGATTCCATTTTTTTAACGATTTAAAAGCATGAACAAGAAACGCTGTGTTTCGCCTAGTAAGTGAGAGAAAAGGAGGTTGACAGGTTGGCAGCCGCTCATGAATCTAATCCGCTTATCCATCCTGCCATCACTTCATTTCGAGACGTTAGTTCCACTTTGTACCAATAGATTGCTCTGGGCGTCTATTGCTAGTGTACCGCGTTTTCAGTCTATAGGTGTAGGTTTGTCGATGTTTAAAGAATTTACCTATTTTCTAAATAGTATGGATGGATTACATTTTTAATTCCTCTATGGTCGCGTTCTTATCCTCTGAATAGTCTCACTCATCTGCTATTCCGATAGTTAATGTTTTTTTTATGTAATAGATAGGAGACGAGCAGACGGATCACCTGATGGTAAGCGATTGCCGCCGCTCATAGACACCTACAACACCAGTAGAGTCACAAATGCGCTTTGCCCAATTAGACCTCCGGTACCGTCACACACACCACGAAACATAGCGCTGGTGCTGCTTCTCGCTTCTGTGAGTGGTATCATCCGAGCCGGCCTATTCATGCCCAAGCATGGCTCTCATCATTTCAGCCAATAGACGTACACTGCTGGACATTGGCCTTCCCCAAAGTTCTCCACACAGATCGGTCCTGTGCCACCCGCATCCAATGGACTCCCGCGACCTTCACCAGATCGTCGGTCCACCTGGTGGGAGGCCTGCCACGGCTGCGGCCTCCTGCGCGTGGCATCCACTCAAAGACCTTTCCACCCCAACGGCCGTCTGTTCTCCTCGCAATGTGCCCTGCCCATTGCCACTTCAGCCACGCAATTCTTTTTAAGCCATGGCTCTCCCAGTGTAGTATACAAATGGGCCCCAATACTTGATTGAGTGTATTCTTTCCCCCTCACTTCCTCGTGGTTTTATTTCTTGCACCTGATGAGTTATTACTCTATAATAACCTAATAATTGGCGGTGCGCATGCGCAGACGTTCCGGTTTCGGCCGATTGAAAATTTTGCAAGTTTTTTCTTTCCTTTTGGAACAAATTGCGGACGACAGTTATGGGGTGAAGTGAATGTTGGGGGAAATTAGAGCAAATGTATAATTATTTATTATGTACCTAATAATATTTTTTGCGATTTGGTCGTCGGATGCAGATCAAATTAATATAGCAAATTTTTGCCACTTTGTACCTATAAGATATTTAAGGTTAGATTAGCCAAAAGATCGGTTAAAGGACATTTTTACATTTTGTAACATTTGCACAAAAATTCGCTTTACTTTAGAAATAAGTAGTCAGTCCGCAAACTGGGTTGCAATTTAATTACAAAGAATGCTGTTTACAAAATTTCGGCGATTCCACCACTAATCCACGATGACATACCACAAAGCTTCACACGGGAAAATCCCAAGTGTTAACTGGTTAAATGATCAACCGGCTTGATTAGCACTTACGCTGCAACACCAAATTAATTTGCTCCTTCAGTTCTATACCACTGGTTTTAGGGTAGAGGTCTGGCAAGATTGGTGGCTTTGGTCCACCGGAATAGAGAAGCTGTAAAGTTCTTAGCGGCAGCGAATTGGACGTGGAATGTATAAGACATTTTATAATAACACGCATTTATTGTTATCAAAAACGGTGGCTAAGACCGCGCCTTCCTACGGGACATCGCATTTATTTATTTTTGTTTATTTTTCATTTATTCAAAATCCACAGCATTAACGGAACAAGACCAAAACCCTTTTAAAAGGCATAAAACAATTGATATTCCATTGTACAGTGGCCTGCACATAAAGTTACTACAATCTGTCAAATTTCCTCAGTTGATATTGAACCAAACACGTTTGACATAAAAGTGAGGTTCGATTGAAGAAATTTGACAGATTATAGTAACTTTATGTGCAGGCCACCGTACGTCTGCTGTCTGGGCCTTAGGCCGATAGTTTTTTTTTTTAATTCATACGACATCTCATGCATTGACCTGACTCCGCACTAAGTAGCTTAAGCACTTGTGTTACAGATATCAGACTACAGAGGGAACACAAATACTCGTATCATACTTAAGTGCATACATTACACCCAGACACTACACACGAATGTTTGTCCAGGATGGGGATCGCCTTTTGGCGCATGAGGTAGGTCTCTACCCAAAGCACCATCCGGTCAGTCACGAAATTTGATACAGTCATGAGAAAAAAAAGAACTTTGACCAGGATTCAGTGAGGGCACGTGACAACATAAATGACAGAATTGCAATTCCAGCCATCAAATAACGAGTAACAACATAAATGGCAGAATTGCAATTCCGCCATCAGATAACGAGATATACTGAAATAAAGTCTAATAGCTCATATTTAAATAGTTACCATCCGAGATGAATTGGCTCAATAAAACATGCCCTGAACCGCGGCCCACGCTCCGTGAGATATGCCATTCCACCGGTAGCCTGCGCATACGCAATGCGAGTACCTTGCTGTTTTAATATTGAGGCTTGTATGCTAGTACGAGAGCATGTGACAAAAAATAACAAAAACTATAAAAATAAAAGAAACAAAAAATAACTTTGCCTTAGTTCTGCGGAACGGTTTGGCTGCAGCAGTATTTCCTGACTATTCATATTATAAATTAATGGCCCGCCCGCACTTCGCTTCGGGACCGGAATTCAGAAATGAACCAATAGATGGCGCTGTGCTAAATTACATCGCGCAAGCGTTTCGTGTTTTCGGTTTACCTATAAGCCTTGTCGTTGTCTATAAAAGTTATCTCTTTATAAATAGTATAGAAGATAGAAATCTTTTTAGTATTAAGAGAAGAGCGTATCTACTTACTCCTTTCTAAAAGGCCAGCAAGACACCTTCTCTAATCTCGCAGATCTGTTGACTCTTTTTGCTCGTTTATCGCCTCCAGCATTAAAAGAATATTGTTAACATACGATTAAAAAAAAAAACCAAAATTCTAGATAGTATCTACTTTGCGTGGCGCGGTTTTAATGTAACTTTTTGGCTTAAATATTAAAGAAACTTGGCCCAATATTTCTTGAACAGCTCTTGTACTATATGATAAAATAATTTGTTTTTTAATACCGCAACAGCTGAGATAACCTAACTCGACGGAGTTTATTTGTGTAACTAGTCTGTGGTGACATCTTGACAACAGCATTAGATAGAATCAAATTATTTTACTACTATGTTAGGGCCACAGAACGTACTTGATACTTGGAGGATTTTAACTATGAACTATACTCTGGTTCATAATCATGTGTAGTAAACTGCCATACATTATTATCACTCAATTTAACAGATGCAAAATGTCAAAATGCATAGAAACTTGTCATTGTCATCTGTCAGCTTACTACACATGATTAAGAACCAGAGTATAGTGGCCCGCCCTCACTTACTTAATCTTGATTAGTGTTAGTTCCGTTCTATACTAATAGATGGCGCTGGGTGTCGATTGCAACGCAATAGTGTTTATCGGACGGACCACCTAATAGTTAGCAATTGCCACCGTCCATAGACACTCAACATCGACTTTGCACCACCTTTACACCACCTTTTAAACGCCTTTCCCCCCGATTGGGCCTCCGGCACCCTCACTCACTCGGCGAAATACAACGCAGACGGTGCTAGGGCGGTAATTTTAAAGCCGGCCCATTTCATAGTGGGAGAGCTACGCTTTGGCATGAATGAGCCGAATGAATGGGAACTGATTTCACTAGTGTGAAACTGTCCTTTCTCCTTTGTATTTCGCGCGGTCTCTATGATATACCGAGCATAGAACTCTTCATAGCACATGAGATAAATAGGTTACTTTTTCAACGATCAATGACTCTACATCAGCGTTCACTAATCTCATTGCGGCTGCATTAGCATCACTAGCCCGCGGAAGTGTAAAAATATAATCTATTTTAAACATTTGTCGTGCGACGCGTAATCATAGGCTCTACCTGCCTAGCTCTAGCGCGGTAGAGTTTAGCGGTTTCGCGGCTCTTTGGCGGTTTGGTACTGTTAGCTCTTCTCGTTTCCGTCACTGAATTAACATTTTTGCTCAACACTTTTTAGCTCATGATTGAGGAAACTCAAGATTACCCCACTCCGCCTGATGGTAAGCGGTAAAATCCAAATGTGAGATTGACAGGCACAAAAGAACAGACAAAGTATCCATTGAGTCAGTCACTCTCACCCTGAAGGCCTGCTGAGATGCTGTTTTACGCCCCGCCTAAAAAACCTAGGATTGTTAGAAGGAGGAAACACTTGAACTGGAAGGAACTTTTTTGCTTCGATCAAAGAAACCTCGAGATATTAACCGCGATAATAATATTTTCTGTATAAAAATATATTTTTTTTATCTAGATTAAACGGGCTAAAGAGGCTTTATTTGTGTTACATTTATGAAGACTTCGGGATTAAAACGACGAAAATTTTACGGTATAGACCTTTTTAATCAAAGAGCAATTTAAAGTAAAATCAAATATTAAGCTTAAAGTGAAGCAAGGAGCAAATCCATCAAAGAAAACCAATACATATTAAAAAAATAACCTTTTTCTACACTTTCCCGTATCCATGACAAACTGAACAAAAAAAACGGTAACAAGAACAATTAAGTCGTCCAAACAGCAATAAATCCCAACAACTAACTGCCCACAAACAAATTACAACCTTTTCATTGACAAGTAATCCTTTAACAATACTAGTGATGTGAAACAACTTGAAGAACAAGAAGTGAGTGACATCGCAGAAAGTGACATCAATGGTTGCCCAAGATCCCCTGAACTCATTACTTTTTGGACTTTTATTAACTTAATATAAATTATTATGAACATATTACGTTCAACTGTATATTCGAGTTTTTTTTTTTCAAAAAGTACTAAAGCATATTTTTAAAATTTTTATTTATTATTCACGATTGCATTTACCGGTCTCTTGATCTGGAAAACTCTACAACCATACAGGGAAACCACTTAAAGCTAGTTCATGATACTGCATTGCAAATGATTATCTCAACATTATCTGACTAATTAATATCTAAAACAAAGAGTCGGATGATAATATATATGCACAAAGAATTTCAATTGAAAAAGTGCAGATAGTAAATTTAAATCACCACTCTAATTTTCCCGTGGCAGAAATTAAACATGTGTGGCATTTTGTCCCAAAAAATCCTCAGTCGTCAAAGAATCAACTTGATCGGGTGTGTACGTGGAATATCTTTCTTTCCTCCGTACACGCCCTTGATATTCCTGATTGCCCCCCTGCACACCGTGTGACTATAACGGAAAACTAGTTAGGTCAATTTTAAGTGATGTACTAAAAAAATAAAAAGTAACTCAAGTGACAAATTTAGATTCTCGTCACATCACTACAATACGTACCTTGCATTTATCGTCAAACCGAGATCCTTATCTCAAAGGAATAGGGTTGCAGTTTGAAGCATTTTGATGTCTTCAAAACGGATGACAGTAGTGACAAGTCATGGCTACTCATTCTTATGACAGATTATGGAATATTTACGACTCATTATGTTTTTTTTTCTTGAACAGCGGGGGAGAGGAATTTAACACAACAGCTCGTGTATACAGCGTGTTTTGTAGTGGAATTTAAAAATGTATTTTTTTTGTAGATTTTTGCGTTGCATTACTTATTAAGTAATATTAATTATAAAAACTATAATAATAATATTAAAGCGGAAATTATCGTTTAGTATGTAACAATAAGAATCTTATGAATTCCCGTTTAAGTATGTATATTAACTTGTACATGATTCCCGATTGTGTCCAAACCTGACCGATGGTTATGTGTATGAAACTTTAATGTTGAGAAAAGATAATTAAATAACCATGTGTTTAAAAATGTTTAATGCAATACTCCTAGCTTATTAGCGATCTGCGAAAAGCTGGTAGAGATGGATGCGTCAAGCCAAAGACAGGGTGAAATGGCGCACATTGAGGGAGGCCATTATACAGCAGTGGACAGGCTTATGATGATAATGATCATAAATCAATCCTACTACTATTATAAAGGCGAAAGTTTGTAAGTGTGGATGTATGGATGTATGGATGTTTGTTACTCTTTCACATAAAAACTACTAAATGGATTTGAATGAAACTTTACCACAATATAGCTTATATATCAGAATGACACATAGGCTACAATTTATAAAAATATATTGTGTGGATTGTCCAAAATATGACGGTAAGTGTCAATAATTATTTAACTCCACGCGTACGAAGTCGCGGGCGGCCGCTAATTTAACTATAATAAGCTAAAACATAAATCCTTAAACTCACCAACAAAACAACAGCCTGTATTACAAACAGTGAGAAACAGATTAAATTATGAATTCGCCACATACTCCTTCTGAGAAACAAAACAGACGTGCCTCCAAAGTCAACTGTTTCTTTTTTCTCATGTCAAAACGTCCCTAGATCCTTTGTCATAGTGATAATGAGCTTCCATAGCAAACCGCAGGGTGCTAATCTATTGTGTATGAATTTGAATATTTGAGACATTTTTTTTTGTGGTTTTGGAACTGGGTTATGCGAATTTTGAATAAAATATTGTAATAATGAACATATTAGGTATGTTTGTTCAGTATCTGGGTATTCTGTTTTGGGGATCTGGGTGTTCCGTCTGCTCGTTTGCCACCTATCACATAAAAAAATATATGAATTAAAGTATTATATTTGTGATTCTTCTATTATGTGATATCTGTAACACAAGTGCTCAAACTACTTAGTATGAAGTCCAGTGTATTTTTTCTTTTTTTTTCATGTGATAGGTAGCAGACGAGCAGGCGGATCACTTGATGGTAAGCATTGCCGCCTCCCATGCAACAAGTGCGCTGCTAACCTTTTATCCCCTTCCCCCCCCCCCCCCCCCCATGGGCCTCCGGTACCCTCACTCATCAGGTGATCCGCCAGCTCGTCTGCTATCTAACACATTAAAAAAAAAAACTGATTTCTGTAACATTAGTGCTTAAGCTACTAAGTATGGAGTCCAGTGTATAAAATGTGAATATGTTATGAAAAAATAACTAAAAACTCCCATGTGAATCGCCAAATTTCTCGTTTAACTATACACACCTTTATCAGCTATAAGGTCATGTGTCAGTCTTTGTCGGCTTGCATCGCTAATAGTGTAATAGACATGCTATTAATAAGACGATGTTTACCAGCCGCGTGTCATACTAAAAAGGCGTGTAATGAAGAAAAGATGACGTTTCGTGTCGCTACAAAATCTATTTGTAAACAGTACTTACATATTTTTTTTCCATTTATTTTACTATTTTTAGGTCGGTTTAATTTTTTAGCGCTGTGGTGAAATGTAGCTCCGTTTTTCTGCGGTAGGGTTTTTTTTTCCAGCTTTTGTTGTGCCTTCCTTAATTTTGAAGTAGCTACTATTTTTAAATGCGTAATATCGTGCGGATACTTCATATATTCCAGAATTTAAACCAGCGTTGCTGTTATCGTCCCAAACTTCCCGCTTTTAGTGGTAATCTTTTTTTTGATATTGAATATAAAGCGATAGTTGGAACAAAAATGGCGTAACCTAACCTTTTTATGCAAACTAGAAGAGCCGCATAGTGTAAATTAGCTTGGAAACCCCTGGTTAAGTGTATTTATTAATTTTTCTCATATATTTCTGTATTCCCAAACCAGATGACCCATCCATTAATTACCTACTTAAATCAAACGCGAGGTCGACTCCCATTGCGGACGGCGCGTTCAACACAAAATAGACTCGTTATACGGCCCGTCAATCAGTCCCGATGCCATTCAATTGGATTAATATAAACGTTACAAATAGTAATCAAAAGTGATCTCGTGTTACATCGCCAATCGATTTTTTTGAGTTTTCGTTTTTGACCTTACACTGTTAGGATTTGTAGAGTTAGTAATTTATAGAGTTATTTCCTAGAGGCTCCAAGTTGCAAGTAGGTTGTCCATATTGGATGTGTCCATTAATTTCGTGCTTCATATCGTAACTACCTGTGCTTCCATAGAAAATTACTCGAATGCAGTTCCTAGTACTCACACTAGGAACTGCATGTCGTCTGCTACATATAAAACACGTCTGATAGAGCTGGATTTTTTTTTCATCCTTTTTGCTCGTAATTTATTTTCAAAACAACATGCATCATTACCAAATAGGCATTGTCCCACTGCAGGGCAAAGTCCTCTGCCATAGAATTGAAGTCATCGCTACTATGATGGGATTAGGCTAAATCACGCTTGCCTAATGCGGATTGGTGATCAAATCCGGGCTATGTCCGAATATGAAAATATGAATCGTACTTTTTTGCTCGACCCGGGAATCGAACCCGAGTACCTCAGACTAAAGCTACACGACTGGTTTTCTGAATTTACCGATTTTGATTCAGATTGCATTAATTGTAGATAAAGTAGACCATAAATATATTTGTTAAAACAGTTGTCTATCAATAACAGCAACAATTTTTTGTCCAAATTTATACGACAAATATTTTTTGTCACTTTATTGTCCCAAAGTTAAAGGAGCAAAAAAATGTTTGCCACTTCTAATAGATCCTTTACGGCCTATAATGCCCAAACACTATCCGCCTGTCAATATTCAAAGTACAAGGTGATGTATGGAATATTTGGCATTTTTCCGACGGGGGCCGATCATTGATCATTATTAGAGTGAGGTGCGCGCGCGCCGCCGACCCGGCTAACACGATTACAGGGACAGCACTCGCTGTAATGTCGGGGGATATGGTGCTATAGTAATAATAAAAACTAGATAATTAAAGCGTATGGTCAATTAGTAAAAATAAAAATTACTTAAAATAGATAGAAAGATAACGTTTATTGGCCACAGAAAGCAAAAAAAAATAACAAAAGAATTGTAGTCTGAGTGCAGTACATTTTGCGACCAACAAGGCAAAATATATTCGTAAGAAACGTAAGAGTTCGTATTTAAAAAAAAATGTGTACTCAGTTAAATTCTTGTATTATTTGTGACTGTTTTGTTTACTGATTAAGATTTGTTTCAATGTTCTAAGATTTTATTCAAGTTTGAAGTCGCAAATCATAGAGTGCTTATTTCTTTAAATCGATTTATCAATGCATATTTATCATTAATTTTAATTTAGTTTGGTCTGTATGAGATGTTGTTTGAGTGTATTTTTATACTAATAGCCCACGCTCACTTCGTTCTGAGACATTAGTTCTAATCTGTACTAATAGATGGCGCTGAGTATTGATTGCATCACTTGATGTTTCGCCTTTAGGTTTTTACATAAAAACTCTTAAAGTCTACAGAATTTACCTCTTTATAAATAGTAAGTACTTACCTTTAACTTCTGTAATAACCAGTTCTTATGTTGCGAACTTTGTGCAATGACACATCTATCTATCTGCCTATAAATATTCAACTTTGGGTCAAATGCGGCAACATGAACGCGTGCGCACCGACCGAACTAAATAATCGTTCAATTAAGATGCGATTTTGAAACGTACACCTGTGACGTCAGTGTTACCTTGATGACTACTTTTGTTCAGTCTATTGCCACCCACCGATCTGGAAAGCCTTTGTGTGTGAACTGTATTTTCCCATACGTGTTCATCAAAATAGATAGAGAGAGAAACGTGTAACCATGATTCGGTTGGTCTGGTTCTGAGCTATTCTGAATCATGGGCTAAATGTATCCCGGGCACTAAAACGGTAGCTTTGGACGCAATAGGGAATTACATGCTAAGATGAGGATGACTATCATGATTGGTAAGTTATTTTCAGTAAAGTGTCAGCCTATTGCACTATGGGATTACTAACCCACTGCAGTGGCAGTGGCAAAGGCCTCCATTATAGAAATAAAGCCATACAACTACAGCTGCTATGGGACTAGACGTTTTCACTCACGCTTGCTTAATCCGGATTTTTGATCACAAACCCTTACTTTCTTTTTTTTTCTTTTTAGTCATATAGCTTTTGCGCCATCGGGCGTTTAGTGTTTTTTTTTATTGCTGAAATAGGCAGATGATCATGCAGATCATTTCATGAGATGATCATGATTTCATATTTACCCGCCTCTCATAGATAACTACAATGCCGAGGCACAGTCATGGCGCTGTCTACCATGTGCCCATTTCGCATGTGGAGAGTGTTTGAAGTTTTTCACTCCAACCGAACAAGTTCTTCTAGGAATCCTACCGCCTTAACGCTGGTGAGGATTTCCCGGTAGTCCGGGAAATCGTATCTAATAATATTTATCTTACGAATATAACAACAAAGTTGAAACTAATTGCACCCATTGCATCGATGCACCCAAACATCGCCTACCTGATATTTTACGACCACATCCAAAATTTTGACCTTTCATTCCCCACAAAAGCCTGATCTCACAAACGAGATCGATAAAACACGACCCGAAACGAATTCCTATCGATAGCATAATACCACAGCATTTAGATAGCCAGTAGCTCCACGACGTACGAGATTAATTCCGCGACACAGGGAATCCTAGTGCGGGAACCAGTGCCTTTGTAATATTGTAAGCCTTTTTAGAACAATAAAATTCATTTCATTAAATTCCTCCTTTAGATACATGTATTATATTATCCTACTACTATTATAAAGGCGAAAGTTTGTTTGGATGTATGGATGTTTGTTACTCTTTCACGTAAAAACTACTGAATGGATTTGAATGAAACTTTACCACAATATAGCTTATACATCAGAATAACACATAGGCTATAATTTATAAAAATATATTGTGTGGATTGTCCAAAATATGACGGTAAGTTCAATAATTAACTCCACGCGTACGAAGTCGCGGGCGGCCGCTAGTGTATTATTAAACCATCATGTCATTTGTTTAGGCCTATCTGTCCTACGTCCTATTGCATGGCATAGCGTAATAATTTTGGTCCGATTTCGTTCGTTTACAGCAATAAATTTTATCCGAACACAAATAATACTAATTAGCATTTCATGCTGCAATCGATACAAAAAAAAATTAACCAAGCAATGATTTTTAACGGCAAAATTTATTTAGCTTATTTTGATGATCTTAAATGCTAAAGCGCATATTTCATATTTCTTTATTGCACTATCACATTGTATAAAAATATTACAATTCATTAATACCATTTCATGTTATTTTGAGGGCTTCGGGATTAAATCGGTTAAAATTTGTCACCCAGATCTGCGATCACTTTTTGGAGCAAATTCTTAACTCGGTTTGAGATTTTCAACCAATGTTTTGAAAAGCTATGATAGGTTCAGCAGCTCTTCAAGATATTATACCAATAAGTCACTAGCTATTTTTACACTGTGGCAACACCAAACAAAACTTACTAAACTAATTACTGTATATTGAGCGTTACAGAGAGAGCAGATCAAATTCGAATCACGCCTGGTCAATAATACAAAATCAATAAAATCATCGACGCAATAAAAAAAGAATGGGTGTTGTGAGTAAAATACAGACGGGGCATCTGTGCGTTAAGATAATAGTTCCTGCCTATGCGCAATGTCTTCTAAATCTATATCTTCTACACTATTTATAAAGAGATAAAAATCTATAGACATCGGCAAACCAAAGGCGAAACACTGCGAATGCATTCAACACCCAGCGCCATCTATTGGTAGACAGCGGAACTACTGTCATGAAGCAAAGTTCGTCGGGCCATTAGTGTAGTATTTATCCATGCTGTAGGATTGTATAGGCTGATACTATTATCAGCCTATACAATCCTACTGCATGACATAGGAATTAAGTCATAGCTATCATAGAATTAGGCTTGCACACCATTTAATCTCTTCCTTCGGATTAGACCTAATGTACTCTCTCACTCACTCGGCAAAACATAGCGCAGGCGTTTCTTACTTCGGTCTTCTGTGAGGCCGTGGTATCATTCCGGATACTGATCATTACACCAATAAACCTTTTTTAGTGTCATCATCGTCATGATTTCAGCCAATAGACGTCCACTGCTGGACATAGGCCTCCCCCAAAGTTCTCCACACAGATCGGTCCTGTGCCACCCGCATCCAATGGACTCCCGCGACCTTTACCAGATCGTCGGTCCACCTGGTGGGAGGCCTGCTGCGGCTGCGGCCACGGTTTTTAGTGTAATGATCAGTATCTAAATCAGTCAAAGCTTTTAGCTATCCGCGAGCCTCGGCTGTTTCTGTCATCAATCGGGTTCGGCTGCCAAAGGGTTCGCGTTCTTAAATAATTATTTTTTTAACAACCCTTCCCGTTGGTTATTATAATAGTCAGTTTGAGAGTCGTTCAAAAGAATGTTGGCAAGCACTTGATACAAAAATGCACATCTGATATTCTATGCCAAAGCGGCCTTTTCATGTAGACCGCCTTTCGGCACTCTTTGATGTCCTAATAATGCGACGAAATTAAGTCAAAAGCTCTAAGCGTGTGACGAATCTTATCAAATTGTTCCTTTGAGAAAGCTTGAGAGCCGGATACAATACAATGTTATAATTGCAATAGTGGTGTATAGTTTACGATCGGCTTAATGGCTGTATAGCGTATTGTGATATCATACGTGTGTCTCTATCTTTGATATCGGTTCAATGATTGGGGCGTTGCAGGGTTGGCATGAATTAGATTTGAAGAAAAGTATGAAAAATGCTATCCCTTGGTGTAACATTATAGTAAGAATTGACAGTATTGATACTGATCTGTAGCGCTACCATGAGTTGACATCTAAAACTGACATAACGTAAACTATTGCTCTGTCTCTTTCAAATGCATCATAATGAAAGAGACAAAGCGATAGTTTTCGATAGCGAGAATAGTATTTCAAACTCATGGTAGTGCTACTGATCCGTTTTGGTGTGGGTCCGTCCGAATTGAAGTCTAAGCATTTATAATAATTGTCATTAATTCAGACGCCCAAAGCAAAATTGCTAATTTTAGAGAAAACAAATAGGCTGCTTCTGAGGAATATTCTTCATAGACTTTTTCAGCTCTCCAGTAAGTATTCAGTCTAAAGACAAGATAAGTAATCATAAATAAAAAACTACAACTGTCTATTTACTACTATGTTTTATTGTCTGATCAACCATTTTTGATAAATCAGGGACAATTTTAGTTGAATTTCAGAGAATAAGAAATTCATAAAAAAACGGATAGATATATATTGGTCACAATTTATTGAACATAATAAAATTTTGCCAACCCTGGGCCTTTGCCCTCTTGTCGCTAAAAAGTGCCGACAGAGTTATTAGACTTTAGTCGTCATTTCAAAAACTAAAGCCTCAATTTTCAGCTTTAACCTAAGCTGTGAAAGGTACTGGCAATAGTTCGGTGTAAGAAAGCGTTTATTCCCTTAATGGGCAGTAGGTATAAATACAATTGATTGGTTTTGGACTTCATCTCCAACACATAAGGTTCAAAATATGGTGTGTAACATATCGAATGAGCCCTAAAAGGGTTAAACCTTCGCCTCACAAGTTATTGAAGTACAAACCAGCAATATGATCCATCTACTTACAAACAGGGTGTATCTGTGAACATTTACATCCCTTTAACCACGTGTTCTGCCAACCATTCTGAACCACATTACATTTTTCAACGACTTTTTGAACCGAATATATACCGAAGCGCCCGGGTTCGATTCCCGGTCAAGTCAATTTAGAAAACAACGTGTTCTAAGTTTTCTTGAGTCTGGGTTTCAAGTTTTCTGGGTGTTCTGGGTTGACGCCACCTGGTACTCATAGTACAGGGGATGATAGTTTGAGACAAGGTTGATTGGTGTGATTGTCTGGCGCATTTATTTCTTATTTATTTCTATGATGGCATTAGGCTTGATCACCACGCTTGCCTAATGCGGATTGGTGATCACAAAACCGAAGCTATGTTTGACAAATTCTAAACATATTTAGCTCGAACCAAGAATAGGACTCGGGACCCTGAGATCACGGGTTTTTGTACATTGACCACAAAGTAAACTCACCACATGCATTAAAAATATGAAGTTAGAGTCACAGGCGGGTAAGGAGGCACCACAATGGTCACCATGCTTGCCTAATGCGGATTGCACAAACCCAAGCTCTGTTTGAAAAATTCTAACATACTTTTGCTCGTCGCGGGAATAGGACCGGAAACCCCGAGATCAAGGCTCGGTACATAACGTGGTAAGACCCAAAAGCCTTTTAAAAGGTATAAAACAATTTATTTTCTATTGTGTCTGCTGTCTGACGTTAAACCATTAGACCGTCAAGCTAGAGGAGTCAGTAAGATTTTGAAAAAACCTAACCCCATACAGACTAACGCCACAAATTCCCAATCTAACTAAAAGCATTATTTATCTACCCATCAGCGAGTGAACAATTTAGTCCGGGCCGTGGGAATGTTGGAGCGGCGCTATCAGCCGCGATCTCATCTGATAAAGCGCTATCGCGCGCCATCTGCGCACGAGTCGCGTACGCTGCGCTAGCGCCCTCTCGGGTTTCATTTTAAATGGCGCTAAAACGATGCGCGCTATAGGTGGAGAGAAGTCAGTGAGGCAATTGAAAATATTTTCTTTTTTGATAGAATGAATTAATTTTTTTTTTGCACATAAAACAGAGGTATAAAACTTAAAAACTTAGTTATTACAGGAGTAATGTGTATGTAATGTACACATATTAGGTACTCGCTTTACTTTATGATATAGTTATCACTTACTTGTTTATTATGAGCGATCACTATGATGATAGAATAGAAATATACTAAAAAACCGTTTGACTGTGGGAGAGCCACGCTTCGGCATAAATGGGCAGGCTTGACCGGAGTAATACCAAGGCATCACAGAAGACCGGCATGAAGCCTGCGATGTGTTTCGTCGAGTAAGAGCGGGTACCGGAGTACCAAGACGAAACATCTGATGGAAAGCGTTTTAGGCCACTCATAGCAAAACCAGAGGAGTTACCAACCTTTTATTTTACAATATCCACGGACGCTGGCACCGTGCCTTATTTTGTGCTTGTACTTTTTTAACGTTATTTATATTAAAAAATTGGCTCCGCGATATTTATTTTAACCGCACAATTTAGCAGTAGAATCTTAGATTACAATATTATGTCTTTATAAGTGAGAGTCACAAAAACTATTATTACTTTACTATTGTTTCTTATGCTGTGGCAAAAGTGAGCTGTGGCATGTTTCGAGATAGCTAGGCTGATGCTAGGTCAACGTTTGGTGGAGGTGTTTGATTAATTTTGTCGAAGCAGTGGCATTTTTAAGCAGAACCTAAATTGTTCTTCTTACGTATAAAGTGATAAGCATCTACCATATAGAAGATAGGCAATGGCACCCACTGTACACCGTAAAAAATACCGTGAGGTATTTTTTCTTCGTGATCCTTTTATGTTGTTATGATAAATGGTCATTAGATTAAATACTACGAGAGACACCAGTTTGTGAAGAGTGAATCAACTGAACTGAAAGTCCAAGATTGCGAATTTACTTTAATACAATTTTATCACTAATTTGCAAGATACATAGTTCAACATTTTGTGGCGCAGCAGCCATCTTAAACCAGGGCCATCAAACATAACTAAGAACACTTTTGACTATATAAACTTTGAAATAAAAACAAGCGTTATTATTTTTTCAATTTAATTTAATTCGAGTTATTGTGTTTCGTGGTTTTTGGGTCGTCATTAATTTTTATTTGATTAGTCAAATTTTCAGTTTATGTTTCTATAAGTAATTTCATAAATTGATTTTGAACCAAATATATTTGCCATTAAATTGACAGATACAAACATATGTTGGTAACACTTTGAACCTTGAACCAACCTTTCGGTTACCGTCTAATGTAACCAAATGGGTAGATTTACAGGCGGCCGGCGGTTTTATAGCGGCATGCTTATCGCGCTACATTCCATGCGCGCGCGCATATACCTGTCGCTGGCCGCGCGTGCGCGATTGATTTGTCGACCGTTTGTCTGTTTCGATCGGTTGGGGTATGAGTGAGGAGAGGTAAGCGTGTGTTCTGACATTCCAATATCAATTCGTTTTTAATATGGAAGGACATTTCAATATTGACAGTGGCGGCTTAGTTTGGGGAGTGTAGAAGCGGATAGCCAATTTAGTCGTGCGTATAGGTAAGTAAATCTATGGTGCATCTGCACGATAAGGGCAGTGCGGGCAGAAGGGACAAGCTTTTTCAGCTAGACATGGTGGTGTCTCTATAGTAGCAATAGATAATGGATCTGCGGACCTTCTACCCCGCCACCCAGTTACATCGCAGCAGCCCAGTCAACGGCGCAGTGTCAACCCGAAGTGTGGAAGTTAGCGGTCTTGTAACCCCGTGCCTCGGAAAGCACGTTAAGCCGTTGGTGCGCCAAATCTCAGACGAGCAGAGGGGTCACCTGATGGTAAGCGATAGTCGCCACGCCAGTCTACTGTGAGGCCATAACGCCGCCGCCGCCATGTCATTTTGACTTAACAGTGGACGAACTCTTGTCCTAACCCGCTTCAGCTCTTGCCTCGGACAAGCGGTCATCTAGAACGGCTTCTGAATATAAAACAAAAGCAAATGTGTGACATCATTGCGCGTAACGCCCAGGATTAATGCATTACGATTAATTCAAATAACAATCGCGTTTATTTTTGACGCATTTAAATTGTTGTGCATCCGCTCGTTTGACAGAGTCGAGCGTGCGGAGTAGGTATATCTTCTTGACTTGGAGACGAT
Source organism: Cnaphalocrocis medinalis (assembly GCA_014851415.1). NCBI lineage: Eukaryota > Metazoa > Arthropoda > Insecta > Lepidoptera > Crambidae > Cnaphalocrocis > Cnaphalocrocis medinalis. Next base: position 2,040,227 of record CM026287.1, on the reverse strand, counting down.
AGCCAATATCAACTATTATTAGATGGTCAGATGATCTACGAAGTCACGCAGGCAACTATGGGCTATGGCAATTATGGGCTAGAAAAACCACAGCCGATTGGAGGTGTTTAGGAGAGGCATATGCCCAACAATGGGCTAAGGAATGCGAATGGAGAAGAAGAAGAGCCTTTTAAAAGGAAATGTAGATTTATATATGTGTGTGAATAGAATAGAATGGTTTATTTGTGTGTGTGTTGGAAACGCCCCGTTGGTCTAGTGGTTTAAGTACCGGGCCGTGATCTCGGGGTCCCGGGTTCGATTCCCGAGTCGAGCAAAAATATGTTTCGAATTTTTCAAACATAGCTCGGGTTTGTGATCACCAATCCGCATTAGGTAAGCCGAATCCCATCATAGTAGCGATAACTTGATTTCTATGATGGAGGCCTTTGCCCTGCAATGGGACAGTATATAGGCTGATACTTACTTTACTTACTTTTTGGAAATGTGGTGCTGGAGACAGTTGCTTAGAGTATCGTGGACAGAGGTTAAAAGAACTTGGCATCAGACAATGCCTCTCAACCACATTGTAGTCACGTATTCTGAACTTATTTGGACATGTATCTCGTCATGATTAGAACTCCATAGAGCGTCTCTAAGGGACAAGTTGAGGGCACAAGCCACGTGGTAGATCACCAATGGAACGAACAGACCAGATCAAGGCTGCAACTAAGTTTACGAGTTTACATCATAGCAGCGATGACTTGATTTCTATGATGGAAGCCTATACCACTGCCAGGGCAAGTAGTGGAACAGTTTAACTGACACTTTACTTATAATAAATACGACGTATCAAATCGTATATATGCGACCTTAACCCATTAACCTTCCGTGAGGTCCGTGTGGCGCCTCGCCAACTCTTGGTGGCTTTCTTTGTCACCAGCTATTGTCTGCCGATAGAGATTAATGCGCCTTTGTATGTCCTGGCTTGGAAGGAATGGCGGGTTTGCTTGTGGATTCAATAAGTAGAGGACTTGAAGTATAAATCACGCAAGCTACATATCGTAAGGAGTTTGGCATCTGTTTACAATGGAGAGAAATTTCATCTAGCCTCATTTCATGAGAAACTAAATTTTGATTACCTAACGAAATGTTTACGGGATTTAGAAGGCGCAATCTGGGGTATTTCAGCCTTCTAACTTACCCTTAATTTAAAATGCCTGTACTTCACTTTTAAGTCCACAAACACATATCTTCAGAAGAAAATCTGTTACAAAGTTGAATAATGTCATTTGGTAACTTGACTTGACTTCAGATTCTTATAACAAAATTTGTCGAAAATGGAAAAAAATATTTGCAGGATCAAAAGACCCCCTCACTGAACTAACGGAATAACAAGATAAATTAGAATAGTTGTAATAAAGTTATGATCACTTTTATAATTTTGTTTTTTTTACTTCATCAATAAGTTAAAAAAATAAGTAGGTTGACATGAACATTTAAAATTAACCTATTCATAGCGCACAGTAATTCACACACGTCATAAAACATAACATAATATCGAAAAACTTTGTTTAAAGTATAAAAAATCTAAATATCAAAACGACGGCGGATACCCGATTTAATAAGGTCCTTGATATTCCACGAAGGATCAGCTCGCAGACGGCACGTGGCACCACTGTCAAAATAATCGGACTAACATCGTTGCCAACATAAGAATACAAAATAACACCTTCACGCTTAGTTTGGAATTCCATTGGTTTTGAGTGTATTTTGCCGCGACTTTGGCCATACTTATTCTAAAAATTTGTTCGGAATGTGTATTTCTTACTGACAATTTCTTTGATAATTTTCATAAAAATCTCATTACCGTGGTAATTTTCAAATCCAATATTGATACTAGAAGATCTTTATGGCAAGAGTTAAGAGGCATCTTAGAGGCAAACGCGTATTTTTTTTTATGTGATAGGTAGCAGACGAGCAGGCGGATCACCTGATGGTAAGCAATCGCCGTCGCCCATGAACACATGAAACAAGTGCGCTGCTAACCTTTTATCCCCTTCCCCCCCGATGGGCCTCCGGTACCCTCACTCACTCGGCGAAACACAGCACAGGAGCTGCTTCACGCGTATCATCCTAAACTCATCGTCACTTTCCATCAGGGGTGATTGTGGACAAGCATAGGCTTAAATAACTAATTGGGTGACGGAGCGACCCAAAGTGAGCCTCGGTCTCCGACAATAAGAGCCTCCATCTAGATCGACCCTGTGCCACCTCCTGCCAGTCATCAGCCTCCACACAAATCTTTCTCAACTTCATCCCTTATCCGTCCGACTGGCCCACAGGACTAGCCTTAGACCATTTGACCGTCCCAGGTAGGCTCTTTTTGCGGCACGATCTTCTCCCATTCTCTCGAGGCGGCCGAGACAGCGAAGTCGAAAAATTATCTTGTTTGATTTTGCACAGTATAAAAGAAACCCTAAAAAAAATAAACTCCTTATTAATTTTGACAACAAGTGAAATCAGTGCCTCTTAATTTGAAAACCACAAGCAATAAGTATGTAGTACAGTTCAAAGCAACAATGGTACAATCAGTTACAAGACATCAGTCTGAGTGTACTCGTGCCAATACTTACTTTTTAGCCGGTCGAAGATCATCGCATTGTGTTCTGCGCGCGCGCTTCTTGAATCGCTAATTTCCTTCACTAAGTTTACGACCTGGCAGTTCTTGGAATAGTAGAAATATTTTTACTATTTAATTTGTATTTCTGGTGGCGTCTATTCAGAGTGGAAAAGTATAGAATTGAGACTTTAACTTTAAATCAACAAAGTATTTTTTTAGTTGCGGAATTTTTCCTGAAGGTAAGAAGAGATCGCTGTTAGCAATAAGACCGCTAAAATTGTATCCTGATCTTGCAGTTGTTCACGGACAATGGATTTACCATAAGGTTTTCTGCTACTAACATGTTTAAGTTTGTCTTTCTTATCTTAGCATGTAATTCCCAGCTGCGTCCAAGCTGTCACTATGGAGCTTGACATTAATTTAGAATTTGTGAAGTCTGGTTATAACAAAGAAATGTCTGCCGTCTGACATTCACAACCCCGACAACAAAAGTATGTCATGTATAATTATAAGTATTTGTACTTCTTATTTTCATTCAGCAATCTCTTTGCACTGCCTTACCCTCATTGCCAACACGCTGTTTTCTCTCCTCTACCTAAAGGTTGTCTGGAAGAAATCGCTACAAGCGATAAGACCGCCTTATTGTACTGTCTATAGCTGTTGCTTCACTCATGTAGGTATTCTATTTCTGTAAAGAATATCTATCTATCTACCCGTTTCATCACGTCAATCATGATTACACGTTTTAGAAACTGTCCGAAACATTCGGGTTTTGATCTTATGGTGGCAATACGCACATAGATTTGAAAAATCAAGACATACTTACATGTTTGGATTCGAAGGCGCGTTTTTATCCACTGAGCTACATCGCTCTAGTTTTTTTTTTTTATGTCAGTACTAGTTTAAATTTAAGATCCACGGACAAACCAACATTTCTCCATATGGAATCGACTTCAAATCCTGCATCACATACTTGGTGTTAACAAACCCTGGTAATCGACCGGCAATCTAATATGCATACTACCGATGTTTACTGTCTTTTGTATGATAAAACGTGTATTTACGTTTATGGCTTGAATGGGAGACAATGAACTGGGTTTTTTGTGATGACTGTTTAGCCCTTAGATGGTTTTGTTGCAGTGTTATTTCAATCTTTTTACCAATAATTCTAGCTCATTTACTAACTTAATTAAGCTGGCTGGCTCGCTGGCAGTGACCTATAGTGAGCCTTGGCTCCAATAAATAAGAGCATTCATCTTTTTTTTTATTGCTGAAGTAGGCAGACGCATGCGGCCCATCTGATGGTAAATGGTAACCGCCGCTCATAGTCAACAACAATGCCGAGGCACAGTCATGCCGCTGCCTACCGTGAATGAAGTAGGTACTCTTTTTTTTTTTTTTTTTATTGGGCTTAGTCCCTAGGTACTCTTTTCAAACCTCGTTTAAAAAAGGACATGTCATAGCGGTCAGGGAACACCGCAACTGGAATTGGATCTAGGTCGTTCCTGCGCCACCTCCTGCCAAGCATCAACCTGGAGTCCACTACTTCATCCCTTGGATGGCCAACTATACTATGGCTTTCGAATATTTGGGAGTCCCAGGCAGGTTCTTTTTGCTTCGGGGTTACAATGGCTAAAAATTAACGGTGTTTGTATGTTTTGTGCGGAGATCATTTTGTCTCGCTTCTGGGTCTCGCAGATGAAATAATTATTTTTTAATAGAATAGAATAGAAATAATTAAACGTAGTGTTGGACGCCCTGCTACAAGATGGAATGACGACATTCGAAGGCTGGCTGGAGTGGGCTGGATGAGAGTGGCCAAAGATCGGGAGCGGTGGCGTGCATTAGGGGAGACCTATGTCCAGCAGTGGACGAGCGTGGGTTGCTGATGAGAAATAATTTATTCAATACTTGGTAGGTATTAAAATACTTGGCTGATTAGTTACGTAACTACCTTTAGTTAAGTTACTACTAGTAAGTAGTTTTCAAGAAATCGCAGCGTATGCTTATCGTAAACCAAGTGCTGCGATTCCTTGAAAAGTTCGTTCTAGGCTCATTGTTTCGGTTGCAAACCTAAACTCTTCAAGAATTAAATATGAAAAAGTACCAAAGACTCCTTTCCAGAGATCCCTAGTAGTCAGTCAGAGGTGACGGCTCCTGCGCACCGCTTCGTCAGACATTAGCATTCAGTGGTAGACTAGTTTGGGTAACTGGGTCGCTAGAGTCATTACCTGGACCTCTGAAGGGATTGGATATGGCAAAATATTAGTTTTTGTTTCAATCTATAAATTATTAAAACGGGAATGGGGAAATTATTAAAACCCACGATGTTCGCTTGTGACCACGGCTGCTGCAACGTAGCCGAAACGTCAAGCAGTAAGTACATACAATGTACTTAAAAATAAACGGCGCGTTAATTCCCGTTTTAATAATTTATAGTTATAATGCAACGCGAAAATCTAAAAAACTATTTGTTTCAATCTATTGCTAGTAAATTATGTTTTGACAGGATTTAAGTAAACCGTTTTTGCAAATTCGCCGCTACATCTTTTTAATGCGTGACTACCTGACTCTACCGTAATTCCATAAGCATTAAAAAATGAATTTGAGTAGAATAATTTGGATAACATTTAGGTAACATTATGTAATGGTTAACATTAAAACATCTGAGATATCGTTAAAGTACGAATAATTTACATCTCATCAAGACGTCTTCTGTTTTTCTCTTACTAAGCATTGCAAAAATTTTAAGTTGATTATTTATTTTTTAAGTGAAATATTAACGAAAAATTTTTGAATTGAATAGGTATAGAGCTAAAAAAAGGTTAAGAAAACAATTTTTTGCCATATTTGAGCCTCTTTACATCTAATAATTTTCGACATATCCAAATTCTTTTCTCATCCTCAACTTCATTATTTAGGAGAACAAGCTCATTGTCTCCTTGGCGACACAGTAGTATGTTTAACAATCGCCCTTCCCAACCCTTATTCTGATAACAATAAGGTTCAAATCAGTAGCACGCAATTAAAATTACACTACTTAGAGGCTAATCTGTTTTCGACGTTTTTATTATGATTATGTGAACTGTAATTTTTGGAACATAGAGTTCAATTTCGAATTGCTTCTGTTACAAACCATTCGGTAGCAATGGATGCAACGGCTTACTGCATTGTATGCAGTTGCATTTATGTATGAGGCCAAAAAGGTTTTGTTTGTTTGTTTTTTTCAGGTGCCCCATTATGAATTAAATGTTCGTCTATTTGTCATGTTCATTTTTGACGTTTTGATTTTTTATTCAAGGGACGTTGACAGTTTTTTGTTAACGTTTAACATAAACATAGGTTTAATTTTTTTGCTGCTTCGATAAGGGCACAGATTTTGTTAAATATATTCGGGCAATAGTCTTTGAATTATGTTACAACAGTTGTTGCTAACTACTCTTGAAAGTTCGTTAAATTTTTTTTCGACTTCTCATACAAAATTAACAAGTCACGTGTCCCTGACTTAGCATGAAAAGTCGAAAATGTTTCATGTGGATTTGCAAAAGTCATAGAAATGGTTGTTCAGAAATATTGGTAGAAGGTAATATGAGTAAACGAATTAAATGTTCACAGATACACCCTGTACATTGATATGTGGTGCTTCACCATATTTTATTATTCACATTGCTTAGCGTAAGTATTCGATATTAATATAGTACTTATAGGATACCTTAATCTAGTTTCGTAGTTTAAAATATCTACAGGGTTATTTTTTAAACACCGGCATCCTTCTAACCATCCTTTCTACTAACATCCTGAACAACATTTCTTCTACGACTTTTCGAATTCGTTGAAAAGTTTTTCGACTCCCCATACAAAATGACCAGTCACGTGACCGATTTTGTATGAAATTTTGAAATTTTTTTCGCGATTTTACAGAAGTCATAGAACAAATGTTGTTCAGAATGGCCAGTAGACAAGGTGGTTTGAAGGATGCCGGTATTTAAAAAATAACCCTGTATTAATGAATCTAGGACTAAACGCGACTGCAATTTGAAACGCCATTATTCATAATTAGTAAACTTAATACAAAGTTGAAACGGCCAGGCGTAAATCAACGTAATATTCAACCGATAATCGCATAATCGGGACGATCACACGTCAAAACTAAGTACACACAAATAAATTACAGCGATACAATCATTAGTAGGCGTACACTTGCGGACAGGGGAAGTGGATTAAGTTGATCAGATAATCTGAATTATCTTTGTGCTAGATGTTACAAGTGACTTTGTTTGAGTGGAAATTAAAAATATTTGTAGATTAAATTCGTAATTTTTTTTTATTGCTGTCACTAGGAATAAATATTGACAGTGTTGTATGTGATCGGTAGCAGCCGAGCAGGCGGATCACCTGATGGTAAGCAATTGCCGCCGCCCATGGACACTTGCAACGCCAGTGGAGTTACAAGCGCTCTGCCAACCTTTTATCCCCTTCCCCCCCGAGTGGGCCTCCGGTCCACCACCATCCATCTTAGCCAAGATGGCTGCCCGAAGCGCGAAAGGTCCCAGGTTCGATTCCCGGTCAGGTCAATTTAGGCAACTACATTTTCTAAATTGTCTTGGGTATGGGTTGGGTGGGTTGATGCCCCAGTTGATTATCGTCATCTGGTACTCATAGTACAGGGGTACCCTTAGTTTAAGACTTGGATTGGTTGATTAATGTGATTGTCTGGCGCATTTTTTTTATGTCTGCGACATTAGATCTTCCGCCGGTCTCATAATTTCTGAAACGATCGTGCAAGATGTTTCTGTGTCCCGCAGTGTATCTAGCTCCTCCCGTGCCCCCGCACACTCGTAGGCGTGGTTACTATTTCACCCAATTACTCGAAACCAAAACCGAAAAGACACCAACACTTCTTATTTACCTCAAGTTTCGGATTATTAATTTTTACGATTACTCTCGACAGAGACGAGAGATATCGTGACTCGTTAACGGATTGAAATCATATAGATGAGAGCAGTAATTAATGAGGTTTGAGATAGGAAATGTTCTGATTAAATTGGAAATAAATTTTAAAAGCGAAGAAATGGAATGAGTGCTTCGATTTTATTATACGATCGTGATAGCGTCACATTATTATCTAGATATCGTATTTTGTTGACTATCGATTTGGTGCGTGAGCTTTATCTAAAAAGTATTAACTTTAATGAAGTTTATGACGTAATAAATGATTTAAAAAAACACAAAACATCTCATACGTTTACCTGACTCCGTAATAAGTAGTTAAGCACTACTACTTAAAAAATTACAATTTCTACATTTTCTTTTTGTCCGGGTGTTCTGGGTTTGCGCCCTCAGTTAATTATCGTCACCTGGTACTCATAGTACAGGGGTTTCCCTAGTTTGAGACCAGGTTGATTGGTGTGATTGTCTGGCGCATTTATTTATTTATATTACCTAAAACTAATATTGGCTCTTAATGAATCACAACACAATGCTAAGGCGCTAGATGCCAAACTCCCCTTGACGCACACTACGTAGTTAATCCTATTTAAATTCATATCGATATCGGCGACGCGTGCGCAGCGGTCGGGACGCGCACGCGCAATAAGTGACTAAGCGTTGTGGTTTTATGAGGATTTTTTATGTGATAGGTTGCAGACGAGCATACGAGGAGGGATCACCTGATGGTAAGCGTTTGCCGCCGACCATAGACACATGCAACACTAGCAGTCACAAGTGCGCTGTCAACCTTTACCCCCTTTTCCCCCCAACTGTAATTCTTCATCATCATCATCATCATCATCAGCTACCCACACTCGTCTACTGCTAGTAGAAATACGCATATACTTAGCTTTGAAAAATCCAGAGGTGCATGCTCAGATTAATCCCAGACACTGAACAAACACAAGAACCTATTCACCACGCTATTGTTTTTCCAGGATGGAACCCACAACCTTTTGTGTATAAGGCAGGGTTACTGCCAAAATTAAATGTGCCATAGGCCCAGTCCAGCGGTTTTATTAATATAAATGAACCAAATAAAACGTAATATCTTTGGTCTAGTATATTGTACAAGTGCTTTAACTACTTAGTACGAAGTCAGGTCAATATAGCTGATGTGTGAATTTATTTATATACTAGTAGCCCGTCCTCACTTCGCTCCGGAACAGTAGTTAAAAAATGAACCAATAGATGACGTTAGGCTTCGATTATATTGCACTGGTGTTTCGTGTTTTCGGTTTTCACTAAGCTCTGTCGTTGTCAATATAAGTTATATCTTTATAAATAGTATTGATGATGATGATGATGGTTGTAGTTGTTCGTCACAGGAACGTCCCAGTTAGTTTAGAAATGAGGGTGACAACTGCACTGTGCATTCCTCGCGCATCACTCTTTATTTAGCACGTACGCGGTTACTGCGGCGGTAACGGACTGTCCGTGGATTGGATTAGGATTATGGTAGAAAGATATTGGAGGTTTAAGTCACAGAATACTTGTTACTAACTAATAAAAGCCGGCAAATCTCTGTTCATCTTCTGTTCTGTAATGTGTTGAGGTCAATAAATATTTTCTTACTCTGACTCTTCTTACTTCTCACAAGACTTACCGGTGTCAATGCTGTCAACACTTGCCATTTATGGTGCCACCAGCGCGGCGCTACTATGGCACGATATAATAAATAATTTTTTAATACTATGTAATTACCTTGCTAGCGCTATTTACTGGGGCACATCAGTTGTAAAAGAGGAGCAGCTACAGATGATGTATCTTATGACTGGAACAGAAATGAGATAGAGCCAGTACACAATCGAGACATGTTCAATTTTGCGGATTTGGTAACAGACAATTTTTTTTATCGATGATTAATTTTTCCGAGAAAAAACTCGTGCAAAATATCTCAACCTCTCATACAAAAGGATCGCATTTCAAAGAACATGATCCCAATACCGATATGACAATATTTACTAAACCATTACCACCTGACTGCTCGGAATGAGATCTGTACGTCACACGCAACTACACAAACTGGATGAGTCATTGCTTTGAACAAAATAATAAATAAGTATTTGTATCAGTCATAAACACAAAAAAAAACTCTGATTTTTTATTATTTAACGTAAACTGATAGATGTCAATGTGTCACATTATCACATAATTTGACTCATGATAAAAAATCAGAGTATACTCTAACTAAACTCATGTTTTAATCCAGAAAGAATAAACGATTCTCCATCGACAAAAACCGACACCCTTATATTTTTTATATGTGATAGGTAGCAGACGAGCAGGCAGGCCTTATAAACTGAAGAAACATGACAGACCTCTGTTTTGTGAAACGGTTTAGCCGCGGCAGTATTTGCTGACAGCCATAGCTGTCACGTTAATACTTAAGGACCTTTAAATGAAGACGTACTCCTTCTTAAAAGGCCAGCAACGCATTAGCAACTTGTATGATCTCGCAGATGTTCATAGGCGGCGATTAGTTATTAGCAGGTGACGCGCTTCCTCATTTGCCGCCTCTTGTATAAAAAAAAGATTTTATACTTTAGCGACACTTCTAGAGACTTAACGCCCTGTTCCAGTGCACTACGGAACTCGATATGTAGACAAAGTGATCTGAATACTCGCGTTTGCTTTAGAGAAATTTGGGCTAATCGATTTTTAACTCGCAAATTGGACCGAGGAAATCGTCCAGTTGAGGGCAAACAAAGCGTTAAGAATTCCAAACGTCAACATTAGATCATCCGGCGACGTCAATACTAAAATATAGGTTTTTTTTAATCTTTATTTATTTAGGGACTTAAGATAAGAAAATACATGCCAGTCACATTGTAATTTAAAATCGGAAAATCATCGATTCATAGACATTTCTCCATTAGCATGCTGAAGTGGCTAAGGGCTGACCATATCTGTCGAACAACTGACAATCGTTGGGGTAGAAAAGTTCTGGAATGGAGACCGCGACTCGGAAAATATAGTGTAGGACGGCCTCCGGCTAGATGGAGGGACGATCAGTGAAAAGCCGTTGGTATAGACTGGATGCGTCAAACCGATGACAGGGTAAAATTGCGAACATTGGGAAGGCCTATGTCCAACAGTGGACTGAGATGGGCTGATAAATAAATAAATTCACACAATATCTCATACATTGACCTGACTCCGTAGTAAGTAGCTTCAGCACTTGTACAGATATCAGACAACATGATGATGAAACATTTGCCCTAAATATTTTGCAGCTATAATGTAGATCCGCATTAGGCAAGCGTGGCCTAATACCATCATAGTAGCGATGACTTGATTTCTATGATGGAGGCTCTTGCCCTGCAGTGGGACAAGGCTGATTCTTTACTTTTATAACGGAGATTTGAGTACCTACTATGATGCCTCCATCATAGTAGGATAAGATCCTTATCTCGCTAGCTTATCTTGCGATATGTATCTTCCCAAATTACCACAACTGATAATCGAATATTGAACACTAGCGGCCGCCCGCGACTCCATCCGCGTGGAAAAGTAACTTTTTACCCCCCTTTCAACCCCTTACAACCCCTTTTTCGCAATAAAATGTAGCCTATGTCCTTTCTCAGGGTCTAGATTATCTGTATACCAAATTTCATTTAAATCCGTTGAGTAGTTTTGGCGTGAAAGAGTAGCAGACAGACAGACAGACAGACAGAGTTACTTTCGCTTTTATAATATTAGTATGGATTATTATGCGAGAATGCAACACCTTACCTTTAGCTCCAACGAGGTCATCTAACGTACTTATCTTATTACGTGGTGTTGGACGTGCAATAAATAAAAGTGAAGCTAATCACCTCCATCCCACAACAAAAGCCCATCTAAATAATAAATTAAAAACCAATCAGTCAACATCACGGTCCACCCACGGAGCAACCTTAGCACCAAACAAAAGTGAACGATTGACCCGGTACATCCATTCACCCGTTCTTCGCGACCTTGAACGAGTGATAGCACAATGCGAAACCAAACTCACTCCCCCGGTGAACCCACGTGTGGTGGATGACCACGAAATGTGTGAGGTGAAGAAAAATTTGGCACAACAATAATAGACTACGGACTGAATTGAATTTTGACAGACCAGAAAATTTTTCTTGGGTAAGTGTACTGGGTTGAAGCCCCCAGTTAGTTAACGTCATCTGGTACTCATAGTACAAGGGTTGCCCTAGTTTGAGACCAGGTTGATTGGTTAGGTGGTCTGGCGCATTATTTATTTATTAAATTTCAAGTGTGATGTCAGAAATCTAATCATGGTTGTGGGCATGCCCACACGCAGTCTAGAACGGTGAATCCATCTGCCTGAGCTATGTTTCGCTAAGTGATTAGTCACTTAGCGAAACACAGCTCAGGCAGATGGGTGATAGGTACTGGAGGCCTAATCAGAAAAAGGGGTTAAAAGCTTGAAAACGCACATGTGACTCCACTGGTGTGCGGCGGCAGTCTCTTATTATAAGGTGATCCGTCTGCTCGTTTGTCACCTACCACATGAAAAAATACCAAAAAATGCCGCATCAGACTTACGCTTCCTCAGAACTTATTTAACTAGGAATGATTCAGACCTGAATTAAAATAAAGAGTAAATTTGAAAATTGTCATCATATTTAGATGACGATTTTATGATTTGCTCCATAAATTAGCTTGAAAATAAACCATATTTAATTTTAATTGGTTTAAAAAGGCTGACGTTCAAAATCATCTTAATAAATATTCAGCGTAGTTACTTTATATTGGCATCTTTGATTAAATGTAATAAGCCCACGTGGGACCACTATGCGCAGCGCATGCGCAGCCATAGGCCTACATTGATGTACGAAAAACAGTATGACCATAATTGGAATTTCCATCCATACTATTTTCTTCAGTTTTTGCAATTATTCATTAATTTTTTTTTTACCTTTTTTGCTATCGCTGGCTGGGTTTTTCGGTCTGTTTTTCGCCTTATTGAATTTATAATGATGTCACATAATCTATCGAATTACTTTCATTAAGCCTTTCATTTGGTATCCATAATGTAGAAATGCACTAAAAATAACTAGGTCTACTATCTTAAGATCGTCCGCCATATTGGATTTAGAATTACGTCACACAAATTACTATGTATTGTCATCCAAACTTATCGTGAATACCAAATTTCAGCTCAATCGGTTGAAGATAATATAAATAATGAATAATGAATGAAACTATCTTTATTTTGTTTTTCAGGACTAGATTTAAATAATCTTAGTTGAAATGTCGGAAATCTGTTTCGTCTTTTAAATGAAAATTTGCCGCATGTGTTTGAACTGTGTTCACAAATCGATCATTTAGTCACCTATAGTGCTACAATTCGGGATGCTACCTCACTTGAAATCTTTGTCTAATGCACCTACTTGAGATTTTATTCATTAAACCAACATAGTATTAATGGTTGTAACAGCTTTCAGATCTTTAGGGTTAAATAAATAAATTCACACAACATCTCATGCATTGACCTGTCTCCACTGGGATACTTAGTAACTTAAGCAACTGGTGTTACAGACATCAGGCTACGGATCAGTAATCACAAGCCCGAGATATAATAAACAAACAAAATACAAACTTATTTGTTAGGTTAGAACAGTAACCAGCAAAAGAAATCTTGTAATTCTGGGACGAGTTTTTTGGGATTAATTGCCTAACCTAACCCCAAATGCACATTTGTGATTCCACTAGTGTCTCAGGTATCCATGGAAGGGGGCAATTGCTTACCTTCAGGTGATCCGCCCGCTTGACAGCTACCTATTAAATAAAAATAAAAAAGACATGAACAGAAGAAGTGCGCCGACCTTAGATAACCGAGAAAGATGAGCATGATGTGAAAAAGATGAATAGAAAAGAAACAATCTGTGAACTAAGCACGGTATCCCAGTAAGAGCTGGTCCCATGAGTCACGGGTGTTACACAAGGCGTCGCGCCCACTCGGGACCGCGGTTATTGTTGCGAGCAGAGCAGAGCGCAACAAAAGTAAATTAATCAGTTCGAGACTGACTCACTGATGAGCTCGTGAATGGTGCGATGGATGCGGCATTACACTGTACCTAAGGTAAAAGGTACTTATTGCCTAGAGATCCCACTGGTAAATTCTGCAGGTATATGTTCTTTTGATGAAAATAATTCTAAATTAATGTTTAAAGTAATGTAGATTAGCGATAAGTTTATCATCATCATCATTATTCCAGCCAGCACCAGACCACTGCCTCTCCCACTATTCTCCACAAAGATCGGTCCTGTGCTACCCACGTCTAAGGGATTCCCGTGACCTTCTCCAAATCGTCGGTAATTTTTTTTTATTTTGAGCGGCCAGCTATGCACTTCCTATTCGGACCAGTATTAATGCGACCAGTTTGATGTATTCTGATCGCCGCTATGCTACAATTCAGTCCCAAACCCTAAACTTTTAAGAAAGTCGGTCTACTTTGTGAGGGGCCTGACGGCTGCGACTTCCTTTACGCAGTAAGAGTGAACAGGCATCTTCTAGGCAAACGCGTGTCATCCTAGACCTCATCGTCGCTTTCCATCAGGTGCGATTGTGGTCAAGCGTTGGCCTATAGTCTAATAAAAAAAAAAAAAAAAGCCTCCACTCAAGGACCTTTCCGCCCCTGTTGGCCATCTGTTTTCCTCTCAATGTGCCTTTGCCTTGCCTATTGCCATTTGAGTCACGCAATTATTTGGGCTATGCCTGCAACCTTGGATCTCCTGCGGGTCTCATCATTTCTAACACGATCACGCAAGGAGAGTCCGAATATATCCATAGCGATAGGATAGGTAGAGGATACTATCCTATTCTTTAAAAAAAAATCTTGACACCAGTTCATCATCAGTCACCACACTCGTCCACTGCTGGACAAAAGCCTCTCCAAATGCTCGCCACCTTGATCGTTCTTTGGCTACTTGCATCCAGCTCCAGCCAGCCCTCTTGCGCAGATCGTCACTCCATCTGGCCTCAGGCCCACTGCCACTTCAGCTTACTAATCTGATGAGCTATGGCGATAACTTTGGTTGGTTGACACCAGTTCAAATCAAATTCAAAGAAACACAACCATTTATAAAAAAGGGCAACTGCAGTCAACAGGGATGTTTGCAAAAGTGTTGTTGAACTCGCTGCGCTTGGCGCTGCGCCGGAGTCGATCGCAAATATTGGCCGCTTGCGCGTGCTACCGAACGCGGAGTATTTTGTTATAACGCAAACACTTGGTAGGGACCAGGAGCAAACATTGCAAATGTTAGACGCGTTATTGAAACAGCCTAAGGCATATCATGGCACACTGTTTGTGTAAATCTATGGCTGCCATTAAGGCAAAGATACTCTTAGAACTTATTCTTAGGAAAGACCTATGCCCAGCAGTGGATGAGTGTGGGTTACTGATGATGATGATGACTCTTAGAAAATCGCATATCTTGGTCACATCTTACACCCACAATCTACTATCTGCAGACTATCTTGATGCGAAAAATTTCTGGTAAACTTAAAATTGGAAGGCAAAAAATGTCACATCATGGATCAAAAACATACGACATACGATGACCAATCTTCAATAATGAAGAGGCATTTTAAGAAGAAAATCTTGAAGATGAATATGAACAAAAACTGAAGATACCAGGTATATCAGGGTTATTTACGTTTACTATAATAAAAATTTACGAAACGTATTGGGGCGCTAACATATTTCTAAGCTCTCACTCAATAAAACATTCATTGCGTTGTTAATCACAACACGAACACATCGATATGATAAGTAAATCGACTCGTGCGCAACTTGGGTAAACCCCACCGAGTTGGCACCGGCATTCGATACATGCAATTTTAAAAAGTTGGAGTACCTATAAGTAAGTATTAATGCATTGCCAGTATACTTAGTTTTTATTACTAGTGCCAATATCATAGTAATTAATTTATTGTTGGTTCTGCCATCAGATACATTGCGCATAAAGGGAATTGCCAAAAGTATATTGATTGACTCAACCGTTAGAGAGCAACGCTTCGGGATGAATGCGCCGGCTTGACCGGAGTGCGAAAGCAGTGGCTGCACTGTGATTTGTCGAGTGAGTGAGGGTACCGATGGCCCAATACCCCGGTATTGGGCCTTCGTTAAAGTCGAAAGGGGGAACGCACTCATAACTCTGGTGTTGTAGGTAGGTGTCTATGGGCGTTGGAAACTGCTAACCATCAGGTGATCCGTCTGCTCGTTTGCCACCTATCACATAAAAAAATGGGTACGGCTGACAGCAAATAACGAATCCTATGATAAATTTTCCAAACAAAGCATTACATAAGTTAAAGTCAAATCTAGCTTCGCCTCGAAGTAGGCGGAGATGATCAGTTACACTCAGTTTAATCTCAATTTAGTGATCTGAGTTTGGGCGGCATGTAGGCTCGCCTTATGGAATCGGTGATTCATCTGAAGGGAAATAGGTCGAGCATTCAGTTGGCTAGTGCGAATGGTATAATGCGTATTTGACTAACATTTCACTGTAAGCTGTCATCTTGTCACAATCATGAAGCATATGGGCCAGCTCGACCGGAGTGATGATACCAGGGCCTCACAGAAGACCGGGAAGAAGCGCTTGCGCTGTGTTTCGTCGAGTGAGTGGAAGTACCGAGTAGTTGAAAAATGATTCAAATAGAAATTATTGTAAGACATACATAAAAAGAAATTCCATAAGTGCAAATAATCACATCAATGAAAGAAAAATACCAATTTTCTCTTGGTCAACGCAGAAGCACAGATCCTATCTGCCTAAGTAGAAATGGTCCTTAAATATAACTTGAAGAACTAAATAAGTCAATTCGTCATGAGTTCTGCAAATATAATATCGGTATATAGGTGATCGGTGAGTAATATCGGTAAGGTATTTCCAACATGTTTGTCATTGCTCATTGTAATAATGCTGGATGCAAATTCGTGTCACTTTTCAATGGCATTGTTTTTTTTTGCCAATATTTTTTCTTTCATGTATTAAAATTTGAGCAAACACCAATGTAGGTCCTATTTAGCTCAGTATTACTGGTACCGTTTTGGTCTAGTGTGACTTAGAGAAACGAGCTCTTTGCTCTATGAATATATATCTAAATCGGTCGTTTACGGTCTTTCCTTAAAACTGGGCAATAATGGGCAAAAACTTGGCCCCTTAAAATAAATTATTTTTGTTAGTAATGTTTTGCCGATCTTTAAGGAATTTATCTATTTATAAATAGTATGTATTAAAAAAAGAGTTCTAAAAATAATATTTTCGATGTAAGCTTCAACGTCGTGAGGCCCAGACAGGAGACACAATAGAAAATCAAGATTTTTTGCCTTTTAATAGGTTTTTGGATCTTACGACGATATGCAATAATTCCGTTCCATTTAACCAAAAACGTTTAAGTCATAATTCTCACAACCAATAATCTTCAAACATTTCCAACGGAATATTAATCTATTCAGATGATACCCTAATAAAATAAATAACGTCTAACACAATTGTAGTATCAATAATTCATTTTATAGATGTAATCCGCCACTTTGACCCGCCGTGGTGTCTTCGGCAATAACTTCTACGAAATAGATTTTACGAGAGACATGCCCTGCCCACAAAGGGCAAAGCATGGACGAATAGCAATTATGACTGAAACGACCGATATAATTAAATGCGATTTCACGATGACTGTCAGGGGTCAATATTGAGGTGAATAGTTCAGATATTTATGAAATTAAGGTTAAGTTACATTCCAGTCGTTTATTGGAAGCAAGGGTTCATTACCATAACACAATTTTTTTTATTATAGGCAGAGGAACTGATGGTTTATTTCATGGTAAGTGATTACCGCCGGCCATGGATACCCGTAACACCAGAGGAGTCAAAGTGCGCTGCAGACCTTTTGAAAAGTAATACGCTCGCTTTTTGAAGGTTTGTTGGATGTGATATCAAATTTTTTAAAAAGTCTAAAGATTACGGTTCTTGCTCCCAATTCGCTTGTTGATAAATTAAATACATAGGTAGGTATCTGTTTGGTTCTGGGTGTGTGTGGTACCTTCGTTGTTACTGGTTGCCGTATTACTCGAAAAACACCTTAGTTTGGAACAAAGACAAAGATGTGGTCGCAATTTAAATTTTGTTTTGACTTGCTAAAAATAACTAAACAAGATGTATGTAACCAGGAACGTTGGTATTCCCAGACTAATACGTATAGCCCGAGGCAAGAAAGTGTAGTTATGACCTTGAGTGCGCAGAAACGAATTTTGATAGAAAGTCTTCTTTTTTACAAGTGCGCAAAATAACGGTCATCGCTATACTTTCGTGCCTCCAGCTATACCCATAATCTAAAAAAAAGAGATTTTTAAAAGACCATTGACATACTTTTAACTCCTCATAATATATCCATGAGCAGAGGCAATTACTTACCATCAAGAGTGTTGTTTGCTCGTCTGCCTTCTATTTCATGAAAACAGTAAATTTTCATCTTCTTTCCACTAAAAGACTTCACACCTCAAGTATTGATCATCTTACCTTTAACCTGCAATAAATGCTCTGTCCACCTTATCTCCATGTTTAAGGATCAAATCCTCACTTTGTCTATTTGTTTTGTTGTGTCATTTGTTGCAGATGCGTCTCGTGCCATCAATAACGGCGCGAGTGTAAATGTACCAAGTGACATGCGCGCGCGCATCAGTCAGCGGCCATGCGTGCGGCCGATGGCTTTATGCAACTATTGCGATGCAATATAAAAATATTCATAAAACAAATGCAAAGTAAGCTTATATACTTATATACACACTGTCCCACTTCATTATCATTTCTTCATTCTTCATTCAGACTTAATTTCTATGAAGATTCTATGAAAAATGAAGTCATAGCTACTATACGTTGCCGATTTATTCAATGGAGTAGCTAGATGACCGAGGACCCTGGGGCAAATGAATGGTTGCGTTAGCAACAAATCATTTGCTTCTGATGCAATCTTATAGGGAAATAAGTCCATCTCAACAATTAAGATCTTAAATAAGTTTTCTACTCGGCATCATTATTAGCCTATGGACATCCACTGCTGGACATAGACCTCCGTTTAGCGAGACTCTAAGGTTGTTACTTGTACTAGAACTAAAACTTATCTAAAAGGTCCCTGTCTCACGCGCCAAAGGAGATTTGTTTATTACACCCTGACACCGATGTTTGTCCAGGA
Organism: Cnaphalocrocis medinalis; assembly: GCA_014851415.1. Lineage (NCBI taxonomy): Eukaryota > Metazoa > Arthropoda > Insecta > Lepidoptera > Crambidae > Cnaphalocrocis > Cnaphalocrocis medinalis. The sequence goes on along the minus strand of CM026287.1, from coordinate 2,021,439 downwards.
TGGGGACAAACATATGTAATAAATAAGTACTTAATAATGAATTTAATTATTACATACATTTCTCTTTCCTCTGTGTGTGCTTAAGCTACTTATTACAGAATAAGATCAATGTAAGAGATGATGTATGAGAGGTTCGACCTTTAATGCTGTTTCACTCTCGCATTGCGCGCGCGCCGTGGTAAAGGTGAGTGCGTACAGCAAGCGACAAATGCGCGCGGTCAGCGGCGCAGGCGCGGGATCTATCAGCGGTGACTAATATTGCCTCCCTGGGTATGAGTGTGGGGTCGGAGCCCTGAAGTACAAGTACCTATTGAGGTATTTTTTTTGTGATTGGTGGCAGACGAGCTGATGGAGCACCTGATTGTAAACGATTGCCGCTGCCCATATAATGGGAAAGTGTGTCTGTCTGTTCATTATGTTTGTCTTTCTTTCACGGCAAAACGGAGCGACGAATTGACGTGATTCGTAAGTGGAGGTAGTTGAAGGGATGGAGAGACAATCTGCAGCACCAGTAAAGCCACAAGTGTGCTGCCAACCTTTCGCCCAATTGGGCAGCCAATTTCCTCACTCACTCGACGAAACACAGGGGGGTATCGAATCCACAACCTTTGGCGTATGAGGCAGGGTCACTACCAATTGTGCCATACAGCCAGTCATTTTGCTATTAATATTGCCAGATTGATTCTACCAACAGTTATGCACAGGAAGGCATTTTTTGCATCCCGACTGCATTCCTGCATCTGACGCATTGCTTGATTCCTTCTAACTAATGATATTGTTTGTGATACTGCACTTTTTACTGATAAACCTTATCACAAAGGACGTAGAGTCCAGTTTCGTATGGTAAAAGATTGAATGTCACGTGTGGTCGACAAGATTAAGGGGTTCCGTATTAAGGTCGTTTGTCGCGGATTCGATAAATAAACAGCTGGCGACTTAGTCACAGTGAAAGGAGAAGCAGTGAAATAAATAAATAAATTGAGACAACATCACTTACATTGCCCTGGCCCCAAACTAAGGTTTTCCCTTGTGCTATGGAAACCAGAAACAACGAAGGTACTACAAACACCCAGACCCAACACAAACATCAAATATCAAATGAAATGTTTGTTGTTATTTACTTCAACCCAGAACACTTCTGAGTCGTGGGTGGATTTCCACGTTCCGAGATTTATTAAGATTTTGATAAAAAAAAAACCCGAATCCCCCAAACCCAGATTTATTCCCCCCCAACAATCCCCCCAAAAATATTTGAAATGAAATGAAATAAAATATCATTTTCCCCCAATCATCCCCCAATGACTCAAAAAAATCCCCAAATTTGGAACGAGTCCCTCCAATTTGGCATCAGTGAATGTAGGTATACTTAATATTTATAAAGCAATCCTCCTACTACTATTATAAACGCGAAAGTTTGTATGAATGTATGGATGTTTGTTACTCTTTCACGTAAAAACTACTGAATGGATTTGAATGAAACTTTACCACAATATAGCTTATACATCAGAATAACACATAGGCTACAATTTACAAAAATATATTGTGTGGATTGTCCAAAATATGACGGTAAGTGTCAATAATTAACTCCACGCGTACGAAGTCGCGGGCGGCCGCTAGTAACTTATATGGACAAAGACAAGGTTTATAGGCAAATCGAAAATACGAAACACTAGCGCAATGTAATCGACGCCGAACGCCATCTATTCGTTTAGTTTGGAATTACTGTTGCATAAATAAATAAACAGTTCTGAACAGTTTGGAATGTCAAAAAGTTGCATACAAACCAGTAATCATAAATATCTTAACATTCTTTAATATCTGAGTACATGATAGATAGTTAGATACTCTTTATTGACAACACATTACAGAACTTAATGCTAATGGTCACTTACAAAAACAATATAGGCAGCTTAAATGCTTGTTAATACCTTCTATACCTACACACAATAAATCAATAATATCTGAACACGGCAGAAACGCCAATATTCCTTGAAGTTGTGGTATTAATCTGGCCCATGCCAAAGCATCCCAGCTGGTTTTCCCTTCCGTTCGTTGTTCGTACACATTTACCTCACTGCAAAACTCCTGAGCATCAAACCCGACTAAATGTGGGTGTTCTAAGCTATGACGGAGAGCTGCAATTATTTTTGCTTATAGAACATTTTAATTAGCCTCAGCTGGAACCGTTACGTCATAAATAGAAGTAAATATTATCATCATGATAATCAGCCAATGGGACCTAGGATCCGGGTAATTTTATAACTAAATGGCTCATTTTAAAAATCGTCTCTAAGTTTAATTATTTCATATCTTCATTAGGGGCATAACTGATAAATTAAACTTAGAACTTAATTTTATTACATCTGTAAAAGGTTTGTACACTCTTAAGGAATTTTATGAAAAGAACCACATCCACCTTTTAAAGAGCCGACGTTTAAAAGAAAGTACTCAAATGCTTTATATTTGATTCATAGTAAATGTCAAATTTTGAAATAATAGCAACCAATATTTGTTATAGACCCAGTAAGGACACTACAATGAGAAACGGAACTTAAAATTATTAAAAACGATATTATTTATTGTACATACATATTGGTCTAGTGGTTTAAGTACCGGGCCGTGATCTCGGGGTCCCGGGTTCGATTCCCGGGTCGAGCATATGCTTATGGGACGGTGAAATTCGAAACATACATATGTATGTTTCGAATTTTTCGAACATGTTTGTGATCACCAATCCGCATTAGGCAAGCGTGGTGATTAAGCCTAATCCCATCATAATAGTGATAACTTGATTTTTATGATGGAAGCCTGTGCCCTGCAGTGGGACAGTATATAGGCTGATACTTTACTTTACTTTAGATAAACCTCGTGGAGCAGACAAAGTGACCCAATACTTCTGAACGGTTTAAAACACAATCAAAGCCTTAATTTTTTTCAGTGATAGGTAGCAGACGAGCACACGGATCACCCGATGGTCAGCGATTACTGGGGCCCATAGACACTTGTAACACCAGTAGAGTCACAAGTGCGCTGCCAACCTTTCCTCTAGGCTCTTCTCACATAACGAAACACAGCGCAGGCGCTGCTTTACGCTGGTCTTCTGTGAGCCGGCCCATTCATACCGAGGCTTGGCTCTCCCACGGGTGATTGCGTAAGTCTGGGGTATTACTGTTACAACTTTTAACTGTAAAATATTTTCATTTGTGCATACACTTTACCCAATATAAAAACAGAACTTTCATGCACCAGCTACAATCCTTGCAAGCATTAAGTGTGCCTTTTACACCGGCCATAAAGTAGAAGCGAAGCGACCTCTCTGCCTGCCGACCCGAGATGGTACAAATGATATCGATTTAAGATCGTGTAAATGCGAATAATCGATTGAGATCGAATCAATTGGGAGTGTGTCGTGCACGCTCGAAGAAAACATGACTTTTTAAAAACGCCCTGTCTTTGATAATAGTTAGCCGTATTGTAATACGGTAGATTATACGATCCGGCTATGGATCAAATAATCGGCCCTTAGGACCACTTGCGTATTTCAGGATTACGCACTTTAATCTCGAATAATTCGTTAACACAGATTTTTTTTAAATTATTGTCTTGTTTTTTTTTATGTGATAGGTAGCAGACGAGCAGGCGGATCACCTGATGGTAAGCAATTGCCGCCGCCCATGAACACATGCAACAAGTGCGCTGCTAAGCTTTTATCCCCTTCCCTCCCAATGGGCCTTTGGTACCCTCTCTCATGTATCGGATCAGCGCTTGAGACCGGGAGTGTTAGATTAGTCATGGGAATAACTATCACGGAATTAATGAATTAATCTTCAAGATTGAGCGCATCATCATCATCCTGGATACAAGTGTATCCGGGCTTAAAGTCAACGATGCAATCGAGAATAACATGCAGATTTATTTAGTTTTATCTGACTGGCAGCGAATATGGATGGACAATGTATGATGGAAGAGACGCCATTACTAGGCACCGGTGGAGGTAGATAACACAAGAGAGGTGCAACCCATCCACATCCAATGATGACCACGATCCTCATAAGGGAGCGACCGAAAAGAGATGAATGGACACCCGCTACAGCAAGAAGGGTGATGCTAACTGTAATGTAGGTAGGATAGAAATAAGTATTGATAGTTTGTAAGATGGCGCGCGGGCCGCCCGCAGGCCGATTGTCCAGTCCTGAATAAACTGCGTTGGTATTCACATGTGCGTTTCCTTCCAAGTACCTCACTAACCGTTTAACTTCCCTTTCTAATTGGTCCTCCGGTACCCTCACACACAAACCACAGCGCAGACGCTGCTTCACGCTAATTTTCTATGAGGCCATGGTTTTAATACATAATCTGTGGTAATACTTTTGTTGACAAAAAAACAAACCCTCCCACCGACATGATGGGTAGGTACGTACATTATTTAAAATTCTCGATCATAAAAATTAATTAAACATTTTGCAAAAATACCCAATTTTTTACCGTCAAATCTATCTGTCAATTTATTAGCAAAATGTTAAAAATCCCACTTGCGGTTATAAAAAAGTGAAACATAACGATATTTTATTTTTTCTTATCCTTATTGGTACCATGAAACATCATCCGATGTAATAATTATTGAAAAATATGTTCAACTCGCGTACAAAAGGTCGCTGAAGTTTGTCCTTAAACGTATGGACGTACGGTTGAATAGTGGAGCAAGTTGTGTCGGTGACTGTACACCAGGCCGATATGCCCATCCCCTCTCATAAATTAGTGTATTTAATTATTAATTTCTTTAAGTACGAGATAAGATATATTTGAACAACCTGAGAGAGACTGCCCAGGTCATATGTAACGCTAACGATTTTATTTCTTTTATAGTTTCCACAGATTATTATAGCTAACAGAGGGCGACACTAATGTTCGTGGGTGAGCCACGCTTTGGCATGAATGGGCCGGCTTGACCGGAGTGAAATGAAATGAAATGAAAATAGTTTATTTAATTTAGGTCCATACAGAACACGTATGAATGTCAATAATGATACCACGACCTCACAGAAAACGGGCAGCAGCGCTGTGTTTCGTCAAGTGAGTGAGGGTACCGAGGGTTTAAATGGGAAAGTCAGTCTGTCTGTATGTTTGTCTTTCTTTCACGGCAAAACGGAGCGATGAATTGACGTGATTATTTAAGTGGAGATAAAAAAAAGGAATGGAGACTAACACATGCTACTTTTTGCCCATTTCTAAGCTCCCCATTTTAGGGAAGTGGGTGGCGCGAGCAAAGCCGCAGGTAAAAGCTAGTTTATTATATTTTTCTCTGTTTATATCCCCTACTCTGTGCCCACCGGCCGCAGAGACGGCCAATACGGGCGTCTCCAAGATCGACCCGATAACACTCGAATAAATTATATTTATTACATTATATTCGGCGAGCGATATTTGTTCAATGCTATCCGGCCCCGGGGTAATCGTCGCTAATCGATTTAGAATCGATTATTGACAATCGATTGGTTATATTTAATTGTTTGTGTGGGATTAAGCTGGGCGCATTATTAATTTTGTGGAGCTTCGTTTGATTAAGTTGTTTTATTGAACTTTTCCTTGTGCTCATTTGAAATAAATCAATCAGCCAATAAAATGAATAGACAAAATAGGTATCATACATTGTCCTGATCCCGTACTAAGTAGCTCAAACATCCATGTTACGAAAATCAGACAATAGAGAAATTGTAACATAAATATTTAAATACACCGTGTGTGTTCATTACTGGAATTATCCAAAGAGGAATCGAACCCACGACCTTTATTTAGAGTATAAGGCAGGGTCACTACCAAGATGCCATTGGGTTAGTCAAATTGTGTGTGTAACCTAACATTTCACATTCAATAGGTAAATTTAATCAGTCTGATTTTATTGATATTATTATGATAGATGGCAGCCGAACAAATGGATAACCGGATAACCTAATTGCCGACTTCAAAGTCGGTCAAGTGACTTGTTCATTTTGTATGGGGAGTAAAATAAAATTTGACGAATTCTCATAAGTCATAGTACAAATGTTGTTCAGAATGGTTAGTGGAAGACGTGGTTAAAGGGATGTAAATGTTCACAGAAACACTTTGTATAAAAATATTTCATCTCGTTGACAGGCCTTGAATATCATACTCATAAAGTCCAGATAAACAACCTAAGTCATATCGAAGCTAAAATCATTAGCCTCAGACAAAGCAAGAGAGGTAGCTGTTCAGCAAATAGGAGCTGTTTACAGTACATTAAGTAGTACGGTAGCCTTGTTGACTTAGCAAGCTAAACGACGGGCTCGGGCCGGGGTGTTGGAGTAAGCGGGGCGAGATAAGTAAGGAAATATTTTATTAGTGAAACATGTTGTAAATCTTTGATCATGTAATGTATTACATGATCAAAGATTTCCAACATAAAACTAGTTTACAATTAAATCATAATATGGCCACTGAAAAGGCACATAACATGTGTCGAGGTATCCAAGACGCCCCGACGCTGGTCTTCCATAGGTGCCTCGAGCTTTAACTAAATAAATAATGTTAAGTTGCATTATGTGTATTCAGATAATAATAAATTAATTTAATTAAACTTTCAAAAAATAATTATAAATACATTTTACATTAATTTAGGGTACTGGAGGGAAAGAGGGTTAAAGGTTGGCAGCGCACTTGTGACTCTTCTGGTCTTGCAGGTGTTTATGGGCGGCGGTAATCGCTTACCATTAGGTGATCCGTCTACTCTTTGGCAGAAGATAGGTGATCGTTCGTGATAGGTGGCAACCTATCACATAAAAAAAAATATACAAAACAATAAACTTCACCCATTGACGGCCGATCGTTGGACACCGTAACGCGACAGGCCCAGAAAAAAAATGAAAGACAAAGATGGTATGAACTCTGGCACCCTCACTCACTCAGCAAAACACAGTGCAGAGACTGCGTCACGCGGGTGTTATGTGAGGCTTACGAGCGAGCCTATTTATGACGACGCATGGCTCTCCCTCGGTAAACCATAAAGCCACCGCTATCTTACTAACCCCAGCCTACAAAAGACAGCATCAAAGAAAAATCTCATTAAACTCCACCACTTTAAAGTCCAAATCTGTTTATCAAAAAATTCACACACTGACAATAAAGAAAGTCACGTAGTTTTAAAATGTAGGTGATCTTTTATTTTAACAAACGTTTTAGTTTGTTGGGTAAAAGCTCCCATGTTTGGCCGAGAGGAAATTATTTGCATGTGTTGAGTTCGTTGCCATGGGATGCATGTATGGTGTATAGTAATGGCGCCATTTAAGACCACACCCATCAGACTACATTACATACAGACAAGCAATGTTCTATAACTTATTTTATCTAAAATTACACTTTTTGAAGAATTAAGGGAATGTTTACCGGGTTCCTATTTTCTGTATATTTTTGGTTTCTTGATGGTGTCTTCTCAGTAGAAATTGACATTACGAACCAGTGGTAGATTATATTATGTTTTGAGATTCATAAGTGTTCTGTATGGACCTAACTTGAATAAAGATTTTTTTCTATTTCTGTATTTCGCTGGAGGGAAAATCCTTCTATGAAAACATTAAGAAATGCATTAACATTTTTTTTTTTTGGATTTTTAACAATATTTTTACACGCGCTACGTAACAGTAATTTCCATAATGGCGAAAAGTTTCAAAAAGTCACTTTTAGCAATTATACAAATTATTGTGATTTGTACGAGAAATTTCAAACTACTTTCCTATGTTTTCATAGAAGGATTTTTATGAAACATATCTCATTATGATCACAATCATTGATATAAATCAATTAGGCGGTGCTAGTATCATTCGCGGTGTGTCGCCATTAAGCTACTTACTTAGAACGGAGTTAGGTCGATGTATGAGATATTGTGTGAATATAATCAGGTCATCTCCAGAAATCTGAAAGTACCAGCACCACCAGCATTCCCACACAAGCGGGCGACAGAGCCCACAAAGAAATTTGTCACTCCCCGTCAATATTTGCCGGCGCCGCGCCGCTGTTTGACGGGCGTAAAAGCCGTGACATCGCACGCTCCGCTTGCGCCTGCGCCACACCGGCGTGAGATACGCGTGTTTTTGGTTTTTTTTTTTAAATGGTTTTTTTATGTGATATTTGGTAGACGAGCAGACGGATCACCTGATGGTAAGAGATTGCCGCCGCCCATAAACACCTGCAACATCAGTAAAGTTACAGGTGCTCTGTCAACCTTTAACCCTCTTTCTCCCCGGCTGGGCCTCCGGTACCCTCACTCACTGGACGAAACACAGCGCAAGCACTGCTTCACGCGGTCTTCTGTGAGGCCGGGGTATCACTTCGGTCGAGCCGGAACATTCATGCCGAAGGGGAAAGAGCCCTTGGCAAGTAGGTACCTGGTGAGTGCCTCCCAAGATTCGGTCCGTATGCCGAGACGGTAGGAAGCACCATGGGCTGGTGGCATACTAATAACAGACTTGTGAACATTCCAATAGGCCGCACGTAAAAACTACTTGACTGGCTTATCATAATCCCGTCTCCTTCGGAGGAACGAACCCATACTGACACCGAACGAAGTTTTTGAGGCCTAGTGTAAAGGAGACAACAATAGACCGGGTATGCAGAGCTTGTTTTTGCTAGCCTTTTACAACCTAAGCTACTTTGAGTGCGAATCTCCTCGCTTCGGATTCGACAAAAAGCGAGTGGCAAAGAATAAGCATTTTGCAATGTTTTGCAAATAATATTTGGGAAAAGCAGTCAAATCGGCCCGTTCATGCCAAAGAGTTATTATAAAGTACTAGCGGCCGCCCGCGACTTCGTCCGCGTGGAAAAATAACTTTTAACCCCTTACAACCCCCTTTTCGCAATAAATAGTAGCCTATGTTCTTTCTCAGGGTCTAGAGTAGTTTTGGCGTGAAAGAGTAACAGACAGACAGACAGAGTTACTTTCACATTTATAATATTAGTATGGATAGTTTGTCCTCAGCCGTACTTCAATAAAAGTAAAGTACAAGCCTATCCTATACTGTCCCACTGCAGGGCAAAGGCCTCAAAGAAATCAAGTCATAGCTACTATGATTGAATTGGGCTTAATCACCACGCTTGCTTAATACGGATTGGTGATCACAAACCCGAGCTATGTTCAAAAAAATCGAATAAAATATAAGCTTAATTTTAAAACTGCGCATCTTATCTGCGCGCTATCTAGTCTGCCGCGCCACGCGCAGCGCATGCGCACAGTAAAACGCTATTTTACATACGAGCAATATTCGCGAAACTCGTAAAATGAAGGCCTACCACGAAACTGCCCCGTAACGAACAAGAATATCATAAATTCCTAATATTATAAGCAGTTAAATAACATCTAGTTAAATAATCTAGCGACTTGTAAAACATACATTTTGATTTGTAAAGTCCAAATCACATTTCATTATCCCGGTAAAAATGTGACGATATCTTTGTAATTACTGCGCCAGACCATCACACTAATCAACCTGGTGTCAAACTAGGGCCACCCCTGTACTATGAGTACCAGGTAAAGATAATTAACTGAACAGCAAAACTGGTCGCTTATACCGAAGCCAAAACTCCAAGAAACGAGCCTAACCTTCCTAAAAAGGCCGGCAACGCATCCGCACTCTTTCTGGTGTCGCTGATTTCCATGGGCGGCGGTGTTCACTTACCATCAGGTGACTCGCTTGCTCGTTTACCTTCAAAGCCGTCCCGTAGCGAAAGAGATTACTCGTATACCTGTCGCATACAAACAAAAGATTGTGATATATCCCAATGTCTTATGTAAGTTATCTCATTTTAGTGTCCTGCAATGTGTCGCCAAAACATATCCAATTGTCCATAAACAAGCCTTATCATAAACAACTGTTCTTCAAATAGGACATAGTAATATGGTCGAAGTAACAAATTTGATGTTGCACTAAAGTTTGAGACGCTAAATTTTATGTCACTCGAAAATACCTGGGCTAATACCGTACTAAAGTGTTTAGGTTGTTAGGAATAGGCGCCATAGAGTGAAAATAACTTCGCCGCAAGCAGACGAGCGGTTTATAAACGCCTTAAAATGGGCCGGCTCGACCGGAGTGCAACCGCAGCCTCACCGAAGACTGGCAATTTTTTTTTATATGATAGGTAGCAGACGAGCAGGCGGATCACCTGATGGTAAACAATTGCCGCCGTCCATGGACTCATGCAACACCAGTGGAGTAACAAGTGCGCTGCTCACTCACTCGGCGAAACACAGCACAGGAGCTACTTCACGACGGTTTTCTGTAAGGTAGTGGTATCACTCCAGTCGAGCCGGCCCATTCATGCCGAAGCATAGCTCTCCCACAATTAAAATGTAGCAGCGCCAGGGCTGTTATTAGATTAAGGGTTGGCAACGCACTAGTCACTCTATTGATTATGTGTCACTTTATTGTCCCATCGAAGTATGAGGGTAAGGGAATAGGGAGACATTATGGTTGCCCACGCACTAAAATATGTCATACGAACATGGCTAATCGCTAAAATTGTCTAAATACCTGACATAAACTATACATAAAACATACATAGACATAAAGTCTCTGTACATTATAGCACTTAATGCTTGACGTTTCGACCGCGTTAGAACGGCCGTGGTCACAAGCGGACTGGAGGCGCACGGCGTCGTCTGCTAAGCCTGACTTGTGCATTCAGATACCTACTTATTTTCGATATCTGCACTGCTACTCAAGTATTTGTATAATGCTACGCGAAAATTTAAAAAGATATTGTCTTTTTGTTGTTTTTGCGTGCACGGTTAAAAAACCGCCAAGTCCCGCCCGCTCGTCCACGGTCCCCACTCCGGAAACTCCTGCTATTATCGTAAAAGCGTCATCGGCCATGTGGGATGACACCATAAACCGACTCGTGGGAGGTTATCGGAACGAGAACCGATACTTACCGTGGCTCGATACCGTGAGCATTGAATCCAGATCTTGATCTTAACTAGGAGAGATATATTCAACTAGGTACCTCTTACGTATTTAGTTAGTACTTAGTCTAGTTCCTGCAAATCACTTTGACCCCCAATTCTCATAATTTTCGATACCACCAAAAAACGTTACGGATATCGCATGAAACCTTTGTTTTTGCGATATATATCTATAACCATGAGAGAGCCACGCTTCGGCATGAATGGGTCGGCTCTACCGGAATGATACCACGGCCTTACAGAAGCCCGACGTGCATCAGCACCTGCGCTGTGTTTCGTCGAGTGAATGAGGGCATCCTATATGTGGCGCTGCTTGACCGAACAAATTTATGACAGGTGGCTGTTAAGCAGACGGATCACCTAATGGTAAGCGAGACCGCTGCCTACACCAACACCAGTGTAGTCACAAGTGCGCTGCCACCTTTTCCTGGTTCAAATATTTACGGTATATATCGCGGTGATGTAATAAAGTCCTTCCAAAAACAATACCACTGCAGCATCTTGAGAAACGCAAGCAAAACAAAATTAGCACGTTTGGACGTCACGCCGAACTTTTTTATAAACTTCACGGGTTTTATCTTACTAAGAACCTTACTTTTAACGTAAAGAAGAACAAAAACTACTTACTCGTTGCGATAAGAAAGGTCCTCCGCATAATTTTGGGCCCAGAAAAAAAAACTGCAAGATAATGGCTGGAAAATACGCACAAATGCCGAAATAGAGAAGATTGTAGACACGCCTAACATCATCGGCGAGACAAAGGCGCACCGAAGAGAGATTGGGCGCAGGACCGAGGGCTTATCGTGCTTTCCGAGGCACGGGGGTACCAGACCGCCAACATTCAAAAAGTGGCCACTTTTAGCAATTATAAAAATTATTTTATTTGTAGATAGAAATTATTACATTAGTGTTAATACATTCCTTTATGTTTTCATAGCGGGAATCATTAAAGTATATCTCATAATCCTCACAATTAATATAAATCAATTGGCGGCCTAGTATCGTGGCGGTGTCGCCTTAACGCGTAGACTGTATTTTTCTATGATTAATGCTTCCTCATGGTAAGTTATGACTATGCGGAAAACGAAAGGAATCCACCCTTACACTGTGGAAGTTCCACCAGCTCGTACTAAGCGTTTCGCTTCTTCATTCTTAGTTCGAACTGCTAAGGAATGGAACAACTTGTCGGCTTCTGTATTTCCAGAGAGCTACAATTTGGGTGTCTTTAAGTCGAGAGTGAATAGGCTTCTTCTGGAAAAGCACGCTACATCTTAGACCTCATTGTCACTATCCATCAGGTGAGATAAGATCAAGTGCCAACCCATCTTATATAAAAAAAAGTTTCTATCATCTATTTTTATTTATATCCTGAAAATGTCTCCACCACGTCCCCCTGTGATGTCAAACCCTTACAACACCGAGATGCACCCGAGTTCGAGTTTACTCTTTTTATAAATATACACTACAGTATTTGCATACAATGACAGTGTCGGCTGAGTGAGAAATGTGCCGGCCCGAGATGGGCTAGGAATTCCCGGACACGTGGCGAAAATCGTGAGATCTAAGATCTGAACATTGGCAGCGTTGGTGATAATGCTGAGGTTTATGGAAATAATTGTCTTTTAGATCATTTAAGGCTTCATTATCAGTTTAGGTTTTTTTTTATGTGATAGGTAGCAGGCGAGCAGGCGGATCACCTGATGGTTAGCAATTGCCACCGCCCATGGACACTTGCAAACCAGTGGAATTACAAGTGCGCTGCCAACCTTGTGAACCTCGATAAGGAACTATAGGCATATATTTAATGAATGAAAGTTCACCCATACACTAATGCGTATCATATTATTATATCATGCGATGCTTGCCATTAGTTAAGCGTGATCATCCCATCTCATCATAGTAGCGATGACTTGATTTCTATGTTGAAATGGATGGATACCTTTTTAAATAAATCATGTGTCTCACAATCCAACAAAAAAAAACTGTTTTTCTTTACATATTAACTCATTTTAGATATCCTTGCAGCTTGAGAAATACCTTTGACGTACGTTATGTGTCAAAAAAGTATAGTAAAAAATGCAAGTACAAAAATCAGTACCTACTTGACCTTTAAACTTTATATTATGGAAAGTACTCCTACATACAAAAGAGGACTTTTTACCGAAAACAATACAGTTACCTAAGTTACAGTTAATTTAATTAAACGCAAAATATTGTATCAAGACTATGTTACTACAATAAATATTTGTGTTTTATCTAGGATAAGCATGATCCTTTCATTAGCCCTAGGGCACTAATGTTTCACGACCTTTTATTGTTTTGTAAGTTAATAACTTACCTACCCATGTCAGGGATGCATGCTTTTAGGTAATAGTTCAGTTTTAAGCACTTGCTCAAATGTTTTGTTTTTTTTAACTGTTATCTCTAATGTGTCCTTATACCAATATATAAATAAATAAATAGACCTCATTTTCACTCCACTTCTGCTGTGATTGAGGTCAAGGTTTTGTCTGTCACAACAAAAAACAAGAAGCTAATTTAATTACCAAAAAATGTCAAACGTATCACAAATACAGTAACGAACTACTAAACTGGAAAGTTCATTCAGTCGGTGAAGCTATGACCGGCAAAGGTTAAACCGTTCAGTTTCTCTCACGCATCAGTCTGGGCGTTCTGAGACGCTGTCACCCGTCAGAGATGACGGGGTTATGAGGAGCAGACGGGAGCTCCGCCGTTAGGGGACCGTTGCGGAAAAATGCTCAAAATTTACTTCATCGTCATCGTCAGCAACCCACGCTCGTCCACTGCTGGACATAGGTCTCCCCCAATGCACGCCACCGCTCCCGATTTTCGGCCACTCTCATCCAGCTCACTCCAGCCAGCCTTCGAATGTCGTCATCCCATCTTGTAGCAGGGCGTCCAACACTACGTTTACCGAGTCGCGGTCTCCACTCAAGGATTTTATAGCCCCAACGGTTTATTACGGTAAAATTTACTTACCACATTTTAAGTTGCTCCAATTTTCATCCTGAGTTTACCTGTAACAGACATTTTGATTTAAATGGCCGGTACGACATTCAAATCTTCAAAAAACTAGCCTATACCTTCCTAAAAGACCGTTAACGCATCCGCACTCTTTCTGGCGTAGCCGATGTCCTTAGACGGCGGTGTTTACTTAGCATCAGGTGACCTGCTTGGTCGTTTGCCTTCCAATATCATAAAAAAAATGTTTATCTAAATGGCATTTTTTGTATATTAATTTGTAATCGGATTAGGTGGTGCAATTTAGCCCGGTAGGGACGGATGGGCGCTCCCGGCTGTCTCAATCTTACACCCCCACTAACCCATTCGATGGAAGTAGTAAGCATTAGCCCGCGCTGTAAGCGGGCGTTCGCCTAAGGAGGGATGCGTGAAGTTCCCTGAGTGGAGACCGCGTATAGGAGGTCGCAGTCGTAGCAGGCGCCCCCACAAGATTCTTTCCGAAGCGTGTCTCTCCCACGGTCAAATTTTAACAAAAAATATTACATCAAGAACCCTTCAGAAAACATAACTCTCACCTCTTCTATACTTCACACGCGACGGTGACCCGGCTTGTAGGAAACAAAAAATTACGGCCAGAAATACATTTTTACGTAAACCAAATTTCTCATAAAGAAACCAGCTTATATGTAGCCTGGCCTTTCACCTCGACTTGTTCAAGTTTGTCTAAACATTCTAAGTCAAACGTGAGTGACTAAACTATTGAATATTCATTGTAAAAAACTAACAAGTGCGAGTCAGCTTTGTGCTTGATGGTTCCTGATGTAGGATAGGAAAAACAAAACACAAGGAAATAATAAAGTGTAAGGACCGAGTATCGACTATCCCCATAAAAACTATAATTAGTTTTTACTACAAACTTTTTTTTAGAATTCCCCGTCATTTCATACAGCATTTTGTGGCGGCAGCTGACTTAAATCCTAGCAGTGTGTATGTACTGTGTTCAAGATATCAGACAACAGAGGAAACACTAATATTATACTTAATTTAAATGTCATCACACTAATGTCTATCCAGGGTGGGATCGAAATAGAAATAGAAAAAAACTTTATTCAGTTAGGTCCATACAGAACACTTGAATGTCAAAACATAATATAATCTACCACTCTTTCGGAACGTCGACTTCTACTGAGAAGACATCAGCAGGAAACTCAGTACCTAGTTACTCTTTTCAAATAGTAATAAGTTACAGAGGTTCATTTGAGCAAATAACTTACAATAATCCAAGGAAATAGACTACAATTATTATTTTTTCTACTACCAAATGCGCCATCAGCCAGGCAGAATAGGTATGAGTATGATCAAAACTAAATCATGTATCCTAAGGATTCCTAAAGCATTTGACGCGCGCAGGCATTCGTCAATTTGCCTTAAAATTTCACACAAACAGACGCGGCTCGGGTCGTTTTTTATCAACACAGGCGCCCGTGTGCGCAGGCGCATTAGCATAGTGCTCCTTTATTCAGTGACGGCTCGCATCAAATTATTACGGACAACGGTAGAACAAACAATGGTACTAACGATAATGCTAATGTACTATGTGTTTCCCTGTTCCGAAAAAGATGTCTTTTGGAGCCCGTGGTACGCTTAGATCTTGTTTTTTTTTGTGTTAGGTGGCAGACGAGCAGAGGGATCATCTAGTACTCAGCAATTTCCACCACCTTTATATACTATACTAGTGGCCCGCCCTCACTTCGCTTCGGAATAGTGGTTCCAAATTGAACCAATAGATGGCACTGGGCGTCGATAACATCGCGCTAATGTTGCGTGTTTTCGGTTTACCTATAAGTCTTGTCAGTGTCCATAGAAGTTATCTCTTTATAAAATAGTATAGAAGAGTTTTACGTTAGCAAAAAGTATGTTTCGAAATTTTTCGAAAATATCTCAGGTATGTGATCACCAATAAGACAAGCGTGGTGATTATGGGGCTATATCGACGTAACTAGTGCCGCCAACCAATGTACACTGATTATGGCGACAATATGATATTTTTAAGAATGTAAAACATTACAGACTTAGATGCAAGTAAATTGGATTTCTCAAGATGCAATACAATATTTTTAACACGCAACAAGTAACAATAATGTTAATTATTGCTAAAAGTTAGGTTAAAAAGGAAATTGTCACGACGTTTATTTTTAGTAGGTACATTGTATTGTACTTACTGCTTGACATTTCAGCTACGTTGCAGCAGCCGTGGTCATAATTCCCGTCTTAATGCTTTATAGTTATAATGCAACGCGAAAATCTAAAAAACTACCAAACAGCATTCCTTTCAAATCATATTTGCAGTTCGCCCAACAAATAAATCAAAACTCAACACCTTTGTAGACTTAAACGTTATTGCTGCGAAGTCGACCGATCGATCAACCCACTATTGTATCTA
The DNA here is from genome assembly GCA_014851415.1 of Cnaphalocrocis medinalis. Lineage (NCBI taxonomy): Eukaryota > Metazoa > Arthropoda > Insecta > Lepidoptera > Crambidae > Cnaphalocrocis > Cnaphalocrocis medinalis. The sequence goes on along the minus strand of CM026287.1, from coordinate 2,005,045 downwards.
AACGTCTGTCGTAGTCCGTGATAGATCGATGATACCATTTTTATTAGAACATTGCCGATGATCTATTGGCTTGCTTTTTAAACAGGATGGGATCTCGGATTTGATGTTGATGTATTCCACATGTTGTATGATGATTCCAAATGGTCACCTATATTATAAATGAAGGTAATGGTTACTATGTGGATTTATTTCTAGAGCTAAAGATGCAACACCATCCATTTTTATTCGGCTTACGTTGAATTCAATCAACAGTGACAGCCTCGTTTTGGCTGAATGAGCCAATTCGACTGAATTGGTACCACGGGCTTACCGAAGACCAGGGTGAAGCAGCGCCTGCGCTGTGTTTCATCCAGTGAGTGAGGGCACCGGAGGCCTAATTATTAGGGGTTAAAGGTTGGCAGCGCACTAGCGACTCCACTGGTGTTGCAGGTGTCTATGGGCGGCGGTCATCGCTTACCATCAGGAGATCCGTCGGCTAGTGTGCCACCTATCATAAAAAAAAATAGCTAGTTTTACGAATTTGTTACCTGGACCGACGATATGTCGGATGTTATGCCGTGTCACCGCGTCTGTTGTAACTGCCGCTTGCTCGCTCGCTTGCCTTCCTATATTATAAAAAAAACTGCAACGTAGGCTTTCCTTTTGCTTACCCTGAGGCTAAGCCATCATACTGTATCACTATAAAAAATATCGAGTGATACAAAAAGATAAATGTCTTTTCAATCGGGCAGAAGATTGCCAAATGGTTTGTCTAACAAAAACAATAAACTATTATGACTCGAACCGCTATCATTAGAACATAATCTGGCTTTTGTTTGACAATGACATGTGTTCGCGCGAACATAAGTAACTTCGGCCTATTGTGTGTGAGCGGTGTGGGATGTGTGTTGAATGTGGTGATTGCTATGTGATATCAGTTGCGTGAGTAATAATTTTGTATCTTTTTGACCCGACCCGTAGTCTTAGATTTAGGGTTCTGTTGCCAAATGACAAGAAACGGTAACATTATAGATTCCTCATATCTATCCTTATTTGTTTACTTTTAGTATCATCAGCAACCCACACTCGTCCAATACTGGACATAGGTCTCTCCTAATGCACGCCACCGCTCCCGATTTTCGGCCACTCTCATCCAGCCCACACCAGCCAGCCTTCGAATGTCATCATCCCATCTTGTCGCAGGGCGTCCAACACTACGCTCACCGAGTAGCGGTCTCTCCTCAAGGACCAACGGTTTTAGGGCTCCAATAGATGTCAGTTCTGCAGCTAATGTGACCAGCCCACTGCCGATTCGGTGGGCTATATCGGAGACTCTGGTCTGTGTGTGGTGGGCTATGTCTATGCAAATCAATGCTTTTTTCATCTAACTTATGTATTATATTTCTGTGCAATAAATAATATCCATCTATCTATTTATAATCTGGCCCATTCATGCCGATGTGTGGCTCTCCACGGTATCTGCTCATCTGCCCCCATCCCATAACCCAAACCCATATTAAATATTATGGGATGGGGAAAGCAGCCAGAAAGTTTGTTACTTTACGTAAAATTAATTGAATCATGTTAGTTTTCTATCATAAATCTATTATGGTTGTGTGATTCGAACATTCACAATTTCAATCCACTTTATACCTTGCAATAATAAAATGAAGCTTTCTCGTTGGTTGTCCGATATTCCTAGCACATTCAATGACTCAATTTATTGATTTGTACAGTTCGATTGCTTAATCATACATCAGGTCTTTTTCGAGTGAGTAAGGGTACCGGAGGCCCATTGAGGGGAAAAAGGGTTTAACCCACTTTCCACGGAAATTAAAGGTTATAACTACAGTTTATAGAACTCGAGATGTATTTCGTCCCCCAACTGATACTAACATGACCTTTGACCTATCAAGTATCAAAGAAAACGCACACGCACACAAGTGTTTCGAATTCGCAGCCAAGTATAGATAGAGTTTGTAGAAGGCACCCTCGAGGCACAAAATAATTACACACAGAAAAGAGGCTGCCCACTAAGAGCTAAACAACTTGTCATGTACTCACGAATGCGCACTAACGGGGAAATACGCCTTTTCGACCACATTAATCCTAGCCTATGACATAAGATTGTCAAACTGTCGAGGTCTGTGGTAGAGGCCGCGCGCTTATGTACTCATGCCGGGCAACAACCCTAGCATATGTCAACGAACTCTTCTAAATTCAAAATCAAGGCCGAGTCTACTTCTGTGTGTAATTATTTTGTGCTCAAGGTCCAGGCAGGGAGACGGTTGAATAGAAACACCAGTTCCGTCTGTATCGCTGAGTTTATTTTAGAACTGCCAAACCTAGACAGGCGGCTCGGGGTCATTATTCCGGTGACACACAATGCTTGCGCGGTGTAAAAATGCATAGTGCCATCTACCGGAATAATTACGAACCGCCTGCTTGCGTGCTTTGTACAGAGTGTACGTACACGCAACAAAAATCCCTATCGTGTGAGGCCACACACGTGTCGTCATCTGTGGACAGTTAAGATCGAATCAAATCGATGGAAAGTCGCCATGAATCAACCACATCAAACCCCGGACAATTTATTGATTGAAGCGCGAGCTTTTAAATGGTAGGGTGGCTATGTGTATCACTTCTTTTGGGACTAACGGGAACTTTGTGTACCATTTTAAAAAATACACAAACAAGCATCTCCATCAATGCTTAGCAATCTCGTAGTAACTCCGGATTTTCGTTTGCCAAACACTGACAAACAACAGAAACAGTAAAACCTCAATCCACACGGTTATTCGTCGTGTTAGTTGCTTGTGCTTGATATTTTCTGGTTGTTTGCCCGATTATAGATTCTTATGGTAATTTAATTAGAAATCTTTATGCAATTTGATCAAAAAGTTTTTATTTTCAGGTTTTGATCATAATTAAAATAACCTATTTTGGGAAGTCAAAATTATTACAACAAAATACAACTGCACCTAGTTATTATAAGCTGTGTGCTTATTTAATAAAGAAAATAAATAAATAATAGTGTATTTATTTTTATGTCCTCCTACCTTTGAGCAATAGCACCTTTAAATCTTGTATTTATTACCTTATCGATCATGACTACTTTAAAGTTCTATATGTGAATAAAGAATTTGAATTGAATTTATTCGATTTTCAAACGCTATACCACTACAATGTAGATATTATTATCTATCAATTTTGAATAATAGATAGTCTCTCTTAGTACTCAAACCATACTCACCCTACAATCGTCACATTTTACGATGCTAACCCAAAAATTGTTTAAGCTTTATACTCTAGTAATAGTTCAAAATAGGACCGTATTAAAGTGTCCGCGTTATTTACGATCTGAGTCGAGATGAATCAAGTTTTATTACTGTCACATTCGGTTGACTTCTAGATTTTAGATGTGGCTATTAGATTTATAGCCCCCTCACCCCCTTGAACCCATTTTTTAGGTCGTTATCTTGTTTGGGAGGCGCCACTGTATAATTTTAATGTCCTATGGGAATTTATTTCCTTAGAGGTGACTTAGACGTAATTCATGGGATATCAAATGTCTGAATGAAAAGTTGAGGTTGTATGGCTCAGGATTTAGTCTCGGAAATGGGGATTCGTGAGTTCAAATTCAACTATACTATATTTTGACCCATATATTGACCTTTTTGCCAAATCAATGGGAAAATTCAAGAAGGAAATTGAAAATGTACTCATGTTGTACGTTTTCAATTTTCTTACGAAACGCTAATATGAGAGCAAGAGGAAGAGAGAGATCTTTTGTCCCAGTTGCGGGTGTACTGGGAAACACCGGCTTCGTCATGTGTACTACATACACATACACAAATCTATACTATTTATAAAGAGGGCGGTGATTACTTACCAGCAGGTGACACGCTTGCTCGTTTGCCGCCTCTTGTATAAAAAAATTACCAGTCAGTCACAGATGCCGCATCAATGACTGACTGGTCATGGGCGGCTATGATGCGTTGCCAGCAGGATCATTATTTTCTTGTTGATCTTCAAATGGCAACCATCAGAAAATACTACTACAGCCAAACACCTAAAGAACTGAGGTAAATAGAAATGGTAGTGGTATTTATCTAATAGTCCACAAAACAAGTGGCCCTGATATTGCACAGTATTCCCCGTTGTTCCACGCGTGCGCGCGCGCAGTATCTGGGAGCGGGGCGCGTTGCGCAGTAAATCGAGCGGTTTACGCGCCTCGACCCGGGTGGTCGCAAGCAGCTACGTTTTGTTCGACAGGATGGTAGTATGCAAGAATGGTGCAATTTCTTTTTTATAGAAACCCCGATAGTCTAGTGGTTTAAGTACTGTACCTTGAAGTGTTCTGGGTTCGATTCCCGGGTCGAGCTAAAAGTATGTTTCGGATATTTCGAAAATAACTTGGGTTTGTGATCACCAATCCGCATTAGGCAAGCGTGGTGATTAAGCCTAATCCCATCATAGTAGCGATGACTTCATTTCTATGATGGAGGTCTTCCCCTATAATGGGACAGTATAGGTATAGGCTGATACTTTACTAATTTTTATTTGATAGGTTCTGCCACTTAGAGCAAACGGATCACCTTATGGAAAGCGATTTCTACCGATAGAAACCCAGTGGAGTCACAAGTAGGCTGCCAACCTTTTAACCCCTTTCCCCCCCGGTTGGGCATCGGGCGTACGCTCACTCACTCGGTGAAACACAACACAGGAGCACTAGCGTGGGATGACTAGCGTGAGGCATCACGCCGGCCAATTTTTTTTATTTGATAGGTGGCAGACGAGCAGTCGGCAGTCTAATTGTGGGAGAGCCCGGTATGAATGGGCCGGCTCGACCGGAGTGATACCACAGCTACCTCACAGAAAACCGGCGTGAAGCAGCTCCTGTGCTGTGTTTCGCCGAGTGAGTGAGGGTACCGGAGGCCCATCAGGGGGAAGGGGTTAAAAGGTTAGCAGCGCACTTGTTGCATGTGTTCATGGGCGGCGGCCATTGCTTACCATCAGGTGATCCGCCTGCTCGTCTGCTACCTATCACATAAAAAAAAATGGGATCACCTTATGGTAAGCCATTGCTGCTGCCCATAAACACCAGTAGAGTCACGAGTGCGCTGCCAACCTTTAACCCCAAACCATTCCATTACCGAAGCGTGGCTCTCCCAATAGCCGATAAACAGGCTGACTATTGCACACCGCGGTCCCGTGTCATCGTCGCACGCACTAGCGCCATAATTCTGCGATATCGCATAGTTTAGTGCCCGGCGCCGCTCGCTAAGTGCTAGGCGTTAATCAAGACAGGTGCAGCTTTGCTTTTTTACGTGTAATATAATGAGGAGCGGACGTTGTTATTTTCAGATGCAGAATCGATGAAGGTGGGAGGCACCCTGCGGTGAGGTCTGTGTAACTGTTCTGGAAAATCGTGCCTCTACAAATCTACACACGTTATTTATCTATACATATTTATGATAAATAATATCCTGCGAGCGAGATCAGCCACGTATGTTGCATACGGTGTGCAGGACAAGTGTGTGTGTGTGTATAGGGTAATCGTAAGTGTGTAAGCGCAATGATTGCATTGCAATAACAACAATAAGTGATCCTATTTTTATTTTTATTTTTTTTATGTGATAGGTAGCAGACGAGCAGGCGGATCACCTGATGGTAAGCAATTGCCGCCGCTCATGGACACTTGCAACACCAGTGGAGTTACAAGTGCGCTGCCAACCTTTTATCCCCACACACAAGTGGAGATGGATCGAATGAAGGACCAATAGTTTAACGTGCTTATCGAGGTATAAGGGGTTCGTGATCACCAACTTCCAGACTCCAGAAAAACTCAGTAACAAATTCTGGATTAACTCGGGAATCGAACCTGGGACACCAAGAGAGCTTTAGATGCAACCGGGAATTACATGCTAAGATGAGATAGAGTCAACCTTACGATAATTAGAAGTGTAATTATGAACAAAAATGTAAATCTACTAGTGCGTAAGTACCCGGATTCGATTCTACGACCTCTTATTAAGGTGCACATTAATTTCTGTACAGCTACCATAGCCTACGCTTCAAACATAAAACAAACCATTTTTTTCGCAAATCAAAACAATCGACATGCGATTCGCTCTTCGAAATAAATCGAATTTGTCGAAACAAAACGACGACGACCGTCCCCGAGCGCTGCCGAGCGTAAAGTGTCGCGTTTCGATCGACTAATCTCTTCCAAATCGAAGGTATAAATAACAAAGAGTGTCTCACATACCGCGAGATCGATATCCGTAATATCCGATCGGAGTTACGACCGCCGCGTATCCGTAGATCGAGCGCTATGCAGAGGTAAAAAATCGAGAATCGATGGGGTATAAACGATATCGATAAAGAGATAAACGTTTAATAAAACCGCGTGAGATCAAAACATTTGAGTTTGCTTTAATTAAATCGTGGTATGCGTTGACATGTGGGAGTTTGAAATGAGATTTTTGATGCCTGTATATTTTAGTTTCTGTTGTGTTTTGTTGTAGTTTAATCTTAAAACCGACCGACGTTAATATCTGAGATACAAATACTAGGTATTTTGCACTGTGTGGGGGTAACTCCACTTGACGCTGTATTTACAAGGTACGTTTCGTTCTCATACAAAAAAAAAATAAGTTTATACTTACAACTTCGTTTGGTAGCAAACATGCGTACGGTTCATGTAGTGGCAATGGGTTCGCCGTATCTGTCTAAGAACTGACAACCGTTGAGGTAAAATAGTTCTGGAGTAGAGACCGCGACCGACCGACGTAGGCGTAGTGTACGACGTTTCTACAATATCTAATCGTATCTTTAAAAAATAAGAAACGATAAGATATTCTATCGTTACGTACGATATCTAAAATTTATAACACAAACATCTGAAAGGATAGTATCGTAACGTAAGCGCCCGTCCACAAATTCACCAACTAACATATCCAATACTTTTTAAAGGTAATTCTACGATACGATAAAAGTACTTTGTGCTGATTACTGGCGTAATCGTTACGTAGACACGACACTTATTTATGAATTCTTTAGCTCTCCAGTTTTTTGCATATTTTGACACATTTCACTCTTAAAAGATCAGAAAGCTTTAAACTTTTAAACGGTGACGTTAACAAAATCTAATATTTGTTTCATCGACAAGTCACCTCCCCTTCCTCCATATCCGCGTCCATACTGCACGCTGGATGCCGTGCGCGCGCGCGATATCGTAAATCTCCCACATTTTTGTGGCAAAATAAGAACGAGTATTAGCCATAAACATCCTCTCTTATAAGATGCCTTGTGATTTAAGATTTCTGACCCTTCAAAAATAAGGTCACAGATCTAAGGCCGTAAATTTTTGGCCGTTGAAGGGTTTTCGTTGTAAGAAATAAAACTAATAAGGTGTTTGTGAATCGAATTTATTAGAGTACACTTGGTTTCTGTGTAAATGTTTTATTTGAATTTTATAGAAGCGACAGGTTGTTGGGACGAATAAATTTGCATTTTATAAGTTTAATTCTGTGTCGACATCGAATCTGCTTGTGTGGTCATTGTTAAAATTAATATTCCAGTTTAATTAATTAAATTCAATAATTTTATGGATATGCTAACGCTTTGGAACATAACCCAATTGTCCTGAACTGCTCTCAAAATTTGTTACACCCGTCAGGGTTCATACTGTATCTGAATCTAGTGACCCGCCCTCACTTCGTTTCAGGACATTAGTTTTACTCTGTATCAAGAGATGGCGCTGGGCGTCGAGTGCATCGCGATAATAGTTCGTCTTTTCGCTATTGGGATAAGATTGGTCGAGATATGCTGTAAAATTAACACTCCTTGATATAAATGCATTGAGTACCCTTAACTTACCTCCAGAATTTACATGAAAATCTTAAAATTTACCGATTATTCATACTATAGAAACTTGCCACTCTTCTATCTAAAGTAATATTTAAGAGATTCTTATATTAATTTCGAAGGAATATGGATTTAAATACCACCCTTACCCTGTTTTAAATTTTGGTGACACATTAACCCTTTGTCAAAATTAAAAGACTACCAAAAACCTCCTCACTTGACATTGGTAGAATTAATAGTGCCCAAAAGCACGCAGCCAAAAAAAAAAGTCAAAAAGCCTTTTATAATCTAGTGAACATTGCTCTCGTATCAACAGATGTCTTCCTTTTATCCATCAAAAAAAAAACGAACCATCTGGTTCAGCCCTATTAATCACCATTAAAAGACCGATAAAAAGTTAATTCCCGATTAACAAATTATTGCGCGGCCTTTATCTGGGACGGCGGGATCTGCCGGATAGCACCGGTATCGGGGACATCCTAGTATTTAGTGTCCTGCAAGGTATACCAATGCACCCCTGCAGCTCGAATATTTCTGTACGTAGCACGAACGTTTAAAGAATTCGTACGTCTACATATCGTACTCACTAGGATTACGTAGTTTTTTTTAATATAAGACATGGTAAACGGAAGTCACCGTGGACATCACTACACCAGAATGAGTGCGGATGCGTTGCCGGCCTTTTAAGAATGGTATCGGCTCGTTTCTTGAAGATTTGTATGTCGACCCGGTACCCTGCACTAGGCTTCGTCGATGGTATCGTTTCGTACGAATCTTCAAAAATGTATTGGATAAGTTTGTTGAATAATCTATGGCGGACGCTACGTTGCAATACTATCTTTCTGACGTTTTTGACGCAGCGTCAGCGCTGTGTTTTGTCGAGTGAGTGAGGGTCCTGGAAGCCCATTGCGTTACAGTGTTGACAGCGCACTTTTGTCTCTACTGGTGATAGAGGTGACTGGGTCGTTAACAGCTGATTGTCTGCTCGTCTACCTACCATAGTAAAACATCGCAGGCGCCCTTTTTTTGTTGATAGATGGCAGACAGCAGACGAATCAGACTGATGGTAAGCGATTACCGCTGCACACATAGACATCTGCAACACCAGTAGAGTCACAAGTGCGCTGTAGAAGAAAAAAGAATCACAAGTCGCAAACATTAAATTGTAATTACTTAGTCATATGTTACCTACATGCCTTATAATAATAATCATACTACCACAAAGCAAAGCTAATAAAAACAGGTGCAGCGAAACCCAAAAAAGTACCGTCTGCATTTTATAATCATGTAAAGACAACTTCCATTGTGTTGCTAACAATAATTGAAATTCTTTTTATTACTTGTCACACCATAACAGTTTTATGACAAACCCCACCCAAAAACGTAAGGATATTCCTGCCAGAAAATTCTCCTGTGGAGGATTTATAGACTTTGCGGGTGTAGGAATAAGGGTTTTATGAACTTTTAAGTGGTATTCTAAATGAGGTATTAAATTCAACGCATACTTTCGATTTCATCGCCAATCGTTTGTCAACTCGGGTGAATGGCTGCTACCGCTATGTCGTGTCGCTGTACTAGTGACATTGTCGAACTAATATGTCACTTTGTGTAAACAATTTTTATGTTACTGTGACTCAGCTTAAGAAAATAAGACTAAGAATATTTCATCATGATTCTCTTCCACGTATCAAATCAAGATCTGCTTCATTCGGTGCTGCCCCAATTGATTCTATCTATGTCAAAAAGATGCGTATTATGTACTTGTCTTTTCACATACCTATTCGTAATTGCTCCCTGTAGTAGGTTGATATTTCAGAAATTCTTTAATAGTTTTTCTGATGTTCATTTGTTTTTCTGTGTTCCTTTCTTTTTCTTTTGTCCACTTGTTTTTATTTCGCCTAGTTTTCACAATATTCATTTGTTATTCTCATGTTCGTTTGTTTTTCTGATATTCATTTGTTTTATTTTGTGTTACTTATCATAAAATTAAAAAGATTGCATTAATGCGCAGACTTATCAATGGATTTTATTTCCTCTTTAGGGATGTTTAATTATAATTTATTTTCTTTGCAAGTGATTTCTATAGATATGTCTTTTCTACATATCTTTTAAGCACTTTTGTAATAAGCAAATAAATGCTGTAGGTAATTGTCTTTTTTCACATTAGACACTTTAACATACAAACGAACGCAATATAACATGTCTGACTATTCTATTATTATCTTAGTACTTAAACTTAAAACCTAGATCAACAGTTACTTGTTTAGCCACAAACAATGGGCAAGAGTGCCCATTACCCACCCATTCTACTACAAACCCTTACATGGAGGGCATAGTAACCTTCAACCATTAGACACCAGCTCGTCATCGCCTCTTTCTTCGTCGAGGTCACTAAACAATAGCCTCCTATCCTGGCTTTAACTTATCTGACCTAACATGAAGACTATACCTTAGGATTCCTCCACCATTGAAGTTTCAACTTTTTGTTTTTAATAATAAAGTTGATGGTTGCTTGTTCAAGTCTGGTGGTTAAGACTTTTGGTGGTGAACAGGAATTCAAATGAGGAATTTGGAGGTTGCAATTGTTCGGTCTGATATTGGATTCGTTCCAAAGTGCAGTAGACAATGCATCTTTGTTGGCAGACCGCCCTTGCCTTGGGCGCCTTCCGATCAGATCAGCCGTTGTGGCTTCCGACTCTGAAGGTTAAGGGTTTGGTGTCAGTCCATCCAAGTTCTTGGCCTGGGGACAATACTTTGACATGGATATAGAAAGTCAGTTACGCTTAAATTGTATTGTCGTGGGATTCCGAGGACAAGCAATTGACTTCAATTTTATTGGAGTTGCGTCTTTAATCACTTGACATTGGTATAATTAATTATATGTGCATGACCTGCAGGAAGCCGGAATAATACGGTCAAGTGCGAGTCGGACTCGTAATAAATATTAATTTTCATATTTGTTTTGAGTTGATAGAATAAAAGGTATACTTACTTATTTCGTTTTGCAAACTACAGCTATATCTCGTTCAAACCAATTTTCGGAGGATGTTTGCATCACATACTGTTTCAAAAGGATGAGGAGTCTCTAAATTTTTTACCTATTATTGTATGAAAACCTTTAATGCTGTTTACAAGATGCATTTGACAATGAAAGCACCCTATTGGTTCCGAAGTCATTTCACACTGTCCTGTCCAGTTTTAATTCAATGCATTGATTATTTTAGTAATGTTGCTATTTAGGGCCAAGACGAATAAGAAGTATCACAACACCCAGTATCGGCTGTGTCGTAAGCGATCAAACTGCGTGACAATAAGTAAACGCTATCGCGCATCACATGCGCGCGCGTAAATCAGCGCGCAAGCGCATATCGTTATAACAAGCGCGCGCAATGAGGGTGCAAAAATATACTTTTTTTATGTGATAGGTGGCAGACAAGCAGACGGATCACCTAATGGTAAGTGATTACCGCCGCCCATGGACACCTGCAACACCAGTAGAGTCGCAAGTGTGCTGCCAACCTTTAACCCCCTTTCCCCCCAATTGGCCTCCAGTGCTCTCACTCACTCGACGAGATACAGCGCAGGCGCTGCTTCACGCCAGGATTTAAAAACCAATACATAATTAACTAACTAACTACTAGCTCTAGCTCACTCAATAGTAAATGAAGACCCCACACGATGGGGTAAGTCGATTTTTTTTTTCAATTTAACTTTTCGCTACTTTGGGGCGCTTTCGCTATACGGGCGATAAATAATAATTTTTCGATAATTTTAAAAACCAATTTTCGGATTATCAGTATACATCTCTCCACCAATTTTCGTGGCAATCGGTGCAGAAACGAGCGGAGAACGAACCAGGACAGATGGACAGAAATGACGAAACTATAAGGGTTCCTAGTAGACTACGGGACCCTAAAAAGAAGACTTTCTATTAAAATTGGTTTCTGCGCACTCAAGGTCATCGATATTCTTTCATACCGCCAGGCATACAACTCACTGGTGGGTCACTCTATTACGAGTAGCTGAGAGAGCTCGCACCGTATGTTAGCGCAGGGGGCAGACGCGATCCCGCAGCGATAGCGCTGCGACACCGCAACGCGTCCCGCGATCGCGTCGAGCAAATCGCAAGACGCTAATTGATTTTATCTACCGCAATGCTGGCGCTGAAATGAATTTAGACTCTGGGTGTTAAGGGGTGTGAGGATACAGTTACGGTAGATAAAGAATATTTGTAATTTGATCAGTTATAATTTTTAACTATTAGCTAAGAGCAAAGCAAAGCGGATAAGAATGTTTCTTCCGTACCGAAAGTCTTTATTCAGATCCCAGCATGAACAATCAACTGTGGGAGAGCCAAGCTTCGGCATGAATGGGCCGGCTCGACCGGAGTGATACCACTGCCTCACAGAAAACCGGCGTGAAGCAGCTCCTGTGCTGTGTTTCGCTGAGTGAGTGAAGGTAACGGAGGCCCATCGGGGGGGAAGGGGATAAAAGGTTGGCAGCACACTTGTAACTCCACTGGTGTTGCAAGTGTCCATGAGCGGCGGCAATTGCTTACCATCAGGTGATCGGCCTGCTCGTCTGCTACCTATCACATAAAAAAAAAGAAAAAACCACGGAATGAATGGGCCGCCTCTACCGGAGTGATGGCACCCATTCATGCCGAAGCGTGGCTCTCCCACGGTAAAATCGTAAGTCATGGTGTGAGTAAGGGTGCTGGAAGCACAATTCGGAGGAAAGGGAACCTTTTTGACAGTGCAATGCCAACTTTAACCAAAAGTCGGCAGCGCACTTGTGACTCTACTGGTGTTGCACGTGTCTATGGGCGGCGGCAATCACTTACCATCAGGTGATCCGTCAGCTTGTCTTCCACCCATTGCATAAAAAAAAATTACATCTTTTATTAAAAACTTAGTTGCAAGTGAATTTTTTCCAGAATATTTGCCAAGAAAAGTGGTTGAATAGACCTTTGAAGGAAAAATCCACATAACCAGACATAGGCAATTTTGGCATTTGTAACAACCCTGGAGAATGACAGTGTTGGTGGAATGTCCAAAGGTCTGAGGTGGCAGGGCAGGTCAAGTTGGAGGAAGTACTTCACGGGTCAAATGAGTAAGTAACCTAATTCTAGTAGCTATTCTCAAGATTTATATACATACGTGCAAAAATTTTCAATCATGCTGTGTATGCTTTATTAGGTTACCGTCTAGTGAAATCCTATTGATGCATACTTATAAGGTAATGTATTTAACTGTAATCTGTCAGCAAAACTTTTTTAGCCTAAACTGTGCCACTGCTGGGCAAATGCCTCTCCCAAACTCCCACAGCAGGGCAAGTGCCTCTCCCAAACTCCTCCATTAGTTTTTGTAAGTAGCCAACACTTGCCAATCCTGTCTCATCATCATCATCTTCAGAGGCCTATACTCAGCAGTAAGTGGATGTGGGTTGATATGATGATGGTGATGTTGATAAAATCGTCACATCATCTTTTTCTGGCTCTACCTCTCGACTGTCCTCCATCTGCTAGCTTGTATTGTGTGACAATTTTAGTCCATTTCTCCGGGTGTATCCTATACATGTGACCTGCCCAGTTCCATTTCAATTCGACGGACTTTTCGCCCTCATCTATGATACCCATTTTTGAAGGAATCCTATTATTATATTATAGTATTTCTGATTCGATCAGTAATTTAATACCGAGAACGCGTCGCTAAATAACTAAAGATCATTAACATAACCATGTCAGAAGCTCCAAAAACATTGACAGGACTAATAACCTACACGCTCCGTCTGGAAAATAAAATACCGTTTATCAAAAATTCTTGAACTTTTCGTAACAACTAGATGGATATTAATATCGGTGCCATTAGTCATATTTTGCAAATTTCTCGAATATTTTTGCATCAACATGGTTGAAAATGTTAATTAGTATACGACGAGTGACTTTATCGGAGGAGTGACTTATGAAAGATGGTGAGCTAAAAGATTCATTTTTTACTCGGTGAAGTTCGTTGGTTGAGTAAAGATGTTTGTTCTACCTACATTCTTTGCGATGTGTGTGTTAACCAAAGAATTTTTACCGAGGGAGAGCCACGCTTCGGTATGAATAGACCGGCTCGACCTGAGTGATGCCACGGCCTCACATAAGACTGCATTAAGCAGTACCTAATCACTAAATTCGACTTCAATGTTAAGTGCTTGAGAATTGCCCCGAAGGCCCAATTGGGGTTAAAGGGGGTCAAAGTTTGGCAGCGCACTTGTGATTCTACTGGTGTTGCAGGTAGACACCTACAACACCAGCCCTGCCCATAGACATGGGCAGCGGCAATCGCTTACCATCAGGTGATCCGTCTGCTCGTTTGCTAACTATCACATATAAAAAGATCTGATTACCTAATTACTAATCCGTTCACACACGTTAACCTCTACGTAATGTCCATAAAATGCTTAATTTACCCAGACTTTCCTAGTAAATTCTTTTCCCCATTCCCAATGTTGCCTACAATTAGAGGCTGGGCGATGTAGCGCGACATCGCATCGATACGCATCACGTGATTTACGCGCCGGCGCAAGCGCACAGCGATCTTATCTCGCCCCCGCCACGCCGTTATAAGACGTATGTTGATCAAGATAAAGCTGAAATTACATGCAAATACTTGGGATAGAACAGCACAGCTCATTACCAAAAGCGTTAAAGTTGGGTTTTGTTTTGTTTTTATGTAAATTGGGTCTAATGTTTTTGGAATAGGCTTCACTTTTGACTGTGCTCTAGTTTGGACGTTTTCTGTTATCAATTATTGTAGTTATATAAATGCGCGGCGGTTTTTGATCACTTAATAAATTGAAGAAGGATTAAAACTAATTATCTATACTAATTGTAAAGAGGTTAATTTCATAATGAGCGTCAATGCTTATTCCTCCTTCTTTAGTCGTATTCCTCACTACAGAGAGTCGTGATTCCTCCCGTGATAGCTCAATTTTATTCTCCATCTACTTCTCTCTTTTGCAACCTACAGCGTATCATGCAGCTTGGTGTCCAGCAACAAATCAATCGTCAATGCTTATAGGTAAACAGAAAATCACGTGCGCGATATAATCGACTCCCAGCGGCATCTATTGGCACTTTTTCCCAGGGGAAACCATCATGGCCTGTTGTAAGTAAAGTTCCGATACAAAGTGAGGGCTGGCCATTGTTTAATAATGAAAATACCTAAGCTGTATGAAATACTGAAATAATTTGTTATCAATCAAATTTGGATGATATGTAATTGAAATAGGTTGATATACATATGATAAATAAAACTTTTCAATTTGATATTATAGTCATTAGATTTTAATACCAATTTTAATTTCTTTTTTACTATAGAAAGTAGGATCTTTCTACTAACTTTGGCAACAGGTCAATGTATTTCGTGATGTTGAGTATTATTAATTTATTTATACACTTGCCATGATCAATACAAGAAAAACAGCTCGACTAATTCAGATATAAATTAAATTTAACCGTAATGATAGCATTGACATGTTTATCTTATTCCCCTTATTAATTATCATCACGATCGGTCTAGTGATGTCTGAGTACAAAAACTAAAACGAGACTAAGAAAGTCTTGCCTAGTCCTGAATTTTGCATTTAAGTTCAACTACCGCTGATTCGGAATTTCATTTTCTACTTCGAACAAGGAACTCAGTTGTTATTATGTAGACATTAAAAGCTTCATTTCTTACAGTAATATGAAAGATACGGTAACTGATAGGCGATGTATTTTACTTATTTCTTAATTTCATCCATTATGTTTACTCGAGTTTCGCAAGACTTTTAACCAATTAGCTGGGTACCTATTTCTCATTTGTTAATAAAAAGAAAAAGTCACTTCCATGGAGGGCAACTTTCTTTCAATCCTTATAATTACGAATTTCAAAATATTGCGAGCTCGGCAAGTCCTTTTCCCATGACCGCTGATACCAAATTTATTCAAATGCATCATCAATTGAGTACAGAAAAAATTGCCCTCCATGGAAGTGACTCTTTCCAGAAAATGAGAAATATCCAGCTAGCAAAATCAGATATGTTCTAACTCATATTGCAGGTTGTAAACTTATTATAATACTATGATCTTGGTCTTGAATGCACCCAAGACCGAGTTTAGGCAACACTACATTGGATGATCCGTCCCTCACGATATCTTACCCAAAACGCCTCTTCCATGTACCCAGCCCATCGTCTATATTTCATACAACAAATTGTTAATATTGTGTAATTTGAGATCTATTTTACCATATGGTAATGTTGTTTTAATACAAATACTTTATGGTGGAGTTATGGTGTCCGTGTGTGGTCTGTTACTATTACTGTGTTATGGCTTTGTTTTCAATGTTATACAGTTAGTTTTGTTATTTATGGTATTGTTTTGTCAATGTCTTCTTGTAAATATTATGTGTATTTTAATAGAAAATGACTTGTTCGGCGACGTACACGTAACATGTTATTTACAACCATGTATCATATTATGTTGACTTGTTAGTTGTGTATGGTTGAAATACGAAATTGAAAAAAGTATGTTTTCAATTTAATATCTCTCCCGTGCACCTATGTTATACGGACACTCGGCGGCGCCGATCAAAATTCAAAATTCAAAGAAAATAATTGGCGACTAGTGGACTTCGCGTATTTAGAGCAACATTACCTCCTCATAACTCAAAAACGTTTTTACATACTACGTGAAAAATTTTGCGTATGTGATTAGATTTGCAATAAATTGATATTTAACGTCGTAACATCAAAAAGGCATAAAACAGTTCATTTTCTATTGTGTCTGCTTTCTGGGCCTTACGACGTTAAGTCGAAAACTATTTCCCGATCTCCAATTAGATAGTAGGTACCTATAGGTATTAAATGTTTTAATAATAATAATTGAATTTAATGATTCTGTTTATGGTTCCAATGATTGCCAATTTCGACACGGAGCTTTGAGAGAAGATGGTATAGTGGTATAACTTCGTATTATTTTATCATCATAGGCAACCTATCACTAATCCATTGAAAGTACTCATAATTCATTTGAAATCAATTTCATCAAAAAATCAGATAGGTACCTGCAGAATTGAGCATTGGGATCTTAGGCTAACACGGTTCAAAGGTGCCCACACCAAATGGGTCGAAATATTCAAATGGAACTTTTGTACCATTCTATAATTAAATAAGAGCATTAATAAATCCCCATATTACCCACCAACACGGCCCATATGGGGAACAGACCACACCAACAACAAAAAAGTACCCAAAAACAAAGGGCATCGATTCAATTCGATACCTTGTACCCAATTTGTCTGTTTCCCATCTCACACTCCGTCAATTAATCTGAACTGATTTTGAAAATCTACACCAATTTATTCTTCATTCCTTCCAAAATTCACACCCACAACTTTAACACATTGTAATAAGGTTGAAGATTGCTCAGCTTTTATAATCTTGAAGGTAAATTACCAAGTTACAATGTTGAGGCGTTGTCTCCAAGTAATTTTTCATACACGTTTCGGTTTTATACCGCGATGTTTCGACAGCTGTGTTAATGGTGATCATCAATTTGGTCACCCACCCAGTCTGACCTTTTGGTGATGATCTTAGATTTTGACATCATCAGTTCTAGATCGTGTGTGGTTTAAAGGTTAATGGAAATGTAGGTGGGAATTTTTCGGATAATTGCACTCAAGAACTTAAAAGTTTCCATTATCGGATAACATTGGTGATTCATCTACTATTTAGCCACGTATCACATCACAGTATAAAATAAGAGCTGCATATATTATATGCTGTCTTGTATCTTGATGATCAAAAAGCAGAACATTTATAGTAAGTACACGAGTGGGTGCATCCTCATATCCTTACACTCATATTTTAACTGTGGGAGAGCCACGCTTCGGCATGAATGGGCCGGCTCGACTGGAGTGATATCACTACCTCACAGAAAACCTGCGTGAAGCAGCCCCTGTGCTGTGTTTCGCCGAGTGAGTGAGGCTACCGGAGGCGCTCGGGGGGGAAGGGGATAAAAGGTTGGCAGCGCACTTGTAACTCCACTGGTGTTCCAAGTGTCCATGGACGGCGGCAATTGCTTACCATCAGGTGATCTGCCTGCTCGCCTGCTACCTATCACATAGAAAAAAAAATGATGAGCAGGTGACGCGACCGAAGCGGGACTATGAGCAGGACCAACGCCTTAACGTGCTTCCTGAGACACGAAGTACAAACCCACCATCTTGCATACTTTGGGCTGACACTAAAAATACTTAACCATAAAAACTAAAGCTTTACCTCACAGAAGACTGGCGTGAAGCAGCATTTGCGCTGTGTTTCGTCGAGTGAGTGAGGATACCGGAGGCCCAATTATGAGGAAAGAGGGTTAAAAGTTGTCAGCGCACTTGTGACTCTACTGGTGACTATGGGAGGCGGCAATCGCTTAACATCGGATGATTCGTCTGCTCGTCTGCAACCTATCACAAAAAAAAACCTTTTGGCCCAAGTCGGGAATCGAACAAGGGACCCCAATCACAGCCGTTTCTTTAAACTAAGACCTAAGACCCACTACCGGCTGCGCCAGCAAGGCAGCATTTCTCTATTTACACAGTCTACTATAAAAACAGTAAGCAATTAGAATTAGTTTTTATTTGTAGGCCAGTTCAAACATCCGACTTTACAACCAATTCCAAAATCGTGTTTCTACGGTTCAGTTCCATATCGGATGCTGGAGTAAAAGTTTTATGAATGGACCCGAATAACATTTTAGCACTACGATCATTTCAATAGACTGTGACTTTCATATTTCACACGAATTTTTATATTAGCCCATACTATGATACCATAGTGTTATTATAAACAGTGACTCTTTATTCAATTGATTTTCTTTATATCAAGAAACAATGTGTCCCATTTGATTAGTAGTGCTTGTGTTGGTGCCTAATATCTTATAGTTTTATAATAGTACATCATGAAATTTAAAGTGGCCTTTCTTGTACCACTCCGCCCGAAATAGCACAAGAACGGTTTACATATAAACGGTCCAGTGTGCTAACGATTCTAAACGCGATAATTTATTGTCTCAATGGTCTTAAAATTAAATGCTTGAAGCAGCGTATTTCATCGTTGGAGTGAGGATACCGTAAAAAAGAAGAAAAAGAAGCGATGTGTAGGTGAAAGTAAAATGTTTGAAAAACGGACTCACGTCAATAATTTATTAATTGCTATTGAGTAAGCTCGCTTCACTATTATGACCGTTATTGTTATAGGCACTCTATTGCTAATTACCAATTACATTCATCTAATTTCATGAAAAAAATTTACAGTGAGATCTTAGGCTACTAGGCTCTCAGCTTTCGGATTCGGTGTATAGCCAAGCTCAAACCCGTCAACGGCAAAAAAAACATGCTACTGACTTTCTTACTACTATGATGATACAGTTACTTCGACATAAAGCTTTTGTTATTACCGTGGTATAAGGTTGATTTTCAAGAAAATATAAACGAGATAAATCACTTCAGTAAAAATTTAAGTCGCGATTTTATTTATAGTTTTGTTAATAAATTTATGGTTTTCTTTATACGAAGAGCAGATGTTTTATTACACACAGTGAAATCAAATATCCATCTAGTGGCCATAAAATGATTGTTTTTAAGATTAGATAAAGTTTGTGTTAGGGGCGTGTCTAATATTTCTCTTAGAAAGTCGTTTTAATATTATTAGTTATGTTTTAATTTTCATGTTTGTTTTCGATATGATGTATTTGTTTTCGGTTAATAGTTTTCAACGTACTTTAATTTATGGGTTTTGGATGCAACCGGATTATTATTAACATTAAAATGGCAAGCATTTTGGTTTTATAATCATCAACTCACTGCTGAATATTGTTTTATTCTTTATTCAGCCATTAATTTTATCACCAACTAATTTTATTATGGAAAGCAAACAAGTTATTGCGTTTAATTTTTAAACTAAATTTAAATAGTGACCTTGTTCAGCCCACAAGGGGTTTAGTCGGTATGCTTCCTGCCGCCGCCGGAGAAGAGCCTTTTTTTTTGGTAACCCAGGGGAAATACGTTACGCATACCCGTCCACAGGGGGGTGGACGGGTTATGTCGGACTCCCCCCCGCATGACGGCGGGGGGTTTACCGACTAAAACCCCTGGGACTCTCCCTCATCGTCCATCGCGGGAGATAGTCGTGGGGCAAATAGCACGAAGCCCGACGTAACCCGCCTGTCCCCCGGCAGGGGAGGCATAATCCCAGCGTCAAAAAAAGATCTTGGGCTGTGTTGAGAAAGTGAGAAACAGCGAGCAACAGGTGACACACAGCGTTTTTAAAAGAGGGGGAAACTCTGATTTGATCTTAGCGTTCGGTTTGTTTTAGGCCATCTTATCCGTGTCAAACTAACAAAAAAAAAATTCAACCTATTGATTGCGCAAACATTCAATTTCCCAGAGGTTGTATATGTTAGCATTTGGCCTATAAAGATGAATGAAACCTATTCAGTTTCATTCGTCGCCACACGTCGTAAAGCACAGTAGTGATGCCATTATTCTACTCAATTCATTCGAATCGTTTTCCATTTATTCGAATGTTACAGTTGTAGAAAACTCGAATAGTCCTGATCTGATTTTCTCTTTATACGAGTTATCTAATCATTGAAGTTTGCTGTGAGGTTTAAGAATACAGTTTTCATATTGATGACATACTTGTCACATTAAGAGGGAGATGTAAGTATAGGTATAACTATGTCCGACAGAAAACGGAAAACTATTTAGGTACTAAATGTATGGCAATGCCATATGATAAAAAAAAAGTTGTATTTCTTTGATCTGTGTAGAAGATGTAGGCCCGAACAGATTTGGCTTAACATCGCAATATATGACACGTGTGCCTATACTTGATAGATTTGTATAATGCAACGCAGCAGTTCAAAAACATATGAGTGTCAATAGCTTATAATATGCCAAATATAAGTGTCAATAGCTTATATGCCAAAGACCGTGTGACGTGGAGAAAGGGAACAGTAGCGCTACCATGAGTTGACATCGAAAACTGACATAACGCAAACTATATTTTTTTTTATGTGATAGGTAGCAGACTATTGCTCTATTTCTTTCAAATGCATATCACAATGAAAAAGATAAAGCGATAGTTTTCGATAGCGAGGATAGTATTTCAAACTCATGCTAGTGCTACAGAATTAGCGCGGCTACGAAGCGACAGTAATAGTAATCACGCCAAATCGATTAGGACAGAGTCCCAGTAAATTTCAACGGAAACTATTCATCTCATTGGTCCAAGGCCTATGATGCTGTCACTCGAATAAAAACTAATCACATCACTAAAACACAGTCGTTTGAAGACAATGGAAACAGTAATAAACAATCACGCCCACGCTTAAAGTTTTTATATTAATTCCCGTGTAATTGTGGTCTCAGCTTTATGCCTCTCTTAATTGTTTGTAGATTTAGTGTGAGACTCACCCGTTCCGTAGATATGGGCTAGTGATGCTCCGGACTTGTAATGTATGTCCGCGGATAAGAATACAAACGCATGTTATCTTTATTTTATTCATATAACACATCACAAAACAAAAGATGCCATTAAAAGTAAGAATCAGTATTTAAAGTGGGTATAGTAGATGTGGTTTGTGTGAGACTGGCACTTGTGATAGGTATTTATTTACTTGTTGTATATTAGTAGTTATACTATGTTTTGTTGTTACTATTGTTATACAAACAAAATCGATCACGTAGAATATAATTAGGCGGTACAAACTTCTCGAGAACATTCGAGTGGCGTTTGTCACTAGAACCTAAAACTTGTGCTAGAGCTGTCAGTTCTCTGAGATAGATTCGCGAGCTCTTATATTGTTAATTAATTATTGCGAGTAAAACTATGTACTACCACTTCTTTTTGCGTTTCGTTGTTAATACTAGTACTTATCTTGTTTTTACGTTGCTTTAAAAACTTCTTGTAAAATGCCTAATAATGATTTTTCATTCAATTCAAATCTTACCAATGCAAACATCACAACGTATTTTCTGACGGCTTCAAGTGGGGGACCTTAACGAGAAGAACGTACTCTTTTTTAAAAGACCGACAACGGCCTCTCTGCTCTTGCAGATGTCTTTGATGTTCATGGACAGCGGTGATCACTTACAAACAAGTGACCCGCTTGCTCATTTGTTGCCTCTAGTATAAAAATCAACTGTGCAGAGACAACGTAAAAATCCGTTAACACTGTTGGCTAAGTATCGGATACGGATATCCGGTACATCACTAATATCGACTTAAATGGAATTGATATTCAAATTCGGACACGCGTTTGCTATAAATTATTACGTGTTTCTAATTTATTAAACGCAATTAAGATTTCTTGGACTGAATTATATTTTTTATCTTGTAAAAAGTTGAGTTACAAGTCTATTTCTCGTTTGGTCAGGATGACGTTTATACCATTTTGTTTTTAAATTAACTAGATTTGTTCAATATTAAAGGAATGTTCTTTGCGTGTCATGAGCCTATTTGGATAGAAAGACGGCTAATAAACTAGTAATTTTGGTTAATTCTGCATGTATTTTGAACGTCTACTTAGAAAGTGTTATTGCCCGAGCGCAATCAAAAGCAACTCGTTTCTGCTAGATAGATAGATAAATTGTATTTATTTGCATTTAGGTTGACCCGCAATAATCAAGAAAATAGAGTGACATTTTAAATTTCATAACAAAGTACAAAAGCAGAACACAAAGACACTCATAAATAATTTACTAACCGTGGGAGAGCCACGCTTTGGCATGAATGATCCGGCTCGACCGGAGTGATACCACGGCCTTACAGAAGACCGGCGTGAAGCAGTGCCTGCGCTGTGGTTCGTCGAGTGAGCGAAGGCACCGAAGGCCATTGGGGGGAAAAGGAGTTAATGGTTGGCAGCGCACTTGTGACACTACTGGTGTTGCAGGTATTGGCATCACTGACCATGGTGATCTGTCTGCTCGTCTGCCACCTAACAGCATAAAAAAAATCTTATCCACTACATATGGACCTGATTGATTGATTTATATATTTTATAGAAGTTTTCTAAAGGGTTATTTAGCTCCATTTCTAACGAAGACCAAAGTCCATAGATCTACCAAAGACTTTCTGTCTGTGGTAGGTCAGCTAGTCTTTTGATAGTTAGCGAAACGATTAATTGTATGTAGTTAACATCTCTTTATCTAACTCTTAATTTCAATGCAAGTAGTGGGTGCATAGAACATCCGCGTAGGCAACCAAAAGACAATAGCATCTGCTCACAGGCCTCAAATATGAGTCCAAGGTCTTGGCCAAATCAATGTAGGTCACAGATAATATCTAGATTAATGTGAACTTTTTGTTGATATACTACGTGGGAGCGTCGCACAATGAACGAGCCGCCATAATTTATTACTTTAATTAGTCAAATTATATAATTTGAGCGGTTTTTGTTGATGCTATGCGTTGATACAGTTTAAGGCCGTAGTTTGAGGTTTGATCGTTTTTGTGATTGTCTTAAAGGTGACATTGGGGTAGGGAATTCTTTGGAGTTAACGTCGGAACGGAGATTTTTTTTTACTTCAAAGGCATCATGCTGAGTGGTTTCGGATTAGCGTATTTTCCCGCGCGTATACGGTTCGTTTCTTTATACGAGCTTACACGAAACCTTTGTGTCAATAAAAAATGTCGTCAAAATTTCACTTTAGGGTCGCTTCGTTGATCAGCTGTAAAACTGTCAGAAATAATAATAAAAAAGAAGTTGTTATAATTGACCCATCCTCATTGCTATTGTTTCCCGACTGGTCAAAATTCAATTTTTAGTCGAATAACTTTTATACTAACATTCATATTTCCGCTAAAAAAAGCTGTAACTTTAACCATTGGTTAGACGGATAACTATGGTAAATGGTTAAAGTGATAGAGAGAGAGAGAGAAGTGACTACGAATAAACAACTAGAAAGACGGATAAAGAAACTAGAGATCAATTATAATCTGGTCAAAATTACTCAGAAATTCTTGTGTGAACTTAATTATAGGCCTAATAACTTCACCGACAGATCATTATCCATATGGTGTTAACGATTATAATTCCAAGCAAAAATCGACCTCATTACCAAATTGCAAAACGTGACATTCGTACATGACCTCCAGGCGACCTCGCACTGGATTGAAGACGTATAACGTACAGTCTCAACAACAACATGTAAATACATCAACTCTTATGCCTGGTGTATATGGTTCATATTTGAACGATGTTGTATACTTATTAGTGCATGTGTTGTACCTACGATTGTGCTATTACTCGTGGTTATGTCACAGTGTACAATGAAATCTCTCACGATTGTGCCCCGTGTGTAACGACGCGGATTGTCTACGAAGCCTTGACGACCGAGTGTATAATTTAATATGGACTATTTAGCACACAATCTTAGAAGTTTACTTGTGTTTCTGACTCTAATTATGTTTGTTTTGGAATTCATTTTAAGGCTAAAAAATAAGTTTTTTTAATAATAAATTATAACCTTGCAGTAGTTCCCATTTTAATATTTTATAGTTGTAACTAGCGGCCGCCCGCGCCTTCGTCCGCATGGAAAAGTAACTTTTTACCCCCCTTTTAACCCCTTACAACCCCCTTTTAGCAATAATAAGTAACCTATGTCCTTTCTCAGGGCCTAGACCATCTGTATGCCAAATTTCATTCAAATCCGTTCAGTAGTTTTGGCGTGAAAGAGTAACAGACAGACAGACAGAGTTACTTTCGCTTTTATAATATTAGTATGGATTCAACGCGAAAATCTACCCCTTATATTTGTTGTACCTATTAATAAGCGTTAATGTATGAAATCGTAACAAATATAATAGATGAAGGAAGCTATACCAAAATCTAAAAGAAAACTCTTATATACTAGAGGCAACAAACGACCAAGCGGGTTACCAACAGGTGAGATACCTCATCTACCTAAGTATTATACCAACTCCCATGAACATCTGCAAGATCAGAGAGGTCGCTGATGCGTTGGCGGCTTTTAAAAAGGATTACGCTCTACTTTTGAAGATATGTAGCACTACCATGAGTTTGAAATACTATCCTCGCTATCGAAAACTATCGTTTTGTCTCTTTCATTGTGATGCATTTGAAAGAGACAGAGCAATAGTTTACGTTATGTCAGTTTTCGATATCAACTCATGGTACCGCTTCTGATCCGAAGAGTTGATCCGTCTGCTCGTCTGTTACCTATTAAATAAGCAAACATATGCTAAGAATGTAATGATTCTTAATTTATACCAGGATGTACCCTATATAGATCAATCTGACGATGTTAATAAAATCCTTATTAGAATTCACTAGTTTTTATCTGTTTCAAATCGCTAAGGTCAAAAGTCGGATAAAAAAGGCAGCATTTAAGATGCATTCGAAGCAAAAACGAGTTATTCTAATGAGCAAATCGCTTAAGGAAGACGAAATGAAGTAGCCGCGGTTATGTTATGAACTAGTGCAATGTCATTCGTCACGCTCTAGGTGTTGTACAGGCGGGGAGACAAGTGTTAGCTACCCTGCGGTTTACAGTTTAAGACATTTATTTCTCTAAAAATAATATAATTCACTTATAAGTAAAGTATCTTTATTATTAATGGTATCTTGTCAATGCTATGTATAGGTACAGATAGCCACACATCAGGTTACCACAAACTGTCAAATTTCCTCAATTGATATTCTACCTAATGTGTTTGGCAGAAAGATGAGAGTCGATTGAAGAAATTTGACAGTTTTGTATACTTTGATGTGTACGTACTACTACTCCAGTTTACAAAAGATGTCATCTCTTCATCAACCACACAATAAGATGTTTAACGTAGCATAGAACATACGTGGGGTGGAGCCTGGTGACCTGTACTATGGGTTTTTCTAAACGCTATCTCAGGCACCAGTCTCTCACACACGAAGACAACAACCTACTGTATATTTGATACCTTTTTATGTATAAAGTTACGTGAGAGAAATAAATAAATATTTGGTTTGATTTGAAAGCAAAGTAAAGTATCAGCGTATACACTGTCCCACCGCAGGGCAAAGTTCCTCCATCATAGAAATCAAGTCATCGCTGCTATGATGGGATTCACCAACGCTTGCCTTATGCGGATTGGTGATCACAAACAAGAGCTTAGCTAAGCCAACAATAAGTACTGGAAAATTTCAAAACATACTTGTGCTCGACCTAGGAATTGTATCCGGGACCCCGATCACCGATCATAGCCCGGTACTTAAACTAGACCAACGGGGCGTTTATATCAAAGTATTTGTAACATAGAAACAGTACACCACCTACACCTGAACCCTCCGAGGATTTTTTTAAGTGCAATATTTACTTAAGAAAAAATTGCAAAGAATTGCTATACCAAAAATAAAAATTATTCGTTTAGCAGTTTCATCTTAACTAGTGGTCAAATATTTGCAATAATGTTTCCACTGGATATTGTATATGTATACCTACAATATTGATGAGATTATCGTCAGCTCATGGCGAGTTAAGCACTTACGAAATTCGTTGGCTTAGTAAGGGGTTCGGTTAGTATAATTGGTAGTACAGCCACCCGGACTGTGGAAGGTTGTGGGTTCGAGTCCCACCTGAACCCTCCGAGGATTTTTTTAGTGCAATATTTACTTAAGAATAAATTGCAAAGAAGCTATACCAAAAATAAAAATTATAGAAACAGTTTTCTACACAACAGTATGTCTGAATGGAGTGAGTGATGTCGCGATAACATCGGCGATTAAGGAGCGCGGATGTGGTGCAAGGCCGAGCCATCTTGCTGTTTACTCTTCTCACTGGATCACGTTCAACTGTGATTGAGATTGTATGTGCGCGAATACTTTACAAAACTCGCTACAACAAACAAACATCGCTGTACAAAAATCGCTTGACGGGTTGAAGAATCAAATCAAATTTTAGCAAAATATGGTAGGTATAAAAGCTGACAATTTATGTAAGTATATAGGTTCGCCACGCGTACACTTTGTTTCAGGATGCATCTTCTTAGGTTGTATAAAATAGATTTTTTAATCACTGTCTTATAATTGGAACATACCTGCATGCGCCTGCGCCGTGTTTCGTAGAGTGAGTGAGGGCACCGGAGGGCCCAATTGGAGGGAAATGCGGTTAAATGTTGATAGCGCATTTGTGGCGGTGACAATTGCTTACCATCATGTGATTCATCTGCTCGTCTGCCACCAATCTATAAACACATTTAAAAAAAATTGTCAAAGAAGTCTGACTACCTATAGTATCTCATCAAATTCAATACCATTGTCCTAAATATCTTTATATTTCGTTCTCCTTCACACAAACCAATTTATTTCCCTTCAGCAGTTCCATAAAAAGTTTGACATAACCTTTCTTAAATCACAATTTCATATTTTTCATCCCTTTCACACCCCGAATCGATTAAAAAATCGCTTTAACCATAAAGATGCATCGATTTGAATTAATGCCAGTTGACGTCTTAATAGAGGGGGATTTAATTGTCAAAAAGGCAAATCCTTTTAGACGAGGCGTGCGCGCGCGCACATCGATCACTTAGATCCTTTGTTGTGTAGGGTTGGCACAAACCAGTAGAGCTGTATTTCCCGATAGCTTAGGGACCTTTAAGGATTCTGTCTAGACTACTCTTAACAAAATCGCAGATTTTAAGACTCTATTAGGTCAAAGCCAGTTGTTTGCACAACTCACTCGACACACGGCAGCTGTGTTAAAAACTATACAATATTTATATTAACATCACTTTGCGGCATTTTACTGCACAAAAGAACATCTAATTTGCTCACAAAAAAAACTAATTTTAAACCTTTATCGTACCAGCTGCTGCGATTTCTTCCATCGATTCTTAGTTACGCTGTCTTTGCTTCTTCATTGCCTATACTGGTGAGTGACAGCCCTATAGCAAGGATTACGACAAACTGTTGCTTGGATGTTTGTTTAACAATTTGACATACTCGGCTCAGTATTGCGAATTTGAAATCAATTCACAAAATTGTATGGGAAAGCGAAATGTGGAATTCTATACCCAAGGTATGATATACTACGGTTAGTTAGGGCCATGTGAATGGTATTAAGTGATACGGTAGAACTTTTGGTCAGCTTAAGTTATTATCGCGTTAGCTGTGAAGAGTTACTGTGCAATCGATTTATGGAACGGTTCGGTTTTATAGAAACCATTACCTACACAAAATATAAAGTAGAACAAAGTGTAGTTTGAGATAATTGTGATAGCGAAAATAAATTATTCTATATATTTTTTAATGATGAGATCCGACAGGAGATCTAATGGTCACGGACATAGCTCAAAGAATTGCGTGGCTGAAGTGGCAATGGGCAGGGCACATTGCGAGGAGAACAGACGGCCGTTGGGGTGGAAAGGTCCTTGAGTGGAGGCCACGTGCAGGAGGCCGCAGCTGTGGCAGGCCTCCCACCAGGTGGACCGACGATCTGGTGAAGGTCGCGGGAGTCCCTTGGATGCGGGTGGCACAGGACCGATCTGTGTGGAGAACTTTGGGGGAGGCCTATGTCCAGCAGTGGACGTCTATTGGCTGAAATGATGATGATGATGATATTTTTTTATTTAAATCATTCTAGCCTTCAAAAAGCCCTTTTGTACTTACTAGCATATTTCGCATTACTAATTTACGCCGGCCATAGCGTTGTAAGGCCCAGACCGGAAAATCAATTTTATTGTTTTATGCCTTTTTAAAGGCTTTTAGGTTTTACGACGATAGACACCTGCAACACCAATAGAGTCACAAGTGCGCTGGCAACCTTTAAGGCCATTTCCTCTGGCCACCGGAGTCACTAGACGAAACACAGCGCATATAGGTACTGCTGCCGGTCTTCTATGAGGCCGTTGTATCACTCCGGTCGAGCCGAGTCATACCAAAGCGTGGCTCTCCCAATTGCAAAAATATTACACTCGCCTGTTACTTTAATAAGGACTTTCCTAATCATCTCAATAGTTATAAAAATGAAACCTTCACCTGTAAATCGTTCAAAATAACAACATTACAATCGAATTACGAAACTTCAATCACAAAATCGGGTATTGTATCGTCTCAAAAAGGTTGCACTGGTACATTTTAATTGATTGGTTCCCATTCAAATTTGTATGGGCCTCGAATAATGACTGGCCGATGAGCACAAAATAAATCTTTTAGTCAATACAAGATCTATAACGATGTAACGAGTGATTTCAAAATTTCACTGCAGTGAAAATATACGAAAGTATTTTGCTGACGAGTCCGCTGGTAGTTGTAATTTTTTTAAATATTAATATTATCCTATATCATAGGAAGGCAAACGAACAAGTGGGTCACCTGATGGTAAGTGAACCCCGCCGCCCATGGATATCAGCTACACCAGGAGTGCGGACGCGTTGCTAATGTGTTTGCCCGAAGCGCGAAAGGTCCCGGATTCGATTTCCAGGCAAGTCAATTTAGAAACTACATTTTCTACTACTTGGGTCGCGCTCTTGACGCTCCCAGTTAATTATCGTCACCTGGTACTCATAGTACAGGGGTTGCCCTAGTTTGACACCAGGTTGATTTGTGTGATTGTTTGGCGCAATTAGGTATCGTTAGGTTTAGGTATCAGTTACCACAATACACTTACAATATTCTTATGGCTTTTCAAAGAATAACCGCCCATTAAGATTCCCCGTGAGTCCCCACTAATCACAGATGCAACCACTAAAAAACTAACATATCAATCCTACATTCGCACGTAAGCATCTCTAATTGGTTTAAATTAAACACGAATTATCACAATCCATTTTTATTTGATCACCGTAACTAGATCCCTGGGTAGTAAGCCTGTTGTTTGGATTTGAATGGGAAGGTTGTTAAGCATGGGGGTCTGGTTATGGTGGGTGGATTCTTTTGTACTAGCGCCCGAGTTCCGTCGCAAATAGACGAGTGACTGCGGCGCTGGGAGCTTAATCTCGTTCGTTATGTTTGGTGCGCGTACGCATGTAGAGGCAAACATGCTAGTAGCTCTAGTACAGGCAATTTTTATTCATGATTTTTTTATGATATAGGTGGCAGACGAGCAAACGGATCACCTGATGGTAAGCGATTACCGCCGCCCATAGAAACCTGCAACACCAAAAGAGTCACAAGTGCGCTGCCAACCTCTATATTACCCCTTTCCCCCCAATCGGGCCTCCGGTACCCTCACTCACTCGACGAAACAAAGCGCGGGGCTGTTTCACGCCGGTCATTTGCGAGGTCGTGGTATCACTTCGGTCGAGCCGGCCCGTTCATGCTGGAGCGTGGCTCTCCCTCTGTTATATATTGATGATTTATCTATTATCTGACATCCATAAAACAAGTGTGTAAGTTACGACCGATCGGAGTTTCCCTCCCTTTCATAAGCGTTGTGTATCACCTTTAATAAATTAGACAATTAGAAATTGAATATTTAGTCCGTTCAATACTCGTACTTCACGTCTACTACAAATACTGCCTATAAAATGCAAAAGATGAAAGGTACCGATGTGCGTACGCGCAGTTATTATTCAATTCGGTAGCGGAGCGTGTCAGCAGCTAATTTGTTCACGAGAGATCTGTACCGACGGCCGGGGCGCTCTCACTGATGTGTTGAACTTAGCTAGTCCGTACAAAGTTGTTTGCTGGGATTAATACTTTTTTTACTATTACTGGGGCTACTTTTTATCGTTTATTTAATTAAATTACTAGCTGTTACCCGCGATGTCCGCCTGGAATAGTATAGTAGTATATATAATAAGGGTAGTATTTTTAATTATATTTCATAATTTTTAACCCCTTACTATGAGCTATATATGTATTCGTTGTCTGGAAAATATTGCTATGTTTTTCCCTGTATTTATAATACTTATTTTGAGATGTAAACGAGTTGCCGGGGCACAATCAAACCATTATTTTTGACCGAGTTCAAAAAAGCATGAGGATCTCAATTCGTCTGTACTTAAGCAAAAATAAAAATCGCATATACCTATCGCAAGTACTTATACTTTTTCAAAGGCATTTTGAAGGTTCTTAAGTTGTAGTACCTAACTGTAAGGAAATAGGTACTGCTGCAGACAACCGTTGAAAGAAATAATCAGTTGTGATACTCACCTATGAGATGAACAGACGATCTGATAAAACATCATGTTTCCATATTAATATCACTATTTTTTTTTCAATATGACAAAAAGTCAGTTACAAAAGCAACAAGCAACCGTTGCACAAACGGTAACATGTGTCCATGGCGTCTGCCCCGAGACGACCCGGGAATCGAACCCGCATCCGATCTGTATCTCCGTACGCGGCTCGTGTTGGCGCATAATACGAGATGGCACAAAACTACTGATCGTTTTGGGGGTTATTTCTGTCTTATTCGAAAAAAATACGCAAAGAGAAAAATGTGGCAGGGAGACTACCAAAAAAGATAAAAAATATTGGTTTTCATCGATGGGATTTTGGAATTTAATTATTTTTTATTTAAAGGTTTCAAAGAAGATTAAGATAAGTTAAAAGCTTAATTTTCTACTGAAAAAATAATGTACAAAACATTAAGAAGAAAAATGTTTAGATAATCAAGCACCGTTAGATCGGGCTATTGCATCAAACTTTCATCGTTAGAAAATAAATTTTGAAAAAAAAATGCAAGTTTTTTTCTTAGGTGATTTCCTTTCTCCGCATAGCTAATTTGTTTTGTTTTTTTACTAAGGTGCTTACACCTTAGTAAAA
This sequence comes from Cnaphalocrocis medinalis, assembly GCA_014851415.1. NCBI lineage: Eukaryota > Metazoa > Arthropoda > Insecta > Lepidoptera > Crambidae > Cnaphalocrocis > Cnaphalocrocis medinalis. The sequence continues at coordinate 1,973,400 of CM026287.1, read as the reverse complement.
AAAAACAAATTACGATACAGATTTGATTGAATTGGATGATTTACTGGATTTACCAGAATTACAGAATACTTAATAGTACATATCGAGTGCTTTAAAATCCATCCCGTCTAGAAGGCGAATCTTCATAAGTATATAGACAACCTATTCACTATAATTCTTAGACATCATCAACTTGGTAAGTCGAATGACTTCCCTAATACCACCCTCAAGGTGCGAAACGTCACTTAAATACATGTCAATGAAAAAACCGACAAAACGGCAAACAGACAGACAGTTACAGATTAGACGAAACCCCCTTCATCGCAATCGTATTAAGATATTATCACCATACAAACTTTTGTATGGCCACCATACAGCTTTCAAATTACGCTTAATCCTTCCATTCAATCATTTTTTATCGTGTGACGTTGTAAATTGATCTTTACGCCTTTGTGTTACGGTTGAAAGGGTTTGTGACAGTTCCATAAATATTATAATCAAATTATTTAGATGTCTTTTTGCAGGATGATTCTCAAATTTTACAAAAGTCAACTTTTTTCTTCATGTTCATAAAATTCATTTTTATATGTAGATTGTTCGAAAAGGGTAACGATTGCGGGGTCAGTGTAAATTGAATTTTATTTCCAATGGAAAAGGTTGGTTTTGAAAAAGTGATGCTTGGCAAGGATTAAGAAGTCAACAGCAACTATTTGAGTAATAATAAAAAGTGTTTATTCGTATCAAGAACAATAGGGCGGAGGGAAGTGTCTTGTATGTGTAGTAACGGAACAAGGGGGGACCACTAAAACTACACACTTGAATATATCAACAAGATGCTTTACATGAATACCTATAAAGTAAAAGTATCAGCCTATATACTGTCCCACTGCAGGGCAAACACGTCCATCATAGAAATCAAGTCATCGCTACTATGATGGGATTAGACTTCATCACCAACAAGATACCTTACCTATATAGGTATCTCGTTGGTATATTTTAGTGTATGAAGATATTACAATAGAATATGGTTAAGTTACGTACACTAATAAGTATACAACCACATTCAAATATGAAACTTATTCCTGGTAGAGACGAGTAGACTCGAAGTGTTTACGTTTTATTGCAGGTGACTGTACAAAAGAGGTAAATCTTAACATGCTCCCCAAGGCACGGGTACAAGACCGTTATGCTCAAAGGCTTCGAGCTGATACTGAGAATTTTGTAACAGAAAAACATAGATACAAAATGTGGCCGGACCCGGGAATCCGGGACCTCATGTGACCCAATACTCACAACCCAACCGAAGCAGTCATAATACTGCTGATGTAACTCTATACGTAACTTTGAGAGTGACCCCACACTAACGTCCTTTGAGCGTTGGCGTCTTGCCGGCGACCTCTCCACACTAGCGTTTTCGGACGCCGCGTAGACGCAAAGCCCAAAAATGCTTTTGTGGGGAGGTTATTATTTTATTTATATTTATATTATAGGAAGGCAAACGAGCAAGCGGGTCACCTATGGTAAGTGATCACCGCCGCCCATGGACATCAGCTACACCAGAAGGAGTGCGGATGCGTTGCCAGCCTTTTAGGAAGGTATAGGTTCGTTTCTTGAAGATTTGAATGTCGTACCGGTTCGGAAATACCGCTGCGGGAAGTTGATTCCACAATGAGGAGGTGCGTGGCAGAAAGTGTCGAGTAAAGCGCACGGTAGTGGACCGCCATCTATCCAGGTGGTATGGATGGAATCCGAGTTTATGGCGTGTAGTGCGGTGGTGAAATTTGGCAGCGGGTATTAATTCCAACGCTCAAAGGACGCTAGTGTGGGGTCAGTCTCAAACTCACGTATTGAGTACAAGTAGTGTGAGGTCTCTCTGAGGGTGATGTTCTACAACGTAGTCACAGTTGTATATTCGCACTTTACGCGTCCAAACCTTTGGGTTGTAAATAATAATTAATCCTTTGGATAATGCTCGTAATGATAATTGTCTGCGGAACAAAGGGTCTGCACCGGCAGATCGTATCGCGCCTGCGATGTTCTAGCTACAGGGATTGTAAGAAACGGATTGTGTGAACAATTTAATAATGTGGATTGAGTGTCTTTTGTTTCTTTTGACAGAAGTTTTATTATGTAGATACGTTACATATGTAAGAGTTTTTATTATACCGCCGCCCATGCCACTGCGCTGATAAGGTCATCTTGCCCATAATATTATTATGAAGCGGTAAGTCCATAATATTAAAGTCATAATAAATAAATTCAAACACAGCATCACATTCATTGACCTGACTCCGTACTAAGAAGCTTGAGCAGTTGTGTTACAGATATCATACAACAGAGGAATCACAAATACAACACTTACATATAACATAATTATATTATACTCAGACACTGAACAAACACAAGTATTCATCACATGAATGTTTGTCCAGGGTGGGGATCGAACTCACAACCTTTGGCGTACGAGGCAGGGTCACTACCAAATGTGCCATCCAGCTTGTCATCATCATCATCAGCAACCCACACTCGTCCACTGCTGGACATATGTGTCCCCTAATGCACGCCACCGCTCCCGATTTTCGACCACTCTCATCCAGCCCATACCAGCCAGCCTTCGAATGTCATCATCCCATCTTTTCGCAGGGCGTCCAACACTACGCTTACCGAGTCGCGGTCTCCACTCAAGGACTCTACGGCTCCAATGATTGTCAGTTCTGCGGCTAATGTGACCAGCCCACTGCCACTTCAGTTTGCTAATTCGGTGGGCTATGTCGGTGGACCAGCCAGTCATAAAATCAAAATTATTAAAAATATGATAAGTTGAAACAGTAAAATACAGATGAGCATTTACCTTCAAAAACCTAGAAAACCAGTGGGCTACTTTAAAAAAGGCATTAGATTTTTTCGCAGCGCTCATTCCCCTGCGTCGGCCGCGCGCGCGCAGCCTTGTGCCCCTTACGCGGACAATGCGCAGATAAGCGGCAATTACCGCCCGAGCGGACGATTCGGCGTTACATTCCGCGCGCACGCGCCAGGGAACCGCGCCAGACTCAGATATGGCACTTAAATAAAACAATCCTTACCAAAAACGCTTTGTTGGTTTAGTGGATTAAGTACCGGGCCCGGGTTCGTTCTGTCGAGAAACTCTCCGAGTCAGCTCAAAGTCTGGAAGATGACGGTCTTGTACTCCTGAGCCTCGAAAAGCACGCTAAGCCGTAAGTCCTGCGCCTAATCCCTCTTCGGTCATGTTCCTTTGATGTCCTATCGAAATATGAGGGTAAGGGGATAGAGAGTGCGTCTGTGTTTGCGCAAACTCTTGAGCACTATAATATTTCCGGTATACGTGGCTGATCGTTAAGATCTGCCGTAGCCGAATCGGTTAGGAGGGGTATTATTGTTACTTTGTAGGTAGTTGTAGTATCAACATTAAATACTATCCCACTGCAGGGCAAAGGCCGCCATCATAGAAATCAAGTCATCGCTACTGTGATGGGATTATGCTTGCCTTATTGGTGATCACAAACCTAAAAAATTCGAAACACACTTTTGCTCGACTCGGGACCTCGAGATCACGGCCCGGTACTTAAACCACTAAACCAGGGGTCACTAAATGGTGGACCCGTCGAACCACCTTGTGCGGACCCTGTCGTAGCTGCTGAGACGCCAATATGGCAAGCCGCTGAAACCCCCAGCCGTAGACGTCATTCTTTGTTCGGTCTGCGATGGCCATAAGTCAACTTCAGAAAACGGACTCCAAACGAAACTAATTGGTGACTCCTGCACTAGAGCTACACCACAAAATAAAGACTCTGACACAGAAGGCTGACTTAGCCTTGATTTTGAATTTAGAAGAGTTCGTTGACATATGCTAGGGTTGTTGCCCGGCATGAGTACATAAGCGCGCGGCCTCTACCATATACCTCGACAGTTTGACAATCTTATGTCATAAGGTAGGATTAATGTGGTCGAAAAGGCGTTTTTGCCCCTTAGTGCATGACATATTTTTAGCTCTTAGTGGGCAGTGAGCCTTCTGTGTCAATATTTATTTTGTGGCTACACGGTTAAAAAATCCATTAAAATCTACGCATATCCACTATTTCTACCATCCTAGACGCTCACGCTTGGTGCTAGGTGCTCGATAGCATCAGCAGACCCGCGGTCATCGCTGATCCGAAGATTCCATTCACGCAGAATTTTAACCCGTGTTTGATTTAACACCAATTATGGACTTCCGTGTTCCAGCCGATGCGCCCGATGCGCGGGCGCAGCGCTGGTGCGTTTCCTACTTTACTGTTACAAGGCGCAGGTGGAATTTAAAAGGGAGGTTTATGGCATAATGGTTGGTTTAAAAATTTATCGGAGAAGTTTTATTTTAGTTGGAGCTATTTCGAGAGCAAACGCGCAAAGCGCTGGATAGAGTGAAAACCGCAATTATTTTTGTTTAAAGGAGAGTCCTGTTTTGGCATGAATGAATGAAAAGGTTGGCAGTGCAATTGAGATTCCATTGGTTATGTAATGGTGACTCTATAGTTGGCAGCAATCACTTATTACATCAATTGAACCGATTGCTCGTCTGCCACCAAGATCACTTAAAATATTAGAATATTAGATGATGATGATTATGTTGTTGATTTCAGATAAAGTTGTAGCTCGTAATATTATTCCTAATATACCGGGTGGAAACGTAGTAATTTAAGCATTTAAGGTAGTTTTTCTCGTAACATAAAGCTATTAACATTGAAGGAATGAAAGTTAAAATAAGAGACAACCAAAAAGACAATCCTGGTCAAAATAAAATTATTTTTAGTCTAAGTAGTAAGGAACAACTTAAAAAGAATCAAATTATTTTATAATCCCTCGATAAAAAATAAAACCAGTACGTCATAACATGTTTGTCATAAATCTACAATGGTCAAAAATATGTAACCTTACACCAAAGAAATATAAAATTCCTACTTATGTCTTACATTATTACCACTAACATAAATCTCTCATTAGCATCCGACCCGCTCCAATACTAATTTCAAAAACAATATAATTCGAAAACTCATAAAACATCATGCTCAATCGAAAATCATCAACAAATACCGTTAAATAACGGCAACAATTAGGCGCCAACCGAATCACATTTCATTCAAATAAGGAACGCATTAAAAATTATTTATTCTTCTAATCCTAACTCACTTCGTACCAAAGGTGTGGCTTTAAAACTAGAGCCATCAACAAAATGACAAAGTGGACTCGCGCGTGGTCAAACTGCTAAAAATGGCCGATAAATTAGAGATTATTGAGACAATCACTATTTAATTCAGTATAAGGTTTCGATAGACGATAAAGAAAAGCATTATTATATTAAATAACAACGGTAGAACTTATAAAACAGCTATTATCGAGACGGCTTTCGACCTCGTGACCCTTGTCTCGATTGGGACCATCCGATACTACGTTATGTAGTGCTTTGCTGAACTCTGACGAAATACGTCGAAGGTAATATTTCTATTATTTACAAGTCGTGTAATTGAATACAGCGTTGACATAATTCAACACATAGGTTGGCTGTTTATGTCATGTCGTTTATTGTGTAAAGTTAGTAATGCACAATGTTTAGAAATTTATAGTAACATTATTTATAGAAATAAACATCTTTGGTAGAAATAAAATACCTTTAATGCTAAAACTTTTAGCAATACAGATATTTTATTTCTTAATTTATCAGCGATTGTAATTATTTCTTGAGAAAATATGGATTTTATGTTATGTGTCAACCAGTCTTGACTAGAAACTAACCTATAATATAAATGTTTGAAGCAGAAGATTCTCAGAGTAAATACTTCATTAAATACGGCTTTATGAACACTAAAACTGAAACGTAAGTCGTATATTATTATTTTTTACAGCATTTTAAAATATTTGATCTTTTAGATACATTAAAACTACTAATTAATTAAGACATAAAATATTGGTAATATTTTAATGATCTCGTGAGCATTCAATAAACAGAACAAAGTACTTAATTACACAATCAGACAGTAAAAAGGCGTGAGAATAAGGAACAATACGTACACATCTACAGTGACAAATGAACGTCCATAACACTTAAACAACACAAATTGTTTATTAAAACTAACAAAAACGACGGGCACAAAACGGAACCTTGAGGAACTCCGGTTTCCCAATTCAATTGGCAGTTGACAATAATCAATAAAGTGCATACGAATGCCTGTAATCGATTGTCTTGTCCATGCGCGAGGGCCGGCTATTGTAGAGTTTTTTCCACATTTTCATAGTGAAGGGACTGTGTGAACTATGGTGCATCAAGGTCAACATTGTCAAAGGCTTTACTTAGATATATCTGTGCCAAGACAATTTCGTTCCACGTAACTAATTTTAACTCTATTGTTGCGAGTTTAAAGTTCATTGTCTTTATTATCTTTAGCATAATATGAGGCGATTGTGTTAATGATTTTTTGTCTTCGAACGCAGTCATTGTTTTATTTATAGGCTATCTATATTTATCACTCTTATTTATCAAAGTTATTGAATAATAATATGGGAAACAGATTGGAATCGTTATGTTTTACGGCGCTTTCCCCGCGTTTATTATAATGTAACCGAATATACTTTTTAACGTTATGAAATCAATATTATCGTTCGGTTAGTGACAATCGTGGCGATCGGGACAGGTTAAGTGACATCTAAAATCCATGTTTAACTTAATAAAGGGTAATAATAAAGGCGATTTATAAATAGAAATGGGAGAAATCTGAGAGGGATGACGCGATGATCCGGGAGAGGTGTGTGGGCGTAATGTGGTTGGCATCGATGCGCTATCCGAATAAATAATCGATTTAAACATGATCATAGGGCTTGGCATGTAACGTGACACGAGGTTAGAATGCTGACCGTTGCTGTCGGGCACCCGCGAAAATGATGGGCAGGTACTGTTGATAGCAAAAGTTTAGGCAGGGTGTAGAAATTCGCATATACTTAATATATAACGGAGCTACATTTGATCAAACTGTATCTAGGTACCTATTCAAGACTGAATCTTTAGCATTTAGACTTATTATAACGAGTACACACTGTAAGTTTCACAACACATGAAAGTAAGGTCAGTCATTCGTTAATATTACAGGTTAAAAAATAGCTTATAACACGCCGACGTGGCCTACCAACTCATTCGAATTTGCTCGCATAAAGTAGTCTGCTTTGATCGCCGCTCGCATGATTAACTTTTTTGTTAATGACAAAGGATTTGTACATTCTTCCTTGTTTGTGGGATGCAAGAAAGTGTGTTGGGTTCGTATTGGGATAGATTTTCTATAGATTTACGTACTAAGAGTTGTAAGTCGCTGTTGATATGTACGTGAGGCCCATAGAGACTTGAGTGAAAACCAACCAGTGACCAAGATACTGATATGCCTGTAGAAGATCTAGGATGCAAAATTTATGTAAATTTCCACTAAGGCTGTCTTTACTTTAAATCTCTAATTGAGGAAACTGAACACTTTGCCGCACTGTCCTGTACTGGTCTGATATTACACTTGGTATGATATTAAACAAGAATTTGTTTTGCTGATGGTATCAAACGCCGACTCTTGCGCACTCAACGGATGTTCGAGTTACTTTATTAATTAAACTAGTGAGGCAATTCTTACTATTTCAATATTTACACTGAAAGATTGAAGTCTTGTTTGAGTGTAGCAACTTATGAGTTTTTTGTGCCTTTAGTAAAAATAAACTACGTAAATTGACTTGATACTCGTATTAAACGATCACTTTTTCACTATTAAGCCAGTTTTTAATATTGGTATTAATACGTTTGCCGTACCTATCTTCAGACTTTTCCTTTTAGATATTAAAAAAAATCTTTGATCTGCACCATTTTTTTTTCGGAGTCAAATTCAGAATTACTAAAATAAACTTTATAATGTCTAGCCTATGCCCATCAGTGGACTGAGACAGGCTGATGATGATGATGACACTTATAATAAACATCAAAAAAACTAGGCTACTGTTCTAAAAACTTATACTTAAATTTTTACCAAATTCAGACAGGCAAAGCCATGGAGTCTAGGCTAGTTGAAAGTGTACAAGGCGGGTATACTAGAGAAATCTGGAAAAAGCTTAATACTCATGTGTACGACCCGACAGTTTATAATAAACCTAACAACACAGTGATGTGCAATTTTTATTGCCCCGATCGCATCTATCCAGGAACTAGGCGCATCTCAAATGGGATGCATTTCCACTGTCTGTACGGCAACGGCAACGATCTGCGCAAGAGGGCTGGCTGGAGCTGGATGCGAGTAGCTGAAGTTTGATCTAAAGTGGCGAGCATTTGTAGAGGCCTATGTCCAGCAGTGGACTGCAACAGGCTGATGATGATGACGGCAACGGCAACTTAGTATGACGACAAAAATGATTTTGACGATATTTTTTCGATGATACTTCGACAAATACTTATTACAAACAAGTTTTATTACGACAAGTACATTAATTTCTAAACACAGTCCAAGCGAAGATATTATGAAGATTGGAAAAAATAGTATTATACCTCCTAGTAATACTATTTTTTAAGGGTTTTGTATGGGATAGCTGGCAGACGAGCAGACTGATGGTAAGCGATTTCTACCACCCACAGACACCAGTGGAGTTACAAGTAAGTGCGCTACCTTTACTTAAATTGACAGCAAGCAAGCGTGGTGATTAAAAATATAGTAGCGATGACTTGATTTCTATGCTGGAGCCTTTTGTCTTGCAGTGGGACAGCATATAGGATACTTTGCATGCAACCTGAGACACGCCGAGATGTTACTTCAATGGAACCCTGCCCTGTCTAGTCGCATCTAATCGAGACGCGCATAAAGCCCGCTTCAGATCCCCTGGCGACAGATGTTTGACACGATACTGCCGGCTTGTGAATGCCCTTGTTAACATATTAAGGGCTTGTACATTTCACTTGTATATGAGGAAATTAAATCCGTGGCTGTAAAATTGTACATGTTGTAGTTCGTTGACTTACTAAGTTGCAAGCGATCATTTAACATCGGCATTAATTAGCGTCAGATCATAAATGAAGTCATCATTCATCTTCTATCTATATTATTGAAAGCAATACAAAATAGTGAAGCAGCGCCTGCGCTGTGTTTCGTCGCGTGAGTGAGGGAGGGCACCGGAAGCCTAATTGGGGGAAAGGGGGTTAAAGGTAAGCATCGCACTTGTTCGACTTGTTGTTACGAGTTCTGGAGTGGAGACCTCAGGCCAGATGGAGTGATGATCTGCGCAAGAGGGCTGGCTAGAGCTGGATGCGAGTAGCCGAAGATCGACCGAAAGTGGCGAGCATTTGGAGAGGCCTATGTCCAGCAGTGGACTGCAACAGGCTGATGATGATGATCGCACTTGTGACACCACTGGTGTTGCAGGTATCCACGGGCGTCGGTAATCGCTAACCATCAGGTGATTCGTCGGCACGTCTGCCACCTATATCATTAAAAAAATGTTCAGACTGACGTCAAATACTGTTCTATTGCTGTGTGTCTGTGTATGTATGTGTCATGTTTATTCTATTGAATACTATTATGATCCGTGTGTTGGTCGAAATAAATATTTTCATTAATTCATTCATATAATTGATGGGCAAGACACCTGACAAGGCGCAAGGATAATAGGTGAAATATAAAACCTACCGAATGGCAGCCAAGATTGGGACTACGTTCTATGGGTAGACCAGCTGCCAGTTGGTCTGAAGATATTGTAATGGTAGTGGGGAAACAATGGATGAGGCAGGCTGGGGACCGTAGACAGTGGCGTGATAGAGAAGAGGCTTATACTCTAGCAGTAGGGTGGATGGGCTATATGATGATGATGATGATGATTCATATACTTCAACTGACCATCTGATGGTGAGCAATTGCCGCCCCCATAGACATCTGCAACACCAGTAGAGTCACAAGTTTGCCTAGAAGATTCCGGTTCGCTCTTCTACTATTTACTAGAGAGCCTTAAGTAGTCCCACCTATCAAATTACAGGAACGCACCATCTTTATGACATTAACGGCGCGCGCGCATTCTCATATAAATAACTCAGCAAATTGGTTTGTTTGTTTGCCGATCGAAGTCGAGATAAAATCACCGGCTAAATATAATCTAGTTAGCATAGACGCGGTTTCTAGTCTGGGGTCCGATTCTGGCATTACTCGCATTATAATGTACAGTGACATGCATTAATAAGTATACAACCTCATTCAAATATAAACCTTATTGTCTCGGTATAAGATTCAAGCTGTTTACAGTTTTATAGCAGGCGACTGTACGGTCGAGTCTTCCAGTGTTACGCTAACGCAGCGGGGGGTGGGTGAAGTAATCCCTGCTCGGCGTACAAATAGCAAAGCTGTAAAGCTACGCTACGTCTGTTGATACTTTTAATTATTAAAATGCAACATCGGAATCAATAAATTAGTTTTTTTATCTCATACTATTGCGTCGTCATTGGGCCTAGCACGAACTTTTCACAGAAATTGTAGCGCATGAGTATTGTAAACAATTTGTATGATTTAAGAGCCCCCTCTATTGTACGTAAGCAGAACTAAAACTTGACCGCACACACGTCAGAAAGGATTGTATCGCAACGTGAGCACCCGTCCAAAGGTTATACAACTAACGTAGGTAACCAATACAATTTTTGAAGGAAATGGTACGATACGATACTCCATCGAAGGCATCGTGCTGAGTACTAGTGTAATTCTGGGCGTGACACGCATACGCTAGGATTTTTGTGAAAAGTTTGTCCTAGGTCCGTAGACCTTGATTTCTGTTCTACGGAACAAAATTCTTTATTCCGTTTTAGTTCATACTTCCATACAGAATGCTTAAATATGGATGTCAATCAAATATGTTAACCGCTGATTCCACGATATTACTGGTATGGTAATGGTAGGAAATGGTGTGACAGAGAAGAGGCCTATACTCAGTAGTGGGTGGATTAGGCTGATATGATGATGATGATTGAGAATGTCTGTTTCTACCGAGAGGAACCAACAAGAAAACACTGTTTTTTCGCTTGCTAGAAAGTCGACCGACCTCAAAATAGTCTCCCCAACTTTCATCAGCTCTAGAGGCGATGTCTCATGGAAACTGTTTACAAGCTAATAATTTATTTTACTCCTCAAGTACAGCCCAGCATGTCGGCTAAGTGCGCAATCCAAAGGTCACCGGTTTGATATCGAGTTCTTACAGTCTTTATAGAGAAGGAAATCCTAAGCGATGTTGGATCTTGACGCCGTATAACAATTATGGTTGGGTCTAGGTCTAGACACTTTTAAGGATGGTAATTTTATGATTGATTTATTCTATCTCTCTCTGGCTCTCTAATAATTCCCGTTCTGAGGTCTGGGATTAAATAACCTAGCAGTATTTAAGTCCAGTTTTGCCACCAGTGAAATGTTAAGGTAAATGCGTTATGGGTACGTTTTGAGTGGAGACTTATAAAAATTTACAAATGTACATGTGTATTTTGAGCAACGTGATTGGTCAATTTTTACAAGTCTTCGCTCAACTCCACGCAGTTCCGCTTCTGCGGAAACTCACCCTAAAACGGGAATTGACGCCACGATTGTCAAGTACGTACAGAAAACAGTCAGTCACACATCAGGTTACCACAACCTGTCAAATTTCCTCAATTGATATTCAACCTAATGTGTATGACAGTAAGGTGAGAGTCGATTGAAGTAATTTGACAGTTTTGTATACTTTGATGTGTGGCCGTACAATGACAATAGTCATTGGCAAGTCGTATTAATTTCCTCACAAGAACATTTAACCGATCTCATAACAGCGATTAGCAAAACACACACTGACAACGCCGTGCGCCCGCGCAGCGTGCGAACCGGGCCGCGCCTTGACACCGCCACAATGGACGTGTGTGGAAGAGATAGGTGCTGTATGGAAATAGGTAGTTTTCAATTTAGGAACTAACTAACAACAAGATTTTTTTAAGGTAAATAATGCACTTAAAAAAATCATCGATGGGTTCAGGTGGGACTCGAACCCACAACCTTCCACAGTCCGGGCACTACCAACTGCTTCATGCCTACACAATAACGACGGGGTGTTATAAGTTTGACGTGTTTGTCTGTCTGTCTGTGGCATAGTATCTCCCAAACGGATGAATGATTTGATGTGTTTTTTGTTTGATAGGTTGTATAATTAATCAGGAGTGTTCTTAGCTATGTCTGATATTTTTTTATCAACCATAAAAACCCTTACTGTCAAATTGCGATAGTATTCATCTAAAGAGGTATTGGAGTTTGAAAAACTGCTTATTGCACTTTCGAGACCCTCACTCACTCGGCGTAACACAGCACAGAAGCTGCTTCACGCCGGTTTTCTGTGAGGCAGTGGTATCACTCCGGTCGAGCCGGCCCATTCATGCCGAAGCCCACATTTGACCCAGTAGATCGTTAAATAACGGTCTACCAACCAGTGCGCCATTATCTCTTTTATTCCCATTTAATCGTTCTTAATGTTAATATTATCAGATAAAGACAAAAAACATTCATAAATAAATCGAATGCTTCTGTTTGAGTCTTCGTCTCAAATCCTATAGTTCACTTCCCACATTCCATCAAACAGATATTAATTACAAATGTATCAAATTAATGGAAACCAGAAGCATTAATTAGTTACAATAAAACCGAATGGCACTATAAAGGAGCCAACTACCTTATAATAGATTCGCAAGATATTAATTAACAATTTAATTATTAATATCGTAATTAGCGGGCACATCAAAGTGTTGTTTAATAATGCCACTCTAATAATAACTGAGAGATGTAACGATCTTTGAGAAACTAGACTATACCAATAGGACGCTGCGTCACTGGGAGACCGCGTGAGGCTGCGCCTGCGCAGGGGAACCAATGGGAGTTCAAAGATAGTGAAAAGGGATGTAGAGGGTCCTTGGAATGTTATAAAAATCGTATAATAGATAGAAGAATATTTATTTACAGTTTTACGACTCCACATACAAAATGACATAGTTGAAATGTAAAGTGCTTAAGCTACTTAGTACGGAGTCAGGTCAATGTATGAGATGTTGTGTGAATTTATTATTATTATTAAAAATTGAAATAAATTTATGCGAATTTCCAAAAGTCAGTACAAGTAGAAGGCATGGCTAAAGAGATGTAAATGTTCACAGATAAAGCCTGTATGTATTTACTTATGTTTTGGGTGTATGATTCCTCTCTCGTCAGATAGATAGATAGATAGATATTCTTTATTGCACAGAAATAGAATACATGAGTGAAACAACAGCTATAGACAGTACAATAAGGCGGTCTTATCGGTCAGACCAGGCTCAGTCAGATATCCATAAACACTACATTCTTTGTATGGAAGCTGGTTATATAAAGTAATTTCAACCCACATCTACCTATTTATTTATTTATATTTAGAACTCACGGCCGCTTACCATCAGGCGGATTCATCTTGATTGTCCTAAATATAAAAAATATAGGTATCTAGAAAAGACAAAAACATTAAATAAGAGTTGGTTTAAAAAATCAACTGCAACTTAAATCAGCTGCCATGTTAATGCCCTCTTAGTGATGTAGAGCCCCAAATCAGATATTAAAGACGATTTAGATAAATAATAAAACCGATGATTAATCATAAAATTTATCTTTCTGTTGATTATTTTCTCACAGTAGCAATCTACCCACTGCTCTACTTCTTCATAGTTTAACATTTATCGAGTAATAATTTTCAGTTGAGACGAATTGTTTCCGCTATTAAATTAATTTGTCCAATTCTGTTCTCATCAAACTTCTTCAAAATTTAATTTAAATATAAGTTATTACATTAAATATCGTTAAGCCAACATCTGATCCTGTGTACAGTGGAGTAAATTGAATGTTTAGCAATTTAATCGTCCTTTAATTTTTGTTCCTTTGGTTTTGTTTTTGCTCCATACTTATTTATTGCCTTAAATGGTAACGTAATATGTATTTCAGCGTAAAATAAATAGGATTCTAACACTGTCAAAATTCCTATCAATTTCATCGAAATCTATTGACTTTTATCATTATTATGTTTTATCCATTGTTGGACGTAGGTCTCTCCTGTGGCACGCCCCTCAACTCGGATAGATTACATTTCCCAAGTTGCTATTGTGGCTTGTCATAAGGGGTATGCCCATATGCCTATTTCGGTAGGCTGGACATGAGTGCTAGTTCAGAGATAGAAATATGTTCTTCAATTTTACGAATCGTCTGTTCTTTTGTCCTACCGTCCAGATACATAATATCATGAACAATATCAAAATACGTATTGTTGACCGGCTGAACATTTTATTTCCTCAACTGTCCAGTGTATGCAATCGTATTTATGTAACATCTGAATGTGTGGATTTTAAACAGGTAGAACTGCATTTACTTATGTTATAGATGGCAAACAAACAGACGAATCACCTAATGGCAAGCAATTGCTCACTTGGACACTGCTGGAGTCAACCTTTTTATATGGAGCAGTGCGGTGCCAACGTTTATACTCTATCAGATTATTTTTCTAAAATAGGTGAAGTTAGATTTAAACTGGTGCCCTCACATCGGCTGGTTTGCTATGAGGTCACCAGTTCTATTTTTTTTTTGTTTCCCAGGAGAAATGCAATTACGCATACCCGTCCGCCGCGGGGTGGGCATGCATTAAGTCGCAATCCCCCTGGGTGGGTTTACCGACTAATACTCCTGGGGTGCTCCTGTCTTCGCAAGAGTGGGAAGGAGACAGGAAAATCTGATTAAGAAGTCCCCCTTCATATCCCTCTCCAGGCGATTGCCCGCTTACAGCGTGGGCCCGGCACTACTCCCACCAGTTCATGTTTTTTTTTTTGTTTTCCCAAGGAAATCCATCATGACCTTCACCTTGCCACATGTGGGGGACAAGGTGGTGTGTGGGACTCTTACCCTAACCAAAACCCCTGGGGTGTCCATCTCAGCGCAATCGCGGTCGGATACCCCACAGCCGGGATTGGACCGTACCGCTAATCGCGCACGCCACTTTGAGCCAAATTGGCGCAATGCAGCCCTTCCCAAATACAAGACCTACCAGGACACCCAGTAGGATTTTTTCCTCGCGGACGTCGTGAATCTGAGCTAGCCACTCCCCAGTAGTGGGCATGCTCACGTACTCCGAAGCCCGATTAGTTGCCTCTTACGACAGGCCGGGAATGCCTTGGTAGTATTCTTAACGCCCCTAGCCACAGGGCACACTCCCACCAGTTCTAACTAACCTAACCTAACCTGACATATTTTCGAAAATAAAATTTAGAACCGTTTGTGATTTTCTGGAAGTTGACTTACGGACTATTTTACGGTAACATACGAGTACACTTTAGTACCTCGTCACAGTACACGTTCCTTCTAAGGAAGCAGATAGCTTCTAGCTAGCGTCATTTATGACAAGGTACTAAAGCGCACATCTTTTTACAGCCAATTTTACCATTACCTACCTTGAAGGATTGCGGAGTCATAGGAACAGATTTTTCATAATATAATAAATAGGAAAGTTTGTTTACTTACTCATTTCCAATACTAATAAGGACTAGTCGAGACTATTAAAGAAGTGTGCTTAGGAAAGAACAAAAGGATGCAATAAATGCAACTCTCGCGGCTTGAATTTCAGATTTATTACTTTAGTCGTAAAACACCTATTCCAACTTTAGAAATCTTTCGTCAGACATAAAGACCACTTTCATTTCTTCGAAAAACATGACTTCTTGGTTCACGGGCGGTTGATTCCTTATAGGATACAGGCCACCTGTAGCTAGACAATCTTTACACCAATGGTAGAGGCCTATATTCAACAGTGGATAAAATGATGAAGAACACAATATTTTTCAATTGTGGGAGAGCCATGCTTCGGCATGAATGGGCCGGCTCGACCGGAGTGATACCACTGCCTCACAGAAAACTGGCGTGAAGCTAGCTCCTGTGCTGTGTTTTCGCCGAGTGAGTGAGGGTACCGGAGGCCCATCGGGGGGGAAGGGGATAAAAGGTTAGCAGCGCACTTGTTGCATGTGTTCATGGGCGGCGGCAATTGCTTACCATCAGGTGATCCGCCTGCTGGTCTGCTACCTATCACATATTTTTTTTTTTAAATTCATGCTACATGACCTATTTCCGTACTAAGTACGGTGGTTTTCGCACAGTTGGTATTTTATTAATACTTATTATGTGACAGTCATTTATAGTATTTGTATATTACTATGAAATAGACATAATAACAATAATAATAAATTCGCACAACATCTCATACATTGACCTGACTCCGTACTTAGTAGCTTAAGCACTTGTGTTACAGATATGACACAACAGAGGATCACGGATGTTATCCTACTACTATTATAAAGGCGAAAGTTTGTAAGTATGGATGTATGGATGTTTGTTACTCTTTCACATAAAAACTACTGAATGGATTTGAATGAAACTTTACCACAATATAGCTTATACATCAGAATAACACATAGGCTACAATTTATAAAAATATATTGGTAAGTGTCAATAATTAACTCCACGCGTACGAAGTCGCGGGCGGCCGCTAGTACTTAAATAACACCCATACAATGAACAAACACAAGTGCTCATCACACGAAAGTTTGTCCACGGTGGGGTTCGAACCCGCAACCTTTGGCGTATGAGGCATGGTCACTACTAAATGCGCCATCGAGCCAGTCATAATAAATCGACACTTAGTCACCATTAAGCATTGACGCATAATTTTTTCTCTCATCTATTATTGACATACAAGGTGACCCCAAAAGTGTAGTATAGAGAATAACAGGACACCAATAATGAGAAACGGACAAAAACTCGTTCCGTTCTACGTAATCGGTGTTGCTGAATTATGGGACTTTACCTGAAGTATGCGGTAAAAAGTGTGGAGTTACTTATACATAATGGTTGGTTTTTAGATCAAAGGTGATTCGATTTCGACTGAAAATTTTTTTAGTAGTTACAATCCTTGACAACAGATGGCGATGAGTGTCGATTACCTCGCACCAGTGTTTCGTCTTATCGGGTTACATAATAAGACTTCTGGTTTTCTATAAACGTTAACTTTTTATAAATAGTACCTAAGTATATATTCGACTGCATTTAGTATTGCGGCATGTCAGCAATATACCACTCTTATTATGATGGCTCAAGAAAGATGAATCTAATACATTTTCTTTAAAAATCAATAGTTTAGGACGTTTTTTTTTTACTTCACGCCACCAAAATCATGATTAATGTCACCGAAGTTACTCTAAAAAGCAGTACAACCGTACTATTAGTACCTATGCTATGTAATGTAACACATGTTTTATGTAAATAATAAAATATCTTTAATCTTTATTAGTATTCAGTCACATAGACAGACTTACAAGTTTTACACATACTGTTAACAGCAAGCACCAAGAGTCACCTCGATTTTTTTTCTAAACGACTAAGAAATGAATCGATTTTTTAGAACTTTTTTTAATAAGTTGGCAACACCGACGAGACGTTGACTAATTACCGCACATTAGTGCCGGATGGGTCTAATAGCACCCAAAATAAAATCCAAAACTCAAATCATACCTAAATAGAGACGTCACTGATAATCTTTAGATAAATGGTGGCAAACGGAATTATCAGAGCGTGATCGGGTGAGCGCGGGCGCATTCAGACTAAAACCCTTTGATAAATCGATGACATTTATCTATGGGAGATTGTATCAAAATATTTTAGTCGATCTTCGGGATAAGTGTCAAGCGCGTAATGGCGGACTTAGGAGCTGCGCAGACGCCGCCTTTGACGGGGCAGACGAGCGGCTCAATCGACTTTTAACTTTCAATTCATAAAAAGCAGTGGTCACAAGCGGACAGTCTGCTTGTGACCACGGCTGCTGCAACGTAGCCGAAACGTCAAGCAGTAAGTACATACAATGTAAAAATAAACGTCGCGTTAATTCCCGTTTTAATACCTAATAGTTATAATGCAACACGAAAATCTAAAAAACTATAACTTACAACTTGGGTTTGTATTCACCAATCCGCACTAGGCAAATGTGATGATTAAGCCTAATCCTAAAAAGTAGCGGTGACTTGTTTTCTATGACGAAGGCCTTTGCCCTGCAGTAGAATAGTCTAAAGGCTGGTACTTTACTATTACTAACTTTTATATCTCTAAAAATCAAGTTCTTTAAGAAATCTTTAAGAAACTGACTTACGAGTTCAAATAAATTTCACTGAACTACATAGTTAATTTATAATTTATGACCAAACTTCATTTAAATAGTGTGTTAGCCATTAAACGTTTATTATAATGATCTGAAAACGAGTTTTTAATGAATTGAGACAGTTGTATTTTTGTTTAACGCAAACCGGCATGTTATAAATGTTGTCTTAAAATAGTTTAACTATTTTAATGACTCATACAAATTCTTATTGTTTGTAAAAAATACACACTTAGTAAGTTCTGGAACTGTGAATTTATTCATGATTAATTATTTAAGGAAGAATTATGGTTCGTGATATCCTTCATGATATTGGAACGTCTTTGATTTGAAAGATGAGAAAGATGATTTTAAATTGTATCTAACGAGAACCCGCTGTGCTAATTTTATAGTTATGAAAAAAGTGTCAACATCATTTCATCGCTACAACGACGGTATTAGGCTTGCTTGCCTAATACCGATTGGTGATAACAAGCCCGGGCTACCAGTATGTTCGAAGAATTCGAAACATACTACTTGCTCGACCTGAGAATCGAACCAAGGATCCCGAGATTACCGACCGCCGATCCCGAGATTAAGTTTCTTTTTATTTAGACGAGTAGACGGATCATCTGATGGTAATAAGCGATTGCCGCCGCACATAGACACCTGCAACACTAGTACATAGTTTTCTTTCCCCCAATGGGGCTTCTCGTATCCTTACTCACTCGGCGTAACAGCGCCGGCGCTGATTCACGCCAGTCTTCTATGGAATCACTGGTAGTCGAGACTTTTTTCTGTGGTCTCCCACGGAAAAATAAACTCGACTTCGGCATGTATGGACTGATACATGCCGAAGGCTCTCTCAGAGAAAAAAATTGCGATTTAAAAGCCGCCCATCTACACCCCCACTCGCTTTACAAACCATCCCATATGATATTGAATAAAGTAACGGATCCTATTATCTGTATGAATAATTCACCAATTGTCCGACAAGATTTGCGCGTTTAATCACCTGAGCGTAATAACTTTAGATTATCACGGCCCCGATAGCGCGGTCGTCCGCCCGAGTGCAAGGTCGCGGGTTCAAGTGCCAGTGCAAATAAGAATTTCAATTGTTAGATATAAATTCCGTTAGATGCAGAAATTTGTAATTCAGTAGTGTCAGGGGTACAGTTGGGTAGGGAATTTGCTACAAAGTTGTGGCAATGAGATGGGTAGCAAAACCGACAACAGTTAACGTAAACGAGTAGGGGAACAAATTCTCGTGGCATTCGACATTGAAGTCGAATTAGAAATTGGTATGGACGAATGTATGAAATCTTTAAATTCGACTCCAATATCGAGTGCTCGAGAATTGCTCCACTGAGGGTCGCAACGAAAATATAGGAAACTTGTCGCTCCTGACTCGCAATTCTCGTGGATTTCCATTTTTTAATGTGATAAGTGGCAGATGAGCAGGCGGATCACTTGATGTTAAGCAATTGCCTACGCCCATAGACACCTGCAACACCAGTAGAGTCACAAGTGCCCTTACCCCCAATTGGGCCTCCGGTATCCTCACTATCTCTACGAAACACGCAGGCGCTCCTTCACACCGGTCTTCAGTGAGGCCGTGGTATTACTCCGGTCGAGTCGCTCTATTCATGCCGAAGCGTGGCTCTCCCACTGGTGAATATTCTTTTTGTATAAAAACGCTCGATCAAAGTACCTACGAATAAGTACGCTTAGACCATGATTCAGGACTATCATCACTAGCAACACGAGTGAATACAAAAGTGTTACATGACAATCACCTAATTCACTAAAAGTCAAACTTTTAAAATATAAACTCATCACACCGGTTAACCTTCCAGAATATAACGTGCCTCTTTAATCACTCGACATTTGCAGAATTAAAAGTGTCTCTAAACGGTGGTAGCAGCTAAAACAAAAAAAAACTTATAAAATCATTTTAACTGACCGCAACTGTACTAGACTTATTACTTTGTGCCCGTCTTCTCTTCTAAATCAACGGCGGAAAGTTCAAATTCCTATGAGCACCCTTATCTCTAGTAAATACGGTGAGTTACTGTACTCTTCCCGATCGTATAATACTAAGCTTGAATGTATGTTTATTGTAATGGAATCTCTTAGCTTTTACCCAGGATATACTTTATACTCACATTTCATTGTTTTTCTGTGGAAATGAGGTATTTTTCTGAAGTAACATGTTGAAGGCTTAAAAAATTTTAAGCCTTCAACATCAGTGGTCAGTCACTCTTCTGTAACGAGCCTTTGACTTCCTTGGTGGCGCAGTTAGTCGTGGATTGCACATCAAAGCGATTGCTTGGGGTTCGATACCGGTTGGCCCAAAAATGTTTACCTGTTGTTTTTCTGTTCAGAAATGTTCATTGACAAAAATCATGCAGTAAATTTCAAACAAAATCCTAATAGATTCTACCGTTCGGTAGCTTCGTACCTACATAAAGACACACAAAAACAGACACACACGTCTTATTTATAACACAACGTAATTTTTGTGTCCGGGTTAAAAAAACAACAATTTAATCAAATACTTACAGGAAATAAACTAAATATTACCAGTAAAAAGAACTAATAGTCATATTAATTTATTACCGACTATAATTATTTATTCATCTAAAAGTAGCAATTTTGGAATTTGCACCGACATATTTAATTGACCTGGCACTTAAAATCACTATTACATTATAAATAAATTTAGTTTTGTCAACAAAGTATCTACACTCCGTTTAATACCATCTTTGTGTCATTCAAAAATCAACTTTAATTTTGTAATAGGAAGGCTAGAAATCATATTCAAATGTTTTTATTTTACCTAAAACGATTTCTCACGAAGATTTTAAAGAGTCAGAGAGAATCATTAATGAAATTAATATACAGATTCTAATCCCCCCAAACTTGTCACCAGCCCCTATATTCAAAGATTAAGACAAGACAATATGGCGCTTTTTGACAGCTTTTGTTTTTTCTGAGCTGCAAAGTCAAACAATCAAACAATTGTTTTTTGGAGGAACTCGTGCGGTTATAATCTGTTCTTTTGTTTGCTAAATACGTTGACAAAACGAATGGGGAACAGTTAGTTTGAATTTTAAACGTTCTAATTTCAAATGTGTAATTTTAACGTTTGGAGCGTTGAAAATCTTGAATTATTAGTATGAATACTGTTGGTACATATTTATTCGCGGTTGTATCTGTATTCTTTTTTTTTATCTTACTGAGTTGATACTCCAAAAAACAGGTGTTCTCTACATATTTTTAGTCCTAAAAATACGTAGTGAATACTACTGACTCATTGTTGTAGTGGCTAAGGTGTGTCATATAAGCGCTAAGATTCCGGGTCCGATTCTCGGTAGGAATAGTTTCAAAAACGCAAGGTCCTAATTTTTATCAAACTTAGGAGTATTGAAAAACTTTAATCCGTGATAGAATCATAGTTCGGTATGAACGGGCCGGTTCGACCGTATTGATACCTACACAATATAAAATTTACCTTGTGACATGATAAAATTATTACTCTAATAACTAAGTAAATATAAGTTACAGTTTTTTCATGTATACATTGTTTGTTTGGCAGCTTCCTTGTAATTCCTCTGGTATTGCGGCTGTTCATAGACACACACAACAATCGCTTACCACCAGGTGGTTAGTTTGCTCATCTAGTGTGCTCATAAAAATAGATATAACCTTGTTTGATACAAAGTTATTAGTATGAATTATTTTTTTCTTGTAAATACGGTTAAATGCTTATCCAATTTAACCTTTGAAAAAGTTAGAAGCAACTCAAAAACCACATAACTACATTCATCACTTACAGTGAAGTCGCTTAAAGTTATGTATCTAATTGAAAATAAAAATATCACTCACAAATTATAGATGTTTCTCTAAAACTCTATCATGATCTAATAGAAACGTAACAGGTACAATGGTAAAAGGAAGAACCCGACAACTGCGCCATCGCCTTATAAGTAGGTCTTAATAGATGCGACATTCTTACATCGATATCTCACTGAGGGTCCAAAAGACATTTACCACGGGAATTTAACGCTGGGGTAAACAGTAAAACTGTGTAACCAGCTGATATCGGTAGTTTTCCCGAATAGATACGAGTTAGTGAACTTTAATAAAGACATTCAAGAGCTTTGCATTGCATTATGTTCTGGTTTTGATGTCCCATGGGCGGTGATCATCACCAGTAGTAGGACTGTCCTCTTTTTCTTCGTTATTATGTAAAAAAATGTGATTGGTGACACTTGAGAATCGTTTCCCCATAGACACTTGTATCATCATTAAATTGTGAAGTCACAAGGCGGCTGCCGACCTTTTCCCCTTGCCCCCGAATTGGACCTCCGGCACTCGGTTCAACTGGGGCAAGTAATATTAGGTTGGTAGCTGGTTTCACAGTTTTATGGCGCGGTAAGAAGTGACCTGAGTAATACACTGTATGTATTTTTATTTTTTACATAAATCCACACAATACCTGACTCCGTACTATGTAGCTTGAGCACTTGTGTTACGGATATTAGACAACAGAAGTGTGTAAATAATACTGTGGAGCAAAAAAATACATCCTCGTGTGGTGGATGGAATTTAGAGTTCTGGCGTGATGTACGATGGTGAAAATTTGCAGCTGAGATACGGTTGAAGCTCCTCAGACGACCAATGACATAAAAGGTAAGTAGCTTAAGAACAGTCAGCCACACATAAGTTTACCAACCTGTCAAATTTCCTCAATTGATATTCAACCTAATGAGTATGACAGTAAGATGAGAGTCGATTGAAGAAATTTTACAGTTTTGTATATTTTGATGTGTGGCCGTACGTACTTACAGGTGGCGTCCCAGTGAGGTCGCCCCCTTACATATTTCCTCCCAAAATAAATCTATTCGCCCCATAAATCCCGTTCCCAGATTAGATCTCGTTACATCTCAATTTTACAATAAATTTATCGGCTCGAGTGTACCGAGCTCGTATTTATGAAGGCGACTGTACCTAAATACGTCGTTATAACAGATAATAGGAGGCAGTGAGTAACGGGCCTGGCCGGTGTATTTATTGGGAAACGGTGCTAAAGAATGATTTTGGATAAATTTAATTAGGGTTCTTTACATTTGGTACTAACAATAAGTAAAAAATATATGGTCGAATTGAGAACACTCCTTTTTTAAAGTTGGTTAAAAAGGCGTAGGGGATGCGGTGACCCCAAACTTGTAAATACGTATTTCTACCATTTACTGGGCGGCAAGGAAAAACATCGTGAGAATCAACCTGCACACATTAAATAGTTTCTGAAACGTGTAACTATGATTCTGAATCATAGTAGTCTAGTTTTTATAAAGCGGACAAACGAGCAGACGGCTCATCTGTTGGTAAGTAATCACCGTCGCCCATGGACATCTACAACACCTGAGGCATCACAAATGCGTTGCTAACTTTTAAGGAAGGAATAAGCCATTTTCTAGAAAAACACTAGGATGACCCCTGATAAAGAATTGCGAAGTTCAGACGACAGTCCTTCACCAAATCCTGAATAATGGTTTAAGCGTACAGGGCTCCAAAGCGACAGTTCTGGACGCAACCGGGAAATTGCACGCTATGATGAGTAGTAATATTTAATATAGCAGTCGTTTCCGTTCTCTCGTCAATATCCCGGCAACTGGTCCAGAAAAATTCTAACTATATTAGTAACTAGCTGTTGCCCGGGGCTTCGGTCGCCCCCCCCCCCCCACTTTCTTAAAAAGGGGGGGTTAAAAAGGGGCAAAAAGTAGCCTATGTTACTCTCCATCCCTTAAACTATCTCCACTTAAAAAAACACGTCAATTTCGTCGCTCCGTTTTCGCCGTGAAAGAAGACAAACATACAGACAGACACACTTTCCCATTTATAATATTAGTATGGATGTTGTATGCGATCTCATATTGACTTACTCTTTAATTTCACGTAGTCATGGGTACGGAACTCCAATAATAGCCTCTTAAAAATGTGTCTCATGTAAAATGAATACATCCAACACCACACCGTTCGTTTAGGCCTGTTAATCCGATATCCCTTCGATTTATCGCCGAGCCCTCTGACAAATGGGGTTTATGAATGGGAATACTGACCTCTGGGGCTTATTAAAAATACTCACAAGTATTAACATGTGGTTTAGACGGCTGACGGTGAGTGGCGATGGCCCTTTGCGATCTTAAGGGTCAATTGAGTTGTTGTTTGGCTATTAAGTTGTATTAGTGCGTTTTTGGGAATATTTGGGTGTCTGTTTTTATTAAAAGACTTGTCATGGCCCACTCTGATTTTGTATTAGATAGGATTGGATAAATAGTTTTGTTTTTATAATAGTTCGAATTACAGCCAATAGATGGCGCTGGGGGTTGATTACATCGCACCAGGGTTTTACGTTTTCAGATTACATAATAAGCCTTGTGGTTTTCTACAAAAGTTATCTCTTTATGAATAGCATAGATAGGGAAAGATATAGATGAGCGTTTATTCTAAAACTAGTAGCCCGATGGCGCTGTGCTAAATTACATCGCGCAAGCGTTTCGTGTTTTCGGTTCACCTATAAGCCTTGTCGTTGTCTATAGAAGTTATCTCTTTATAAATAGTATAGATAGAATAAGCAATAAAGAATAGGTATTGATGATTCGTCTAGCTCAATAGTTTGAGCGCTGGTTGAGACGTAAGGATCGCGGGTTCTATCGACACAGTCAAACATGTTTGTTGATGAAACAGATATTTGTATTGCATCTGGGCTATTCCTTCGTGTCTGGTCTACATAGCACATGGAAAAATCTTAGTTTGGGACCAGTAAAATGTAGGTATAGTCTGCGGCATGAAACAATAGTGATGACCAATTTCAGTAGAAGGTCTTCTTTTTTACAAGTGCGCAAACTAACGGTCATCGCTATTCTTTCGTGCCGCCAGCTATATGAGTGATGTTGTCTCAATCAAATTTATTTTTTAATTATAGATCTGAACCAGTGCATTTGTAATTTTATTAACCTAACACGAATAATGGTTACCTAAACTGAATGTCTTTCGACTAGAAAATTCTTAGTGCAAGCTCGCCCACCCAGACTCTAAAGTTGAGCGGTTTTGTTCCACCGTGCCTCGTAAAACAAGATGATCCGTTAGTCTTGTATCGATTCTGTCCAATCGTGTCACACTATCGTCTCTTCAGTATTTATGGGTAAGGGAATAGAGAGAGCACATATGTTCGCACACACACTTGTACAATGATATATATTTTGCGTACGTGACTGATTTTTGAGATCGGCCACCGTAGCCAATATCAGTTGGAGGATCTTAATATAAGTGACGGCCGAGATCGTTTCTCCTAGGTCACTAAATATCTTACTATCACGAACAATATCCTAAATTAGGTTTACCATTGGAGAGCCACGCTTCGGCACGAATGGTAGACACGACCGGAGTGATACCACGGCCTCACAGAAGACGTGAAGCAGCGCCTGCGCTGATTTGCTGAGTGAGTGAGGGTACCGGATGCCCAATTGGGGGGAAAGGGGTTAAAGGTTATCGGCACACATGTGACTCCACTGGTGTTGCAGGTGTCTATGTGCGCAGCAATCACTTACCATGAGGTAAGCTGTCTGGTCGTCTGCCACCTATATAAAAAAGGTAATTCTTTACACTAGTCACACACCTTCGATAGACAGATAGATATTCTTTATTGCACATCTCCGTACTATCTACCCTAGCCACTGAGGCAACGAAATCTTCAAAATTCAAACATCGATTCATAAAAAGTAGTAAAAAAATAACACTAAACAAACTACTACTATCAACTCCATCACACCAAAACAAAAAAAAGAGCCTCGCTGACGTCACAAGCCGTAACGGGAAGCGACCCGACTACCCTTCAACAAAAAAAGCATACCGTTCCAACGGTAACGCACCAATAAAACTCCTACAACCAATAAAACGTAATAAAATATTTGCGCAAAATTTCTTTTCTACGAAATAAACAAAATAACTTTTGCTCGTTTGCAGAATTTTTTTTTCTTTTCGCTGTCGGTAAAATCAAAGGAGGTTTTTTAATTTTGCACAATTAGGTTACGTGTTTTATTTTCGCTGTTTGAATAGTGTTTTGTTTGTAAACTGGCGTGTTATTTCGATATTGTTTTCTTTAATAGGTGAATGTAAGGTAGACTTTTTAGATTTGGAACAAGTTTTTAGCTGTCGTTTTTTGTTCAGTTGTCATATTCTATTCAAATTGATACAGCTTCTTGGTGAAACGCTTAACACAGTTTTTGAGCAGATTAGTTGCATATAAGAGTTGGCTCGTGTGTTTCTAATGAAATTACATTTTTCTCTTTGACTGGACTACCGTTAGATTCCTATACTTAAAGTACGTAAACTATTGCAAAATAGAGACAGTATATCATTTTATGTGGTTCGTATGCGCGTCTTTCACCGACCGGGTAAAAAGATGATTAAAGTATACTCACAAAAGTGTAATCACAATGTTGCCAATTCATCCAATTAGGGGGGAAATGGGGTTAAAGGTCAGCAGCGCACGTGACTCTACTGGTGTTGCAGGAGTCTATGGGCGGCGGCAATCGCTTACCATCAGGTGGTCTGTCTGCTCGTCTGCTACCTATCACACAAAATAATCAGTCTGTTGCAGTCCGAAGCTGGTCACAGGCCTCTCCTAATATTTCGCTACTCACATTCAGCTTTTGCCTGCCATCTTGCGCAAATCGTCGCTCTTTTTTATATATTGGCTCAGTATATTGGCTCACCTCAGCCTGATGATAAGCAAGAGGAGGACGCTCTATCCAGATAGAGGGCGTCCTACACTATGTTTACCGTGGCATGATGTTATCCGTTACAAATCAGTAAGTATATTATCCGCATAAATAAACACAATTAAATCTAAATAAATAGGAAGTCAGAAGGTATTCTAGTCAATAATGTTTTCTAAGCCAACTTCAAGGTAACCAGTACAAATAGGAAAATAGTTACATATGCATACAAGTGCGGTGATTCCAATAAAATTATT
This sequence comes from Cnaphalocrocis medinalis, assembly GCA_014851415.1. Classification (NCBI taxonomy): domain Eukaryota; kingdom Metazoa; phylum Arthropoda; class Insecta; order Lepidoptera; family Crambidae; genus Cnaphalocrocis; species Cnaphalocrocis medinalis. Next base: position 1,946,144 of record CM026287.1, on the reverse strand, counting down.
GTGTGTGCTTGCATTCTACTTATGCTGGTAATATTAGCATAACTGGATGCTATTTAAAGGAACAAGTTTACATAAAAGACTGTTGTAGATTATATTAAGAATTGGTTCTTTAAATTTTCGCGTTGCAATATAAGTATTATTCAATTCAATTCAATTCACTTTACGTTGCATAAAACAATATTATCAGTCCGCTTGTGACCACGGCTGATGTAACGCAGCCGAAACGTCAAGCAGTAAATACCTACGTAATTATTATGTGCTTTAAATTAACTTGGCGTTAAATGATAAAGATTTTAATATACATACTTCAAAGTCCTTGAATATTAAAATACTTATAGGTAGTTGAACAATAAGTTAAAAACGTACATGAAAATTTAAATTTACAACTTAAGCCGTACAAAATACCTACATTCTAATGTTCATTAGTAAAGTTTTAAATATCATTATGTTTGAAAATATGTATAGCTAGTACATTTTAATTTTGTTCCTAAGTTTATGAGAATATATGAGGCATTTAAACCTATTAGTAACCTGTACATACCATTTATAAATAGGTTAGTATTTACTACAGACAATCATATGGCTTATTGGTGAAACGAAAAGACAAAGTCTTGCGCAATGCAATTGACAACCAGCGACATCTATTGGTACTAATTACTGTAAATATTTCTATCCTTTTAACCACGTCTTCTCCGAATCATTCTGAACAACATTTGTTCTACGACTTCTGAAAATAAGTCAAAATTTTTTTCGGCTCCCCATAATATATGATAGACAATGAACAAGTCACGTGACCGACTTTGTATCAAAAGTTTATTATTTTTTTAAGAGATATCAAAAGTTATAGAAGAAATATTCAAAAGGATTGGTAAAGGATGTACCAGTTAAAGGAATGTAAAATGTTCAGAAAATATACAACCTGTATGTTCTTTATTTTAAAAACTAGTATCAACTTTAAATTCGGAATGAATATAAAGCTCAGGTTTTATAAATAATGCGATCCTATTTGAGTAAATCAATGATTTATGACTTTTTTAATGTTCTTGATTTGGCAGCAGTCTTAAAAACATCAATAAAACTAAAGTTATTCATAAAACTTTATTACTAATTAGCCCAATAAAATAAAGCATTAGGTAGATAAATCCGTATTTTATTATTAATTTACGGATATTCTAGACTAGATAATCCATAATATTAGGGGTCAGATTTCAAAATGTCAAAAAACGTGACATTCAAAAACCGCTTTCTCCACTCACAGATGGCGGTAAAACAAAAAACCGCGATTAAACTATAAAGTTACGGCGCGATCTATAACGTGCGTTTATTAATCGCGCGATGCCAAAGTTCAAGATATCCCACCACTCGAAATCGGTAACGCACCGACGTTAGAGAAGGAGATGAGGATAGTCGCGTGAGCATGTGCGAGAGGGAGACAGCAACACAGATAGATGTTGCGTTAGAACGAAGCCACGCCCACTTAAGGTTCGGGCCGCCGAAACCACCTCCGTCGGCATTCGTGCGCGCGCGCCGGACCTCGCCACGCGCTCCGTACGGAAAATCGAAAAGGTGGTTTTTCGAAAATGGGATCGGCGACTTGTGACCCGCGTGTAGAATGACGAAAGTGCGAATTTGAAAACTTAACCAAAAAAAAAAATTTTTTTTTATTTCCAAATTCTTGAACGGACACAGACGATTGACGTAAAAGTGGTTTTTCAGTTTGCGTTTTCAGTTAGAAGCCGAGCGCAAATAAGTTTGTTTGTACAACACGAAAGTGACTGGATTGTGACAATTTGAAACCGACAGTAAATCTAAATTGGTGCATTGCGTACGCGCAGAAGCCTAGTGGAATTTGACTGAAAAAATACTGAAAATACTTTGTGAAGTGCTTGTGGGATTTTTCCTCGGGGATCGTGTTTATACTGAATTCACACCAAAGAATCAAAGGTAGGTGCTATATTTTTTTCTTTTTTTGCTACAATATGCTAAAACCATTTTTTATTTAACCAAATATAATGTCATAATAATGTAGTAACCATTAAATTATTACTGTGAAAACATTAGCAAAATACCTAAACAGAATCTATGTTTTTTACTTTTTTTTTCGGTTTAGTAAAAAACGCACTTAAAAACACATGTTCAGGTTTGATTTAAAAAAAAGAAAAATATGATATATGAATAAAATTGCGAAGAATCAATATAACAAGAACAAAATACAATTTTTCGCTATCACTGAAACGCCCCTACAAAAGACATCAACGGGCCACTGACCAGTACGACACGAAATTTCAAAGTCAAAGAATGCAATACTTTTATTGTAATTAAGAACTAGGTATTTTCTCTTTTCAAATAGGTACATAAATGTACAAACACATTACTGAAAAGCAAAGTAAGGACAAGATTTTTTTAAAGATAAAAAAATAATCACACATAACTTTTACGCTAAATATTAACGGCTTTAATTATTTGTATAAAAGCAAAATTTTAACCAATTGTACAAATCAGGACATTTTTAATTATGATGATATTTATATTATATTTACATATTTGTTTTAAAAAGTTTAACAAAGATACTGTTCAGTGATATGATAATGATTTCGGAACGGCTCATATTTAACATTAAAGTGTGTGAACCATTTTAGTAAAAAATAAACATTGCATAAACGCACATACTGACATGTTATTATAATTTAATGTAACAACCTCAGAACTTTTCATTATTGTAGATACCTATTACTTTGACATAAAAACACCTTTTTATTTTATCTTAACGTAATAATACTACTTACGGATGAGTTCTTTATGTCTGCACAGTTAAAGGACTCAGATCAAACGAATTTGCACCAAAGTCTAAAATAATCTAAAAATGGTTAACTATAACACTTTAAGAAACATTTTAGATACTATAAAAATCATATTTTTTATAATACCCGTGCTTTTAATCCAATGGATTAAAATTAAAGATTTTGTACTGGATGTTCCACTAATCTTAACAAAAGAATTTATCTGCTGCTATACTGCAAGAGCATAGGTTGAGATTATAATCGCCAATCCGCATTAGCAAGCGTGGTGATTAAGCCTAATCCCATCATAGTAGCGATAACTTGATTTCTAAGCCTCCATCCCTTGTGCCCTGCAGTGGCACAATAAATAGGCTGATACTAATAAACCTGTAAATACCAATTTGTCACTTTAAGAACTAGCAGGCATAAAAAAGTAGTCCGAATTGGTTTGAAAATTTTGTGTCACCAGGGCTTAACCGCTCAAACGAGAAGATGATGTCTTTCTTTGATCTAGCCCGGTGACTCTATATAAAACTACCGCAATAACAGATTGACAGAGGTGTTAGTACATATTTAAAATATATATAATTACTAAAACTACTTAAGCATTGGTGAAGATTACTTAACTTAAACACTAATTTAAAGTTATAGTGAATACACTGCTTCTAGGTAAGTTCGCTCCATTAACTTTAGAGTCAATTTTAAAGACCTTCAAGAGACGAAGAAACTCTTTTCTGCAAAGCCCGCCACGCATCAGCCTTCTATTTTACTGCGGTAAAACTTGGCTACTTAATAAATTTGCCGTCGTAAAGTAACAATTGAGCAGTAAGGCTAAGCAAAGTCAAATCAGATAACCATCGCCCAAACAAAACGGCCAGACCACACTGACCCCATTCCAAAATCGAAATTCAATTGAACAATCCGCCATTATGTTGATTATGACTTTTGTTAATAAAAACCGCGATAAAAACAAAACAAGTATTATAATAGGTGCATACACGCTTCGTGGGAAATGTTCCCATAGTGGGACATGCAAAAACGCCATACTCCGCGGCGACAATGGACAATCGTGATTGTCTAATGAATTAGCTTTTGATAAACAATTTTAGGTCTAGCGTGATAGGCGAGGACCTCGGTACGGTACTATGATATAACCGGCGTAACAGTCATTGCGTGATGGTCGACTGGATGTGAAGTTGGAATAGAAACGCAAGTTCAGGCTAGACGCGATTCAATGAATAGTGTTAAAAGGAAACAATTGACTTTAAAACTAAATAGTACTTTTCAAAAATATATAACAAAGTTAGTAGTTATAATCAAAAGTTGAATACTGAAGCAATCCAAATCCAATCCAATTTGTACAGGTAAGACTCTTATAATAATTTCAGCGTTTCCATGCGTCCTATATAAAAGACATATCTTTAAACACGCTTCTATCAATTGTTTAAAAGAAATAAAAACGACTTTGTAACCAAATAGTATTTTTTCTAAATTAGATACAAATAAGTTTGCAATTTAATAGTTGAAAATTAAAACAAAATCTTTTTATACGTTTTCAAAATTATTTTTTTTCCATGAGACCTTGATAAATGATATTTGAAGGAAACATTAAGCCATATCAGAAAAAGTGATTTAAAACAAAATTGTCAACATTTTCATGGATATTTAAATTAAATTATCATTTATTAAAAATAATAATTAATTAAATATTTCTATTTTTGGTTATAGCAATTATTTGAAATTGATTCCTAAGTGAAAATAATGCACTTATAAATATGTAAACTACTACTAAAAAATTCAGTAAACCAAACCACAGATAAACTAATATATTAACATAAAATATAACACGGGGAGTGCAAAGTGTTTCTTTAAGAGGATTATGGAAGCCAAATTATAAGAATCAAAGCCTACTGGTTTATCATTAAGCTAGTATTGTGTAGTTAATCCATTTAAGATGGATTAAACATTTAGCTTGGTTTAATCCGTTATTCTTAATCCTGATTAAAAATTTCGGAAAGAATATCTATCTATTTTATGATTCTCCTGGAAAAAACTGGTTAGCTACAGAACTTGTGATTATTAACTCAACTCGATATATTTTCTCCTCACATCAAATCCTAGACATTAAAATGTCATTCCTAACCGATAATTTGACTATGGCGCGGCCCATCTCTACGATCAGCCATCGGCGCAGGACATTTATAGTGCTCCAGTGTGTGCGTAGATACAAGAGCATTCCCTTAACGTCATATTTCGATGAGACAGCAGTGTGACACGAAGGAAGCTAAATCAAGCGCAGGATCAATAGCTTAACATGCTTGCCAACGCACGGGAGTAGAAGACCGCCATCTTCCAGACTTCGGGCTGACACTGAGAATTTCTCAACAGAAAAACTTAGGTACAAATTCTGCCCTGACTTAGGTATCGAACGCGGGATCGCAAGCGCAGTCTTAAAGTGCGACACACTGCGCCGAGACAGTCCGGACATTATACTAAGTGCGTCGCAAACAAAACGCGGCTGTTTCAATAAATCCTTCAACGGTTTCACTCGGCCCTGCGCCGGCGCACTTGGCACATGCCACTGAATTTCTCTCGTTCGGCCCGAGGATGAGACTTTCCTTTTTTCTTTTGCACCGTATGCTGTACACGCTTAGGTAACATTACTCCTGTACGTTCGCTGCTGAATGTAGGCATCGTTCATGTTGATCTTTCAGATCGATCTAGCGACGATCAAGTGACGTCGATCGATCGATCGATTGATCTATTAAATCGATCAACAACGTTGCTGTGACTTAAACTCACTTCTCATACCGCAACCGACGCTAGTGACAATCTTTTTTTGATGCAATTTTTTTTTGCTATCCCGTCGGCTTTTACACACATACATTCCGATTGTTAGTATTATTTTATAAAGTAAAATAATGGTATTAAAATTTGCCCTATCTTTGAATTATCTTAATATTTCAATAGTGGCCCGTCTTGACATTGTTTCGAGAATAGTTTTTCTGTTTTCGCAGTAGTTAAAATCGTTACCGATAGATGGCGCTGGGTGCCGATTACATCGCGCCAGTTTTTCGTCTTTGCATTTAAGTCTTTTAGTTTTCTGTAAAAGATAAAGATAAAAGCTTAACACCAGGTACTCCTAATTTAAATAAATACAATTAAACTGTTTTATTTTATAATCAGTTACACAACAGTTTAGCGGAAAAAATCTTTTAAGTATTAAAATTTGGTAATGAAATAAGACACTTTTATAATATTTATTTAAAATATAAAACCTGGTGTTAAAGGTTTTACTAATTGTGAATAAAAATTTAAATTAATGATTTCCACGTTGAAAACAATAACTAATTAATTTCAAGTAACAATAGGTGAGGGCCTTACCTCGAAGACATCTCGACACACATCTCTCATCCATCTTGTGCCTTATGGCATTTGTCAGAAGTCAGACTTGCTCTATTACCTTAGGAAAACTTGATTTCCATTGTAAATACTGTGACACGTTTACATGATTTACTTAGGTACTTGTTGTTATGTTGTAAATGTTGTCCTCCCTCACTTAATAAGATATTAAGATGGGTTTAGGAAAATGACGAAAAGATTTACATTTTAAAACTAAAAGCAAATGAAATGTTGATTTCTCCTACCTATTATAGGTATTGTTTAACACTTATGTTGCAATATAATTATCACACAACACTTCATACATTAAACTTATCTTAGATATTGTCTAACACATATGTTGGTCTGCTACTTACCTATATAATTTTGAAAAAAAATATTCTTGTGCATGATTTAGTCAAGCGTTTCCTCTAATCTACCTTTATGTTTGGTTTACTAACACATACCTATTTATGTATATATTTAGTTAACAGTATGATTAGAAAACGTTTTAATATGTATTTATGAGTAACCTTATTACCTAAAAGCAAACACAACATGCAACAATTATAATGATTCAATAATGAACTATTATATGTATCTTAAAACAAATGATATAATGATGATAATAAGCGATGGGTATGAATATAAGTGGGTGGAGGAACATAGGACGGCTGAAAGAGAGGTAGGTAGGTTGTAGGTTATCAAATCCGGCGAAATGCTTGTGCGAAGTAATCGACACCCAACGCCAACTATTGGTGAAAATCGGCACTAATAGCAAAATTCTCTTGTTTCAAAAAGCACTTGTAACTCTACAGGTGTATTTAAGTATTTTTATGATCATCTGTTGTCTGATCTGTAACACAAGTGCTTAAGCTTCTTAGTGCGGAGTCAGGTCAATGTATAAAATGTTGTGTGAATTTATTAAAATGGAAAAATAAAAGTAGAGTTGTTATAGGAAGGTCTATATAAACTAGAAGAGAAATATAAGCTTAATATATAAAAGCTTAGAATCATATTGCTCAGTAGTGCAGTTAACACTTAAGTTTAATTGTAGCTTAATAATAGCAGTTTTACTACATGTACTAAAACTGATGAACTAACCGGATACAAATAATTTCATAACCAATTGTTTATAAATGTTATGAATTTAACCAAGAATGAAACAGTATTTAATACTTTTTTATGAATTAATTCCAACTTAACGGAAAGAGCAATAAACCATCATTATAAAAGAGGAAAAAACTGCAGAAATCCTCTAAATTATTTAACACATCCGTCGAGAAATCATAAACATCTCGAAGCTATAGTCTTCGCTTTCAACAAAACATTTTAAAACTATGGGTCGTCAATGTGTGTAGCTGATACCTAGCTACGGGGCCCACGGAAGTGAATAGGTCAAAGACTATGTAGAATGTTGGAAAAGAATTTAGGAAGGCAAAATGACTAAGTAATTTATAAATAAAACACGAGAGAAATATTATATTTACAAGAAATAAGAAACAGAAAGGTACAAGGAGACAGAAATCGAACATAAATAATTACTTAATTAATATTACGCGTGAGTAAATAGTTTCTGAGCAAGATGATAGACCAAAAAGAAAATTGACAGCAAAAAAAAAAAACGAACAAAAAAGTTTTCTTCTAAAGCTAGCGGCCAGTGCTACACGGAGGCCATATAGCCACAGACGATATACATACTCTGTGGTATAGCGCCTCTACAGAACCATTGAACCTACCTGCAACATAGTAAATTGAATTTTATGCTTAAGGTATAAAGACGATTTAGTAATTATAGTGGTTTGAGTTATAAAAGGTAATTTGTTTTTTTCGCGAATCTAGATATGTTTGGCTTAATTAATGTGCTTTATTTACCAAATACGGTGCAGTATGCGACCGATAATTTCGCTAGAGCTAGCCTAGGGTTGTCTCTATTTCAAAATAAAAAATATATTACGGTGATCTTAAAGTACTCTTGAGCTCACACATGTGTTCAATGACAATTTTGGGCGACTAGCGGTATTGTTTTTTTTTGTGATTAACTACAATACAAGACATTAGTATAAAAAAATATTGTGCATTTTGTATAAGACTTTATTTCATGGTTTTGTCAGTGTTATTTAAAATCTAATACCTACTTTTTACATTGTCCACCACAAACTCTAAAATTGCCTTAATAATGATCGTATCCAAACATACCCTGATAAGAAATAGAATTAGCACATAATAAAATGCACATCATTAATGTAAAGTGTTTACAAAAAGTAGTATAATTCAGAATGAGTTTTTACATTTGCTAGCATGGCAACCCTACTAGAAAGAATGTTCTAAATACGCATTTTCCACAATCAAGAAAGGAGTGTTGCCAGTCATAAAATAAAAATACTTGCATAATTATCTATATGGGCTTGGCCAGCATTTTTCTCACCTCAGACATAAAGACGCAGGGGAGATCGTAAATCTTATGGTTTAAAGTTTTGTTTTTAAAAACCTAGAAAACGGCCAAGTGTGAGTCGGACTCGCTCATGAAAGGTTCCGTAGCAGGAAGTAACGTTTATTTTCATTTTTGATGATAAAAAAAACTACTGACCAGATTTCGTTCAAACCAATTTTCAGTGTTAGTGGTAGTATAATAATGCATATTACATTTTTCCTCTTTAGAAGCGTTTCTCTGGCAAAAATTATGTTACGAATCTCAATATCGTATTTAATAATACAAAAAAAAAATATTTCAAAAATTTGAACTAATATACATGTTATAATCATATGTATACCAGAGAGCTATAGGGGAGCGGGGGGCTTTACAGTTTCGGAAAAAACGGCTGTGACATACGGACGAACAGACATAAAGGATTCCGTTTTTTACCATTTGCCTACTGAACCCTAAAAATCAACGTCAACGAATTTTGACTTAGGATTATTCCTTTTGCATAGATTTATAGACATCTAACGGACTAGCTGAAATATATTTTACTCTTGTCATAAATACTTCTTCGACTATTTTGGATTCTACGGTCCATTTTTATACAGAAATACGATATAGTTACACCATTATGTTCTCTTGTTGATTATCTATGAAATATTAGAGCCGTAAAATTTACTATGAAATGTAATACGATAACCCACAGATTCCATAAGCAATACTTGGGAGGTAAAATAGAAGCTTCTAAATTGGTTACCGAATTTATAATTAGATTAATAAATTATGAAAATATTTGCTTTTAGCATTAATTACGATTTTATTAGTGGCAGCGTATTGGAAACAAAGTCCTTTTTCCTATTATTTGATATTAAATAAAAAACACTACTATAGTTCACACAACATCTCATACATTGACATGACTCCGTACTAAGTAGCTTAAGCACTTGTGTGCAGATATTATCAGACAATAGAGTGTGAAACTTTTGACAAATTAAAAATATGATTGCGTCGCTTTTTTTTTGGTGACCCAGGTGTAATGCCGACATCGCGGCGCCTTATTATGCCAAAAGTATGCCCGAACCTAGCTCCCTTGTAGTGGGTGGACCTTAGTTCTACCCTACGCCATCTAGGATTATTACACGCGATAGCCCCCATTTTGGTGTGTAAAATTGCACATTTTTTTTTATTGCTGAAGTAGGCAGGCGACTTTTAAGTTAGGTATATTTTTTTACTATACGGACACACTAGGCGCTTAGAGGGCAAATCGGGCAAAAAAACTCTGGCAGGAATTTCAAGATTTTTAGCTGGTCAGTGTTTAGACTTAGCCCCACCAAAATATTTGTGATATTAATACATACTAAACTATGTGAACAAATATTGGTTAGGATAGGTCAGAACAGTGACCAGCTAAAAAAATCTTGAATTTGCTGCCCGAGATTTTTTGGCCGAGTTGCCCACTAGGAACATAACACAACATCTTACTACTGGGTCACACAACTCTGCCCCTTGACTTTGCCCGCGTCCGCTCATCAACAGGTCATTAAATTTCGGAACGTCTTGTCGCGTCTCTTTGAACGCTAATTGTCGTCAAATTAGCCAACATTGCGACAGTCAGTTGCGACAGTTCCGTCCGATGCAATGGCCGTTACGATTGGGAAATTACGTGAAAATTGATGGATTTTAGCCAAAATCTGTAGTAATAAGCGTCGCATTGTTTGCAAGAACACTTTAATGTTTCGTTTTGATTGGGTAGTAATTAAAGTCGCTGCCTCTGTTATGCCACAAAAAGTTAGTCTCATAAGCAGTCTTATGGTAGTGTAATTAAGGGTCAATGTCTTTATACATTATATTACTATGGATACTCCCGCGATATATATTTTTTAATGCATTATATTTTAGGAAAAAATGTTTACATTGCAAAAAAAAATTACATAGTGAAACAGCTCAAAGCAACGATTTGAATCTTTGGCTTAAAACACAGAAGTGTATATTTTGTATGAGACGTATGTGATTAAACCTACCAGTGTTTTACCTTGGATTTAGGGGGTCTGTTGCCGGCTGATTATTAATCTAAAAAACGCGTTTAGGTTTGATTGAAAACTAAAATCCGCTGAAAATAACGACTAAATATGCAGTTTAGTAAGTAATAATTCACCATCTAAAATCTTAAGTCACTTGATGGCTACGACCAGATAACAGCAACAATCACCGCAAAGTTCGGAAGTGGACATCCGAGGCATTCCCATCAGTTGTTAATAGAGGCTGTAATTATACGCACGCGACGCGCGCGCAGGCGTGGAGCGTGACGTCACTTGTCACGTATGGGAAAACGAAAATGTATAGAATAAATCATAGGCGTAGACAGGTTTTAGTTTCGGGGGGTTCAAGAAAATAAAACGAACAAAACTACATAACCCTGAAATCATGACAAAAGAACAATCCATATCAATAAAATAAATGGGAAAGTGTGTTTGTCTGTCTGTCTGTTTGTCTGTATCTTTGTCTTTTTTTCACGGCAAAACGGAGCGACAAATTGACGTATTTTTTTAAGTTGAGATAGTTGAAGGGATGGAGAGTAACATAGGCTACTTTTTTTGCCTCTTTCTAACCCCCCATTTTAGGGAAGTGGGGGACGCGAGCAAAGCCGCGGGCAAAAGCTAGTAATTAATATAACCAGTTACTAGCTTGTTGAATTTTATCTCAACTCAGGGTCCGAGCTAAGTTTGGTAAAACATATCGAACAATGTCGAATAGTCCATTTTAACTCGATCGATCGATACATGTCATCAATGGACCATTCCTAGAGGTCTGGTAGAAACAATAGATCAATGTCGACTTTTCTATCATCGAACGATGCCGTCGATCGATGATCGATCGATTTCATTGGTCTGGTAACACTAACATGTACTCCAATCGTCATCTAAGGTATTCTCATCAGGTGATAATGAGGGCCAGTAATTGTAAGCACGCGACGGGCAGCTAAGCGTGGCGTGACGTCACACCTTGTCTATGGGAATGAGGTCTATTGCGTGCTAGAATTCCGCTAGGTGGCGGACTGTAAGATCTAAGGGCAAGGTGATTGGTTATTTTTTGCGTGATATGTCAAAATCGCAATTTTACCAATTCATAAACCAAAGTTTGGCAGCGCACTTGTGACTCTATTGGGGTTGCAGGTGTCTATGGGCGGCGGCAATCACTTACCATCAGGTGATCCATCTGCTTGTCTGCTACCTAACAAGTAATAAAATGCAGTTGAAGTTGGACTTGACGATATGATTGACAAAGACTCGACTTTCCGAATCAGCGGTAGCTTACATAATATTTGACATTCATAAATGTTCTACTTATAGGGACTTAAATTTAATAAAGGTTTTTTCTTTCTTTCTTTCTAATAATTGTTAATTGGGGGCCTCAAGTAAGATAAAGTCGCGGTTTTTGTTTTAAACGGGCGTAAACGCTTCCACCTCAGATGCGTTCAAGTCCGCATTCTTCCGTACAATAAACCCGACTTGTACCAACTATCTGCGCACGCGCAAGGGTGACTTCATAAGATAAATGGCACTGCGCATTGTTTTGATAATTATTATTTATTGAATGGATCTGGAAGTAAATCTGTTTTCTTAGCATTTAATAGAAGCCACCTCTTTGTATTATATAGCGTTCTGTCCGCGCTTCGCTCCGGGACTTTATTAGTTCAAAATTGTGCCAATAGATGGCGCTGACCGATGATTACATCGCGCGAATGTTTTGTTTTCTATTTACCCATTATATAGGCCTCGTCATTATTGATAGAATAAATCTCTTTAAAATAAGTAAAGACATAAATTTATCAACTTGGAATGCGTGTGAAAACCTCATCATCATCAGCCTGTTGCAGTCCACTGCTGACCATAGGCCTTTCCTTATGCTCTGATCGACTTTTCGCTACCGACATCCAGATCTTCCGACCCATCTTGCGCAGATCGTCACTCCATTTGGCTAAGAAAAAAATTACCTAATCTACATTATTACGATACTTATCTACCTAAATTATATCACTGTACTTACTTCCTTAGTAGACAGTAGACACTCTATTATCTCAAAGTAATCAATTGTACATTAATTTCCAGACGTCATAAGTCGCAAGAAAAAATGGAATAAAATAAATGAAACACAAAATGGCGGCATAATATGAAACGGAAAGTAAATCACACACGCGATATTGAAGTAAGGTGGCGCTGTGTTGTAAGAGAGTTTTTACACTTACTAAATGAGGCACTGGGATATTTTTATCTGATAGAAAGAAAGAAAGAAAGAATGTTTATTTGGAACTCAACATTAACGAAACATAAATAGGTGGCAGTTAGTACTAAGTAGTAAAAAATGTAATAAGATTTGTTAATTAAAACAGTATAAATGAGTAGATGGCCACTTACGATCCGGAAATCGTAAAATTAATTTAAATTGCGATCTTAAATAGCTTGTGGACATGAAATATAGATTTTTTAATGATGTTTTAATTTGGTTATAAAAAGAAGTAATATGTACAATGGTTCAGTTAGACTGGATCCCCTGCAAAAGGGTTGCAAAAGTCAGACAGCAGTTTGACTCCAACTGGTATTGACTGGCCGGATGGCGCATTTGGTAGTGACCCTGCCTCATGCGCCAAAGGTTGCGGGTTCGACAAACATTCGTGTGATGAACACTTGTGTTTGTTCAGTGTCTGGGTGTAATATTTGTATTGAAGTATTATATTTGTGTTTCCCCTGTTGTCTGACATCTGTAACACAAGTGCTTAAGCTACTTGGTATGGAGTCAGTTCAATGTATGAGATGTTGTGAGAATTTATTATTTACTAGCGGCCGCCCGCGACTTCCGTCCGCGTGGAAAAGTAACTTTTACCCCCCTTTCAACCCCTTACAACCCCCTTTTCGCAATAAAAAGTAGCCTATGTCCTTTCTCAGGGTCTAGATTATCTGTATACCAAATTTCATTTAAATCCGTTGAGTAGTTTTGGCGTGAAAGAGTAGCAGACAGACAGACAGACACAGTTACTTTCGCATTTATAATATTAGTATGGATATTAGTTAGGATTATTATTGCGGTCGCTGATGGGCGGTGACAATCGCTTACCATCAGGTGATCCGTCTGTTTCTGTTGCCTCGGCAAGTGTACAAGTCCTCTAGCGATTACCTCCATTAGCTGCCCTCACGTGGACGTGAGAACTGGAGTGCGGGCGGGAGCAAACGCTCGAGTGTTAGTCACAGAACTGACATAATGGCTGTAGGGCAAATGACTACCATGAGTTGACATCGAAAACTGACATAACGTAAACTATAGTTTTCGATGGCGAGGATAGTTTTTCAAACTCATGCTAGCCACACTGATAGAACTTGTCAATTGGTGCTTGTCAACAAAGCCAAACTGACTATTTTGTCGGCGTAGTGGGTAGTGGGTTGCACTTTAAAGCGACGGCTGCGCTTGTATTTCCGGGTTAAAAAAATATGTACACGAGTTTTTCTGTTCAGAAATTGTCACGAAGTCTGGAAGTAGGTGGTCTCGTACCTCAGAAAAGGCAATAAGCCGATGGTTCTGCACCCGATCTCTCTTCGCTCGGGTCACAATGTGTCCTATCGAATTAAGAGGGCAAGGGAATAGAGAGTGCATCTGTATTTGGGCACACACTTGAGTAGGTACTATATATCCTTCGTACGTGGTTGATCGTTAAAATTTATATGTTTAAAACACTTAGGTTTTATTCATCGGTAACATTGGCCGCCGAATATAGGTACATTGGTTATTGCGTCTACCTATCTATCTATCCCATGCAATGTTACACTGCCAGATTCCCTAGACTGTGACAGTTGTTCGCTGACATTGCCGTTACGGCGATTTATTGTAAACTGTGGCATAATGTTATCTTCGGAAACGTCTTCCTAGTCCTAACCTAGCTCCTAATATTGCTGCAACAATATACTATTACAGATAATCGTTTCTAAAAATATACACTTTCCTTTTATATTTTTTAGCGATCTGATGAGTGAGAGATAGCTGATTTTGAACTATTTTACTTGACCTTTGACGAAGTTATCCTCATAGAAGATACCCTCCTGGTAGAGCAATAAAAAAGACCTTAATTTGACATAAACACTTGTGTTTGTTCATTGTCTGAGTGTAATAATATTTAAGTATTATATTTGTTGTGTTTTATCTTGTCTGATATCTATACTACCTATACTATTTATAAAGAGATAAATTCTACAGACAACGACAAGGCTTATAAGTAAACCGAAAAAGCAAAACACATGTGCGATGTAATAACACACAGCGCCATCTATTGGTTGCATGGGAAACTAATGCCCCGAAACGAAGTGAGGGGCGGGCCACTAGTCAGTAATACAAGCGCTTAAGATACTTAGTATGGAGACAGATGAATGTATGAGATGTTGTAAGAATTTATTTATTTCTTAACCCCATAGTTGGTAACACTTATAAAGCCCTTTTAGCATGTTAGATCATGAAAATAAGCAAAATAAAATATTTATTCCATACATACGAATATTCACCAGGCAATAATGTATGGAGCAGTTGATTTTAATTTTAGTTATTTTGATGATGGAACATACTAAAAGCGCTATAATCGTTTTACCTATTATGAGAGCTTCGGGATTAAAACGACTAAAATTTAACACTGTACTGCCTGTGGTCAATATAATTATGTTTACTCACATACATAGCCGGTATTGGGCCAGTCACTGCCCACATTTTGTGCCCACAGTCAGTTGAATGGAAACAAATGTATTAATTTAGGAACGACTATTCCCAGAAGCGTGGCTCGAGGTCGTAGCGGCGAGAGCTCTCGCTATAAAGCAACGGCTACATCTTCATCCCAGGGTCGTGCGCGCGCGCAGACATCGCCCCTTTACTGGTACACTCGGACACGATTGCAGAGACAATATAGCTGAGAATACTTACTTTGAAATTGTTTTTTTACGAAAAAAATTATACCTAATTGAAAAAATGCGTCAGACGAACACACCAATCAATCTGGTCTCAAACTAGGGCAACCCCTGTACTATGTACCAGGTGACGATAGTTAACTGGGGGCGTCAACCAAGAACACCCAGACCCAAGTAAGTTTAGAAATTTAACTATCGTCACCTAGGTAGTGCAGGGTTTGCCCTAGTTTGAGACCAGGTTGATTGGTGTGTTTTACTTAAACGTTTTTTTAATTACCTTTGAGTAGTTAGAATTCTTAATTTGACGATTATAACATGAGTGTAGATAAAGAATAATTAAATATAGATAGATAGATAATTATCCTTTTATTGGCCAAAAAAACATAGTACATACAGCAGTAAGCAGTATATGGAAGAACAAAAACAACAAAATATAATAGGACATGCCATTATGGTTTGTGGCCAACAAGGCGTCAGCCTCAGCATTTGCTATCTCTATCTATAAAAATAACTGCTTTTTGTATATAAATATCTGCTTTTTAAATTTTCTTGGGCTGACGTTACCCATGATTGGTTCGGAGCTGACTGGCGACATACTTGTTTATGTAGCCGACGATACTGTATTAGCTTTTCGTGATGTCTTACATTATTGATCGTGGGCCCCGGACAGTTCCAGGAACTTTGTCTTTAGTACTAGGACTATACGTGTACACATCATTGGTGAGCGGCGAAGTATCACGAGCATTGGGGGAAAATCTATACTATTTATAATGAGGTTAATCTCATATTCCACGTCAGAGCTTATAGGTAAACCGAAAAACACGAAACATTTGCATGCTGTAATTGACAGCGCCATCTGTTGGTAGATAGTGGAACTACTTTTCCCGAAACGAAGTGAGGGCGGGCTACTAGTATAATATGTTTATATAAATAAATGCTCTTTATTGCACAATTTAATGAATGAATTAGTGAACCATTTCAAAATAACTCACTTATGTTTGAAATACCTATAGATAATAGTGATAAAATCTGTCTTAATTAATAAATTGACACAACTTCTCATACATTGACCTGACTCCATACAAAGTAACTTAAGCACTTGTGTTACAGATATCTGACAACACATGAAACACAAATACATATATTACACCCGGATACCGAACTAACACAAATATTCAACTACACGAAAGTTTTTCCAGGGTGGGAACGAACTCACAATCTTTGACAAGACAGGGAAACTATCCAAGTCGATATCTTGCAAGTTGACTTTACCGTGTTGAAATCACCGCAATACAATGATCACCTTATCATTTTTCCGGTTAAAATTAATAAAAAACACCACGGCTTCTGTCTGCCGCGAATAAAACACGCATCTAATCAGTTACATCTGATAACAGAACAATAGCCCATCATTTTACTTGTGATCAAGCATTTCCCCAAACAATTCATCGCAGATCATCACTCAACTATCATGTTCCGAAACATTAATTACCGCTCATTTCTACGGCTCTCACAATATCAATATGGTTCTCACCAACAATCAAGCCGAAAAGAGCCAACACCAATTCAGACACAAATAAATTGATTGTCAGTACGTCGGAGTAGTGATGTGTCCAGTTCTATTTTAGTAAGAAAAAAAATAATTCAGAACAAAATCCAGTTCCTCAGACCCAATCATTAGAATGTGTGATGTGATTCAATGTGAGATTGGTGATCGGTAGATGCATGACAAGGAACGTTTAAGTGATCGAAGTTCGAATTGGGATTGCTATTGTTTATAGAGTTACCCTTTATATTTTTAACCCCCGACGCAAAAACGACAAGGGTGTTATAAGTTTGACGTGTCTGTCTGTCTGTGTGTGTGTTTGTGGCACGTAATTCTCAAACGGATGAACCGATTGGATATTGTTTTTTTTGTTTGAAAGTTATGATAGTCAGGAGCGTTCATAGCTAAATTAGATAACGGCCACATTAAGATGGCCGCCAACACAAAATTATGAATTTCATATTTTCCCTTAACTCCCTTAATTAGGTATCAAATCAACGGACTCAAGACTTTTGGCTTGAGTAGTAGAATGCAAACATATACGAGTAACAACGTGTCAGGGGGTTACATAATTTTCATTTTTTTTTATAGTACAAAAGATATAGAGTAACATCACTAAATCAAAGTGCGAAGTTGATTGAAATCACATGGTGATTAGATACAATACGATTGTGGTGGCGTCCACCCTGCGCGGTGTTTTATCAATCATTAATTACTAACGTCCCGCTAACTACTATTAATTTTAATTAGCAGTAAACGAAGCTTATTATTGGGTGGTGCGAGTGTTGGGAGCAGGCGGGTTGATGAGCTATCTCTCTTTTTAGTTATCGTGTTTGCTAAATAGTCTTTTATCATGATTGTCACTTGTTAGGGTTTATTAAAACACATGTTTAACAATAGTTTGCGTGTTTTGTTATGCCTAAGTTCTTTATCTATGCTCATGCTTTAATCTTCAAAGTCCTAGAAACCGAATTTGGTTGTGACCTTATTTCATACACAGACTAACCCTGGACAAATATTCTTATGATGAACACTTTTGTATATTCACCATCTGGGTGTTTTTATAATCCTCGTAGGTATGCATTTAAGTATAAGGTATGTAATTTTCTATTGCCTTATATCTGTAACATAATTACTTTCTTTTACGAGATGAGGCAAACGAGCATGCGGGTTACCTGATTGTAAGTGATGATCACCACCACCCATGGACATCAGCCACACCAAAATGAGTGCAGATACATTACCAACCTTTTAGGAAGGTGTAGGCTCGTTTGTTAAAGATTTCAATACAATCAATCAATCAGGTCAATGTATGAATTTATATACGCTTTCGCGTCATCACTTGCACCACACATTACGACAGACCCATTCGGTTTCTATCATTCTGTTCGCATGACCCCTCACTCCGATCTCTAATTATCCTCCAGCAAAATTTGACCGGACCATCCTCGCATCTCACATACACACCTGCAACTGTAAAATCAACCTTCCCACATACGAAATAAGACTTAATAAACTAAGTATGAATCTTGGTTGCGATGTTGATATTTAATTTGTCAATGTTCCCGATGACAGACTTGTTATTACAAGAGGTTTTTTTATTTGTCGAAAGTGTTTTGGAGTGAAGGTACTTTGTTTTGTGGAGGCTTGTGTTATTTTACCGTTTGAGATTAGACGAATCGAAAGTGAACCGGATTTCGTTTGATTTTGTAGTCTTGATTAATTTATAACTGGCAGTTTATAAAACTAAAAAGTGAGCAAGTTTTTCCTTGTTGATTTTATGTAATCTTTTAACTCTTTTCTCGGATCCCAAGTGAGATGTCGATGCAGAATGGGACAGCCCGAATCCAGAATTGTGATGAGGTGATTTGATCCTTTTTAAATTTACCAAAATTACCTTACACAACACAACTAGTCTGTTTCACAATATATGGATTAGTTCTACATAAGCTATAAGCTACTTATTGTTATCAAAAACACTGTTGTTGCGTTTCACGTATGTCAAATAGGCTTATATGTAATTATACGTCCATGAGTTTGACAGATAGAAATCGCAACTTTTATCCTCAAAATAATTTAGATATGTGTTGCATAGCTATGTGACGCTTTATTTTTACATTGTGAAACAGGCCGTTTTTGGCAACTATTTTTTTTACGTATATCCAGACATTTGGCCGCAATCTCACCTGATGGTAAGTGATAAGGTGGTCGAGGGTGAAGCATGACTGTCTAGTAACAGCCTTTTCACTCTTTCCTTCAAAACTCCCAATCATTGAGCTCAGGGAACACTTCAACTCTGTTAAACTATAACTGCAAAAATAAAGTTATGTTAAAGTTTTAAACGCCATTCACACATTCAAATACATACAAGGAAACCTTGAAAGTGGCCAAGAAACTCAGGTCAGACAATTACTAGATGGATGAACTGACGCACAGTGGAATAAATATCAGTAAGAAACTTTCAACTGTATATTAACAGTAAGCTTTGCTATAGTTACTACCTACCTACCAACTTATAACACCAATTACAGAACCGTCTATTAGATATTGACTTCTTTAAAAATGACGTCCCACTTTTGTTTGTTCTGTCAATGTTAACTGTCAAAAATGTCGATTTTGACTGTTAGTCATGCAAGGAACGAAATTGCTTGAAAAGTATATAAATTATTATGGAATCTAGTCGATATGGTGTATGATGTTTGTACAGTTGTAAGATGATGCTGCATGTATAAAGCACCACCCTATATACTAATGGGCGAAGGTCTCCATCATAGAAATCAAGTCATCGCTACTATGAAGGGATTAGGCTAATCACCAAGCTTATCTAATGATCACAAATCCGAGCATAGTTCGATAAATTCAAAACATACTTTTTGCTCGACCCAGGAATTGGACCCAAGCCCGATTATAAAACCACAAGCCTACCAAATGCTACACTTGATTTCAGCACCTAAAGCTAAAAATTTACAGTTTTTTTTTCTGAAGCGCAGGGTTATCCTAAAGTACCGCTAAGAGCCTATTGAACTAACCTGCCTTCGGTGCAGTAGGTACTTTACTGTTACGATGTGGCTGAGGTATGCGTTATTGTGCATCAAGTGCACTTCCTTTCCCTCGCGTCAAACGGACCACGGTTATTGGCGCCCGTGCGTCTGCGCACAGCGGGGACACTTTACACTGCACTACTGTTTCAACGCCCAATTTTTATGTGATAAGTGGCAGACGAGCGGACGGATCACCTGATGGTAAGCGTTGGCTGCTGCCTATAGACACCTACAACAAAAGTAGAGTCACAAGTGCGCTGCCAACCTTTAACCCCCTTTTCCCCCCAATTGCTCAAATTGGTCTAGTGGTTTAAGTACCGGGGTCATGATCTCTATCCTGGATTACCTAAATCGAGCAAAAAGTAACTTTCTAATTTTTTGAATATAGCTCCAGATTGTGACATTTCATTCACCAATTCTTCTAATTGGCCAATTCACTGCCACTTCACATCCCTAATCTAGTGCGATACGTAAATCGCCTCGTTTTATCTTCTCATAGCCACGCAAAAGTATAGGAGAAATGAAAAAAACAATTTGGGGGGAAACTGGTGTTGCAGGTGTCTATCACTTACCATCAGGCCTACGTAACCACCTCCAAAGGTATATGAACCTCCTGCGTAAAAAGACATTTGGATAAGCGCCAAGACATTCCGTAATGTCACCTGTCCACACAAGAAGCGGCACAGCCTGGCCTGGGCAGCTACTAAGACCTGAGAATGCTAAGCCTATCGCTCCCAAGGCTATCACACGGTTCATGATGACCATGGGCCTGGGAGACGATCTCTTGAGGGAGCGGAGGACACAATAGATAAATTATGGTCACAATGTCCACTCGGAAACGAACGCTTCCCAGACCTACAAATAATAATAAGTCCACCTGTCGTGTCCCACTAATTCATATTCCGCGTCGACCCGCGCACTGCAAATGCGCCTCAACGTAATAAGTAGCAATAACTCGAGTGACATTTGCTATTGAATTTCAATTTTATCGCCGCGCATGTCGTTCTCAGTGATTGATTTCCGCAAATAACGCCTCTTCTTATTGTACTGTCGCTTCGAGCACATTACTAGCTGCGCGGAGTGAATCTATGATTTCTATTGCATTGTCTAGTGCAAATAAATTTGTATTAATTGTGTGGTATAGAAAGTCATTAGTTATTAGCACGATTTACAAAAGGGACTGTGATGTTTCTGTGCTAAAGTTAATGAAATGAAAGTCAATAAGTAGTAGATTACTCATTGTAGCAACGTTCACTACTAATATAAAATAGTTGTAGACGGATAACAACAACAACTTATTCGCAAGATAATTTAGTTACTCTTTAATAATGCAGCTTGAAACAGGGCCGAAATAAAACTCAAAGATAAGGTGCATAGTAGCAATATAGAACTAATTTCATGTATAAGCCATACCTACATCGAATAATACACACAGTAAAGCATGAATCCTTTTTGATTTTTACAAAATAACCAAACAAATTCTGAAATTCAATGCAAAATTGATAATACGGAAGTGAAAATGTAGTTTAGAGTTCGTCAAGTAAAGCATAACAAAGTATTCCCTGTATTTACTCTTGTCTATTAAGTCTTCCCACTAGATTACATTCTAGAAAACAATAGTACAATTACATGCGCAGACGACTAAACTAAAACGCTCAGCGAAATGTCGTACTGTTTTGCTTTTCATATTCCAACGTCAATTCGAACAAGCGACCGTTAAAGAAATTAAAATGGACGCCAAACAAAATGGCGGGTTAACAAAATGGCTGCCAATATCCGCTTGACGCAGATGTAATGGCTGCGCATGCGTGGCCCGCAAAGATGTCGAAGTTATTTATGCGCTAATTTCTTGCAAAGTTCAAGCTAGTCTTGATATTATGTTTAGAAATTTGTTTCCATTATTTCGGACGACTGTGCGACTTCCGTCATTTTGATGATTTAAATAAATAAGGTGCACGCATGTCCAAGTTAGAAATACACATTCCAAATGATGCATTCATGGTGCTTTGAATAGAAGAATATATCTCCTAGGTGGTCTCAGTCGGGGTAATAAACAGATAAACAGTTAGGCCCTTGCTAATAAATAAATCTTGGAATAAAACAGTTATTAAATCTAACGTCTAACAAAATTTAATCTGTCAGTAATTTATATCAAGCACTAACTCAAAACTTTGATGGAAGCTCAATATATAAGTCGCGTAAGTACTCAGATTGACTCAGATTAATAAATCTGAGCAAATGTGCGTATTTCTATATAGCTCTATAATAATCATAGGCACATTTACGTTACACGCGTTGGTGAAGGTAACCTGTACCTTACAAATAGTTTCTGAAAATGTTTAACTATAGTTTTAAAGAGAATGGTTAAATCTTCCAACCTGAATAACCGACATGAGAATAACGTCGTTATAAAGTACGACTTACTATTACTGAACATCCGTTGTTAA
Organism: Cnaphalocrocis medinalis; assembly: GCA_014851415.1. Taxonomy (NCBI): domain Eukaryota; kingdom Metazoa; phylum Arthropoda; class Insecta; order Lepidoptera; family Crambidae; genus Cnaphalocrocis; species Cnaphalocrocis medinalis. The sequence goes on along the minus strand of CM026287.1, from coordinate 1,923,589 downwards.
GATCAAATCATACCGTATCGCACAAGTTTGGAAACGCACCCGCCTCGAGATGATACCCTTTAGATTTCGACATTGCTTGATACAGCGCATTATTGTTCACAAATATTGGGACCACGCAAATTAGACCACGCGAACCGTAATAACTTAGCGTGTTACGTGATGGAACAGGCTAGAGTTGTGACTTGAGTATAGTCACTAGATTTAATTGAATAATTTTACAAAATCGATGTGAATATCGATAAAAAAAAATAAAAAGATATTTCTATTATTTTTTATTTGCACGGGTGTTCCACAGTGGGCAACGGCAATCGCTTACCATCAGGTGATTCGTCTGCTCATCAGTAGAGCGTGTAATTCCTGCTTGTACCCGGGACAGGCCTAGATCGCGATCCAGGATTTTGGGAGGCTGGTAAATACAATAAAGAAAACCAACTCAAGCATGGTGATTACACGTATTAAAAACTAACTGAAAATCCTTACGATGTTTTCCCTCATCGCTAAGTTAATACGAATATATTTTTTTAATTCAGAGGGTTAAGTTTGGATTTAAACTTACGATCTCCCGCATGGAAGGCGTTCTTATCTACTGAGCTATCATCACTTATTTTTAGACCCCCACGTATCACACAAAAAATATCAGTGACTTTGCTCTCTTTACTCTGTCATTTATTAAATTTTTGGTTCCTCGAAAACAATGTCTCTAAAAGTAAGCTACGCGCATCACTAGAACAGGCCCCGTAATTCGGTTATTACTAGTTATTTTTAACCTTTGTGTGGTATTTGAGACAATTGGTAATTGGGTGATGATATTTAGTGGCCTACCGGTGAAGGACGTACTCGTAAGATGAGCTCACTGATTTGCTATTTATTGTTCGCGTGATGTGCCTTGTGAGAATTATAACTTGTATAAGTCCCAATAAGTAAATCATTACTTTATCTAAGGTCAGATTCGATATGCTATTATATAAAGCTTCAAAGGAGGCTATCTCGTGTGAAAAATCTGCTACATGGCGTAGAACTAAGGTCAATCTATACGGTGATTGGCTATTTTTGATGTGAGATGTCAAAATGTCACTAAACGTTTTGACGTTTAAGTTAGACCTCAGTCTAAAAGTACGCCATTTTTTCCGTTTCAGTACCATCTTCTGAATAATTGTCCCGTCTTCTGAAAAACTGTAACTTTTGTGGAAAAAATGTTCCGCTTTTCCAAACACTGGGGGACCAGTGACTGTCCTACAATATGGATTCCTTCAAACGAAGCGTGAAGACGCATCTCACGGGCCCAGTATGGTAGTGCCAACGGATGTGATGCCGTGCCGTCGCGTCCGTTGTAACTGCAACGGGGGCTCTCCTCTTGCTTATCATCAAGTCTGAGGTGAACTAATACATAAAAAGTATATAAGCCTTAAAATCACTAAAACCAATAACTGCACAGTAACCAAACGATTCATTGATAAGTAGTACACGCGTGCAAAAAGAACGTAACAATGAGTGCATTCACTCAAGTGTGATGCACTTACTCTAGTGCAAAGCGCCCATTCACGGTTAAAAGTGAAAAAACGCGATCCAGTTCTCATGGCTGAACGATGCACTTCGTCATGCAGTGGGGCGAGTCATAAGCGGTAGCGATTTTATTTTTTCTCCTTTTATAATGATGAAAGCATTGTCTCTTTCTAGCGCGATATAAGAAATGTTCCGAAATTAAGTTCTTTCAAAAAGCCCTTTTCAACATTGCTTCTTCAAACGGAATGGTATGAGCTTTAGTTCGGTAATAAATCAAGATCAGTGTAATATGGTGAACTGATAATGTAATATGGTCGATTGATTCATTGTAGTGATGTATTGATCATTAATTACTTTAAAGAGACTTTAGTCTGAGTTTTGTAGAAAATCGGGATGTGTTGCAATTTCCTGACTGCCTTGTTCCTGATGGCCTTCTCACTCATTCGCCTCATCCTCCGATATATTTAGCAAAAACTCCTCTGGTGTTGTGGGTGTCCATGGACGGCGGTAATCGCTTTCCATCACGCGATCCGTCGGTTCGTCTATCCCCTTTATCATAGAATGTGCTGTTCTTAATATTATTTATTATATTGTCTATCTTACATACCACATGTAATGCAATAAATTATTTGAGTTTGAGTAAAAAAAGTATCTAGCTTCTATCCCGCTTCAGCTCTCCCCTTACACAGCAGCAATCTCTACAGCCTTGATCTTGTCCAAGCGACGTGTAATTAGTGCGCTTTACGCGGCGCGTGCGCCGATGACGTCACGCCATTGTTGCTCGTAATTGGCGCAATCGATGCTTTTACCGCACGGTAGCGTATTGTTTGTAACGTTGCTTAACCGACAAGTGATAGTAACTTCGATAACGGTTATGTTTTATATCTTACCTAAAATTATGTGTCCAAATCTTACAAGGCTTTTGATCCATTTAATATTACTTACGGAAGCATATTTTTGAGAAATTTAGGGTTAAATCAAAATACTGTTTCTTCCTAAATTTATCAAAGTAAGCATAGCCTTTCATTATTATTTTTTTTGCTTTTATTATTATTATAGGCGCTGAAAAACTACCTAACACAGTGGAACCACAGCGCTGAGCTATAACCCTTTAAAATGAATTCTGAAAATTACTACCTAGCTATAAATCTATTTGATAACTCTATAATCATAAATACAGTTACTTATTACGACTTTATTAAAAGATATCTCAACTCATTTTATGTCTTATATCATAAAATTTATCGAATCGAATTTGCAGTAAAGTATTTTAGAACAAAGATATCGTAAACGTTCTCTGCACAATTAAATAAAGCATTTCGAAGATCTATTAAGTAATGTGTATTAAGTTGATTGCTCAAACGATGAAGATAGAACTTTCTTGATTCTTTTTCCTCTTGTGTGAGTTGAAGAGTTCTATAAAACTAAATTATTATCTTACGATAATATTCTATCCATGGGAAAGCCAACTTGAAATTCAAAATCATAATATCGTATCATGGGTTTTACATTTATTTGTTTAGGACAACCAACAAGGCACACACAATAGTCTTAAATCTAGCGCAGTAACTGATTCTAAGTTTTGTCTTAATTATAGGTTGCCACGGCATGCAAACATTGAAGATGTTTAAAATTAATAAGTTTCACTATGAACCCTAGGGCACTACTATGTTTTGAATAACAAACGGTAAACAATAAATTTTATTTTAGCTAAAAACAATATACTTAATATATTTTTTCGAAAACACTTAACCTTTTGTTGATAAAAACTGACACCGTTTAAAAAATATTTTAACTGCAGTTTCTTACTTTCCGAAAGTTGATCAATTTCTTAGGAAGTTGATCAACTTACGATTTAGATTATTTTACAGTGACATAATTACGTACTTTTGGGCATAATTTAATTTTCTTTAATCGATTTTTTTTAATAAAAAGAAATAATGTACTAAGTACTTACTTTATTATTAAAACAGATGCCAGTTCCTAAAAAGATTGAAAACCCAATTCTTAATCCTTTTAACACCTTTCGGCCTAAGAACAAGTTCATAATGAACTCTTGCGCAGGTTTAGCGTCGTTTAGCGAGGTCGGTGCTAACTGTTTGTCTATTACCAAAATCCCTGATTATGTCTGTTTGTACGACGGGCTGTACAGTTGGCTGTAGAAGTAAATTGGTCTGATTTTTTTTCATTAAAAAAATCGAATTAGAGATTTGTATGGACGAATGTAAGTAATGTGTGTTTTTCCGTACTATATATATCTGGACAACTTTAAGGCAAGAGCGAACAGGCATCTTCTAGACAAACGCGTGTCATCCTGGACCTCATCGTCACTTTCCATCAGGTGCGATTGTGGTCAAGCGTTGGCCTATATTCTAATAAAAAAAATCTCTAAATTTGACTTTAATGTTGAGTGTACGAGAATTGGCCCCCAGGTCCATGACATTACTGACAAACTGCAGGAGAGTCTGCTGGGAAACAGCTAGTAGCTTAAGCACTTGTGTCACAGATATCAGACAACAGAGGAAACACAAATAAGAATACTCAAATACAAACTAACACCCAGACACTGAACAAACACAAGTGTTCATCACACGAAAGTTTGCCTAGGGTGGGGATCGAACCCACAACTTTTGGCGTATGAAGCAGGGTCGCTACCAAATGCGCCATCCCGTCTGTCAATTAACTCTCTACCATCGACCAGCCGGGCTAAGATGCGCACCGCGACAAAATTTTGTCCACTCTCGTTCGCGAGAGCGTATCCTTCTATCCCGCTCCTCGCCTTGTCAGGTGAGCGAGAAGCAACTAGCGCTGACGCAATACGAGTGTCGACAAAATTATCTCGTGGTGCGCATCTTAGCCCGGCATGTTATATTGCTTCCTCAGCAACATATCGAGGTTGACTGTACCAAGCCATTTGGTTTCCCAATGTTGGTTCTGATTGTTTGGTGGAATAATTAGTGTAACATCATCACGGAGGCATCTGCGGTGACCCCTCGCCTTGCCGTGTTAATATTTAGAGGTGTTACTTTGTTAGTGTTACTTCGTTACTGAGGAGGACGAATCAATCGCTTTAATCGTAGTAGTATTATTTTTATGTGTGGCTAAAATAATAATGATAATATTTTTTTTAAAACGTCTAAGTAGCTTAGGCACTGTAATGATGAATGCTGGGGTATTTTTATGTTAAATACTCATGTTTATGTATTATATATGTATTTTATAAAGTTTTTATCATAAGATTTTGCTAAATTTTTGATTTGCTATTAGATATAACCTACACTATTTGTCAGTACTGTGTACAAGCCTATGCAAATAAAGATTTATTTGACTTTGAGTAGCTTAATACCATAATATATATCTATAGTTAAGATAAGTACTTATACTATCTACAGACGTCCATTAAAAATGGCATGATTTTTAGATTTCAGTGAAATCCTGATCCTATTTGGGTTAACCCAGTGCTATTCTAAAAATATAAAATAATAAATATTATAACAATTTTCCCTAATATTAGCTCTTGGGCTAATCATAACGTGCCTAAAAGGTCTGGACCCAGCTACCTACACTAAAACGTGACATCAAACTCGACCGTTAAGGGATTAAAATTATAGAGCACCTAATAATCATACAATAATGCGTTCAAAATTGATATTTCCAAACTACTCCCATTTATAAAGCCATCCGGTAGCATACTAAACACAAAATTACATACAAATCATCTTACCCTTGAGGCGACCTATCCCAAATTAAGTATTGATAAGCAAATTAGAACCTTAAGTGAACATTTTCAGAATTTAAATTCTCGTAGTCTTGTAAAGTTGTGCCGTCACAGAAGTATGGACAGTACCTTGATTTTTTTAAAGGTATATGATAACGTGGCAGACGAGCAAACAGATCACCTGGTTAATGATTGTGGATACCTATGGGTGTCTATTACGTTCATGACTCTTTGCTACTATGGCGTCTATGTCTATTGGTGCAGTTTATTTAATTAGGTGTTGCATTCAATTCAATGGAATGAGTTGGCGCATTTAATTTAACGTCGTAAGACAGCAGACACAATAAAAAATCATTGTTTTGTGCCCTTTAATAGCTTTTTGGGTCTTACGTCAAATTGGTGCAAAACGATGGGGTGTTATAAGTTTGACGTGTCTGTCTGTGGCCTCGTAGCTCCCGAATAGAACCTATTTGGATTTTTGTTTGACAGTTATAATAGTCGGAAGTGTTCTTAGAGCTAGAATATGGCCGCCAACTTAAGATGGCTGCCACCACAAAATGATGAATTTCATATTTTCACTTATTTCCCGTAATGTATGTATCAAATGAAAGGGCTTCGGTAGTAGAATGCGTAAATTGGGTTTTTGACTAAAATTTTTTTATGTGTTTAATCAAAAGACGACTCAATTTAAGAAACATCGTTGAAAGAATCACTTGATTCTCATTTGAATTACCTGAGATATCACAACTTTAAGAGCACATATTTGGGCAAGCCCAAAAACGCTCTATACAAATGGCTATTGAATTGTGACGTCACAACTCAAACTTTTGTATGCGCGTCTAGTAAATTTTGTTTGGTAGCTATATCAAATGTTTCGTTTCAGTAAATGGTTTTATAATAAAAGTTGGTGGAAAATGTACGGGTAGTTCAATGATATAATAATTTTTTTAAATTTTATACTTTAAAATGGACTTGCCCATGAAACTTTGAATGCTCACAAAACCAGCTAGACGTTATATTTTTAACTGAAATGTTGGCCATTGGTCCTATATTATGACAACTTGTCGGAGGTTTTCTTAACTTTAAATTTTAGTCAGTTATTCCTACGGTACGTTACCCGGTTGTATAAGTACATAGTGAGTGATTCATAAAGGCATTGTTAATGTATGCTAATGAGGAACTCGAAGCTTATGATTGGTTTGTCATTAGTGAAGGGAGTGTTGAGATAGTGCTGATGGAATATCTCGTTGAGGTGTGTCGTTCTAATTGAATATCTAGGCTGTAACTTGCGTTGTTCAAATAGAGATTTAGTCTTTACGTAAACGCTTATGAACTTTCTATACTTTACAAAAAAGTAAAGTATCATATACTGTCCCACTGCAGGACAAAGGCCTCCATCATAGAAATCAAGTCATCGCTACTATGACGGTAATAGGCTTATTCGCCACCAATATGTCTATGCTATGTCTTCTATACTATTTATCAAGACATAAGCCGCTATAGGTATTGGTTAATCTTATATACAAACCGATAAGGCGAAACTCTAGCGCCATCTATTGGTAAAGAATGGAAAAGTCGTAGAATAGAATCTTGTTCAGAATGGTTGGTGGAAAACCTGTTCGAAGAGATGTAAATGTTCACAGATACACCCTGTATGTTAAATCAATATAAATATTAGACCACGTAACTTCGCGTGTCCGATAGCGTAAAATTATAAAAAGCACACAAAATATCAAGCTGTGAAATTACATTTGTGTATAATTATTGGTGATCGCGCAATCTGTTTTGTCTGGACGTAGTGATGCGCGTTTAGTCACTCAAGTGATATCGAGTGCAGTTACATTCACTCAAGTCGCCCTTGATAGTGCTATGCTCCAACTTTTTTTTATATTGTGACGTTTTTTTGTGTTTTGGGTGACTGTCGCACTTAGAGACGCATTTAACTTTATTGCTCATTATCTTATTTATGGATAAGTCTTTATGTTTAATTAATATAAGGATCAATATTTTTTCTTAAGTGACAATTAAGGTTTAATTAACGTCTCTGTGAACGTTTTGCCAATGTCAAGTGATGAAAGAGACACGTTTCTTTTAGAAATTGGACGGTGCTGCTATCCGGAACAAGCTTCACCGTCGTGCGTTACCGTAAAAATTGAGTCGAATATTATGACTCGAGTGATATTAAGTCCCATCACTAGTCGAGTGTAGCAACTCTCGGTCTGTGGGAATCCTTAATTGGTCGAAGAGTAAGTTTATAAATGTCACGCTATTACTCCTCGCATGTCATGTGTAATTGTGCTTTCAAAGTTACGTGTGTTTTGTTAAGATTAGCATTTGGGACGTGGGGTTCTTGGCCGATTGGGTAAATGGCTAGTTTCGGACTGGTTTCCAGGTGAAGAATCATCATCATAGGCCTTCGCATCTTTAACAGATGATTTAAGCAGCATCACGAGGTGTGACTTTACAACAGCGGTCGTGGCTGTAAAGTAAAGAATAAAGGTGAAAAATATGCAATCGAAAATATGGTGTTGACCTCAAATAACCTCAATAAGCTCAGCATCAATATGATAAACGATTACCACCGCCCATGGTCACTCAACAGTGGTGTCACAGTGCGCTACCAGCACCCTTTTAACCTTTTAGACCTTTTTCTCTCAGATTGGGGTCTCTAGTACCCTCACTCACTTCACGCCTTTTTGTGAGATCGTGATACCAATTCGGTCAAGCCATTCCATTCATGCCGATGCATGGCTATTCAACGGCTAAAGATGTCTAAGAAAACGCATTCTTGGGTTTAAGGTGGTGTCTATGATTGGCGGCAATCGCTTACTCTCGTCTTTTGTCCTAAAAAAGTGGTTTGAAGAAGTGTTAATAGGGCTTTTGATAAAAAAAAAATACTCAAAAAACCTTTAATATTATAAAAGGACTAAGCGCGACGATATTTAACTATAAGAACATATTGCTGCATAAATACATATAGCTCTTACTGCTTGAAGTTTTGACCGCGTTACAACTGCCACGGTCACCAGCGGACTGGAGGCGCACGATTTAGTCCCATTCATATCATATATTTTGCAATGTAACGCGAAAGTTCAAAAAATCTTGTTAAATAAGTCCATCCCTATCGACAAACGTTCTTAAAATAAATATTGTTGAACCGTTGTAACCATATTTTACTGACCAACGTTTCCACACTACACGCAATTTCCCTTGTAGTTCTCCGTAAAGGAAAGTACCGATTAACATTGGAGTTGCGAATCTATACAATACTGCTGTGCTATCTCACAACGTTATAGGTCGCCGGTCGTGCTAGAAATTAACCTTTAATTTTATGTTGCACTCTAATTATATCATAAAACATATATTTACATGGACGCCGCGGCACATCACTATCTTTGTGGCCATCTATTAAGACCACAAAGAGTAGAAGGCGCACTCTGTACTAGCTACTAATAAGACCATCTTGTCGATATTTTGGTTATCCAATCACAAGTTATTCTGTTCAGAAATTCTCAGTGTCAGCCCGAGTCTGGAAGTAAGCGGTCTTGTACCCCCTGTGCCTCGGGAAACCTCGTAAACAAACTGAGCCACTGCCTGATTTTCATACAAACGTGCGTAGTTGGGAAGCTTACAGATAAAAGTTTCACTGCAATGATAAAATAATTCAATTTTCAAATAAGCATTTACGTAGTATCCAAAACTAATTATGTCAATTTCTTGAAAAATAGGAAAATGTATGCTGTTTAAATCCTGTTCCATACAAGTTTATATGGGATGCGAAAATCCACCATATCATGAACATTTTCCAATTTTTCAGAAAATTGGCATTTTTTTGCAGATATTTAAGAAATAAGATACTTAATTATGTGAAGTTTTTTTTTGGTTATTTTCACTCTAATGTAAAGTCTAAACAGACTGTCAGTTCTACGCTTTCACACTCTACTATCAGATTGTTAATCTTAAAACAATAACCTTTAAGGATCTGTGTGAAACCGAGCCGGGTATCACACGAGATGGCAGATTACTTTTATGGCCTTAGTGGCTGACCGGGTCAGTAGTTTGTGGTGTTGGGTAACTAATAGTTATTTATATGTTGAGCAAATTGTGGGTAGATTTTTGATAGTGCCTTTATTCAAGAGTCCACCTTTTGGACGCAATTTTACATGGCGATGTATGATACTACGTCATTTTGTTTATTTTTTTTCGAAATTGCAAATATTTGCATTAAATTAAAAACAACTAAGGGCTGTCACAAAAATATAAATTGGGGATGAAAGGGCGTTGAAAGGTTCAGCGTTGTGACTCTACTTTTGTCTATGGGCGGCGGCCATTGCTTACAATCAGGTGATCCGTGTGCTTGTGCAAAAAATAAATTCACACAAAATATCATAACATTGAGCTGACTCAGTAGCTTAAGCATTTGTGTTGCAAATATCAGACAACAGAGGAAACACAAATATAATACTTAAATACACATGTTACACCTAGACACTAAACAAGCACAAATGTTAATCACACGAATGTTTGTCCATCGAACCCACAATCTTCGGCGTATGAGGCAGGGCCACTACTAAATGCGCCATCCGCCCAGCACACTGACTCGGTGGATGGCGCATTAAATTTGTAGGTAGCACAGTACTAACCTATCACAAAAAAAAAAACAAAATTCACTCCACCTTACCCAATTGAGTTGAGGCTAATTCAATAGTTTTAAGAAGAGCGACGGATAACAATCTCGGCATCGCACGGCGGCGAAAGTTGCGTTTCCAAATTAGCACGTCCAAAGAGATTGATAGCGAGCGAATTAGCAGCTCGGGGACTGTGCGAGTGGGATACGAGCAGGGCTACCGTACAGGCAGTTGCATCACAAAACAATTCATCATCATCATCCTAGGGTTGTGTCCCGGGTGCGTCCCAACCTTAGAATTAGAAAGTACCAATGAGAAGAACAATGTTATTCAGTACGTTCTACTAAACACGGAACGCATTATGTGTGCGTGAAGTATCTAGTATAGTTTCGATGTTAAATATATATGTATTTTACATTAAGTGAATAATCGTTTGAATTTTGACAAATTTTGTACCCAATGTACAAGCTTAGTTATATTCCTTATCACCAAAGATCGTATCAAACAGAGAGACGATAAAAAATTACGTTGATATTTCAGAACCATACTTTTAATTTGGAAATTAAAAAGAAACGTCCAATAAAACGATAAAAGTTAGGTTATATACCATAGAACACGTATAAATGTCAAAATAAGAACTTGAGAGAAAATTTTACACAAGCCTTTTTTAAACGAGGTTTGAAAAGAGTACTTCTTTCACGGTAGGCAGCGGCATGACTGTGCCTCGGCATTGTTGTTGTCTATGAGCGGCGGTTACCATTTACCATCAGATGGGGCGCATGCTCGTCTGCCTACTTTAGCAATAGAAAAAAAAAACAAAAGCTCACTAAAATACCTAGTAAAAATATCTCGCATTTTGGCGACTCCGAGACAACCCTAAATAACAATAGTACCGCGCTCACCACATTCCGAAGTATTGTTAACACCCACTTGTGCACCACAGGTCAGTCGGACCGGCCAATTAACCCGGGTCCATGCGGAATCACATGTTCACACTTGGATGAATGTGCTAGGATGTTAGAAAGTATCAAGACTCTTCAAGAAACAGCCTTAGTGCCCTAAAAGACAATTGAACATTGTCCACCCTGTTGTACGAGTAACCGTAGGTCACCCGTTCTTGTTTTGTGTTTGCGCCAAATTCGTGTATGTAAATAATAAATATTTTATATTTCTACCCAGACCAGGTTAGTTTTAAGTATCGTGATAAATTCATGTTGTTTTTAACTAACTCTTTTTTAGAACTTCAAAATTCTTCAAAAAAGAGTATCCACCAATCAAAAGCCTACTGCTGACTGCCCCAAACCTATTTCCTGCAATAATTTCCTATTAATCAAACATATTTTTTTTATAATTGATATTATTTTAAATGCAAATCAGGCAATTTTTTTCTGTTATTAATTGATTTTGGCCTACTTTTATAACTTCACAACTAGCTCATGACCATATATTATATGTGACAAACAAACCAATTCCTTTAATACAGTAAACCAAATATTTGTCCAACAATAAAAAATAAGTCGTGCAGTACAGTCGTACGTCTATCCACACTCGCTAATTTGGAAACTCTGAAACTTTCGCTTGCTATGTTTGCGATATCATTAACAGGTGCCAGTGGACATGTGACCTAATAGACTTGTCAATAGGTCCAATAAAAAATAAAAGTAAGTTGGTGTTTGCGCTCAAATTCACAAGTTATGAAAACGTATTACTGTAGTATAGATAGGTGTAAATATTTTTGTCAATGTCGTACGAATGGTAAAAAAAACTATTTACGGATGTACGGTGGCCAGCACATCAAGTTACTACAATCTGTCAAATTTCCTCAGTTGATATTGAACCAACACGTTTGACATAAAAGTGAGGTTCGATTGAAGAAATTTGACAGATTGTAGTAACTTGAGTGCTGGCCACCGTACCACGTCAATTTTAAACTTTTCTTGTACAGTGGCCAGCACATCAAGTTACTACAATCTGTCAAATTTCCTCAGTTGATATTGAACCAAACATGTTTGACATAATAGTGAGGTTCGATTGAAGAAATTTGACAGATTGTAGTAACTTGATGTGCTGGCTACCGTACTTAAATATTTTGGCTTTAATTAAATGGCGTGAATGGATGGGTTCAGATATAGGATCCGTAACTGTAAAAAACCATAGCGTTTACACATAGGTTGAAAGAACACCACCGACAAAAATGGGTTAAAACAATAAAATTAAAATAGTAACATGTTTTTTCTTTATTAATTGGGAGCTCTTGCTAAAAATACTACAACAGGCCCATCGTAACTTAATTGTCATTTATTTTGGTATGCTATAAATAGCTAAATTAAAAGTACACATTTAGGTATTGATAAAAATAATGTGATATTTTTTTTTATATTATTTAGCGTAAAAAATATTTAAAAAGACTCACCTTTCACGACCTCTGCATCCTCCAGCCCACCAATACCTGAAAGCAAACAACAGTTTTGGTTCAACCAATCAAAATATTTCTTAACCCCACTGACCCAGGCGGTCTAAAAGACCAATTTACAAATTTTCCTTCAGCTATTCATTCTCACACCTGTCCAGTCTCAACTTCATTTACATGCATCTAAAACGACTCACCTAGTGATGTCACTTGAGGCAATTTTTGTACTCGAGTCAATATCAGTGGAGAGTATTTTTTCAGTTATGTGTTATACGGTAGCTTAACCCAAAATTTTTCATTTGGGCTGATGGTTATTTTTATCCTGTAGACGATTTAAAGCAAGAATTTATGTTTCTTTGAGACAAAACGATGATTCAATGATCTAATCAAACTTATATACTTATAATTCAGGTCACATAGACTCAAAGAAACTAGATGTCTGGCAATATAGTGGATATATTTGATTAAAATGTTACATCCATAAATGACTCGAATCGAGAAGTCGCCAAACCGTCCCCTTAGACGTGACCACATCACTAATACCACCCATCACAGGCATGCCTCCACACGTCTGGCCTATTAACGTGGTCGTAACCCGGGAACGTCTTTTGTGCGACCATTTTTGTGCTAACCGTACCCGCGGCATTGTGTCGGCATTAACACAGCACTTAAACTGTTAGAGCCTGAGGTGGTGTGGGTGTTCCCCGTGTGGGTTCACGCTTTTTTAGTTTGTGTGATTTTATTGACGTCACGTTATTTGGAGCACGGGTGAGCAAATACAGTGTATCCGTGATACAACGTGCCAAATATTTGGACAAAACAAATGACGATAAACTATTTTTGGTTCGCATTTTAGATCTCCAATCGACTGCTCTAAAGATTAAAGTCCGATTTGCAATATTTTTAATATAGGAGACCGGACTTTGTTCTTCGGAGGAAGCGTTAATATCAGGATAAACTAGCTTTCAATTGTACATAGGTATTAAGATTCTGAAATTCATAAATCATAAAATAATGGGCAGGTAATTAATTATAATGACTAATTGCTTAAATAGACATGCAAAGTGCGGAAACTATAAAATTATATGCAAATAATGTTTTAACAGAGGTTTCAAAAACGGAAATGGTGCCGAATTACGATTAAAGGAATACCGGATAATGAATTAGCCACAATTCCCAAACAATTATCATTTTCTATTCTAACTAAAACCACAACAAATAATTGTCAAAATTACAAAAGTATTTTTCTCAAAAGAGAACAAAAGAACTTTTAATCTCATCATTGCTACCCAAAAATCCCAAAAAATGTCACTAAGTCCTAAAAACAGATTTAGGATCCGTCATAAATATTGTAACCATGGGTTATAATGATCCTCAATTCTATCTTTTGTCCTACCTGACGCCCCCCGCAAGGTAGGGTTGAATGGAATAAGACTTTTTTCGTAGGATTAAAATGTTGTTTTGTGAACTGTTTTAAAAATGTGGAGTAACAATTTCTTTTTGTTTCCAGGTATGTTGCGGATTTACTTGTAATCGGATGCCTTATTGTAGACGTGGTAACTAGGTAAGTTTTCATAAGTAGGTAAAACCTTATTGAGATTCTCGTGACAAACTTTCTTATCATTATAACTGTAATAAAGGTTAAGTCTTTCCGTGTTAAGCAACGAATATGACATGCGAAGTTACGCATTTTATGGTAATTTGACATGCGTAATTTTAAAACCAATTTTTTTATTAAAAAGGTGCCTATAATACTTGGTTTGTAAGTAATAATTAGATATATAAAACTTTGTAGGTATATGGACTGGGCATTATTTAAGTACTCATAAAGTCCCGTTTGTAATAAAACTAAAATTATTCCAAATTAGCAATCCCATATCTTGAGCTTAACTAACGACTAAAAGTGAAACGGACTAAGTCCCGACAAGTTAGTTATTAGCCGGGGATGGCGAGGGTCGCGGGGTCGCGCATAGAATTATGCTTCAATTGTCTGCGCGCGCGCATGGTAGATATTTTTTGGTTCAAGCTGTTCCGGTGATTTTCAGCTTACGTTCAACGTAACGTGGAAATGAGCTTGGTTTCATACAGACGAATCCTACAATAGGAGAGCCTTGCTTCGGCAGTATGAATTAAGTAATGACCATCAGTGTTTTCAACTGTTGTTTTACATCCAAAAGCTAGTCATGGCTCGAAAACCCTCAATAGAAATTGCTGATACCTACAGGCACAGGTAGGTATTTTTTGTCTTAAGCTTTCGGAAAATGTGCGAAAGAATTGTGCGATCTAATTCCACCGGCCCCGTTTTATCATCGGGACACAAGACGTAGAAGAGGTTACCACCCTAATTCTTACTGAACGGTTCGAAAAATACATATCTACTGCGTAAGTCCAAGAAGTTTGTGTTGTTTTGTTTGTGTCTATTGCGTAATTCTCTACCGGCTGAAGTGTTCCCTGAGCGCTATAATTTGAGAGTTTTCAAGGGAGTGAATAGGCTGTTACTAGACAGACATGCTATACCCTCGACCACATCATGACTTACCACCAGGTGAGATTGCGGCAAAATGTCTGGCTATATACAGAAAAAAAATAGTCATAGTTCGAAGACCTTACCCCAATAGGAATTAAGAATTGATACATCAATCTCTCTGCGGTTTATGGTTCTCGCCGGATTCGTCAAAAATCGACGCAAGCGATTCACTCGCGTTTTACTGCGCTGGGACGAAGTGTGAAGGGGAGATGACACGCCTGCGCCGTTAGGTCAGCAGCTTTACGGCTAGGGAGGTGGCGGGAAAAGAAAGTGGGATCCCACAGTTCTGAATTATATTGCTGGAATAAGAACGTCGTCTTCTCGAACAAACGAAATACTCGACGACCAATTTCAGTAATATTTTTGCGAATTTTTTCTAAATTCTTTACAATATAAGTGAACACCGCCGCCCATGGACATCAACTACACCAGAAAGAGTGCGAATGCGTTGCCGGCCTTTCAGGAAGGTATAGGCTCTTTTCTTGAAGATTTGGATGTCGATTTTCTAATTAAGAGATTCAATTTTTTTCCAAGGGGCAATTGAGGGTCGACAGATTGTCAACCCGTCAAATTGTCACACCAAAGAAAATGAATATGTAGGAATTTACTAACGTCTTACCAAAATATGTTTATAAAAGTTGTTAATTCTAACTTTCTCCTGTTTTTCACGCTATATAAATCAACATCATTTTCATCATTGGCTAAACAATTATCGTCTTTAAAGACACTAAATATTATTTGGTAGGTATTAATATTCCCTAAAATTTGGTCAGCTCAGTACATGTTATTATTTTACTCCTTAAGCCTTTAAAAACTATATAGGTAGATCCCGTGATCGGGGATCGATTTCTCTTCGCGGGATAGAAAATACCGCGGGATTGCGATCCTATCTCGGCTATTACACGCACTTCAATAAAACTGCGTTTCCTCCATTAATAAGCGATTATTGCGAGCCTGGGCTATGGCGGGAATTTTAATTACTTAAAAGTTTTAGTAGGTTCACATTCTTTCACTATTTTTTCTTTGTTTTAGAATATTGGACAGCTCACATACTATAAATAACGATCCTTTTTGAAAATGGAACGCTATCTCGTATAATTTTGCGAGTACACTTTTTATTACCGAACAAAACACGACGTGAAATTTGAAAATGGAATAGCTACCTACGCCACATTTATAATAATATTTTTAAAAACGGAATACGGCTACGCTGCATCTGTTAAAAACATAGAGTTTAAGCCAAAGAGGTTTTCACCTATGACGTGGACAAAAAAGATGACTAAAAGTTACTTTGGATTATCAATCATTGTGAAAAAAAAGATATTGTAAAATGTTGGTTTAATGGTAGGTACCTGAATAGTTTAATGGTGACTTTAAGCTCCAATAGATGTTCTGAAAATGAGAACCGGTAATATAGCTTAAGTTAATGCCAGATTTTCGATCGACATTCCTGCAACTTTATTGCAACTAGCATTTTGCATAACAGGATGCTCAAAGCTGTTAACAGTTGATTAAATTTAGTTCCTCAATCGATTATTATTATCAAACAGCCCCCGATTGCTCAGAAAGCTATTAATGGGTGAGCAAACATTAAAATAAACGAAGCGCCGCCATTTCGTTAATGTGCAGTTAAAACGCGTTCTCTAATCGTAATCGAGACCAAACAGAGACATTACGACTTGCCTGGAGCTATGAGATGATAAAGTTACTGGAATAGACAAGGCTTTGGTCCGATCTCTCAAATAATATGTAAACATTGCATGGTGAACTAAAATGTTGATAGATCCTAATAGAACTCATTTCGGACGCCTGTTCTGAAGTTACTGGAATAGACAAGACTTTGGATCTCTCAAATAATATCTGAATAGGTAAAATTTTGCTGGATTTTCCGCTAAAGCAAAATGCAATTACTAACCTAGTGTTTATTATTATTATTTATTTATTAATCATATAACTTTACAAAAAAAGTGCATTAGTCGCCGAGTGACTGAGGGTACCGGAGAACCAATAGTAGGGAAAGGGGGGTTAAATGTTGGCGGCGCACTTGTGACTCTACTGGTGTTGCAGGTGTCTATGGGCGGCGGTCACCGCTTACCATCAGGTGATCCATCTGCTTGTCTGCCACCTATCACATAAAAAATGATCTTTTTCAGCTAACTTGTGATGTAACTGCATCAACTGCGATTTTACTGGTTCGTTATGAAGCCTTTAGTCGCTTTGTGCTCAATATCGGTAGGAAGAAAATATTATTGGTTAGTCACCCAAACTAGCCTGTCCCACTCCGCGTGTAGGTATCGACTTGCAAGTACATGCGACGGCCCCTCCGGAGGGGCTAATTAGTAGTAAATCACGAGCGAGCGGCGACGCATGCGAGAAAGTCGTTTGCGATAGAAAGAGAACGCACTTTAGGTATGAATAATTGTAGGTGTTGAACCCTAGGCAGGTCGAATTTCAACTTTATGTTATGGTTGCCTGAGTCTCTATTTTCTTAAACGGTTTTAGGAGTGGGATTTCTGTACTTGTACTATTAAGTATTCTGTGCCCAAACTTTATTCTATATCTCGAGTGCCCTGAGCGCTCGGAGCTCGTCCGGCCGTTCATCAAGGGCCGTAGGTTCAGTACTGATATTAAATTACTTGTGCCCGGGGTCAGGCTTGTACAATTACACCTCTTCCTAACCTCCTCTTAATTACCGAGCGTTTACGGCCTGTTATTAAATTGGGGGGAAGGGGAATTGATAGTAAAATAAACATGATGATGATGATGTATCTAACATTAATCATCATCATCTCAGTGTGTCATTCGGTTGGAGAGCCACGCTTCGGCATGAATCGGCTGGAATGGTAACACGCTCTCGCAGAAGCCGTGAAGCAGCGCCTGCGCTGTGTTTCGCCGATTGAGTAACTCTGTTGCAGTTGTCTATGGACGGCGGCAATCGCTTACCATCAGGTGATCCGTCTGCTCGTCTGCCACCTATCACATATAAAATAAAGAAATAAATTGTGCGCCAGAAAATCACACCAATCAACCTAGGTCTCAAACTAGGGCAACCCCTGTACTATGAGTACCAGAGGACGATATCAACTGGACGCGTCAACCCAGAACATCCAGACCCAAGATAACTTAGAAAATGTTTGACCAGGGAATCGAACCCGGGACCTATCGCGCTTCGGGCGAACACCTTAACCACTGCGCCATCGAGTCGCCACATATAAAAACACATTTAGGTTTTAAATCGATCCAATCGATCGAGTGAACATTCGAGAAAGCACACAAGCGGCGATACTGAAATCGCCCTAACTATTACAAAGGCTTTAATAACCTCATTTTGTTCAACACATAATAAACCAAAGCGCATCACTTACCAACTTATTTCACCCATCACAAAAACTTCCACCGCAAAACACAACCTTACCTACCCACACAATAAAGCCGTCATGATTCAAATAACAGGTTAGCATAATGGTCGTACTGGGCAGTAATATCATCATTCTTGGATAACCCGGCGCCCAAGGCGTTTGGTATGACTTATCGCCCATCTCGCTTCAACTTATGTAATTTTATATGGGCGTCTCGTTCCGGCGAACGTTTCGCGTTGTCATTTTTGTAAATTGACCCCTGATCCTGAAATATAGAGATTACGTTGCAAATAAATTGTATGCAAGTTGCAATGGCTCATGCGAGAATGGGGTCCCAGCGTGGTGTCAAATAACCATAACGAAACTTCCTGTCACGTGGGAGAGACGCGCTTCGGCATGAATGGGCCGGCTTGACCGGAGTGATACCACGCTCACAGAAGACCGGCGTGAAGCAGCTTGCGCTTTGTTTCGCCGAGTGAGTGAGAGTACCAGAGGCTCAATTGAGGGGAAAGGGGGATAACGAGATAGCAGACACAAGGGAAAATCAATTGTTTTAAGCCTTTTAAAAGGCTTTTGGGTCTTATGACGTTAAAAGTTGGCAGCGCACTTGTCACTCTACTGGTGTTGCAGGTGTATAGACACCCATAGGGGCGGTGGTAATCGCTTATCATCAGGTGATTCGTCCGCTCGTCTGCCACCTATCACATAAAAAATGATCTTTTTCAGCCAACTTGTACTGCATCAACTGCGATTTTACTGGTTCGTTATGAAGCCTTTAGTCGCTTTGTGCTCAATATCGGTAGGAAGAAAATATTATTGGTTAGTCACCTAAACCAGGCCTGTTCCTCTCCGCGTGTAGGTATCGAACTTGCAAGTACATGCGACGGCCCCTCCGGAGGGGCTAATTAGTAGTAAATCACGAGCGAGCGGCGACGCATGCGAGAAAGTCGTTTGCGATAGAAAGAAAACGCACTTCTAGGTATGAATAATTGTAGGTGTTGAACCCTGGGCGGTCGGAATTTCAACTTTATGTTATGGTTGCCTGAGTCTCTATTTTCTTAAACGGTTTTTAGGAGTGGGATTTCTGTACTTGTACTATTAAGTATTCTGTGCCCAAACTTTATTCTATATCTCGAGTGCCCTGAGCGCTCGGAGCTCGTCCGGCCGTTCATCAAGGGCCGTAGGTTCAGTACTGATATTAAATTACTTGTGCCCGGGGTCAGGCCTGTACAATTACACCTCTTCCTAACCTCCTCTTAATTACCGAGCGTTTACGGCCTGTTATTAAATTGGGGGGAAGGGGAATTGATAGTAAAATAAACATGATGATGATGATGTATCTAACATTAATCATCATCATCTCAGTGTGTCATTCGGTTGGAGAGCCACGCTTCGGCATGAATCGGCTGGACAGGAGTAACACGCTCTCGCAGAAGCCGTGAAGCAGCGCCTGCGCTGTGTTTCACCGATTGAGTAACTCTGAGTGTTGCAGTTGTCTATGGACGGCGGCAATCGCTTACCATCAGGTGATCCGTCTGCTCGTCTGCCACCTACCACATATAAAATAAAGAAATAAATTATTGTGCGCCAGAAAATCACACCAATCAACCTAGTCTCAAACTAGGGCAACCGTTAGCGTAAATGCGTTAACCCAGAACACCCAGACCCAAGATAACTTAGAAAATGTTTGACCAGGAATCGAACCCGGGACCTATCGCGCTTCGGGCGAAAAACCTTTAGCCACTGCGCCATCGATTCGCCACATATAAAAACAGATTTAGGTTTTAAATCGATCCAATCGATCGAGTGAACATTCGAGAAAGCACACAAGCGGCGATACTGAAATCGCCCTAACTATTACAAAGGCTTTAATAACCTCATTTTGTTCAACACATAATAAACCAAAGCGCATCACTTACCAACTTATTTCACCCATCACAAAAACTTCCACCGCAAAACACAGCCTTACTACCCACACAATAAAGCCGTCATGATTCAAATAACAGGTTAGCATAATGGTCGTACTGGGCAGTAATATCATCATTCTTGGATAACCCGGCGCCCAAGGCGTTTGGTATGACTTATCGCCCATCTCGCTTCAACTTATGTAATTTTATATGGGCGTCTCGTTCCGGCGAACGTTTCGCGTTGTCATTTTTGTAAATTGACCCCTGATCCTGAAATATAGAGATTACGTTGCAAATAAATTGTTTGCAAGTTGCAATGGCTCATGCGAGAATGGGGTCCCAGCGTGGTGTCAAATAACCATAACGAAACTTCCTGTCACGTGGGAGAGACGCGCTTCGGCATGAATGGGCCGGCTTGACCGGAGTGATACCACGCCTCACAGAAGATCGGCGTGGAGCAGCTTGCGCTTTGTTTCGCCGAGTGAGTGAGAGTACCAGAGGCTCAATTGAGGGGAAAGGGGGATAACGAGATAGCAGACACAAGGGAAAATCAATTGTTTTAAGCCTTTTAAAAATCAATTGTTTTAAGCCTTTTAAAAGGCTTTTGGGTCTTATGACGTTAAAAGTTGGCAGCGCACTTGTCACTCTACTGGTGTTGCAGGTGTATAGACACCCATAGGGGCGGTGGTAATCGCTTATCATCAGGTGATTCGTCCGCTCGTCTGCCACCTATCACATAAAAAATACAGTGAAAGCAAGGGGACCTTGTTGTTACGCGGACAGTTGAAACAATTGATAGTGAGTTCATAAGAGGTTACGACATTTGCGCATGATTAAAATTTGATCCACCGAGATACACCCTTAATCTTTGAAGAGTTCAATAGTTCATCTCATTGGCCCAAGCATAGTGTACCTGGACCAAGATTTGATCTCACCTAGATCCATAATCTCTGAATAAAAGATCGCCATCTCATTGCTTATCCCCGTGTAATACTTACTTACTCCGATGGCTCAGCGACCCAAAGTGTGCAATGTGTAATAATGTATACCATTAATAAAGAGTTAAAGTCTATAGACAGCAACGGAGCCTTATACAGTGTGTATCTGTGAACATTTACATCCCTTGAACCTACGTGTTCTACCAACCATTCTTAACAACATTAAGTTCTATGAATTTTGGAAATTCGCATAATTAATTTTCATCTTTCCATACAAAGTCGGTCACGTGACTTGGTCATTTGTATGGGGAGTCGAAAACTTTTTCGAAGAATTTTAAAAAGTACTAGAACAAATGTGGTTTAGAATGGTTGATATGTAAATGTTCAGAGATACAACCTGTATGTACTACATATAATAGTAACACTATTTTCATCAACATCTGTAACATATAAATACATATAAATTTGTAAACCTATGTTTAACATATACACGTATTTACGTATTTGTTTACATTACACGTATTTGTGTTAGAGAAACAAACCAACCGAACAATGGTCCAGTTAGTGCACTATACTATTTAAATAAAGAAAACAAAACATAGTGTAACGTTGGATAAAGCAATCCTGCGCAACGAAACAATCGAAACTGGAATAAAGTCTTGCCGATCCAAATATACCATCAAGACTAGTGCTGGTAACTTAGCACTTTAGGTTCTAGATCTAGCACTATTGGAAAAGTTTCTTGCACCGTTATTAGCACTAATTGGATATTAACCATGCTGGCAAAGTCCACGAATTATTAAACGAAAATTAACTTGGTCACCCATTAATTTCCACGTGGTGTCTCTGCTTAAAGCCTTTATCGACACAATTCCGGAGATTTTTTTTTACATTAAGTTTGAGGAAGTTCGTGCTTGGGACGTAAACAAAATTTTATCAAAGTTCCGGTTACTTTGAGAACTTCATTTTGCAATATAAGACTAACATTCTCACTTTTCTTTAAACTCTATCCCCGTAAGTAGGTATATTGGACTCAGCAGCTACAGCTTCGTTTTTTTAAATCTAGTATCTAAACTTTTAAACGCATCCAGCACCAATTAGTGTTATTCAGTTGGCAACACTGAGAACTGGTGACCACACCTCCGACGCAAGCGCATAATGCGCTGATAAGGGTTGCGTGGGCGCCGGCGTGGGAACTCGAGTGGACTGAAAGATCTGATCATAGTTACCGGTTAGTGGCCAGTGCTTCGGCAGATAGCGTTTGCCAGTAATTTGATAATCTTGTTTATGAGACCACAGTTAAAAACTAGTGGTTCGGCCTCACTTCGTTTTGGGATGCTAGTTGCAATGTGTGCCAGTAGACATCACGCTAGTGTTTTGAGTTTTCGGTTTATATAATTTACCTCTTTATAAAATAATATAGTACAGATGGATAAATGCTGCGGATAACGACGACGCCTATAGCTGATCCCATTGTAGGGGCAAAATACTTGCGCGATGTAATTGTCGCCCAGCGCCATCTATTGGTAATATCCCGAAACGAAGTGAGTTAATATACATTCAAATAATTTTATATCCATAGATAATTTATATGTATATGAATAGTCTTCGGCAAATCAAAAAATAAACAACAAAAACGTGTAACACGGTTCTTATAACATCTCCATAATCTGGATATCTCACCATCACGAATAGCGTGCCGATAACTCCATAGAATTTATCACCTATTATCGTGGCACGAGCCAACTACACCATGATAACAGACAGACATAATTGCAATCAACTTGCAACTTGTCGATCTCATTCACCATAATGCAATGGCACTCAAGTCCCATTGAATGCCATTGCAATGGTTGCCATGTCTCAAGATTTTTCTTCATATCAGTGGACTTTGAAGCTTTTTCAGTCCAGAATGTCAAATTCCTCAAACTTCAAACGTCAGACAGTTTCAAAATGTCAAGTTCCTGTGTACCTAATACACACTTGTCTAAAAAAATACTTTTATGGTAGATAAGATTTATTTTAAGCAAAATACTATTTTGACCTGTGTAACTTTTTATTGTTTTGAGAAGCAATGATCGCATTTTTATTTATTTAAACCTCAATTTTTTTAATGTCCAGTTCCCAAAATGTCAAAGTCCCAATATTTCTCAAGATTCCAGCCGGACTTCGAAAATTAGGGCAAATCTCGTTATTTCTGGGTTTTTAAGTATATTAACAGTTTTAACAAAAAAGAACATAAAAAATATGGTAGCTTCTTTACGAGTATTTAATTCTATGATAAGCAGCAGAATTACTGAACAATCAATTGCTTACTATTGCTTATTAACTCGATTACCTACTCTATTAAACTATGTTAAGCGCCACTCTCCGTCACGACATTTTCAAATCAATATCAATGATTTTGACTTAGTTAATTCACTGTTAAATTACATAATTAGATATAATTAGCTTTTAATAAAACACTCTGATTTGCGTTTTGCCCAGGGCCGAAGATATTATCACTTGTTAACAGCGACCCTTTAACAAAATGTTTCAGCTTGTAATCTGTCCAATAGTATTTTGACCGTGAAGAATAACGGCAAAAACTCATCTTACTCGTATCTCAACGTGTTATTCCTGGTTGTCCCCTGGTTCGGACTTTGAGGTACCCTAAAACATAATTCAGGATTTGAATCTAGTCAATTGGTACAAGGAAGTGTCTTTTTTGCAACCTTTTAATAAGGGAACCAGATCTACTAAATCATGGTTAGTTACAGAAACTATCCGAATTGTTCTCCCTCGGCGCCGAGCGAAGGGTAGAAATGAGCGCATACATCTGACTTACGTTCATCGATTCACGTGCAGATATTTCTCACAATGTTTTCCCTCGCCGTCGAGCTAGTGGGAGAAATACGCACAATATACTTAAATTGCGAAAATAAAGAGGCATATGCTCAGATGAGCCTACTACCTCTCGTACAGAAGCCGCGTCCTTATCGTTAAAGCTACCATCGCTCATGACTTGAAGACATATTCAGTAGTATACCTAGTCAATATGAATTATAACTTCACATATAAATGCAATGGAACGGATCCTAAGTAATTCCAGGCTAAGTTTTAATTACAAGTCGTCGAAACTAGTCTCCATATCTGAGCTATTAATATCTTTATAGGTCTTATCTTGAGTTATAATCTTAAGATCGCTAAGTTAACTTCAACTATTAAGTTCAAGTAAATTTAAGTACTAAGACAGACCGAGAATTAATTTAAGTAATTACGCTTGGGGCAGTTTTTTAAGTGTTGCAGGTAATAAGAGGCTTAATTTAAACTGCTTTTATAAATTAATGTACTTATAACTTTTCCTTTTAACACTTAAACTAGATAATAGTTCTTGAGTTGGGTAAATAAATCGAATGTAATTAAACTGGCTTAGCAATCCAAAATAAATATAGATAGATAGATATTCTTTATTGCACAGAAATAGAATACATGAGTGAAACAACAGCTATAGACAGTACAATAAGGCAATAAGTACCTACATTACAATATATAGTACTACAGTTCTATACAAAAAAAAATCACCAGACAATATTGTATGGAATAGCTGATTCTTATTTTTGCTTATTTTGATGATCTAACAAGCTTAAGGGGCTTTTCTTGTGTTACCTTTTATGAGGGCTTCGGGATTAAAGCGACTTAAATTTAACAATGTGATAAATCCGCTAGATGGCGTACTGTAGAACTGAGGTCCAGTCTACTCTGTGATTGGTTATTTTTGATTGGCCGGATGGCGCGTTTGGTAGTGACCCTTCCTCATGCGCTTAAGGTCGTGGGATGGATTGAGATCCATCCCGAACAAACATTCGTGTATTGTTATTACTATGTCAGATATCAAAATGTGACTAAATCACCAATGACGTTGAAGTTGGACCTTAGTCTAACAGTACGCAAACTAAGGCAAATGCGCACCATCCTAGACCTCATCGTCACTTTCCATCAGCTGCGATTGTGGTTGAGCGTTGGCTCCAATGAAATTCTTTAATGACTCATATCCGATAAAGGGTTAATAAAAAAAAACGCCACCTAGCGGATTTTTCACACGGAATACTACAGATTTATTTCACCTTGGTTCGTTCTCAACCTGTGCGGCGGCGCTCGTGTGCGAGTGTTTAGTCTGTTCTCGTGAGTCAACACCGACACCTAATAGTTCCAGAAGTCCCAATTACATTGGTTTAGTTTCCCATACGCCGTCCTTTTAGTCGTGTAGCCGTAGATATTACCCTGCACACGAATAGCTTGGAGCGTACGCGGTTTCCCAGGTATTTCGTAGATTGTCCGATTTTAGAGTTCCGCGGAAGTTCTTGGTATGTTGTTTGTGGTTTACTAAGCACAGTTTATTAGCTCGACTTTAGATGGACAGTGAGAAAGTTGTTTTTTTTTTTATTTTAGGTCTGCGGAAGGAAACTGTTGTACGACAATCAAAACAATATTTGGCATTGATTTTTTTAGCAAAATACGTTGGCCTCCGAAACAAGAAATTGCGACGTCGGTCGATCCTGCACGACTTCTTGCTAACTAGTTACAATGGTAGATTAGCGTATTTTTCTGCTTTATTTTATTTGAAATCTGCAGTTATTCTATTTCAAATAAAAATTATGAATTTAAATAAAATAAAAAAATATTAGTCATGATTTTGCGAATGCCAAATCATATTATTACTATGCTTTACTATGCTATCCTTTAATACTTTATACAAAGACTCGAGGCAGACCGCGTCACATTTTATTAACCAGCGGTATACCTATTTATTGTTTTATCATTCATAAGTGTTCTGAAACTTATGTTAGCTCTGTATATTTAATAAATAAAAAATTATATTACTATTCATTAATCATGAATTGCGTCTAAACACAATTAGGTAGCATTGGAACCAAACTATTATATACAATTGATCGTACCTAATCTTCTGTACTTCTGTTTATTTTTCCACGGAACCTTTCTTAAAATATCCGTCCGCACTTGGCGCGCTCGCTACCCGGTCTCTAACATTAAGCTGTAGTGTGTGTTTGATTGTTCCATTTGGTCCTAAACTGCTCTTGATGTACACAATCATGAGGTACGTCTAATACGATCAAAGGCTAAATCCTTCGATCACAGAAGCCCTAGCTTACAGAGTGAACGCGTTAAAAGTCGCCGCCATTGAATATTCTATTTGCAAACGAGCGTTATTGGAGATTTGCAAACTTTATAACCAATAACTATGGATTAGGGTCGAAAATTAAAATACTACGTTTCGTTTTCAAACTTGGCGGCATATTTAAAATTAAAATTATCTATAGCTGTGTGTATCTAATGAGAGCGCTGTTGGGTTCACATTTTCAAACGCTTTCAGTATGTAGAGATTATAACAATATCAATGTCTTAATCGGTAGAATATTTTATTTCATACACACTCATGTATAATCTTCAAATTTAGAACTTAAAAGTAAACCCGTTGTATCATGTTGTGCTCAGAAAATCAAAAGAAATAAGTATGCATGACAATAAGATCAGAGTTTTCACCGACACCCATATTTTCAAAGCGACCAGTTTCTATCTCAAGAAATCCAGCGGGAAGGAAGCTAGTTTACGACTACAGAGGCAGTAACCGGCCATCTGTCCGTCAGTTTATTAGAATATTTAAAATATCAGCCTATGTACTATCCCACTGCAGGGCCTTCATCATAGAAATAATGTTAGTACTTATGATGGGATCAGGCTTAATCACCACGCTTGCCTAATGCGAATTGGTGATCACAAACTCGAGCTAGGTTCGCAACATAAAATTCGAAACATACTTTTGCTCGACCCGGGAATCGAACCCGGGACCCGAAGATCACAGCCCGGTATTTAAACCATTAGACCAACGAGGCGTTATTGCATGTAATCATTACATTTCTGTTTATTAAAAGTCCATCAAAATTAAACCTGTTTAAAACTGTTGGCGTTATTGCTACGTCTACTAATCTTTATAGTGGTTATTATGGGGTTTTAAAATGTTATTTCCACCTTTTGGCTTGTTTTACACTTTCATAATTGATAAATAAACGTATAATTTGATGTAAAAGATATTCAAGAAATAAGCTAATTAATTTATACTTATCAATTTACGACGTAAATTCATTTAAATGACATAATTGATATTAACGAGAACTGGGAGAAATTAAAAAATAGCATAACTATTCTGAGATACGTTTACTACCAATTACTAGAATACTGTTACTCTCCGGTGTAATTCTATATTATTATTATATTAAAATGAGAGCAATAAAACATTATTAATTTATTTAGCTAGTATCGTAACTCTCGTAAAGGCCTGGACACATCGTCTTGCGCCGCCCACATCCAATGAATTCCCGCGACCTTAATCGATCTCTTGCTAAGTGGAAAAGCTTTGAAGATCGGATATTTTGTTTTTAGTTTCAGCCTGTCAGATGGAAAATGGCAACCACCAATCAATATCAATAATGCCGGGGAAAAGTCATACATGGTAGGTATGCCTTTTCCCCAGAACCAAAAGAACCTTGATCAAGTGTCCTTTACCCAAAGGTTGCCTGGAAGAGATCGCTCATAGTGATAAGGCTGCCTTTGTTGTACATTACTCGTGTTATAACTAGTTTTAAGTTTTATACCTCTGTTTTGTGTGCAATAAAAAGCATATTCATTCATTCATTCAACTCTTTTTAAAACTTGTTATTATTATGAGGCCTTCGAGATTCAAACGACTAAACTTTAAACCAATTTCATTATTCTACTAATTCAGATCCGACCAACCCGGCTTACCATGGTTAAAATTATCTTAGAAAATTCCAGATAACATCACTCGACTACTTTTTATTTGTCGTAAACTTAGTATAAAATTAAAAACCGTGCGATAGCGATCGGCGAATATCGATAATCTAAAAACGGGTAAATAATATCAAATGTTTATGCCCTGATGCGATCTTTACAGCGTGCGTGCCTATGCGCTTGCGACGACTTCTAGTGATCGGCTCTAGTGATGTGCCGTACCGGTGCGGGGAAACTAAAGTGAAGTAGGTATCAGCCTACTGTCCCACTAAATAAAATAAATAAATAAAATAAAATATTTATTCACATAATGCTAAGATTACAATAATAGTGGCTGGAGTCCCCTTAGTAAAGGCCTTATAAATATCGAGTCATCGCTACTATGATGAAAGTGGCTGGCTTATCACCACACTTGCCTAGAATGGTGATCACAAACCCGAGCTTCGAGAGCACCGATGCTCGAAAAATTTAAAACAAGGCGTCGTGGATATAACAGTAGATTAGTATGCTTGCTATGCCCTTACAGTGTGCATGTGCTATTCTTAATATTATTTATTATTTATCTAACCACATGTGACGTAATAAGTTATTTGATTTTGAAAAAAAAAAAGAATACACAGAAGGACGGTTCTAGCTAACAGAGAAATCAAAGAGTTTGAGAGTTATGGAGTTTATCCGATCAACGCAACTTTACATCATGACATATTTCTCACTTGACACTCCCTTGGCTGATACATACTTAATGTCGTCTTATTCGTGTATTACCATAAGAAAATATTGAAGTGCGTGACAAATATGGTGAAAAGATGGATCGATCTACTATTGGATGATGTCACGCAGTCCATAAACATCCTATGTTTCTAGTCTATAGATAAATTTTGGCAGTGAATTAAAATTTTTAGTAATAGTATAGCTATTTTATATGGATAAAAAAGGATCTCCTTGCCGATATCTGTTTTTACTAAACACTGTTATCTGGTTATCTGTAAAGCAAGAGTGAACAAGGATCTTCTAGCTAGCCAAACGCGTGTCCTAGACCTCATCGTCATTTTCCATCAGATAATATTTTACTTATGAGTTACCCTCCACTCTACAAACAATATAAACAATTGATATAAGAACATGATATCATAGGAACGTACGAGGTTTTCTCAGTCGTTTCAAGACTTAAATTATCGAAGTTAATGCCCAATAAAATATAGTTATAAAACTAATAATTTTACACCTAGCACTATTCAATAAATTCTGAATATTGTTCAACTTTTGCCACCTATTAAAACTATCAAATACAGTTTAACATAAAAATCACATTACCAGAAATATTGACGTATAAGTATGCCGATAATATGGACTAGCTATGTATTTTATATAATAAAGAATTATGATTATCGACGTTTTGGTCTTGTAACGCTGTATCCGGCATAATTTATAAATATTTATTCCAAATTCTACTTTGCACCTCTAGTGGGACATTTGTCATAATTTAATTTCCAACAGATAAGTCTAATTTATTGACATGTGATATTTATTTATTTCTTTATAAGAAACAGTTCTTTTGAGATAGGATAATCGAAGCTATGACTAGTGAATATTAAAACTACGTTGACATATTCGGAGTTTATTCATACTCTATGGGCCCGCCCTCACTTCGATTCGGAATATATTTAATATTGGCCATTTCTGTTTTGATTAAAAATGGAACAAATTTTTAATCAAAACAGAAATGGCTAATCTTTAAAGTTACATTGCTAGAAGCTTTTGTAAGGAAGAACATTATTTTTTTATTGTATCTGGTCCTTAGGGCGTAATAAAATTTTAAGCCTTTAAACTACAACTTTATGTAATCAAGTATAAACTAAATAACCCTGTTTTTTATAATTTAATGATTTATTCAAAAATCGCAGCTCTTAAAATAGAGGAACTTAAAATAAAATATTTAAAATATACGGCATTTATTTTAATCCCCAACAAAAATATAAATAACCAAATTATGTTTCATTTACTGATTTATTCAAGACAAAAATGACATCATTAAATACAATGAAAACTGCGTTGTTTTACAAATTTCACTCAAGACATAATCACCCAATATGTTTCTTCTTTAATAGTTCCTTTTTATAGCCTAGAATTATTCAGCAGTAACAATATACTAATAAATAGACTAGTATTCTTTATTGCGCAACATAAACTTAATACTACGCCATTACGGAACTTTTAAATTTTACAATTATAGCGACCTAATTGCTCTAAGAAGAAAATGTATCCTTTATTTTTGCTTTACATTCTTAGGATTACAAGTAGCACGACTACTTCGTCTTCATTTTATTGAAATGTTCTTTTTTGTACCAAACCATAAATAGGTAAAGATCTGGTCCAGTACGGTGAGATACGATCTAAACCTAATGGTCCAGACAGACCTTAATGAAGACACAGCTGAGAGAAACGTCTAATAGCTCAGTAAAAAAATAAACTACCCAGGACTAGATCTGGAAACTTAACGTCCCAGCCCGGTGCCCGAAGCACTAAACCATCGGGACATTTACATAAACATTCACAAATTAACACACGCTTACCCACGTATATTTAAAATTTACGACCACAATCATCTTTGTTATAGTAATACGGATTCAACTAGCATCAATGCCATAGATTACATCGGAACGTCCAACTGCGATGTGAAAAACAAAACCAGAATGCGATTCCTCGGAAACCTTGTAAGGGCACGACGACTTGTTAAAACGATTACATATTTTATGCTAATAATAATAAGGTATAGTTTGAGTTAGGGCTCCGAGCCACCCGCTGCGAGCGTTAGCAGTCCAATTCGAAAAATAAAATATCAATTTTTAAAATAATAAAATCTTAGAGCGGTCACAGGACGTCACATTGTACACAATTTATTTTAGCCGTGTCAAAGTTTCTTGTTAAGCTATAATCGACCGTAACGCGAAGGTGTACGGTTGCAAAATTGCTTTTTAACGGGGGAGTAAAGTTAGCCGCTCTGTATGGAATCTCATAAATACGAATAAAAACGTCAAAAATGAATTCTCGAGATCGTAATCGCAATAAACTTAATAATATCGCGATGAAATTTGGAATAAATAAAAATAAACAATTGACGCGTGGCTCGTTAAGAATTAGTGTACAATGCGGGTGTAGGGTTATGTTTTTCGTCGCCATTTTTATGGCATCCATTTTTTAAGGATTGGGTGTCTGGAAGTTGAGCCGATCGCGATTAAGGGTTGATTTAATTTATGTCCGATTGTACTTTCCAAGAAAAAAATCGACATCCCAAAGTATAGATACGATGTGTATATTGTTAATGATTTTCTTGAATGTGTCTTACACTTAGGAATTAAATTTATTAACACACTTTCTTACCGTTTCTACAAATAGGTAGATCATTTTTCATAATTAGGTCACCTATGTAGGTAATTTAAATTGCATCTAAATTAGCTTTGTAGAGCTGTTTTATAGAGTAGGTCGTTGCACTTCTACTAATTACATAACATTTTGATGGCAAATATAGATCTAGCCAGTCCGCTTGTGACCACGGCACGGCATCAAGCAGTAATAGGTACAATACAGTGTACTTACTTAATAATAAGGGTAGCATTAGTCCCCGTTTTATTCAATGAAATTAATGAAAATATTATTTTATAACTTCTTTCATTAAAAATAAAACTACACTATCTCAGAACATCTCAATAAGTAAATCCACTACTTTCCCACATAAAAGAAACCCGTAAGCTTATTACACGTCGCTTATTAGCCATCAAACGTTAATGGTTGCCAAATACCCTGTCCTGCTTAACAAGACAACCTTTAAACCCGTCGACATCTGTAGATCCAATTACACCGACAATCTATTGGTGGGCCCGGATTGGTCGGCCAATTGTAAAATTTTAACACTAGACTGCCGACAATTACGCTCGGGTTAAGTTAGGAGCGGACAGCGATTTAGGGTTAACAGATTAATGAAAAAAAAATATCGACCACCTTATTAAAAAACCTTAAAGAGCGTACTCTTTCTTAAAAGGCTGGCAACGCATCAGCGACGTCTTTGATCTCGGTCGGATTTCGATTATGGGCTGGGAGGTTAATTACTTACAGGTGACCCGCTTGCTCGTTTGCCGCCTGTAGTATTAAAAAATGGTCTAAAGTTTGTTCTAATTTGTGTCATGAAGTCAGAGTCAGCAAAGATGGTGCAATCAACTTTTAAAGCATTAATACACGGTGTAATTTTGTGAACATTTACATTCCTTTAACCATGTGTTGTACCAATCATTCTACACAATATTTGTTCTGTAAATTTTTGGTATACGCATACAATTATTTTATTTATACTAAGTTAGTCACGTGACTTGTTCATTTTGTATGAGCAATCGTTCGTAATGGTTGATAGAAGACGTAGGTTAAAGGGATGTAAATGTTTACAGACACTACACCCTTGTACCTATGTGGTGTATTTCGTAAACGCGCTCGCTACCTCTCATGGCTTACACCACTGCGTAGCTTGCTATAAACTTGCCTCTCGGTGTCAACCGAGTCACCTCAGTTACCCATTATACTGAAAGGAGCCGCCGCAGAAACTCTTGGCGAGACAGCAATTCGGTGCGACATTCACTTTTATTTTACACCGCCGACCTTATTAGATGTCAGGGATGTGACTCGAGATGACTTTGAGTGAGTTGAAAATTTTTAGTTGAGTTTGCTACCTCTTTCTCTCTTTGGTCGCTCCCTCATGTCTGAGGATCGTGGTCATCATGGGTTGCATGCACCTCGCTTGTGTTATTTGCCTCCACCGGTGCCTATTCATGCGTCTGACGACCGAGCAAAACTTATTTGCAGATGGCTCCTCTTACTTGATCGGTCCATCTGGTTGGGGATCGTCTTTGGGTTAGTTTACCTCCATGTTCCCGTTGCTACCTCAGTTGCCAATTCAGCCAGTTGCCAATTCCGCTGAAAATACTATTTCCAGGTTGCGTCCATAGGTTGCGTCCAAAGCCACGTGTTGTAGCTCAAGATGTGTTTATTTATTTATTCTTACAAATTTATGACATTAGGCCAGTTAATTAGTCTGATAATTATAATGAAGCGGCGTGAAGCAGCGCCTGCGCTGCGTTTCATCGAGTGAGTGAGGGTACAGGCAGCACAATGGGGGGGAAAGAGAGTTCAACGTTGGTAGCGCACGTGTTGCAGGTGTCTATGGGTGGCGGCAATCGCTTATCATCAGGTGATCCGTCTGTTCGTGTGCCACGTATGACATAAAAAAACCAGACCAACTGGTGTCATGATTATACATTTCAGAAACTTATCCCAAACGGAACATAGTATTACTATAGAATAGATAATTCTAAGAGATTTATTCGTAATCATCTGATATAGAGTGAACTCGAGTTATATTGTAAAATGTCTCGAGAGAGAAACGTGACTAGGGGCTCACTATCAAATGTCATTGGTCTCGTTAAGATGTGTTTGGGTGATGGAAATCATGTATTATTTGCATACTTTATCAAATTTAGAGGGACAGAATCACCCAATAAGGTATGTCCAACTTACTTATACGAAACCCTCACATTTTATCAACTGTTACGATTTATAGACTAAAATCACAAATATACAAATTCAAAATAGTGTTCCAATGAAGCTGGTATTTATAAAGTCAAATTCGTTTTATTAGTCACTGAGAACTTTTTCAGAATTTATCGAGACTTTTATTTTTTCCCAATTAGGTATGTGAATTAGAATTCACACAGTTTCTATCCTATTTACCCTATGACCCTATAGATCTACGATTTGGCCAGTTCATTAGCTATGCAAAACGGTTAGCCAAAGCGCAATAAATGACAGTAAAATATCTCCTATCCAATTAAAATTTCAAGGATGTCAAAACACTTAGACTCACTTTGCGTAAGGCTCATGAATCTTTGATCAATCATCAATACTATGTCGCAGTCTTCTGCTGAACATAGGCGTCTCCGAAATTTAGAGTGACACTTAAAGTAACATTAAATCCTTGCCACTTCGATACACTACGCTAGTTGCAATTGCTTACCATCAGGTGATCCGCCTGCTCGTCTGCTACCTATCACATAAAAAAAAATCAAGACTGCCTAAGTAGCTTAGTGGATAGTGTACCTGTTTAATCGACGAACACGAGCTGCGCTTTGGGTTCAATCTCCGGGTCAGGCCAAAATTAGTACATACCTGAGTTTTTCTGTTAAGAAATGGCGGGGGTCTTTTACCCCCGTAGCTCGGAAAGAACGTTTAGTCTGTCCCATTAAAATTAGGGAATGGGAATAGACAGTGGAATGGTGTTTTCGCACACACTAGTGCAGTACTCGTATATGTCCAGCGTCGGGGACTAATCGATGAGTTTGGCCGCTATAGCCGACATATCAGTTAATAGGACATTATTATAGCTGAATCTTAAAATTTGTCCCTGCGGCTGCTATGTCTATTCAACTAATCATCATCACAGGCCTTCGCATCTTTAACAGATGATTTAAGCAGCATCACGCGGTGTGACTTTACAGCAGTGACGTCGTATGTCTATTCAACTACCTTTTCAGCTAATCCACAAAGCTATGTCAATCCCATTAGTTCAACATCACCGCGTCTCCCTTACACTGTGTCTCAGAGCACCATGAAATAAAGCCTTATTTACATGCACTGCATTATCAGCCTCGGTTGGTTTATACTCGCCGGGTCGCAGGTACTTACTGTAAATCCTTAGGCCAATTATTTCCGACTGTGCTCATGTAGACATATCATTATATTGTCACTTTATGAACGTACATACTAGCAGTGGCCCGCGGCGTCGCTTGCTATTTATTGCTTCGATTATGCTCAGTAATTGTTATTAGGCATTAAAATAACGTCTTCATACTGTCGTTAGTCAATTATGTTGTTAAATATTTGTCGTGGAAATACGATTTATGGCTATAAGCGAACTTTCAAGACGTTTTGATGTAAGTGCTGTTAACTAAAATTGCCACAGACTGTACCTACTATATAATGTTATGGTTGTTTTATTATTAGCACTTTAGATAAAACGCCGTGAAGCCATGTAATTTTAATGGCTTCTTGAATAATGATATAACATGTCTATGTAATTTATGTTCTTACTGTTTGACAAATATTTCGCGGTGACTTTTCGTTGGTATTAAAACTGCCTATATACATATTTGTTCCTCACATAACTACTTAACTTTTATCTACCAATACGACTACTTGAGCGGACTATAATTTAGATATTCTACTATACTAAAAAATGTGTATATCTTTAAGTAAAAAGTGACATGTCCTCTGGCGTCATTTAAGTTTACACGCTTAAGGTATAAGTAGCTTAATCATGTAAACTTAAATGATGCCAGAGACAACTTGAAAATTTCCTCGTCCAATTTTCCCTAACCAACGAGCTAATGGTCGAAATACGCATATAGATTTTTTAATCTTTTATCATTTGAAAAATCCAGCTACCATTGGTCATCACAAAGTAACAGACGGCATCATCCAAAATGGGACTTGCGACAGAGTACGATGAATTTATTTATTTATTTATATCTACTAGTCACGTCATGGTTATACATATAGTTGGTACGTACAGCCACACATCAAAGTATACAAAACTGTCAAATTTCTTCAGTCGACTCTCACCTTACTGTCATACACATTGGGTTGAAAATCAATTGAGGAAATTTGACAGGTTGTGGTAACCTGATGTGTGGCTGACTGTACAAACAATTTATATAAGAGCATTAATCACGTGTCACCCTGCAAGGGCACTGCATTTTATACCTAGAGAGCGACACGACATTTACTTATGAAATTCATCGTAGCTCCCCGATTCACACGGAAGCGCCAAATAGGTTAAAAATTACATCATAATAAGCATCGAAACGGGTGAAATGTGGGTCCAACGGTCGGACTGTAAAAATTAACATACAATCCGAGGAGCGTTTCAATACTGCGCGCGCGCAGACGAGAGAAATGCGAGGAATACCGGCCGCCAGCCGCGCCACAGTGGCCGAACATGCGGTAGATATCCATACTAATATTATAAATGGGAAAGTGTGTCTGTCTGTATGTTTGTCTTTCTTTCACGGCAAAACGAAGCGACGAATTGACGTAATTTTTAAGTGGAGATAGTTGAAGGGATGGAGAGTAACATAGGCTACTTTTTGCCCTTTTCTAACCCCCCATTTTAGGGAATTAGGGGGCGCGAGCAAAACCGCGGGCAAAAGCTAGTGTATTTATACTTTTGCGTTGCATTATACACATCATCATCAGCAACCCACACTCGTCCACTGCTGGACATAGGTCTCCCCTAATGCACGCCCCCGTTCCTGAATTCGGCCACTCTCATCCAGCCCACTTCAGCCAGCCTTTGAATGTCATCATCCCATTTACAGCCACATCCCATCTAGCAGTCAGCATTATAGAAATACTGTAGTAAAATGAAATATTTTTTATTCAATTTTAAGCGAACAACGCCCCGTTGGTCTAGATTCTAGTGGTTTAAGTACCGGGCCGTGATGTCGGGGTCCCGAGTTCGATTCCCGGGTCGAGCAAAAGTATGTTTTGAATTTTTCTAACATAGCTCGGGTTTGTGATCACCAACTCACATTAGGCAAGCGTGGTGATTAAGCCTAAGTTAGTGCCAGCACGGTCTGAAATTAACCGTAATTTTGTAATGTAGGTATGAGTAAAAATCAATGTCCAAAACTTCTATTCACTGAAGAAAGAGATAGTTTACCTGCCAATGTATTTTGTATTATGACCATCACATGCACATTGCATTACGGGATGCAAATAAAAACCTCACCTTTCCAATTGCCAATTTCACAATGCTCAACAAACACCAAACTAACATTTTCACCTACACAATAAAATCATAAAACACAAGCCGCGCCCACTGTGGAACGAGCCACGCGTGAAAGGTTGAGCTCATCCCGTGACCTGGCAGAAAGCGCACCATTTAGTAGCGGCCCTTGAAATATTTAGCACACGACTACCAGCCTTATTTCAATACATTAAAATACTAAATCCCACATTCGCAAACTATTGCTCAAATCCCTAAACCATCATTTTGAACTCTAACTACTTACAAATAAGGTGTCCGCGTTTAGAGATGCACTAGAAAGTCGGGTTCGACCCCAGGCACAGTCTAGTTGAAGTAATAGTAATTTTGATTCGAAATTAAAGGGAATTCATTAGACATTTGCACCGACTTGTACCGTATATAAATTTTATGAGTTAACCAACATTTATTGGCTTTTAATATATGAAATTCCTTTTAGTTGATCTGATCGCGTATTGTATCGACGAACTAGGTTACTGATTTATGGTAAGATAAAGCAATATCTTTGTAATTGATTTTCAAGCTGTCGTCAAGATGTTGTTTACAGAAATTCGTTTATTTACTTAAAGTCTTCGGTAGCTCAGTGCTTTGGCGCATTCAATCTATTAAATAATGAAGGTTGGTTCAGATTCAGATCCAACTTAAAAAACGCATCAAAGAATTGTTGAACGGAATACAATTATTTACTTTTTATTTCTCCCTGATACCACAAAATGCTGATACTAATAAAAAAAATCTTCTAAATTCGAACACATCAATCTCAATAGACCATAGAAATGTGACGTCACAATTCTATTAGAGATGCTAATATCCTCCTCATCTTTCTCCTCGTCTTTGGAAAAACTGGAAAGCAGTGCCAATCCAAAGGGTAACTAACCCTGTTATTGGCATAGTTTCGGCGTCCTCGCCGGGAGCCAACTCTTGCCACACATCCGCGCGCGCCACCGTGACGGCCGACGATTGTCATGCGCACCCTACCTACAGGCTGTTGTATTTACATAACGCGTGTTTCGATGTAATTTTGACGTCTTAATAAAAATGTTAAGCGGTTATGATTAAGTCATACATTTTTTATCATGTTTTATTCATAATAACAATAGAGGTTGTGTCAGAGGTTTAATAAGTTTAAATAAATATTTACATGATTTATTGAATATGAGATCATAAATAGAACAAAATTTATGTAAATTCATGACTATAAAATATTTTATCTACATAGGTAGTTTGGTAGCAGACAGGTAAAATAAAATTACTATTTATTTCACTAGCCCCAATGTTATACTGAAACTACCAATAATTCAGATTTATAATGAAAACTACGACTAACATTTTTAGTGATGATAGCTAATCGTACAGAATAGTCGGCAATAGTCTTATTTATTCTGTGACGTAAAATATTATCCAAACATTTAAAACCAACCCGTGTTTTGGTATGATCTTGTGGCGTTTGTATTCTTGTTTTATCCTGCGCAATAAAGAATATCATTTATAATTTTAGCACACATCATGTGTATAACAACAGTGCACCGCGCAGACGGACACGACGCATATAATCTGTCTTTGCATCACACATCCCGGAGATGGCCCAGTGGCGGCTGCCGAACTAATCGGAAATGTTGAGCAATAGGACGTTGGCGACTCCTGCGCATAGTACCGTGACATTCGCTTATCAGCAGTTGTTACAATTTAGCTGGAAAATATGTGATCTTTTTGAACTATGTATCAAGTTTATATTGTAGACAAATTGTCACAAGATGAATTTGGTTACGTAAACTTATGATGTCCTTAATCATAAGTTTACCAAAATCATCCATTACTGCACCCTTACATTTTTAACTTAATTTTTAAGATCTAAACTTAATAAAATTATTTTTCTCATGACCCAAAATGACCTATTGTCATTTTGTGCAAAAAATCGATTACTTTATAAAAATAACCTACTTAGATATGATTTATTTAGACTTACGCTTTGTTTAATTTAGATGAGTTGGTTATGTATCATATGGACACAATTTTTACATTTTATTAATAAATATGACAAAAAACGTGTTTATTTACATAACGATTAGCCGATTTGAAAGAGACCAAAGGCTGCTGATAAATTTAAAAAATCTGAGGACTACTTTAATCAAATCCGGAAGTGTTTCTCAAGGTTACGCCAATAGGTACTGTTACCCCACATTTACCGTGCTTAAGTCCAGGGCCGGATTGAGAATTTGTGGGGAGCTGAAACTATTTGGGGGCCTATCTAAGTACTCAACTTATAACCATTGTCAAAAAACTGCTTATTATAATGATATATTATTCTTTTACATATTTTTAACCTACGCAAACATTATTTGTACAAAGGGACGACCTTATTTCTGTGTAGCGAAATCTTTAGCGTTTAGGGATTTTTAGCGGGACCTGGGAAGCCCCTTGTAATCCCTTGTAAGCCCAAGCAGACCAAAGGTAGATCCGTCCCTGCTCAAGACGCAGTAGCACAGCACTGCTCACTTGCGTTTAAGCCGCCTAATGACCGGTTTGCACTTCTTTGCGGCTACATTTGGGCTGCCTAAGGTCATTCGAGCGACATTGATGTCATAATACGACTTTGATGACCCGTTATTAGACGGGGGACGACATTTGGTCCAAGGCCGGGTGGCGGCTATTCTGCCTCGGCTGACCTTAGCTACAATTGCTGGCTGGTTGTATTGATATTCTTTGTTGCACACCACAAAACAATGTAGGTTTACATTTTTTATTGTTTATGGGCTTGCACATAGCTAAACCGAACTGTAGAGTGTAGAGCAGCATAATAGAGGAAAACCCTACAATATTAACTGTAAAAAATTCGGGGATAACCACACAAAGATGGCGATCGTAAAATTTTACTTAAAAAACTCCCGAGACATCTCGCAAAAATCTTAAAAAATCTTTTGCATCACAAGCAGTAACTAAAATTGAATTATTTTGTATTAATTAATTATCATATTTGAATATGGTTCTTGGTATATTTTAATTTATTCTCCATGTTTTTATTTGTAGAATCTATTATGGACACGAATTCACTTTCATAATTCTTGAATCGGACGTTCGCTGTCAAATTAAAAATATGTTCATTTTTTTGTGTAAAATGAGGAGATTATTTTCACAGAGACCTGTTGGAAAATTACACCTTGAATTAAAATAATACGAAACGTAAAATTATAATTTCTAACAAGACAAATTACTTTATTTCCGCTACTATTTTAAATATTTTCCATAAATGTATAATCAATTTCACCTGGATACCATATATCACGATAAAGCGCCGGATACATTTTTCATAGCGTTATATTGTAAGCATAAATTAATAAATTGTTTATTTTTATGCAAACGTAAGTATTATTGCATCAAATGATTTAGGGCTACACCCTGTTACAAAATTATTTGTTTATCTAAAGCATTTGTGCTTTAAATCTCATTAATATCCTATGATCCGGGTTTTGTTAATTCTGGTAATTACAATAAAGCAACTACCCGTCTGACGTTCCCAACTTCGGGGAACCAGAGCAACTGGGTCACGGTTACACGGTGAGATTTACTGTCTAGTTTTGGGTATACAGAATAAAACTGAAACGTGCAATTTTTCTCTCTTCTCCAGTTTCAAGGTAAAATTCTATCAAAATCCTGCGCATATTACTCATAAACTAAAAAAGTATCAGCCTATATTATACTGTCCTAATTCAGGGCAAAGGCCTCCATCATATAAATCAAGCCATCGTATGATGGGATTAGGCTTAATCACCACGCTTGCCTAATATGCGATTGGTGATCACACCCTCACGAACCCGACTATTACATTCGAAAAAAATCGAAACTAACTTTTGCGTTTTAAAGCACTAGACCGTTATATTACTTACAGCTACAAACGATTCCTGCCTTCTACTTGCACAAGCCTGTCAAGGTGTCCTACTCATACATCGACAAATCAAACTAAATGGCAACAAAACCAAGAAACGCTTTATATAAGGTGTTACAAATGCAAAAAGTAATCTAATCCAATAAATGTATGAGGGCCGACAAAGTTGTTATCGCTCTGGGATCTGCGCCGGCGCACGGGTGACACTTGAATGCGCGCTCATCCATATTGATCCATAGATCGGGATGGCAGGGCTGCGGCAAGGTTGGTCTAAGATTTATGGCTAGGAAATTAAATGTTGATAATTGTTTGTTAAACGATTTACTGTTGAGAGGTGGAATTCAATGCGTGCGTTTGTGTCTAACTGTATATAATATTATATTATATGAGAAACCTACGGTGTACCATGTAGGGCCAATTGCTTCTCAACCCTTCGATTTGCCATGAACCTGGTTTGGGGATATAGGAGCCGCAATCGTTTGAGTCACATTCTAATTCCACTATTGTAAAAACTACTAGGATAATCCCTGATAACTGTAGTACCTGTATTACAGTATTTCATTGGATCGATCTTGACAAATCCCTACGCAACTTACTAAAAGTTTTGGAGTTGAAATTGCACCAGCATAATTTAAGGAAAAATTTCACTGATGTCCATAATTAGTTCGTAAGTTCATCAACATCAAGGATCCATCTGTTCTGTCTGCATCTACGACATAAAAAAAATTGAGACAACATCGCATACATTGTCCTGATCCCAAAGGTTTTCCCTTACACTACGGAAACCAGGAACAACGAAGCTAATACAAACACCTTTCAATTTCTACCCCATTTCTTCATGCGGCAACCCTAACCCGAATAGATATATGAGTTGTGCGTCGGCGCCTGTGATCTAGATCGAGACAAATCTGTGTGCGCGAGTGTGCGTTCTCTCAGGAAGCTTCGTTTTTGCGCACCTGACGTACGAATCGGAGGAAACCATCGCCGTTTGTCGGATTTTCTTCAATGCCCATATAAGGTCTGAAAGTTTATAAGATAGGAATATAATGGCGTTTGAAAAGACTTTTCAAACGCTATTACAGAATTAGCATAGACAAGCTATATGTACCTACTTCCTTATCTTGTCTATGAAGATTGTGGAAAAGATCGCTACTAGCGATAAGACCACTGAATCGGTCTATAATAAATACATTTACATTTTTTTATTCTAAAGGCGACGGAAGCTGTTCACCTGATTGTACCATAAGGTGAACATCAGAGAGATCACTATTAGGTTTTCAGCCTTTTGGAGAGGGATATGCTTATCTCTTGAAGGTCCCTAAGTTATAGCCGTCGAGTAATACCTTTGTAGTCGGGAAATACTGTTGTAGTCGTCGGGAAATACTGCTGCTGTTAAATATGAATTCGAAGCACTAATTTTTGTTCGAAATTTGAAATTAAAGTCTTCAAAAACTAGTCAGTACCAGTTAAATACTTACCTCATTGGCATTTCTTCTGGTGTAGTAGAGACACGGAGATAATAACTCATTAACTAATTTACTACATTATACCGTTTCTGCCACTGATGTATTGAAATCAGCTCTTACAGATCGTCATAATTATTAAAACTATTAAATTCTATGTCTGCTAATCTACATGCGATTGCATATATATGTCGATATTATGTTACATAATTACGTATATTACCTGATCATTCTATAGAACGGCGCATTTACCGACGTAAATACATCACCATAGTACACATGTGCCACTTAACATAGTCATCTCGTATATGTAACACGAATGTGTACCGCGATGACGTCACCGAGGCGGGGCGCTGTCGACCAATCAGTCGTCGCACGCCGCGCATGCGCGGTGCGCACCACGGATAATACCTACCGACCGAAATGGGACAGTTTTTTCTTGGTTTGGACACCATTTTGTCAAAGTAGAAGCTTGTTTGGTGCCGCTTTACAATATTTTTGGAATTGATTAGGTATGAGAAATAAAATTACTTACCTCTTACCTACATTGGAATCAGTTGCGGTTATTTAAACACTTTTTTTGCAATACTAATAATATTACTAACACCCCATTAGTCTAGTGGTTTAAGGACCTACCAGAGTCCTGAGCTCGATTCCCAGATCAATCAAATGTATGTTTCGAATTTTACGATCTTAGCTCTGGTTTGTGATCACCAAACCGCATTTGGCAAGTTGGT
Organism: Cnaphalocrocis medinalis; assembly: GCA_014851415.1. NCBI lineage: Eukaryota > Metazoa > Arthropoda > Insecta > Lepidoptera > Crambidae > Cnaphalocrocis > Cnaphalocrocis medinalis. The sequence goes on along the minus strand of CM026287.1, from coordinate 1,880,840 downwards.
GATTAAGCCTAATCCTATTATAGTAGCGATGACTTGATTTCTATGATGGAGGCCTTTGCCCTGCAATGGGACAGTATATAGGCTGATACTTTCTTTCTTACTATATTAGAATCAATTTTAGTGCGTTTATTTAAACACTTTTTTACATTATTAATTACTAAACTAATAATACTTGCAGCTTGCAGTGTACTCATAATTGCGTATCTGCTATTACTTACGGTGTAAGTATAGCATTTTGACCTTTAAGGTGACAAGGCAATGGTGTCTGCCATAGTACATAGACATGTGGATGTACATATGTAAAAACAGTTAATTATGAAAACAGTTGACCCTTAAATACGCCCACTGACAACTGCATAATGCTATTGGCTCATTAATTCACTTTTATTCAAACGCATATCATTAATAATCTGGTTACCTGATAACAACTCGTAGTATTTCATAGATATTTTTTACATTCTGACTCATGAATTAAAAAATATACAGATTTAAGTACACAGCAAATAAACCGAGGTACCAAATATTTGATGATAATAATTATTTCCATAGCAGTATGTTTGTTTTCAAAATACTGCCCTCCTAAATAAAAACGGTAATTTAGAAAATGAACTTATAGATGGCGCTGTGCTAAATTACATCGCGCAAGCGTTTCGTGATTTCGGTTTACCTATAAGCCTTGTCGTTGTCTATAGAAGTTATCTCTCTATAAATAGTATAGATAGAAGAAGATAAATTTATTCACTTCGCAAAATAGTATTACGTTTGTGAGTAAAAGGTCATGAGTCGACTTCATAGAAAGCATAGACCAATAGGAGAACAAGATAAAGAATGTCGACTGTAATCTGTGTCCTCCTATTGGTTGTTCCATGAAGTAGACTCGACATAGAAGGCGAAAGCCGAGAATTGGCTTCCAGGAGCCCAATTCTCGTGCACTCGATATATTATATCGAATTAAACATTTATATGAACGAATGTATGGAAATCTCTTATTCGATATGTATATCGAGTGCAGGAGAGTTGGGCTCCAGAATAAGTAACAATATCGATAGCTAGACATCTTAAACTCTAAGATCGGATATTTTATAACAGTATCCTGTAAGACTTAGAGCATACTGATGAATAGTAACACCAACGCACTTACCTACGCTAAGAAGCTATAAAATAACTGTGCGGAGCTTGTGCAAAATTTCTTTTCTCCGAATAGATCTGTTTTACGAGGCCCTTTGTTCTGCGCAAGCGCACAGGCTTTGAACCTTTCATGTGCCGCCATTTTGTCTTTTTGTTACTTTTTTGCGTTTTCTTTTTGCGTTTTGCGCTCCGCAATTAGTTATTGTTCGACCTTTTTAGTGCAAATTGTTTTATATTCGCATGTTTTGCTTAGAATAGGGTAATGGGTAGATAAAGAATAGAAGATTACTTTTTTATTTTTAAGCGCAAATTACCAAATTCCGGAATTGGGTACTTTCTTTTGGAATTTTACTACTTGCAGATTTTTAAGTAACACTTGTACACTTTATGGAATATAAATGTTCTAGTGAGTTTTTATGCAAATGTAGAGTTAATAAAAACTTTTTAGTAATTTACGGTTGGGTTTGCTTTTAAGTTAAATAGGATATTTGACAAGTGCTTATACGGTTATATAAGCCTTGTGATGGTCAATAGAAGTTAGCACTTTATATATATATATATATATGTATATGATATTGAGGACGGACTGACGTAGTCACTTGTCGATAGATAGACTAAACATGCGTTCCATATCGTATCGTATCGTATATTATAAGACAAAAATGTACCATGTTATATGCAAATAAAGATTTGTGTTTAGTTCTTAAACTTAGTAAGCCGTATTAATAAATTTTCATGAATATTTAGTATCCACATTAAGTCATCAGAGGCGTGTTAACATTGTCGCGCTGACAATGGCTGCTGTCGAATCGATTTCAGTACAATGTATCGATACCTACGCGAGAATCGAGTGTGCATCTCATTACGAATGTCACATTGGGTAGTTGCGATGTTGCGCCATGCTTTATGGTGTAGTTTGAATGTAATTAATGTTCCAAACGATTGGTGGCTATGGGATGAGAGGTGACTTAATAAGCTGATAAGGTTTATGGCAGAAGTATTATATTAACAATCAGTTGCAGGAAGGACTAGTTGTTAATTTTATTGTTTCGGGACATTAGTTTAGCTCTTTACCGGGAGATGGCGCTGGACGTCGACTTTAGCGACAGTTTTGGCCGCAACCGAGATAATACGCTGAGATGAAGCAGATTAAGTAAATCGATGTAAAAAATTCACGAAGCTAAATCTATCTATATAATTTATTCTTCATTGCACAGAAATAGAACTACATGGGTGAAAAAAACAGTATAATAGGTATATCGTTTTCTTCGAGACAACCTTTAGGTAGAGGAAAGAAAAACAGCGTGTTGGCAATGGGGTAACGCAGTACAACGCAGGTGCTGAGTAAAATTAAAATTGAAATTAAAACTACGTTGTCGTATTCTAATTTTAATCTCTACTTTCAGAACTCTGTTAATGCAACTCAAATACAAACAGACAGACATTCCTATCTCAAACATTAGTAGAGACAAGGATGAGAGATGATCCACATAGATCCGGCCCTTGAATCCCAATGACGAGGCTAAACGTGCAAGCTTAAGGGTCTATTACGTCAACACTACACGACATTTAAAACACCACGTATACAAAAAAAAACGTTAAGACATAAACATGATCGAAAGTTAAGATTTCATAAATAGATTACAGAAATATCATGGCAATATCGCATTATAAAGTATTAATTAATGAAACGAAAATACCTTTTGAACTTTTAACCCTCGTAAAGCAAATTACATCTACTAATCACAAGTTAAAATAACATCAATTTGATTAGTTACTCATCTACGTCGGAAGAGAAAGCCACTAAATGCTGACAGAATAAGAAGCACGTGCTATTCTAATTGTCTATCTATTAATTTAATTGCTTACTTAAAACATTAATCTTAATTAATCAAGCAACAGTTATTTAAATCATAATTAATCTTTCACTTGTTACTTCCATAAACACAATTATATAATTTACAACCGCAATTCGCTTACAATAGAACTATTTATAAGAGCGTATTTAACAGATAATTAATGAAGTAAATACCCACTTCGAACATAAATGCTCATTCTTATAAACTAAACTCAAATCCCACAGTCGCAGTCGTGCTGACGAAACTCGGCTTTATCTGAGTGCAAAGTATACCTTACGGAAAACAATAGGGGTATTATCGACGAGTATAGCGGGTGATAGCCAGTGCCATCATAATACCATTATATTAGGCTATTGACCAGTCAGTTTGACTCAGGGTCAGGGGTCACCATAAGAATCTCGAGAATCACAGACGTACCATCTAAAATCCGTTACTAATGTGCCTACAAATTAAAGTTCAGTTTGTTCTCTCTGTCAATTGCATTTCTATAGTCTATGTTTGACGAGTGACAGATGTAATCATGAGAGAATTACTTAGGTTTTTATGCGGATGTCGGCAGTGTTAGCATTTCTAAGTGCTTTCAAAAAGTAGAGTTCGATATGACAGCTCGTCAGTCAGTCTAATTCACGGCTTAGACCAATAAATAGCACAGATTATAGTAAAACTTAACAAATAATATCTTACTGCCAAGCGCTCAGAGACGTTAATTAACTAATTAACTTTAATCAGTACTTAAGCAAAATAAAGATGAACTTTATTTTAATAACAATAAAGACTATACAATAATAAAGATTTTTGTTGTGTTGTGTTACATGACGTGTCTGTGTGCCAGTAAGTATCAATCTAGATTTTCGAAATTCAAGGTTTCGTCTGAAAAAAAACAGATTTATAATGTTTCTAATAATGTTATTAGAAACGAATATATTTTTTTAAATATTACACTGATGTGTCCGTCCATGTTTCTGCGATTGCTTGTATGCCTATCTATTACCTATATAATATGTCTAAACTTAGCTATGTAGTGACTGGAGGACTTCGATAGACCTTTTAACTTGATAGCGAATCATTTACACAGCGAAGGCAAAATCTATACATTAGCATTTTCGTAAACATCTGATTAATCGCAATGTCATCAGTTAAGTTTTAAATTTCGTATGCGTTATTAAACAAACGAGTAGCCAACGCGTATTTCACACAGTGACATGACAACCCGATCCATAATATGCATAGTTGTAATTTACAAGAAAATAAATTATACCAGAATACCATCTGCATTTTGTATTATGAAACGCCGAATCATGTACCAAATCGATTTATTGAACAAGAATACGAATTCTCTTTCTGAATGAATGATCGTTTGAATTTCGAAAATTTGAATAAGGAACGCTAAGTCATTGGTTGATACGTTACACACGCTTATGTAGCTAATGTGGTGTCAATTTTTTGCGTCAATTTGGGATATTGCATCAAACGTGCACAACTTATAAAAGTGTAAGTAGATACTTGGCTTCTAATAAAAAAATAGCACATGTGACTAAAGAAAAAAACGATGTTAATGTTGTGAGGCCCAGACAGCAGACACAATAAAATCAATTGTTTTTGCCTTTTAAAAGGCTTTTGGGTCTTACTACGTTAATTTAAAAATATTATAAGTAATATTTTTTTATATGTTTTCATCAGTTATACTGTTTAAGCGCTTTTTATGAACACTAATGCATACCTTAGTTATATGTTATTTTATTTTATTATCAGTAAATAACACTAGTTCCACTCTAAGCCGTATAACGATTCTATTTGAGCATTTACAATGTCTTGTAATCTTAGCCTTGCTAAGTCCTGTCTTCCTTTCCAAAGCTTAAAATCACAGTAACCCTACTTTATACGTGTCACATAAATGCAAAAACTTAATACCTACCCATTTCTAAGCCAATAAAAGGATTCTATTTGCTTAATTCAAATTCAAAAATGGAACATAATGGCGCCGGCCCGGGTTCGATTTACGCAACTGTTGAAATATTTTGTCACAACAATTTGTCACGGGCTGTCACAGAATCGCAGTGTCACGCGAGTTTGGACGTCCCGGGGGCTCGGCACATGAATTATATCAATTAGCATCGATAAATCACCCGTATCGATCAAATAATCGATCGGTTAACGGAATCCTTTAAGATCAAAGGTGAGATGACAAATAGTTGGTTGAAGGGACTGTTTTTGTTGGAAAAGGCACATGCCCTGTTTTTTTGCGTATGATTTTTGATGAATCATTTGGATTTAAAAAATGGAAATGAATTTATTGAAACAGTTATAAAATAGTTTTATAAATAAGTTATGTTTTTGACAGGAATGCATAGCTATATTAGACCTTACAGTATAGGTAGATTCCAACAACATTGCCTGATATTCAGACCGTATAAGCATTATTATATTTCTATATAATAGGTGGCAGACAAGCAGACGGATCACCTGATGGTAAGCGATTGCCGCCACCCATAGATACCTGCAACACCAGTAGAGTCACAAGTGCAATTGGGCCTCCGGTACCCTCACTCACTCGACGAAACAGCGCAGGCGCAGTTTCACACCGGTCTCCTATGATGCCGTAGTATCACTCTGATCAAGCCGGCCCACTGATTCCAAAGCATGGCTCTCCCACGGTATCACACAGAGTGTACATATATACACACGTCATCGTCTGAGGTTTCCCTTTTGGGTTTTGAACCGACCTTATAACTAAGACATAAGTGCTATTTTTGAACTGCAGGGGATGACTCGGCCTGACGCCGTCTGTACGTCTTCTGATTGTAGCTGATACGTGCCTCACAAAACACGTAGGTACTATTCCCACTTCATTACTAGAATCGTTTCCCCAAGGCGTCCACTCTACATTAATGTTACTCATATACCGCAGATTGACGTAATGTAATGAGGATCAGTGAGGAATATTTTCCAATAACAGGTTTGTATTCAGAAAATGAAAAAGAACCTTGCTTACAATGAAGAATTTCCATTTGAAAGTCTCTTATTGTTCTTACTTATTCGACGCTATGGAAAATAGAAAATGCCGTTTTCGTGGAGTTGAAACAATTACCCTTTTTTTATAAAATATAGGAAGGCAAACGAGCAAGCGGGTCACCTTACCCTTATTACTAACCCTTACCTCTCATCCTGATTATTAAACGGAGTCCAAATATTACTCATAGTTTAAACATGATGCTGTCACTTTTGTATGCTAGAAAAACAGTGACAGTATAATTTTTAAACCAAGATTAATTTTAGATCATGTTTGTAATAAGGTTTTGAAAGGTAACATACAATGTTACAATTTGTTCCGTCCGAAATATTTCTGACAAAAGTTATTTTGATCAACAGATAGAACACGTGCTTTGAAGCATACAACTGTTTACTGATACACCCTGTATATACTGTGGCAATATGACCCACAGCAATAGATATTAGTGCGGCAACGTGTTACAACGAGCGTCCTGTCACTCGCGACCTCGGCCTGGGCACGTCTTCGTTCCCTAGTGATGTACCTCGTCTCCCTTCATCGATATCGATACTATTAAGTATTGTATGGGTCATTCTCATAAAAATATCATAACCGCCGCAGTGTTCGACAACCATAGGTATGTCAACTCTGAAATTTACATCAAAATCTTAATATTTACCGATTACTCCTGTGAAAATGGTTAAGCCTCTTCTATTTAAAATGTAATTACAAATTATGGAACGCGGAATTACGGAAAAATATGGATTTAAAGACTGCCATGGCAATGACATCTTGATGCTCTTTGTAACAAGGTTATTATATTAGTAAAGTTTTCACTATTTAAGTCCCAAAGTTGGCTACTTTGGGACTTAAAATGCCCCTTAATATCTCTCAATGTACTCTATACAGATCGGTCCTGTACCACCTGCACCCGAAGAATTCTCGCGTCCTTCACTAAATCGCCGGTCCACCTTCCACGCAATTGACACAGCAATGACAATTTCCTTACAACAATTATACTTTTTTATCGATGTACCGACATGCATGCCCCTCACTAGCAATAACACCGTCGGTGCATTACTGTCATTACAGCTGTATGAGAACTATCGGTGACCCGCGCGACCTCCGAGCACTGATTCTGTTCCGAACAACCTCCGACATGAGGAAGCGAGATGGAAACTTTGAAGCCGCAAAATAATCTATTAAGGCATCATTTGGGAACAGTTCGGTAGATGGCCTAGCAATGTGTGGGTGAACACAGCTGATCAAGAACATGTGCGAGAATATGCAGCCCCTTGTCACAAAACGAAGATTTTTGTTTTGTTTTGTTGCGGCTTGGACCGTACTCTCGGGCACTAATTCTGCCAATGTCAACCGCTTTTTGATATAAGGGGGAGAATGTGCCTATTTGTTACCGGCCTCTAGAGAAGGATCATTATTTTTTTTATTATTATTTAGGCCAATATCGATAGATAGATATTATTTATTGCACAGAAATAGAATACATGAGTGAAGCAACAGCTATAGACAGTACAATAAGGGCTTAAAGGACTACTAATTTCATTGCCTGTATAATAGAGGTCATAAAGATTTTCCCACATCTTTTTTTATGTGATATGAAGAAGAAGAAGAGAAGCAGGGCGAGCAGACGGATCACCTGATGCTGAGCGATTGCCGCCGCCCATACCCACCCAACACCAGTGGAGTCAAGTGTCAACCTTTCTTCCCCTCTCTTGAGAAGGAGGGTCACTAAGCGTTTAATAAAATTAATATACTAAACGCCACCGAAACTAATAAGTATAATGTTATGTTAGTTATTTAAAAAGGAGGCAATTAATAACCCTGCCCGGGAGTCGAACTTCGCACCAACCACTCGTAACGAAAGCTAACCACACCCGTTCATCAGTCGCCCGTGTTTACAAACTGAACACCGCAAACCACACCGGCCTAGTGTGGTTCTAAATTAGCAGTCAAAATTGAACTAGTTCATTCAATCAACCAGATAAAAGTTTGCTTTTTTATAGCGATATAGAAACATAGATTTAAGGCAAGAACTATACCTATATAAGGGGAACCAAGTGAAAATATAAATTTTATCATTTTGTGGTGGCGCTATCTTAAGTTGATGGCCATTTAATCTTTAACATTCAAACACGAAAAACGAAACAAATGAACGAACTAAAAACGAAATGGGTTCATCCGTTCGGGAACTACGATGACATAGACACGCTTAGACTTGTGCTTAGACAGACAAATAAACAGACACGTCAAACTTTAACACACTTTTTTGCGCCGGCAGTTAAATTAAAATGTTTTTTTTTATCATACATTGACCTGACTCCGTACTAAGTAGCTCAAGCAGTTTTTTGTAACACAAGTATGTTACAGATGTTAGACAAAAGAGCATCACAAACATAATACTGTATACCTATATGTCTATAGATTACCTTTTTTATGTAGTTTATTTTCCCCCAACATCGCATACATTGATCTGATTCCCTACTATACTCTGTTTGCTTAGGTAATTAACTAAAGGTAAACAACAAAAATGGCGGAGTTCAGGGAGTTAGCGTCTATGCTGGAAACCCGACCATGTGAAATATCGGTCAAAAGTGATGCCGCACTCCCGAGCAGTATGACTTTTAGATTTAGTAGGGTGTCTATTGTTTGTTTACATTTAGTTAAGTACCTAAACAAATGGAGTATAAGTTATAAAGGTTTTTCCGCTCGAGTGAACTGCGTCGCGCCTCCCGCGCCGCGCGTGTTACGCTGCGCGCGCGCAGCTCAATTTAACAGGCTCTTGCTTTCAGAACCGGCCACCGTGAAAACGCCACCATTAAGCGATAAGGATCGCTTAATTTGCTCTTTTTTATCTAGTGTTATAATTTTTAATTTACCAGCGACTAATTTAGAGGCTTGTACTTGTAATCTGTTTATTAAGGGCTTGTTCTATGCATGATAAGCTTGATTAATGACTATGGGGAGTTAATGTCATATTTACGGACCTTAGGTTTAATAAATTGCAGCACATATCCATTACCTGCGAGCACATACTTTTGCGTGGGAGAGCCACGCTTCGGCATGAATGGGCCGGCTCGACGGGAGCGATACGGCCTCCCAGAAGACAGGGCGCAAATCAGCGCTTGCGCTGTGCTTCGTCGAGTGAGTAGGGGTATCGGAGGCTAAATTGGGGGAAAGGGGGTTAACGGTTGGCAGCGTACTTGTGACTACTGGGGTTGCAGGTATCTATGGGCCGCGGCAATCGCTTATTATCGGGTGATCCGTCTGCTCGTCTGCCACCTATTACATAAAAAAACACTTTGATTTACCACCAATTATTATAACCTTAATATTATCCATTTTTACACTATGATAATAAAAAAAACTTGACACTATGAAAGTAAATGATTGTTACAAAAAAAAATTGTACAATTTATTTTATAAACATCAATTTATTTTGATCTCTCTTTATAACTACACGTATTTATTTCGATCGCTTAAAACACTCATGAAATTATAGGATGTTAAATTAATTTACGTACTCGTACCACCAAGGAAAATAGGTAGGTACCTACCATAGATTATTATTACAGCTACATCCTCCATGTTTAGTGAAAGGTGCATTGTCAATATTAACAACACAAGTGTACAAGGACTAATAGAGCGCACTAATTGGCCCACTACGAGGTATTCCTTAACTTAATTGGGTTCCCATTCAGTTGGCCTAACAACTTTTATCTGGTAACGGACCCATAATGGGCGGAGCAATTATTGTTAGTTCATAACAGATGTTTTTGCGCAAATGCCGAAGGTTCGCCAATGTTTGTTTGGAAGAGAATCCGCACAATTAATAAAGAGATAAATATCGCTGACTCTAATAAGGGTTACACGATAATTGAACAGTTATGCGATGCAATCGACACATACCGCCATCTGTTAGTATAGCGTGGAACTAATATATTCAAAAAAGCAAAATTATTAGACTAGGTATAGTGTAAAGATTACGTATCTGTAAATGTTATTAGATAGGTAATAATAAAAAAGTGCGTAAGTGCAGTTCTCAAAAAAAAACCCAAATAGGTACAAATGAATGAATAATGAAAAAAAATTAATGAAATGAATGGTAAAAGAAATAAATGATGAATATCCAATTATCCTTTCTTCTTATCTTTATAATGTACGAGTATGCTACTTGGTGGGATTTTTTGTAGAAAACTAAAGTGCATAATCAACTACAAGTATGTACCTTTAATAATCGAAACCATAATCAGCAATATTTTTTGACAAAAAACAGATGTTCCCATAACAAGGGCTTATTAGATTATCCTGCGACATTCCGCAAAAAAATTACATAACTCACCACAAACTCAATCTTATTGCAAGTGGCAAAGTCTAATTTGAAAAGTATATACGAATGCAAATCGGAGTTGTATAAAATGTGTGATGTGGTTAAACCATGTTAAACCGAGAGCATAGCAAATTATCTGCGATCAAAACGAAATCAACAGACGTACGGACAGCAACACAATTATTAGTAGAGATTTGTACTTGATGAATCTGTTTTTGATTGGCTAGATTTGGTGAAAACGTACTTAGGAGGTTGAGTTAAACATGATTGATTTATTTTACATTGTTTGGATTATGATTGTTAGGTTTTAATTTTAAAGTAGGTAAATAGGTATTCGTTAGATTGTACAAGGTCTCCTTTATTAGTACTTAATTTTTCCATTGATAAACAAAGTACCTAACTGTTGTTATATTGTTATTTTTGGCAAATGAGATCTGTAAAGATGATGAATGATACCGGACGATGAAGAACTATTAGCATAAAAATCAAATACTACCTAAGAAACTGACAAGCAAAAGTAAACTAATATGAAAATATTTTCAACTTATATAAGTACATGCGAGTGTGTGAGATCAAACAAATTTAACCTAACACAAACCTCGAGACTTTTATAACAAAGTAGCTTTTGCCCACGGCTTAGCTCGCACCCCCACTTCCCCAACATGGGGGGTAGGGAAGGGGCAAAAAGTAGCCTATGTTACTCTTTATCCCTTCAACTATCTCCACATAAAAAAACGCGTCAATTCGTCGCTCCGTTTTGCCGTGAAAGAAAGACAAACATACAGACAGACAGACACACTTTCACATTAATAATATAAGTATGAATACTACTACAAATAGCTACCAGTCGGAAGTTAGCTCCCGGCATTTTTTTTTATGTGATTGGTAGCAGACGAGCAGGCGGATCACCTGATGGTAAGCAATTGCCGCCGCCCATGAACACATGCCACAAGTGCGCTGCTAACCTTTTATCCCCTTTTCCGGTACCCTCACTCACTCGGCGAAACACAGCACAGGAGCTGCTGCTTCACGCCGGTTTTCTGTGAGGCAGTGGTATCACTCCGGTCGAGCCGGCCCATTCATGCCGAAGCATGGCTCTCCCACAATATTCCCACAACATGATCATTTTTGCGTGCAGTATGTGCGATGTGGTGCGGGTTCGGTTCCCGCGCATTACGCATTGGTCGCGCTCACTTAGGCCGCGGTGAGAACCTCTGATCTCCTCGGAGAGTGCCATATTCAAGCAGCCTTCGCTATTCATGGGAGTCAAGTGACTTGAAAGCAACGCAGTCGCTTACTTGACGTATTTATGACCATTAAGTTATGTAACTTTGTGCTATGGGCATCTATCTCTCTTCGACTACCTTGAAACAACAAAAAAAAATATCCAAAAGGGTTATATTTCCATACAAAATGTAGACTAGAATACTTAAACAATGTATTAAATATTAAATTATCTTAGTAGAATTTGTAACTGTAATTATTAATTGAAAATGACTAGTAATTTTCAGCTCTAATTTTATTTGTCAAACTTAAATATTCAACCTAATTGGAAACGTATCCAACAAGCAGAGTACAACAATTGACTGGTTATAAGTCTAAGTTTTAAACTAAAATTCACCAATTAGAAAAAAAATACGAAAGCTTATCACTTAGTATAAATCTTATTGGAAAAGTGTTACCGACTTCTACTCCATACAAAACAAGTAGAATCTGCGATATCTCTGAATAAAACAAGCATCTATAATAACCATAGTCATAATTACTCATATACCATTAGGTGAATAGTAAACTAATTTACCACTTTAATAACTTCAATAACCTTGTAAACTTAACTGAAGTAAATAATCTTCTAAAACCAGTCACCTGTTTATAAGATTACCTCACGGTTGACGTATAACCTGATAGGGCGCAACGAAGGAGTTATCTACTAGTCGATAGACATTCGTTGTGACAGGTTGTCGAGCGGATGTCAAAATAGCCTCCTCTCGCCATCTTGAGCACGAAGCTTTATTAATAACATTTCTTTTTTTATAGAACTTCTCGGCATTCGCTGTTATATTTGTTTCTTGCATACTTCGAATTAAGACATTAAACTCAATTTTTTTACGAGTAAAATAAAATAGGGATAGAGCTATGCAATATTTGCATAAGTAATTAAAACTTGAATGAAGTTGTCTTGCTTATGTTTGTCGGTTAATGAGAGGTTGATTCACTATTAAAATGAGGTTAATACAGAAGCTTATTATAAGCTTCTTAGAACAAACTTATGACTAAGGTTATTATATTGTAATACATTAGGTATATAAAACATAAGTACTTCGTCGACCACAAATAACCTGAATGAAGAATGATTGAAGAAATTCCAAAATACTGAACTTTATTTGAAAATCGTTTTACTCTCCTAGTACACCATGGACAATTAAAAATGCCAACCCACTTTGAGTTTCTCTCAATAACTTTGACATCACTTAACTTACGACGGTTTTGTGATGAAAATAACTCGCAAGTTAAGCTTATTGTGAGCCACAAAGAATGTGTCTCGTACAAGAACGCCCTAAATTTTATAATACGTTTTTCTTTTAAATCCAAAGGTCAGTGACCCCGCCGTCGCGTTACCCAAAAGTCCCTTCCCGAGTATTCGAGCATGTAACTCGACTCAACAGATCGATTTCCTTGCCTTATGACTTAATTAATTTGTCAGTCGCAATCCCATTTTTAGACATCCCCTCTCTCACCCATTTTCAAACCTAAAACTCAGTGCTTAAAGTTTAAAATTCAGTGGGAAGGATGTATTTATTTGAGCATGAGAATTGAAAGCTTATGACAAGGTACGAGACTCGAAAAACTGCGAAATCGCAAAGCGTTGACACTTGGCTAACGATAAGTTATCTGAGGAGCGTGGAGTAGGGTCGCCATTTTCTTAGAGATAATATTTAAATAATTTATTTTTATAGGTTTTTATTCATTTACTGTGGGGGAGGTTCCCGGGGTAAGATGTTACAAGGCAAAACAGAATACAATGAGCAATACATTTACAATCTTGTTAAGTTAGTTAATGTCTAACAGGTGGATCACGCCGTGACTTCATTCCTGTTAGGTAATATGAATGAATGAATAATACCTTTCTTGTACACAAAAAGTTATAAAAACTAGGTATAACAGGAATGTAAGTACAATGAAAGCGGCCTTGTACATGATCGTATTCTTATCTCTTAAATTATTTACCCTGGAAAAACTTACCCCGGAAACTTCTAGTCTCGCCTTCCCTGCTAACCTTTATACAACTTGATAATATGTATTGATTATACAACTCAATGTATAAAATAACTTTGGAGTTGTTTTAAGCTAAAATACCTAAATAATTTACATCAATGTTTATACAAATATCAACAACACTTAATATAAAACGAAATATAAATAAACATTATCCTTGATCATGTTAAAATCTGATTTTATTTCCATTTTAAATATATCGATACATCGATACATCAATGATAAATCAAAGTCTATGCTAATGTAACAATTAATCAATGAATTTCGTCCAATTGAAAAATCTGCTTAAAAATTTACAATATTTTTCTGAATCAATCCTCCGCGGTGACAGCCCTAATCAGGACATAATTATCATATTAATTACTCAATATTTCGAGGAGATTGAGAACGTCACTTCGGGCCTTTTTACAAATTCGTTTCTTTTTGAGTTATGTTGCTTTTATCTCCGTTGGATTCTTTAAATATTTCATTATTTACGATTTTATCAGCGTCTGTATTTGCATTTCTGGAGCAAGACAATAAATCGAATTTTGAAATAGTTTCTTTAATTTACAGCCATGTAGGTTCACTGTTCACCTTCCGGTTCTAAATCTAAAGCTTCAAGACATTTTGTAGGTTTATGTATGCATTTGGAGGTTTTGCATTTCTAATTTCTTTCTTTGATATCTAAATTATGTGAGTTTTTCTTATCTTTCGAATCAACCATTCACGATTATAGTATAAACTTCGATAACATGACCTTGCATTTCAATTGGCTGATTCACATAATCTCTGTTAGAAATAACATACAAATCTATCTTCTTTACTATTTAGAAAGAGGTAATTACTATAGCCATTAGTCAACGACAAAGCTTATATAGGTAAACGGAAATAGCGAAACTATAGTGCGATGGTATTGACACTCAGCGCCTTCTATTGGTAAAATTTTGAACTAATACATTCAGCGGAAAAAGAACTAGGTTAAGCAAGTCCCGAAACGAAGAGATTGAATGTAGTGATTACATTCACAGTGCAATTTATACCTAAAGTACCGAAAACCTAACATATCCCATGGAAATGGGGCGTCCACGACTGGTACAGTTCGGAGGCTGCATGACATGACCTTGCATTACACCTGGCTAGTTCCCATATCCCGTTCCCACGTCGCCGTGATGCCGGCAAATGACAGGGCTCGCGATTCACACGCCCTGCGCCCGCGCCGCGCCGACCGCGCCATACTCTATGCGAGGACAGTGAACCTGAACCTAACAGAACCATATTATTATTTTTTTTATATTATAGGAAGGCAAACGAGCAAGCGGGTCACCTGATGGTAAGTGATCACCGCCGCCCATGGACATCAGCTACACCAGAAGGAGTGCGGATGCGTTGCCGGCCTTTTAGGAAGGTATAGGCTCGTTTCTTGAAGATTTGAATATCGTATTTAATTTTATTTGGAAAACTAAAAGATATTTTATTACAATAATAAATAATAAATTATTATATAAAAATATTTGAAGTAAGGAGAGCAAAAGATTCACTTCTTTTAAATTCAATAATATTAATAATAAAAAAACAGCTGTTTTACAGTAGTAGTTTATCGCTGATTTGCAATGTCGATTTCTACCGAAAAAAATCAGCAAGAAACTCAGTTACTCTATTCAGTAGAAAGAAAGTTAGATGCATTTTAATAAATAAATGCTTTTATTGAAAATGCATCTAACTTTCTTTCAACTGAATATTCCACTCTGTATATGCATAAGTGTCACTTCGCTCACTGTCATCCTTGTTGCATTGTGACAGAACTGAACGCTTGATTTGTGTGACGTCACACTAACAAGCCTACAAATTGTTATAGTTTCAAGTCGGAAACTCATTACATCTCAGAGATGATGTGTAACCGATCCTTTTCTTGACGTATACTGTAAATCTCCGAGGAATAAGTAATATTTAGTAACAGTCCACTGCAATATCTCAAAAAGAGATAATGATAAATTAACTTAAATACGTTTGTCATCATCAGCAACCCACACTCGTCCACTGCTGGACATAGGTCTCCCCTAATGCACGCCACCGCTCCCGATTTTCGGCCACTCTCATCCAGCCCACACCAGCCAGCCTTCGAATGTCATTATCTCATCTTGTCGCAGGGCGTCCAACACTACGCTTACCGAGTCGCGGTCTCCACTCAAGGACTTAACGCCTCCAACGGTAGTCAGTTCTGCGGCTAATGTTCTATTAAATAACATATTTTTTTCTATGATAAGTGGCAAGCGAGCAGACGGATCATTTTCTCATCTCCCAGCAAAACCACTTCTAACTCAATTTAAAACTGTTCGTGCCCAAACTAACCCGACCGCGAATCGAACCTGGGACCTCAGCTTGTGCACTTACCTATCCCTGCACCATAAGTCTTCAAACCTTCAAAGTTAAGATCACCGGAGCCTACAAGGCAACCGTCCCGTAACAAATGAGAATATACCTGTGGCATCCAAACAAAATAAGACTGTAAAAGTGATTTGGTCGTAAGTATATGCCGTTTTGTTGTAGGCCCTCCAAAGTCAATGCCCACCCATTTTCCAACTAAAAGCGAGCCCTTAAAACATCGAAGGCACGTAAAACAAACTGCGGTGCTTGTCCGCACGCTATCGCGCTATCGTGATCCAATCACGAGGAAAGCGAGCGCTATGGAAATGCGCGAGGCCGTGGTATCTAGCGGCGCGCGCGCATCAGCGCAGGTGCGCGGTGACATCTCCGCGCTCCCAGGATGGCGCGCAAATACTATATACTGGAGGATTTTATAGTGCAGTGATTTATGGGAACAGTTTAGTAATTTTTGGGATAACTTAGTCACTTTAGAGACGATTTAGTCATTTTTGAAACATTTAGTCATTTTAGAGATGATTTAGTAATTTTAGTAAAAATTTAGTCATTTTAGAGACAATTAGATAGTCTTTTTAGAGACAATTTAGTCATTTTAGAGACGTTTTGGTTATTTTGGGGACATTTTAATATTACATTGTGCTTTTTACATTGGTTCATTTTATTAATTTTAAATACATTTTAGTAATTTTAGGGTCATCTAAAAATCTCAAAATCTCGTAACCCTTTTAGGATCACTCATCGTTGTATCCCATTGTTTGTCCTCTAACTACTACTTCTTCGTTTTGAGGCCCCACGCGAAGCCGTCACTTTGTTATTAGTAAATTTTCTACATCGACGCTGCGTTTTAAAGTTGGCAAGTCGAAAAACCTTCAGCGGTTCGCAGTCGCGCCCCCTAGCGGAGTAAATCACCCAGCATGAGCCGGCCGCGCTTATCTCCCCGCTCATCAGGCCCGCCGCTCTAAATTAGATGCGACGCGATGGTTACAAGCCGATGTGGGCTCAAGACGATGTCGCTTCATGATTTGTCGTTTTTATGATATCGACGATGCTTCGCCCGTTTACAAGTAGTTATGTTGGCTCGCTTTTTTAATGGTCTGTAAACAGCTGCGGCTATTTTAAAGGCAGGGAATGCGACTTTGTTTTCGAGCAAAAAGGGCTGATAAAGCGTTAAGCAAAAAGGGCAGATAGGATCAAATGTGTTTGTCATAATTCGCAACTAATGAGCGTAATACCAGTTACAATCGATAAGAAAAACTGTTTTCCAATAAATTATTAGTGTTCAATATAAACACTAATTATTTTATGGACATTTTGTTCAATATAAACACTACTTATTTTATAACATTTTGTTCAATATAGACACTAATTACTTTATAAAAAAATGTTGGAAAACAGTATTACTTATCAATTGGAACTGGTTAATACGTTCCGTTATACAAGAATGTTATTTTTAGCCAATGACATTACTACGTAATGTATTTTACAACTCGAACATTTTTTAATGTTCTTGAATTTCAGCGTACGGACAGATATCAACCAACATTACATAAATTAAGCTGACCCTAAATTACAGTAGTAACCCCAGTAATAAGTAGCTCCAGATCAATAAAGTACCACAAAACATAAATGCTTA
Source organism: Cnaphalocrocis medinalis (assembly GCA_014851415.1). Classification (NCBI taxonomy): domain Eukaryota; kingdom Metazoa; phylum Arthropoda; class Insecta; order Lepidoptera; family Crambidae; genus Cnaphalocrocis; species Cnaphalocrocis medinalis. The sequence goes on along the minus strand of CM026287.1, from coordinate 1,863,243 downwards.
AGCTTTGTCAACTAACTAACTACGAGTAAACTAACTAGGTTGGCGCAGCGACCCATAGTGAGTCTTGGCCTCCGATAATAAGAGCCTCCATCTTGGTCGATCCTGCGCCACCTCCTGCCAGTCATCTGCCGAGAGTCCGCTTTGTCAAGTCAACTCAAATCAAAATATCTTTATTCAATTTAAGTCTTTTACAGAACATTTATGAATGTCAAATTTTATAATCTACTGCTGTACTACTGTGTCTACTGTGTCATAATAATATGTCACCGTAAAATAAATCGTAAGTTGATCAATTTCCTGGGAAGTTATCTCTCGTATAGTGAAAATAATTGTTTAAATGGCGTCAGGTTTATAATTTCGATATAAAATTTAACATTGTTATTTTCCGGAAGTTGATCAACTTACGACTCGGATTATTTCACGCTGACAATACAAATTTACCATGTATATAACAATACAAATTTACCTACCTACAATATTCGATGAGGAAATTGATTAATTGATTTGAGGCTGTATGGTACGCAAAATTATTATAACTTATAGTTTCTGATTTAATCATAGGTTTTAATAGGTAATTACGTAGTTAATATTGTACAACGCATTATGTATTGATATTTTTAAATTAAGTAATAATTGCAAATAAGTTGCTGTGTACTTTATGAAATTACATCAAACCATTACTGTTATCCACTTTTTCCGTATATTGCTCATAACGTGTACATAAAGTACACGTGCCATAGTTTATTAACTAATCTTATAATATCTCGGAGGGCAGATTAAAAGGCTAACGTGATACAGATCTAAATACTGACGCACGCTGCAAGCTAGAAGTTTCGCGATTTTCTTCTTCTCTAGTCAATGGCATTAAGATATCAAATTTTCCCAGCCCAATACTCCGCCACGATCACTGCGTTATCGGAACTGAGAAGCCAGCATAAGTGCGTTGAGTGTATCAAGTATATCATGTTTCGTACCATTATCTCATCATTCGTGGATATTCAATGTACTTGCGTACCAATCGCAATTATTAATAAATCCGCAGTTTTAAATGTCTCGACATGGCGCCAATAAACACCAGTAATTAAAAATATGTTAACTCCGAAATACCTCGCTGGTACGAACGGGCCCAGATGGCTATCGGCTTGACAAACACACGGACCAACTCATTTGCATATTAAAACTAAGATCTGGTAATGAGAATTCACTTTATAAACATGTAGGATCCATAATTCTCACATTTTTGGGGTACTGATGTTGGGTTATTGTCGTTTTGGAGGCATTTGATAGCGATATAATATTTTGGGATTAATTTATACAAATATTGGATGCTATCTCGCCAGATGGAGATGATATGGCGAGGAATATGATTGGTTCCACTTCTGTTAAACTTTCCATGCAACACACGATAAGACCGCCTCGTTGTAATGTCATTGTTACTGTATCTCTATCTATCTATTGTAATAATGTCAAAGCATTAAATTAAACTTAAGTGATTCCCTCATTGCAATGACATGTCCTTTTTTGAAAACGGTTTGATAAGAGTTTTTCTGAAATAATTTAAAATTCATAATAGAAATAATTTAATCAGTATTTGGTACAAACAATCAGGTTTGTACTTATTGAAATATGGAAAAAAACGAAAGAAATGATTTGTCAAGATTGTAAAAACGTCTAAAAACCAACTTTCCAGACTTTGTGTTGTATCTGATGACAAGAACAAAATAAAAAAAATAAAATTGACACAATTTCCCAATATAATTTTAATAGCATTCCATACCAACAATATCATAAATTAAAAATGTTTTCATATCGAACCGCAAAATCGATTTAAACATGTAAAAAAATACATTTAATTCAGTAAAATAGTTGCTAATCGATACACACTAGCATTAGCCGTTACACAAACCGTTTATCGGAAACAATATCATGGGCATTGCCGCTCGAAATTAACAAGCAAATGACTGATTGGAAATTGTACATCGCGCGCGGTCACGGTGTATTAATGTTGAATTAGGTTTCTGAGGCAGCCAGAGGCTCGCAGCTGATATCGCCAGCAACATTGTGTGTGCGCTCATTCGTACTGCTTTTGTTTTATTTGTAGAACCAAATAACTTTTTTAGAAGGCGAGTATTTCGGCGTTCATTTGTTTTTGATAAGAAAAAACTTGCAATGTTACTTCTTTTTTCAAATTAATGTAATTCCATTCTTGTTTAAACTCTACAATCTACATCGAGAAGTTACAAATTGTAAAAGAAGACATGAGATTGATTTTAATTAAACTAGGTAGATGAGAATTTCTCAACAATTTGTAAATGTACGTTATTAGATGATTCGTATAATTATGTCTGATAATTCGTGATTTAACTTTTAAAAACACTCATAGGACGACCATGATCGCGTTTAAAATGCAGAAGTGTATCAACATACCCCAAATATTTTCCGTCAAAATAACTCAAATCCATATAGTACACTTATGCAATATACTTCAATAGACTAGATTTTCAAGTAATTTATTAATTCATTTATGTTTTTTCTTTTCAGATGAACCAAAAGTGCAAAGTATGCGGGGAGCCAGCTGCCGGGTTCCACTTCGGGGCGTTCACATGCGAAGGATGCAAGGTAAATATCTACACCATTTACATCGAATATAAATGTAACTGTAGAGATTCTTTTACACGAAGAATGTAGCAACTCAACTCTTAAGAGCACGAAACCACGAACTCAAATGAACTGATGTGTTAGAAAAGGAAGGAAAAGTTTTCATCACAGTACTTGACCTTAGCCAGCATACATAAAACTAAAATTGTAAAACCTACCAAGATTGTACGGACAGCCGCACATCAGGTTACTACAATCTATCAAATTTCCTCTGTTGATATTGAACCAAACACGTTTGACATAAAGGTGAGAATTGTAGTAACCTGATGTGCGGCTGTCTGTACAATTCGTACATAAGTACTGAATACTGAGCCTGTGTACGGCTAAAATGAAAAGGCTTTTCTCGAACAAGCATGTCCCTCCGGTAGCTTATATCATATTTGATATTCATATATGTCCATTTAATTTCATTTTAATCCTACATACATCATCTTCACTTAACATCAGGTGTGATTGAGATCATACGCTAGTTGTAACCAAAAAAAAATCGAATGGAACTCTCCAAAATAGAAATCCTCGCTTACTTAAGCGTAACCTGTTTTTTTTTGCTTATAAATCTACAAATGCTAACCAGTGCCATTGTAAACGCCGGGTATCCGCAACTATTAATTGCAATAATTGTTTTCATTTCGACTCGTACTTTATCTATCCTCGACCAGATTTACATATACACAAAAAATCTTAAAACTACTTTCAACTTTAAGTTCAAACTCACAAGGTTCAGGATACATGGGCAGTGTGTTTATAGATATCGGAGGTATGTCCGGGAGATCCACTTCAATAAGTCGATCATCACGCAAAGATCCGTTATAGTTTTTTTTCTGACAGTACTACGTCATTTTAGTGCTGTTTTTATCAATTTACTAATTAAGTTTATTATGTACAAATTTCTTTAGACACGGATATTTGGTTTGGTAATGAACTATTCTTTAATATAACATTATGATGTCACCGTCTATTAGAATCGAGAGTCCAACATTCCGAGCCAACCGACACGTTGGCATCTATATTATGTGTTAATTTTATTTATCCGATTATCACCTTTATCTCAAACACATTTGGTTCAATATTCATTGATAAACGACATGTAATAGTGAGGTTGTCTGTACATGAAACATGAGTGACATATGAGTGCTCATTATGTGCCTAAATTGAACAGGAAAAGGTTTTTATTATTTTGCTAAGCAAGTCAAGTTGCCAGTTCATTTTCCCATATTGTTAATACTTCATTTAGAAAGTAACTGCTACGCTTCAGTGAAGATTCTTTCAAGGATATTATTTTAACAACTTCTAAGCAAATTGATGGCAAAGTGCTTATAGAGATGGACCACTTAGTCAATCGAATTATGAAAAAAAATGGCAAAAATAAGCCTTATAAATGTGTCAATGAAGTCAAAAATTGTCGACAAATTGTTACACTAAACTTGTATCAGACGGCGACAAACAATGCTTTATGACAAATTGTCAATATCTGCTTCGAAACTTCGCATTTGATTAAAATAGATGTGCCATTTTAAATCGGAGTAGAGGTTAAAATAGTAGCAAATTATTTTCAAATCCTTGACATCTAATTACATTGCCATTACTTGTGGAGAATCGTTCTGGATTGAATCTAGTGCAACTTGGGTAATTAAAAAAGAATAAATAATTAATTAAAAACGGTACAAAACACGACGACATTTAAAAATAAGTATAATAAAGTACCTACTTACTGTTTGGAGTTTCGACCGCATTTTAATTATGTCGACGCATTTATTTATTTAATGCAACGAAAGTTTAAAGTATGCTACCAAAGAATACTGTATCAAATTATGTACTCGTGCAGTAATTAAACAGTTGATGATATTTGCTAAAAACTTACTAATCATCAAAAAAACTAGTAATAAGATTTTAACATTTTGACGATATTGAATTTTATCGCTTTTTTACCACATAGTACGTTTTTTAAATTAGCGAAAAAATAATCTCAATCAAGAAGATGTTTACAGCTAAAACACCCAACTTTTTAGACGCATAAATCACAAAAACAGGACACAAATCCGCCTAAATTTCAGATAATGATGATGACTTAGCAACTTGGCAATGAAGCATGCGATGTTCTGCAAAGACAGAGAACACCAGTCACCGGAACTTGGGCAACTCGTTACGAGTGGCGGGCCTTCGGATGACATGGCCCATTACACTAACAGCCCATGTGGTCGCAACGCTGGAGATCACGGGGCTTTGTTACACTTACCGTCATTTTGAAACGATCTCAATTTAGCTTATCTTCGTGTGTCGATATTCTGAAGGGCCAATAATAAATGTGCCAGACGATCTTCAACTAAAACTAAGACATTCCCAGTACTATGGTACAGTTAGTATCAAAATGATCCAAGCGTTCAAACCAACCAAAAACATCTGAACATTCGCACAGAACATTCAGAGCAAGTCCATTCATATCGTAATTTGTTGAAATTTATTAAAAACAAAATATCAAAGAACTATAAAATCAATAATGTAAAAGTTGCAAAGCACACAAGATTTTAAGAAGTCTAGTAGGTAATTTTAATGAAGCGACTATAGAGTAACCAGACCAACTAAATCATGGTTACACGTTTCAGAAGAATCGTTCTTATCCACTAAGTTACCATATATATGTATATCGCAGCCGAATCGTATAATCCGTCGTATTACATTACGGCTAGCTGTTATCAAAAACAGGGCTGTTTTGAAATGCGAGGCATCTACGATTAGTCGCATTGTCATTAAGATAAATTCTTCAATAAGGCGGTCCACGTTAGCCGCATGATATCGTAGGCACAGTTAAAATAAGTTGCTCAAAAGTCCGTTTCGCAAACCTTGAGATGCTACAGACACCATGCCTCTGTTCTGGTGCCTGCGTTTGCCCAACCGACCAGCTCGCCGGAAAATGACTGGATATTGTAATGAAGATCTGACTTAGTGTTGTGCAAACTCATTCCTTCGACGTGACGGATATCGATTTGCTTGAAAGGGTAATTACAGTCTCGTTACAAATAACCTTATTATGGTGCGGCAAATTGGAGGCAATGGTGAGGTAATGGTAAATCTATTTGCATGGAAGATAAAGACTTACTGGGATTGAATTGAATTGGTTGCTGTTTTGGTTGTTTCGGGGTAGGGTAATTGGTTCACTCCGTATCATCTGAGGTGTGTATTTTGTATATAGTTTTGAAATATGTTTAAGATTAAAAGATTGCTTTTTTTTAATTAAACTATAGGCCAACGCTTGACCACAATAGCACCTGATGGAAAGTGACGATAAGGTCTAGGATAACACGCGTTTGCCTAGAAGATGCCTGTTCACTCTTGCCTTAAAGATGTCCAAGTTATAGTGGTCGGGAAAAACAGACCTCGGCAAGGAGTTCCACTCCTTAGCTATCCCCTGAGCTTATAAGCAATAAGAACTTGGCCTTCATTTTACCTACTCACCAAACATTGTAACGCTTTTTGTGCAAAGAGTGTCTATTTAAATATTGAATTGCAGATGTTATATTTTACACATGTGATGAAAGATTAGTAACCATCTCTGGAAATACAATTTAGATTTCCCGATTTTGATTTCGTTCAATATCATCTGACTGTCTGTACTTATCTACAATACACTAGCGCCACTAGCGCGGCGATAATGACTAAACATCGCAAGGCAACCCGTACGTTTCGTTTCACAATAGTAAAAAAATATCTCAACGTACAAACTTTCCATTTCACTAACGTTTCCGAGTGATTTGGTTCAAAGTGGCCCAAATTTGTTTCCTCCAGTTGCATGACCAGCGAGTGAAACGAACGACAATGGGTGGCGCAAGCGCAGGTACAGGATGCTCAACAATGCTCTCCATTATAGCGATTATGTACAGGGTGTATTTGTGAACATTTACATCCCTTATTGTACCCTGTATAACAAAACTATTTAACCCCCGACCCCGACGAAGTGTGTTATAGTGTAAGTACGTTTCAAACCTTTTAACCACTTTTAATTGCCGATAAAGGCCCATCCGCAAAACAGCACTATCTAACATTTCCGGAATTTAAAACCAATTACTATGTAATAGGATCAGAAATAAAATACTTCATTTTGTTTTCTTCATTGACAGCAAATTCAAATTCAAAAATCCTGGTGTAAAACGGGTTTTTTTGGTAAAGACACTTTTTCAAACGCTTTCAGTATGGAATTGTTCATCCAGATATTATTTATCTTGGCATATGGCTTTAGAAATTGTCTATAGCACATTGTCGCTATGCATGTAAGATTGTATTTAGACATTTCCACATTCAAAAGTTGACTTATAAAAAAAAACTCTGTATTTTATTTCTGTGCAAGAAGGAATATCTATCTACCTATCTATCTACATATGACCTTGACCTTCTCGAACGCCAATTTTTCATCCCATTTCCCAAAATGTTTGATATGAAACCTCAAAGAATCAAAGAGAATCGTAGTCTAGTTTCGAGTTGCGCAAGCGGCGGCGGGTTCACACGTTTTTGTCGGCCGACATCAATCCGCGCCATTACACTAACTACCGCTCGCGATACTTACGCGTTTCCAATCCCACTCGACGCTTGTGTTTTGTACTACAACTTGGGACGATTTTTTTTTATGTGATAGGTAGCAGGCGAGCAGGCGGATCACCTGATGGTAAGCAATTGCCGCCGCCCATGGACACCTGCAACACCAGTGGAGTTACAAGTGCGCCGCCAACCTTTATCCCTTCCCCCCCGGGTGGGCCTCCGGTACCCTCACTCACTCGACGAAACACAGCACTGGGGCTGCTTCACGCCGGTTTTCTGTGAGGCAGTGGTATCACTCCGGTCGAGCCGGCCCATTCATGCCGAAGCGTGGCTCTCCCACAATTAAACCGCCCGCTGGTCTAGGTACCTGGATTGAGCAAAGTAATTTTCGAATTTTTCGAACATAGCTCGGGTTTGTGATCAAGCATTAGGCAAGCGTGGTGATTAAGCCTAATCCCATCATAGTAGTGATAACTTGATTTCTATGATGGAGGTCTTTGCCCTGCAGTGGGACAGTATATAGGCTGATTACTTTACTTTTTGATATCAGCCGTAGGATGCCTGTTGCACATAGGTCTCCCCTAATGAATTCCAGATTGACTGGCCGGATGACGTGTTTGGTAGTGACCTTGCCTCATATGCCAAAGGTAGTGGGTTCGATCCCCACTCTGTACTAACATTCGGTATATAATAACAGATCGGTCCTGTGCCACTTCATCCAAAGGAACTCCCGCGACCTTCACTAGATCGTCGGTCCACCTGGCTGATAGGCCTACCACGGCTGCGGCCTCCTATTTGCAGGAAATTCCTAACATCCTATTATTATTATTTATCTACCTCGTTGATGATTCTCAAGCCAGTATATAAAGATGGGCGCCAAAGGCCCGTGATAGCGCGGCAGTCCCGCATTACCATACAAACGCGCTAATTAATTAGCCGGACAAATTGAAGGCGCGCATTGTGCGCGCGCGCAGCGTCCTTTTGTGGAGGACTTACGAGGAGGTTGCGGGCTGGAAAACTTGCACTTGGCTCTGCCGAGCTGTGGTTTAGGCGGTGAGGGTTAAATTCGTAGACAGAGAAGGTTGGCGCTAGCTAGCATTGATGTTGAAGAGTTCGTCACCTTCACGGGCAAGGTAGTTTATTTTATCGGAATCATCCCTTTGATTTGGAATCCATTTGATTTGCACAAAAAATAAAATAAAAAAAATTAATTGCTTTTTATGCGTCTTCGGAGCATGATACAAATTAGTCAAATGTATTTTTTAATTTTTTTTTTTACCTTAATGTCAAACAATATAAATAAAATTGGGCAATTTTTATCTTTCGATTAATCCCGGGAACCGTATTCCTGTGCGCGCGTTGATGTCTTTTCTTTAGCCTATCTCGTTTTCGCCAAACGATTAGGACAGGGATAGATATTATGAATTAACTATTTCAATGTTAAGAAATAATACTTAATTTAGTTCAACACTTTTCCTTACTTCATCAGTAACATGTTTTAGTTCTGATTTTATTATAGAAGACCAAAAAGATATTTTCTTTTACTCGGAGAAAAAAATATCCAGAATTATCGCCTTTAAAACCCATTGCTCTAAAAATACTGATTATGATTACACTGAGTATTATAGATGTAATATAATAAAATCCATACGGTTGAAATGATAATCTCCTCCTTTAAGCCTTTGAAGTCTGTTAAAAAGTAGCCGATCTCCAAAATTAGAGAAAGTAACATCTGCACCTCCCACCAAATAACCAATACGTAATATATAATGGCGGCATCTATCTCTTATTTATGATGATATCTCAATTAATCCCCGAACATATCTCACCGGTCGCACGAACCGTCAGCACACGAATTATTTTCAAATTTAGAGCAAATTCAAATTGAGCCAGTACACGCAAGCGACTCAACGGAAAACCGTATTCAGGTTAAACTGAACCGAACTCTTTCGAAACTGGTAACAATAAATCATCGCTTCTAATTTGCTTTTAAAGGTTTCTGGAAAGAATTATCTGTGTGTGTAATCGGGTATTGTTTGGGGACAATCGCGACGGTGGCGCCGACCGCCATTGTGCGGCGGGAAGCAAAGACGCCGCGTACGTAATTTGTCAACGGCTAAGACTCTGAGACAAACAGTTAATGGTTCTCTAATGTAAGTTAATTAATCGGACTGTTATTTTGAACGTAATTGGTTGCAGTTAAGCAAAACGATTGCAATTAGCATTTTGTGGGGCGATAAATGGACTTGGAGGAGTAAGGAATTGATTGTTATGCGTTATGTGTAATTGTGCTAATTATGTTTATTGGCGGTGAAATCTTTGCGCAGAGCGCTATATAATTGGGTACTATCTCCTGTCATTATTATTTTAATCAATAAAATCAGTATAAACTGACTGGTTCAATGGAGCATTAGTGGTACTGCTATACGGCACAGGTAAAAAGGTGTAGTATCTATCACACGGCCTAAACTGAACGGGACGTTACGACCGATTGGTGTTCTTTCATAAGCGCTCTCTTTCACCTTTGTTTGCCACATTTGATCCATAACTTTTAAAGACTCGTCACAAAATAAATAACACAAAAGTCGGATCTAGCTGATATCGATAATGAGTTCGTTAACCTATGCGTTAGCAGTACATCGTATCGTATTTCTCTCGTTCACGTTTCTAATAGTCTGTCTCTATCTTTTGTGCCGAACCATAATGAGAGCACAATAAGCGCTTGTCCTGTTCATGTCGCAATGTATGCATGTCCTTCTAGCTCTGATTATTTTGTACTGTCATCGTCATCAATATTGTATTAAGGAGGCTGAAAAATCTGCTATTCTCTCGCTGAACTGTTAGACTGAGATCCAACTTCAACGTCATAGGTTATATAATAACATTTTGACATCTCACATCAAAAATAACCAATCGCCATATAAATGGATCTCAGTTATACACTATGCCATCTTTCGGATTTTTCACACGCAATGGCCCTAATCAAAACCATATCGCTACCAATACTACCGCGATTCCGCGACCTTCTAGCTAAAAAAATAATTAAAAAAGAGATCAGTGCTGGCCGGTTTGGCGCAACGGTCAGCTAAAACAATAGCGCGTTGGCAACTCGTCACGGGGTGAATCGATTAGTCTCGATTCTGAATTCCACTCGCAATCTATACTTTGCACTTGCTGATAGTCTAGGAGATAGGAGCAAGCTAGATTCGACATGCTTATAGATTAATGTTTTTATGATGATGAATTAAGAGGGTAAGGAAATAGAGAGTGCACCTGTGTTTGCGCATACACTTGAGCATTATAATATATCTTGCGTACATGTCTGATCGTTAAGATTGGCCGCCGTAGCCTAATATTGGTTGGAGGCTTTTTTTTATTTACTAGATAAATGTATTGAAATCTATAATCCGATTTTTTGTTGAGTCTCCTGTGCAGTGGTGAGAGGAATTATAATAGTTTCCATTTTGCTTAGTTACGATATCACTAATTTTTTGACCCAATAGGAAATCGAATTAGGGACCTTTAACGCTAGGGCAAAATGTATAGCCTTACAAAAGTTTTTATTGACCTTTAAGTAAAAGTAAATAAATATTATTTCTTTATGCCCATGAATACGAAGTCCATAAAAGAGCACCTCCATAACTACAAAAAATGTTATTAGCCTTTAATTAATTTATACATTGCGTACAAAGCTTTCTAATTTATATTACAATTACAACTAATATAATTCTATAAAATGATCGAGGACGAAAAGAAAGTAATATTTTTTTAGAATAACATTTATGTAGATACTAAATAACGTAAGAAATCATACGCCTCTTTTAAAATACCTAGACATTTCCCATCGCTAGCCCCCAAACTATAAGTTTTGCGCGTACGCTCCTAGTTTATTTGTACTTACTCCTTTATCATGACTCCTGACGCGAGTGCGTAAGGTCGAAAATTGAACACCGCTAATCACTGTCATTGTTTTACCGCCGTTTTGAAACTGTCAACCGTCGCAACGGAGTTGGCAAACCGATCAACTTATTGGAGCATGTCTATAATCCGAAACCAAAACTTTAAGACCTGCAATCTCATATTAGTACCTCACATTTATGGCTCTTATTTTGATGGTTGAGGATAATTTTTATTCCAGTCAGGGAGTCGGGTATCCGCCGACATGTGGTGTGATTAGTTGCATAACTTATTCGAGCCGCAGTTTAAGGAGCGGTTGTGATTTTAATATCTTACTGTTCGGTTTTGGTGCTCAGACGTCTGTCGATAATAGCTTTGACTCCGATTCCCTAATATGGTGTACGGGCGTGCTCTATCTTAGATTATTTTGTTACGGGACAGAGGAACTATCGTAAGATATTTATTGAAACTTGCAGTGTTCGGACGTCATTTATAATCCTAATCTATACTATATTTTCATATCGAGGTAACTTTTATAAACAATGACGCTTGTAGGTAAACCGAAAAAAACTTAACGATTGCGCGATATAATGTCGTCCAACGCCATCTATTGGTGCTATTTGAAAGTAACGTCACGAAACACAGTAAACTATTAATCTAAAAATGGCAAGTTGCAGCTTATAATCAAATAAAAAGAATACAGTTAAAATTTTTAAACCGTTCCAAATTTGATTCTGCAACGATGATCGGCTCAAAGCTCGATATCAAGTCATGTTACACAAATAATCGATTGTGTTCGAATGTCAGGCACAATCAAAACATCGATATCGCGTCCAGGTCACCGCTTCCGAATGCAAACGCGGGATGACACGCGCTCGCATTCTTTTTCACCGCCACAACATTACTGGCCACTTAAAAAAAGAATCACGATTGTACGCTTTAACCGTTTAAAAATAAAGACGGCGTCACTTGCCGCAGTACTTTTTTTAAATTTGTTCTCCAACTGCCGACGGAGAGGTCAAAAAGTGAGCTTCAAAATGTTATCTATAATGTTCTCACGCTTGATCCATGATTTTGTTTTAAGGTCTGATTGAAAAGTCGCCTTGTTCTCTCAAAACAATTAGTCAAGATTAAAAAAATCGCACGTGTTATGCGATGCGACGTGCGATAATTTACGATGGTTTACACCTTGCGTATTGACAAATGGACTGGTGACCTTATGCTGGGAACCGCAGGGTTATTTATTATAATAACTGTGATTTTTTGCGCGCGCATTTAGCGTAAATAAAGTCGCATAATAAACGTGATTCGTGTGATGCATAATCAGCCGCCACTGGTATAATGGTGTCATAAAGTCATAACGTAATAGGTTGACTTTTTTGAAACATTAGTCGTTGATTGGGGCCGAAGCGCCAAGGATGCGCCGATGAAATAAGTATATTGTATTGATGTTAACTACTTCGCAGATGGTTTTAGATATGTATCATGCATTTGTGAGTTTTACGCAATATAATAACGATTATTCAAGGCACTTCTTATCATCTGATCGAAGTCTAACAGCCAATAGAGAGGTCGCAACCTTACACAATCACTAAACCATAAAATTAAAAATGTAATATGATCAACAAGATGATTGATAAATACAGTTTTATTACATTAACAAAGTAAGTACCTACTTGCTCATATTTTTGCAACATTATTATTATTGACATAATTCACATATACTTATAAAATAAGAATTAAAAATTACAAATACTTTTCTCCGGTATCTAACGCAGAGATTTTTATTTACCTAATACATTTATTTATTAGAAAAATAAACATTAAATTTCGATGCTACTGGAATGAACAAGAGCTCAGAGAATTATTTTTTAAAAACAAATTTCAAATATTTAGGTAATGGCCCTCACTTTTGTCAGGACATTAGTTCCACTCCGTACCCAATAGATGGCGCTGGACGTCGAATACATCGCGTTTTTTTTTAGTTTGTTTGTAAGTTTTATCGTTGTCCATAGAATTTGCCTCTTTATTAATAGTATAGGCATAGACTTATATTACCAAGATGGAAACAATCTTAATGGCCTGCAAAATAGAAAGTGCACACTCGTATTTTAACTGCATCCGCATTTTGTTAATTACCACTTTCATCGAAGATTCATTGATCCTGAAGCACATTACACAAGTGCATAAAGTACTTACTTACTTTATGATCAGGTTGATGAATGTGATCGCCTGTAGCTTCGCTCGAGATTCACTAATAGATGGCGCTGGTAGTTTATTACATCGCGTAAGCGTTAAGTGTTTTCGGTTTACCTAAGTGTGGTTTCACAGTAAGGTTTTATTCGGTAGAAGCGCATTTTTTTCATCGTACAATCCTTGCCGCGCTTCTAAGCTCGTATCGTAACAGAAACATTTTGCTATGAAAACGTCACGGCTATACTAAGATATACGATCATCTATGCGCGTCAGACTTTTTGAAAAGAGTTTCTTGTTCGTACGATTCTCGTAAATGAAGCGTAGATATAGAGCTCCTACCCGAAGTGCTACTTAAATCGTCTGTTAAGATGTCTTTCAAGTATCTGATGTTATTAATAGAAATTATTCTTAAATATTGGAAACTTCTTTCACCTGTTAGTGGAAGTTTTTGCGTAGTCTGATTACAGTTCATTCCTAGTGTATTTGTAAAAAAAAACGTATCATCCTATATACTGCCCACTGCAGGGCAAAGGCATCCATCATAGAAATCAAGTCATCGCTACTATGATGGGATTAGACTTAATCACAACGCTTAACTTGCCAAACGCGGATTGGTGATCACAAACCCGACTATGTTCGAAAAAATCGTAACATATTTTTTGCTCGATCCGGGAATCGTGTCACGGTGCGGTACTTAAATCACTAGACCGAAGCGTTTATCTGTGTATTTGTAAACTATTAAAATTATAAAGATATAAAAATTCCTGTGGAGCGAGGTGTGAGCCGTAAACGCGTGTCGTAACCTCCGCACCGCGTTATGGGATGTTAATGAGGGCTTCATTTGTTCAGGGCTCGTTAACCGGCTTGTACATTGTATAAATCATCGCCTGACAATAATAAAATGTACATAATAAGTTTAGGCGATGACGTGTTGGATGGCGTTAGTATTGGGTCGTGGGTGCTACCAATTTTTTCCATTTCATGCTCCTTTTATAGTGGTTTTAATAAAATTTGTGGCGTCACTTCAATTCGGGACAGTGGTTCCAACCTGAACCAATAGATGACGCTGGTCGTCGATTACATCGCGCTAGTGTTTCCTGTTTTAGATGTACCAAATCATAATATGGTAGTAATTTAAAAAAAAAATAAAAAAAGACAATTAATTAATTAATTAGACCACCAATAGTGACTTTAAATACGATTAATCTCAAATAATCACAGTTGTATAATGTAGTGACTACATACTGTTTATATTTCTACTGAAATTTAAGATCGTTGAAGCAATCGTCTAGTGCTAAATTTAATTTGGTTTATCACTTGTAGCAATCTGATATACCATTTGTATCACATTAAATTAGTTGTGAATTTTATTCACAGTGTATTTATGTAAATATAACGTTTTATTGTAAATTATAATCATTAGTTAAAATCGAATTCTTTGCATATCGATCCGATAGAGATCGTCCAATATAGATTAATTTTAACAAATTCGACTGTTTGGAATGCTGGCTATGTAACCATTTCTTTAAATTTCATTTCAAAATTACATCATTCATGATCATCCTCTATTCTAAAATTAACTTCTAAATAAAAGATACAAGAGAAATGAGATTGAGTCGTATTTTATTTCGACCCTAATCCATTATAATTGGTTTTAAATTTCAAAAATGCCAAATAGCGCTCTTCGCAAATAGAAGCTCATTAACAGCGACACTTTTAACGCGTACACGTTGCTAGTGTGTTTCTATGATCGAATGCTAAAACGCTTCCTAGATTGTATTGAATTTGTTGAAAATTACAAAGAATCTTCATCATCAGCAACCCACACTTGTCCACTGCTAGACATAGATCTCCCCTAATGTACGCCACCGCTCCCGATCTTCGGCCACTCTCATCCAGCCCACACCAGCCAGCCTTCGAATGTCATCATCCCATCTCGTCGCAGGGCGTCCAACACTACGCTTACCGAGTCGCGCACAAAGAATCTTACATCGCCTTAAATGCCAATATGACCTCTACACCTGAACCCATACTTATGTGTGCACCATTAAATCCCATCAACACGGTTATAGGCGATAAATAATAACGGAACCATAAAAAATTAAGTACACTCGGCCGCGCGAGGGAAATAATCCATACTAGAGCGAAAACAAAAGAACAACTGAACTTGATAACGTTCATAGATTTATGTCATATACTTAGTAGCCCGTGACTAATCTAAAAGCCTTCCCAGAAATTGCATCAATCAGCTGATCCATTTTGTATAGCATGCAATTTTTTTTAATATTAGACGATCTTTCGATCGATCGAGACAGCCCATAGTCAAGAAGTTGCCGCTCTTTTACCCCCCTCGGAAAGCACGTTAAGCCTTTGGCCCTGCGCCTAATCTCTCTTCGATCGTGTTAAACTGGTGTCCCATCGAATTAAGAGGGTAAGGGAATAGAGAGTGCACCTGTGTTTGCGTACACACTTGAGCACTATAATATTATCCTGCTTACGTGGTTGATCTTTAAGATTGACCGCCATAGCCGAATATTGGTTGGAGGATTTATTAATAGACAGATATGAAACGGGCCAAAACAAAGCCCCATAGCAATTCCAAGACCAACTGTACTAGTTACTAGATCGCTCGGGTAATAAAGCTAAACTTTATTTTGCCATTAACTACAATGCAGTTTCATCCTTGGGCTAATGTTTTACCAATCTAACTAATAGCTTGTATCTATAATGGGCGTAATAACTGGAGGTACGAGTATGCATATGTGTGGTGTATGGGTGGACTGACCATACGTCTCGTTTTGAACGGGACAGACCCGTTTTTCGATTACTTTTCCCATTGTCAAGTACCAAAACAAATTGACTCATTTTGTGAAAACTTGTCCCATTTTGTGAAAAACATGTCCCGTTTTTCTTCGCTGGGGACAGACAGATAGTATAATAGTAGCGCCTGCGCTGTGTATCACCATGTGAGCGCGGGTACTGGAGGCCCAACCGGGGCAAAAGGCAGCGCACGTGACTTCACTGGTGTTGCATAGACACCCGGCTACGGGTGGCGGCAATAGCATTCCATCAGGTGATCTGTCTGCTCGTCTGCCATTTATCACGTGAAAAAAAGATACTGCTAATAGAAACTACTACTTAATAAATAAGAAGACAATATTGGTAACTAGATTTCATTTGATGGATTTTGCTGTCGATGTCGAATAGTATAGTAACCATTAGTTTCCAGGACTTTAGGATTACTTTGACTGAAGATAACTTGAAGTAATGCTCATATTCTACCGTTTTATATTTTATCTAACTGTTCACTGAAACACTCTGTACAGACACACTATATAGACAGTAAAAAAGTATTTAAGTATTCACGCAATAATTAGTAGCACTCGAAATCACACCTCACGACATTCCCACAGTAAAAACAATTCCTCAGTCGACTCGTATAAACCGTCCTAGGGATGAATATAGTACAGCACAATACTGAAGTGAACGGCCGAAGCTCCACGGCCGAGCGGGGCAGAGGTCGCCTTAACTCAACAGTTAGCGCAACGCTACACATAAAACATATTCAATAACAGCGGATTTATTGTTACTCATTCGACACTATTTCTAACGCCTGCGAGGATATTTGCTTTAGGATCCGGTAGGACGATCAAATATGTCAAGTTACCTGAATAGAGATGCGCCGCCACCGTGTGCGAAGTGTGGCGCACACAAGCGCCAAGGCAATAGGGGTGCCACGAATCGTAGCTAACACGAAAATTATTGAAGAAAAGTAAAAGATTTTTGTAATGGGTTGCAGACGAGCATACGGATCACCTGATGGCTAAACGATTGCCGCCGCCCATAGACACCTGCAACACCAGGAGAGTCACAAGACACGACTTTAAACGCCTCTCCCTCCAATTGGGCCTCCGGTACCCACACTCACTCCATGAAACTCAGCGTAGCTGCTTCACACCGGTCCTCTGTGAGGCCCGTGTTGAATTCGGTCGAGTCGACCCATTCATACCGAACTGCACCAGTCACTGCTGGTAACCAATATATTCTAATTATGCAAGTGCAAACTTCAAAAGAGTTAAGCGAAAACTTGAGGCTAACAAGTAGTGCAGGATTGACCAAAGTGGCGTTCTCTTGTTTCGGAAACAAAGACTCGGTTTTGGTATCGGAGCCAAATGTATAAGTAATATTAAAGTATGAATTCCGGCGCATCTTCTGCTATGCAATACGTATGCACATGGCATTAGACCAGTGGGTCGCTGAACCAATATATTATAGTATAAGTAATATTAAAGTGTGAACTCCGGCGCATCTTCTGCTATGCAATACGTATGCACATGGCATTAGACCAGTGGGTTGCTGAGCCAATATATTATAGTGTAAGTAATATTAAAGTGTGAACTCCGGCGCATCTTCTGTTATATTGCATAGCACATGCACATGGCATTAGACCAGTGCAACGGACGTGCGCACGCAGCCTGCGCGGACGCGGCCTGCGCAACGCGCCCTCTGACCCGGCCGTGCCCCATGCACTAT
The DNA here is from genome assembly GCA_014851415.1 of Cnaphalocrocis medinalis. Classification (NCBI taxonomy): domain Eukaryota; kingdom Metazoa; phylum Arthropoda; class Insecta; order Lepidoptera; family Crambidae; genus Cnaphalocrocis; species Cnaphalocrocis medinalis. The sequence continues at coordinate 1,845,429 of CM026287.1, read as the reverse complement.
TGTGATATAAGCAAAATTGATAATGCTTGAAGGGAATCCTTTGGGATTCTATTTAGAATTGAGGTATATCGAGTTTTCAATTATTATTTTTATTATTAAACTATAAGCCAACGCTGGACCACAATCGCACCTGATGGATGTTAACTTGGACTGTTAATTGTATATTTCCGCCATGAATTTATACAAAACTTCTAGTAAATCTGCAAAATGGCGTACTGTAGAACTGAGATTGCTGCACGATGATTGATTATTTTTGATGTAAATCAATATGTCTCTATCTAATGACGTCGAAGTGGGACCTCAGTCTATCAGTACGCGATCAAGCGAATTTTATAACACGCGATAAGATAATGTCATTACCAAATCCTAGATCCATTGGTCATCAAAGTAAAACGCACAAGTAACGGATTTGGACGCAATTGGGAATGAGATGTTTAAATGAATTAGAGTTTAAGGCGCCACTAAGTTTGGTATTCAATAGATTTTTGGGATGGCAATTTCTTACTCTTCCTGCCGACGCCATTTTCACTGACCAAAATGGTAGCAATTACAGTATGATAATCCCAATACAACCTGTTGTGAGATAATGTAGTTAATCTACAGTCCATTCATATCTTTTTATTCGCTTCCCTCAGAATTTAATGTCCTTATTACATTTTAAAGATCATTCCTGCCCACAAAATGGACATCTTTAACTTAAGCTGACAGAGAAAAATCTATTAACATCAAACATCTTTTTTATGAAAACAAATAGCCCTTCCAATCAAACACGACATGTTCACATTTTATTTATTTAAATAGCCCTCAACTAATTAGACAAGTTTTCTCCTGAGTCCCGAGCAATTAATATACTTAAACACACTCAGTTCCTACTAAACACATATGTACACCCGGCCAACATCTGCTTTTTATCTCTACAATTAATTATAATATCATATTGGATCTGCGAACTTACTTTAATTACCCGACTAAAAGGGAAGCCCATCAGTCGATGAATTGATATCGATAATTCTGGGAAACTACTATCGATTGGGAGACGTTATCTCGACTATTCCTTTGCTATCAATGCACATTTATTATTGCTACTAAACATAATTATTTCAAGATGGGTATGTCGCTTTCATTAATATGGTATTTAATTGATAACAAATGCTACCTGATTTGAAAAGTACTGAAATTTTACTGTTATATCCACAATAAAAAATTGTACCTATTAGCGCTAGATAAAAATTGTGATTTGGTAATAAACATAGCTACAAAAGTATATGTAACTTATTATTTCCTAAAATAACTAAAATAAGTAGGTACTAATCAGTTATTAAAATGATTTGTTACATAGTGAATTTAATAGTATTTAAATAGATCACCGGCATCTAACAAATAATTGTTTAGAAACTATTTTCACTGTAATAATAAAACCCATAAACATTCGAAATTACGTTTATTTGATTACTTTAGAAAATAGTTTAAAAAATATGCCAACTATTGAGTAAAAGCCTTCACGTCATACATATGCCATACATTGCTGTAATGAAAATTATACTTTAGCAATAAGATTTATTTTTTATCGATAACACCTTTGACCCCGCCCCTCCCTAGCCGTAAAGACGAGCATTTACCCTGACGTTTGTATAAATTTAATTGTCAATTAAATTAATGCTTGGTCCGTTTATCTGAGCCCCGTAATGGTAGTAGATTTGTTTTGCGCCGAGATTCGCCCTCTTAACTCGGGATTGCGATTAAAACATATTTGCAAGTGCTATTGGTCAATCGGATGTTTGCGCCACTAAATGCTTAACGCGGGACAGCAATGCTTCTGCATGAATGGTTCAGTGATACTACAGACTGAATTATCAGTATTGACTTATGATAGAGGTCGGAATTAGGTAGAGTATTCTTATGGAACTTCCCAGGATTTGTAATGGATGTTATTATAGGTTTTGACCATACCTCATAAAATACTGCAGATATATATAATAATAATATTTCACTACATCACATACATTGATCTGACTCTGAGATAGGTAGCTCAAGCACCTGTGTTACAGATATCAGAACCAACAGTGGGATTACAAATATATACATATAATACTTTTCTTTTGTAAATACATACTTACATACATTTTGTGTAGGTATGTTTTAGTTTTGTTTTTGTAAGTACCCAAATTTAAGTACCCCCCTCCCCCTCCCCCGTCCATTCAAGTTCTTGTTCACTACGGAAAATCCATCATAGTAACCCGATCTTTGATCCAGTACAGGATCATTTTATAAAACGAACTTTTTCAGTTTTTTTTTAATTATTATTGAACCATAGGCCAATACTTGACCACAATCGCACCTGATGGAAAATGATGATGAGGTCTAGGATGACACGCGTTTGCCTAGAAGATGCCTGTTCATTCTTGACTTAAAAATGTGCAAGTTATAGTGGTCGGGAAAAACAGACCTCGGTTCTTAAAAAAATCATCTCAAGATTTGATACATATCCACTTTATTCTTTCGATGTTTGAAACAGTTGAAGTCCCAAAATAATTCTACCTAATTCCGATCTCAGGTTATGACGACCGTCGAATTAGTTGCAAGCGGCGGGCGCCCCTGCATTTCAATGCGAGCGTCATAGACGCAGAATGCACTAAAACAATGCGCTGTTTGACGACGTGGCCCGAATTTAGTGGACATTTGGGCTCAATACATTTCGGACATGACGTTTCGGCGCTCACTTGTAAATTAGAAGTGTTATTGGGTATTGTGCTTCAAATGTCGCATTCAAATTGTGTACGCCTTTATATTCATGTCAAAAATACATAACAACTTTATTCAGGTAAATGTACATCAACCTTCGCAATCTTTAGATATGTTAACCCGACTAAGTCAATCATGATTACACGTTTAGAATAAATATCGCAATATCTATGAGTATACACTTCTACAGATTGAGATACTATCTAAAACCTGTGCTGTGTTTTGCCGAGTGAGTGAGGGAACCGGAGGCCCACCCGGGGGAAGGGGATAAAAGGTTGGCAGCGCACTTGTGACTCCACTGGTGTTGCCGGTGTCCATGGGCGGCGGCAATTGCTTACCATCCGGTGATCTGCCAGCTTGTCTGCTATCTATCACTTAAAAAATTTCCTCTTATGTTTTTCCTCATTTCGTAATAAAAATAAATGATTTGAGGCTACATCACGTACATTGTCCTGTTCCCAAACTAAGTTTCCTTGTGCTATAGAAACCAGAAACAATAAAGGAACCACAACCCACCCAGACCCAACACATTATCTGTTTCATCAACAAACATTTGTATTAATGCGGGAATCGAACCCGCTACCCTTGTACTCGTATCTCTACCTGAGTTCAAACCACTGCGCTAAACGGAACTTCAATATTATCTGAAGAAATTCGCAAAACGATTAGAACAATCTTTAAGCAGATTCTAAACGCAAGCACTCCGTTTAGATCTACGACCTTATTCACTGAGCCACCATCAAAATGGTCATAAATTTGAAAAATTAAATTAAAATAGATTTTACTTAATTTGACGAAGTTGCAGTTTACGTCTTCATTAAACATAATTGTATGTTCCATCTTTATCCATTCGCGTCTGCAATCCTCCAGTTACCGAAAACCTAAGCACTTTGACATTAAACTGAGGCAACAAATGAAACACAAATCACTTCGAAACAATGGATTTACGTAAACAAATCGCCGAAATCCCAAGGTCGCCCATAGAACAGGTACCAGACCGGAACCTAAGTCGGAGGAAATGACGTCACAGTGAGCGTTTCGCTATCAAAGTTACACGCTCGACTTGGAACTAGTAGATCGTGTAAATGCGGCTTTAGGTCAGATAGAACAATAGTTTCGATAGTGAAAACTGTTTTAAGTCATTCTTTACGCTAAGTTTATTAAGCACTAGGTACTTACCTATAATTTATAATTCAGAACTTACTATAAGTTGAGGTTGTGACTGAAAGTGTAGACGATCCAGTTGGTCTGGTTCCCTTGTCTAGGGTCACACGCCGCATTGTAATTAGTAGATTTGCCAAATCATAGTGTAAGCGCATCCCTAGGCGACTTTTGGGTACAAACGCAGAAGATGTCAGAAATACGCAGACCTTCAGGATCATTATTTTTGCTACATTTATTACACTGACACAAATCTATGGAAAAAAATTCGAAACACTTGCGCGATATAACCGCTACCCAGAGCCATCTGTTGGTTCAGTTTGGAACTAATGAAAAAAATTAGAGAAAGACATGAATGAGAGTAAATAAAGATGGCCAAAACAACTCACTGGGGGTATTATTTTCTAAGTTACATAAACTATTCTCTCTAACTATATAGTAACCCTTATGAGTTGTGAAATAAGATTTAATCGTTTAAGTTAACTGTGTGGCCGACAGAACATAATGTCAAACACACAATTGCTTGTCTGGCATTAGTATAGATACACTCAGAAGCGAAGCATAAAAACTGAATTGTTCAATATCATTTGAATAATTAATTCTCACTTAACTCGCGTCAAACCTTTATTAGCGATTTAATATAGTCTCAGTTGAACCGCCATTTACATAAATGGTGGAGCTCGGATGCTGGCATGCTAGACAATAATGCTGCAGATTTGTTAATTACAGACTAATTGAGTAACTAGTTATGACTTGATTCTGTCGAAATAAATTAAAACGAATACCTAGATCACAGTACAATAAAGCAGTTGACAATGCTTGAAAATGGTAATTGAGAGAAACAAAACATTAACGTATTCCTTTTCCATCTTTCCAGTCATTCTTCGGGCGGTCATACAACAACCTGAACTCCATCACAGAATGCAAGAACAACGGCGAGTGCGTCATCAACAAGAAGAACAGGACGGCGTGCAAGGCCTGCCGCCTGCGCAAGTGCCTCATGGTCGGCATGTCCAAGTCCGGCAGCCGCTACGGCCGCCGCTCCAACTGGTTCAAGATCCACTGCCTGCTCCAGGAGCAGCAGCAAGCCGCCCAGTCGAGATCACCCCCGCGAGTCCCTCACTCCCCCCACCCACTCGCACCGCCCTTCCCCCCTCACCTCTTCCCCGGCCTCGCCCGCCCCCGAACGAAAGAAGAACTCGCCCTTCTAGGCCTCGATGACTACAAACCCCCCTGCTCCGGCTCCCCAGACTCGCATCGCAGCGGATCCTCCCCCAAACTAGACGAGAAGACCAAACTCACGCAATCCAGACCTCCCGATAGACCGCTCACGCCGCCCAGAGACGCGTTCGTCCCCCTGCCCCTAGCCAACATCTCCTTGCCCCACTTCCCACACTCGCCGTTCTTACCACCGCCACCGTTCAGCCCGTTTGCAGCCAACCACCCGCTGCTGTTCCCGCCTGGCTTCCACCCGATCTACTCGAGGCATCTGCTCGATCACGCAGCTCTGCGGCAGGCGGCTGAGAACAACAACGATGTAAGAATCGATGACCACAACGCTGACTCCTCGAAGCGCTTCTTCCTAGACGAAATCCTGAAGCAGCAGCGGTCGCAACCTACTCCGCAGGAGGACGTCATATCGGAAGCAGAATTTGTTCCGACCCCTCCGGCTGAGAGGAGAACCTCAGAGTCTCCGCTGCAGGAGAACCCGATGGATCTGTCTGTGAAGTCTGACGGCAGATCGAGTTCGGCGAGGCGGAGATCAGACGACAGCGAGATCATCACCCCTGACAATGACGACGTGGAGTCGGGCAGCGCGGCGGGCTCGCTCAGCGAGGAGGAAGACGTATCCTATTCACAAATTAAGAGAATCAAGCTCCACCCGTTAGACCTCACGACCAAAGTCTGACGTCACACCAGACGCCCCCTAGTGCCGTTCAATATAAACAATTGTACTTTGAGACAGTGAATTTATTAAGGCCAGTAAATCGGAATGTGATTTTAAAAATTAAGTAGACGATCGAAATGACTATCCCGAAATTGTTTAGTGAATTGTTATCGCTTGAAAGAGTCTATCCAAATACGTAACGTTAAGTAGCGTTTAGTTAATGTTAATGGTACTTAAAGCCCGGTTTATGATTATGTACAAATCGAATGTAAATAATAAATTATTTTGCGTAGAGTAAGTGCTAGGTTAATATTAGTTAGAGGTTTTTTCGCGATGGAGCCTGCCGGGCCGCGACATTCCAAGCGAAGGCCGTATGTTTTGTATTAATTTCAATATAATTTATTTGATTTAGTAGAATTTTTGATTGAAGTGTTGTTTGTGGATTTAAATTGTTTTATATTCGGGTGCATTGTGAACTGTCGCTTTGTTTGTCGCCTTCGTTTAGTTTAATGTTTTCTTTAACTGTTTTTGTACTTAATTTTAGTTCCAAATACATTCCAGACACTGTACTTAATGAAGTAATATACTCTGTACAAACATTCCTATGAAATTGCTCAATATTTCAGATATGTGTATGTCTAATGCGACATGCTATATCACTATATGTACTCAAGTAGAGACGTTAGTCACGGTTCAACATACATACTCAAGTAATACTTTGTGTGAGTTCAGTTTGTATATAATGTATTGTAGCTAGATTGTTTTAAATTACATATGAGATGTTTGTAATGAATGCATTCCATGGAGACGTACAAAATAAACTATTCATGCACTCGGATTTACTTGGTTTTATTTTGAAAGTTTAGTAAAATTTAAAAAAACATGTTATTGTGATGACCTTATTTGAAATTATGGCGACTGTTTTTGATATGATAGGTGGCAGATGAGCAGACGGATCACCTGATGGTAAGCGATTGCCGCCGTCCATAGACACCTGCAACACCAGTAGAGTCAAAAGTGTACCTACTGTAACACAAGTGCTTAAGCTAATTAGTACAAAGTCGGATATTGTGAAAAAACAAAATGTTGAACACGATTTGTAATAAATTCAATAAATAGAAAAAGCTAAATATTAATAATACGAATACATAAAGAAAATTAGTCACCCATTACATCATTCAAGACTAATCTAGACCGATTAATCAACATAAAACTAAAATTAGTTCTACAAACTTCACCTAACCTGACCACAGAAGAATTACTTAGAAATATTATTGATCCGAATGATGTGAATATTTTAGCACCATTCATACTAAAGCATGAATCATATAAGTAATTTGCAAGGATGCTCTTTTAGCTGCAAATTACATACATATTGCTAATGCATGTTGCACACAAAATGAAGTAGTTCTACCTAAATACTATTATTATTATTTGTCTGACCTGTGCTTTGGTCGTGACTCCGACGCACGCTCCAAGAGTGAGGGTTCGACTCCTTGCTGAAGACCTTCGTTGGTTCAATGACTGAGTCATCACAGTCCACGTCCACCCACTGCTGAGTATAGGCCTCTTTTTATCACGCCACTCGAGAGAGTGGCGAGACTCGAGAGGGACGGGGCTGGTAGAAGTGAGAACTTCTAGCCAGCCCCATCCCTTATTTCCATTAAGTTTTATTAAACTGCTGATAGTTGACCTCGAAAACTATGCACGTTATCGATAGTATTATAAAAGTGCAATATCGATACCATTTTGGGGAAAGGGGGTTAAAGTTTGGCAGCGTACTTGTGACTCTACTGGCGTTGCATGTGTCTATGGGCGGCGGTAATCGCTTACCATCAGGTGACCCGTCTGCTCGTCTGCCACCTATCACATAAAAAAAAACGATCGCTATTATGGTGATTCATTCAGGATATACCTAGGAAAGTTGGTTAAAAACTAGCAAATACGCCCTCGAGCCTGCCAGAGCACTGATGAGGAGTTTATATCCGTAAGGCTGGTAATTACAATAAAGGAATGTGTTTGATCTTCGCTACTCTACAGAAAAAAGAGGAAAAGTTACGTCAACAAACGTAAGTATCTAATGTTTTATAAGAAACATACCGACGGCTTTGCACGAATCTTTTAAATTATGTCGAATACGTATCATAAACAATTTGTATGAAAACTTGAGAGCTGCGTCAATCTTACGTAAGCGTAAGTTAAATTGAAAGCACAAACGTCAAAAACGATAGTATCGTAATGTCAGTGCCCGTCCACAGATTAAACAACTAATGTATCCAATACAGTTTTGATGGAAATGGTACGATACGATACGATCAACAAAGGTCCTACTGAATACTAGCGTAATTCTAGCGTAGGGCACGATACATAAACGTTACCGATTCTTTAAAATGTTCGTGCTAACCTCACTATGTTTACTGCCGTGTTAACAGTAAAAATCCAGACATAAAGTCGAAAAATCTAAAGGTGCGTGAACAATTTCAAACCTACGACCTTCGGTGAGGACAGGAGGTCTACATGTTCATATGCCACTGAGCCACCATAATCTTATCCTACATTATGACTACAAATAAGTAAATTACCTGTTTAAAGCTCAACTCCTCGATTTTTGCAATCCTGCGCAGTGCATAGGCCATGGAAGGCTAAAGCGAAGCAGTATAGGTTTTCATAGGCGCGCGCGCAGAGCACCTAATAGGTAATTCAGCCGAGCGGTGCGCCTTGACCCGCGCGACACCGAGCATCTTCAACACGGATCTATAAGCCTGGATACGCTGCTAATATCATTCAAACAAATCAACATACGAAAAATAAGTACGCAGCCGCATATAATATATTGCATCTTTACAATAAAATAAATAATAAATAAATTGAGACAACATCACATACATTGTCCTGGCCCCAAACTAAGGTTTTCCCTTGTGCTATGGAAACCAGAAACAACGAAGGTACTACAAACACCCAGACCCAACACAAATATCTGTTTCATCAACAAACATTTGTGTTGGTGCGGGAATCGAACCCGCGACCCTTACGTCTCAACCGGCGCTCAAACCATTGCGCTAAACGGGTCGTCTTCGGGCATCTTTACAATACAGACACTAAGTAAATAATGCACTTCACGTCTTGCTCGTCTGCTACCTATAACATAAAAAAAAAAACTTAAAAGAATCATCGAAGGATTCATGTGGGACTCGAGCCTACATACCGGATCTGGATGGCTCCATAGAAGGTTGTATGAAGATTAAAAACGGATTTACTTTTTAATTTTTTTTGGTCAAATCGGAAAGTTTTCATGGTTGAATAAAACACTTGATAAAAAGACGACCATATAAAGGTTTACGTAAAAAGTATTGTAATAAAACTTTTTATTTATTATTTTATAAAATCGTCAAGTAGGCACGTTTGTATGAAAAATACGCGATGGGCGGTTAGATGTGCCTCTGAGAGTACTTTTTATTCAATAATTTCATACATTGATTGACCTGATTCCAGACTTAGTAGCATAAGCACTTGTGTTACAGATATCAGACAACAGAGGGACTACAAATATAAATATATGAGTTTATTTCACCCAGACACTGAACCAATTCAAGTATCCATCACACGAATGGTTGTCCAGGGATGAGTATAGCATGAACCGCATTCCTATATATAACCCTCTTTTTGATTTTATCTAAGTATATAACCATAATTTCTACCAACCACTGTTAACAACGTTTGTTCTAGAACAACATTTGGAAATTCATCATTTGTTATTCAACCCTGCATATTATAAAATGAACAAGCACGTAACCGACTTTGTATACTTACATTTTTTTATTTATCTTGGTCAGGTTGCCTCGAATAGGTTAACCGAAACAGGTGTGTAGGTATAGAACCGATATTCTGCAAAGTTGCGTTGACATACAAGTAAAAAATAAACATTTCCTGTGACATGCATTCTGTCGAAAAGGAAATTTTGAAACAGTACACATATTTAAGGTCGTGGCACGTACTGTAACATACAATTGTCTCGATGGGATAAACACAGGAAACGGATATGCTGTTAGTTATTGACATTTCAGGTTAAAACAAAATTTAACATTTTAAAACCCCCAACATGTTATTCGGCATTTTGTGGCGGCGGCCATTTTGAATTTAAAATTTGTCATATTTTATGTATTCCACTACTTAAGCCCATTCATATTAGCTCTTTAAATTTTCGCATTACTTTTAATTATTGTTATTATAACCGGTAATAACCGGTAATTTATTCCGCTTGCGACCACGCCCGTGGTAACGCCGCTGTAATGTCTTCACGTTTCAGCAATTTGTACATAATTAAGCGATTAAAAATAATAATGTGTTATATCCTGTGTAAAATAATAATAGTTATAACCTAATTAATCTAAAAAACCGGCAATGATACTTAACTAGTTTGATTATCAGATTTGTAATCAACAGGAAGCATTAGCATTTTAGAAGGAAACCTGCAAATGGCAATCCAACACAATTACAGAAGATTCGCCTGCAGGATATATGTTTTTCGCATCCAGTCTTGCAGTATCCGTGGAGCTATGTTACGCTGCCTCTAGTGATGGCTATCGGTTTTACGGATTACCGATTGATACGATCGCTGGAATTTGACTCGTTTAGGCGTATCGGTTTCGTACCGGTTTTGTTAGCAGACGTTTTCTTTGTTCTAGCGTCATATAAGTGACATACGAGTACGTATAGCATCTAGCATATTATATTGAAGCACATTAAACTTTTCAACAACAAATTTGTTGGTTTTGCTGACATTAATGTACAAAATAATTGTTAGAATATAATGAAATGGTTTACACAATATATACTTACAACAAATCGGTTTACTAGATGATGTGACTCTTAAAGATTACCTGTAAAGTAAAATAAAAAATGAGAACAGAGGGCATTAGAACCAATTACCAGATTCAATAAGCGAAAGTGAAAGTAATTAAGTAAATATAAGTAAAATAAACTATTTGCTGGTACAAATAAATTTAGAGTAAGAATTAAACCTTTATCGCAATTAAATCATATTTTTAAAATATACCTGCAATTTTTTTTTCGGTTTTGAGGTTTGGTACTTTATTTGATGACTAAGAATCTGCTCATAAAACTATTCTGAGTTACAAACCGGTTTAAAATCGGTATCTACCGATATGCACATGCGACACAGCCCTACCTAGCACCACTTGTGTAACGGTGGTAAAGTCGCCTCACAATAACTGCCAAGTTATAGGTCATTTTGTATACCTGAATACGTAATTAGAAGTCTATACGAATGTTGCATACGTGTGTTATTAATAAAAACAGAATGTTTCGTCGCACTGCTTTTATAGCCAGTGGGACTACATGATCCGTATGCTCGTCTGCCACTTGACACCACAAAACAGGGTGAAATGGCGAATATTGGGGGATGCCTAGCCTATGTCCAGCAGTGGACTGAGACAGGCTGATGATGATGATAAATACTTTGAGTTAGGTTTAAGTCGATATACAGGGTGTAGCTATGAACGTTTACATCCCTCTAACTTGTCTTCTACCAACCATTCTAAATATCATTTAATTTTGTTCTACGACTTTTAATATTCGTCGAAAAGTTTTTCGACTCCCCATACAAAATAACCAAGTCATGTAACTGACTTTGTATAAAAGTTGTTATTTTTTCATAAGTCATAGAACAAATGTTGTTCAGAATGGTTGTGACGCGTGGTTAAAGGGATGTAAATGTTCACAGATACACCCTGTATGCTGCTTCTTCTCCTACTGGCAATCTAAATACTGTGTTAGAAGTCATACGAATGTTGCGTACATGTGTTATTAATAAAAACTGTATGTTCCCCGCGAAGCGCAATAACTTGAGCCTCTTACAAATAAGTCTAAATGTCAAAAGAGCATTTGGTGTTAATATTTTTGTCGCATGGTAATGTGCAAAGCGATAATTTACTGCAAACATTCTCACAAATGAACTGAAAAATAATGAGTTGGCCACTAAAATGGTACTTAGTATGCTTAAAGTCATACTCAAACGCCCCGTTTATCTAGTGGTTTAAGTGCCGGGCCGTGTGGTGGTCGATCTCGGGGTCCCTGGTGCGATTCCGGGTCGAGCAAATATATATAACGGCAAACGAGCAAGCAGGTCACCTGATGGTAAGTAAACACCGCCGACCATGGACATCAGCTACACCAGAAGGCGTGCGGATGCGTTGCCGGCCCTTTAGGAAGGTATAGGCTCGTTTCTTGATATGTTTCAAATTTTTCGAACATAGCTGAGGTTTGTGATCATCAATCCACATTAAGCTAACGTGCTGCATTAAGCCTATCCCATCATAGTAGCGATGACTTGATTTCTAAGATGGAAGAGGCCTTTGCCCTGCAGTGGAACAGTATATAAGCTGATACTTTATTTAAGTCATGCGTGATGTAATCATGAGAGAGCCACGCTTTAACATGAATGGGCTCGGCTTAACCAAAATAACAGTGATAAATTCTAGCTTCACTTTATTAAAAAGCGCCAAAACCGTGAAAGAGCGCCTGTATTGTGTTTCGCTGAGCGATTGAGTGTACAGTCAACTCCAAAAATATGTATACACTTTAGGACCTTGTCACATTACATATGTATAAGAACGACTTCTACTTTCTTATACATTATGTATTGTGACAAGGTCCTAAAGTGTATACATATTTTTGGAGTTGACTGTACCGAAGACCCAATCAGGGGAAAGGGGGTTAAACGTTGGAAGCGCACTTGTGGTCCGCAGTTGTTGCGGGTGACTATGTCGGCAATCACTTGCCATCAGGTGATCCATACGTTCGTCTGTCACCTATGGCGTAAAAAAACAGACGCTGCTTCACGCTGGTTTTCTGCGAGGCTGTGGTGGTATCACTCCGGTCGAGCCAACCCATTCATACCAAGCTTGGGTCTCCCTTGGTTTGACTCTACTTATTTGACTCCTCTTTCCTATTTATTTCACCTACTAGTGGCCCGCCCTCACTCCGCTTCGGGACCGTAATTCAGAAATGAACCAATAGATGGCGCTGTGTCCAATTACATCGCTCAAGCGTTTCGTGTTTTCGGTTTACCTATAAGCCTTGTCGTTGTCTATAGAAGTTATCTCTTTATAAATAGTATAGATAGAAGATTTGACTTTCCGTCATAACTAACATTATAGGTGCGGAAATGTCTCACGGTTTGGCACCTCGCCATACCACGCTCGTAAGTAAAATCCAAGGATTTTCTTCATGATTCCAATTTCCTATACACTGTAATAAATTTGAATGTGCATAAATATCACATTGACAATGGGATTTACTGGTTATTCGCCGTTTGGAATAAAATATAAGGGCTTAAGCGTTTGTTATAAAGGACATGTTCTAAATTGTATGGAGTCCTGGCTAGGATCTTGTACACTTGCTTAAAATAGTAATTTCCTTACAATTCTTTTGTTACTATTCAATTTAATAATAATGTTAATTCATCCTAGCCATCGCTTTCATCCATTTCAGTTCAAGTGTCATCTTAGACTTCATCGTCACTTACTTCATATAAACGGGACGAAAATTAATAAGTACATTCTAGCACTTACTGTAAGCGTAGTGTGTCGGAGTAACTTAACTGACAGTTTATTTAGTGGCAGTGCAAATATCGAAAACGAAAGGGTATCCGAAGATGCACAAGCCGGGCGTAGCAGACGACGCCGTGCGCCTCCAGTTCGCTTGTGACCACGGCTGTTGTAACGCAGTCGAAACGTCAAGCAGTAAGTGCTAGAATGTACTTATTAATTTTCGTCGCGTTTAGTCCCGTTTATTAGGAATATTTGTATAATGCAACGCGAAAGTTAAAAACATATTTCATCGTCACTTTCCATCAGGTGCGATTGTGGTCAAGTGTTGGCCTACAGTCTAATAAAAAATGGCTTCGGTAGCTGCTACAAACCAAAAATTAATAAATAACAGGAAAAACTACCAGGATTCCACCTCTAGTGTTGTGGAGTCCATGGGCGGCAGTACTCACTTGCCATCAGGCGATCTGACTGTTTGTCTGCCCCTGAATCATAAAAAATGGCGAAAATTCTAATATTTTCGTCTGTCAGCTGTGAATGTTTGACACTACCTATACAAAGTGACAAGTGACATCTGACAGCGGTTATCATTTGCACATAATGGTTTAGTCGTTTTCCCTGACACATTGCATGCTTGTTTGTGAGTAAAATTTCATCTTGTTTTCAGATTTGCACCTTGGTTCATCCAAAAATAAAATCAACGTATTATTACGTAAAGCCACACATCAAAGTACATCATAACTGTCAAATTTCTTCAAACGACTGTCATCTTACTGTCAAATTCATTAGGTTGAATGTCAATTGTGGAGACACTTTTAATTCTGCTCTAATCACTCGACATTGGCTAAATTAAAAGTATAGGCTGAATTATAACTATACAAGCTAGCAGCAAAAAAAATCTATTGAGAAAATTCGACAGGTTGTGGTGACCTGTTGTCTTGTACTTGTAAGCTTTTTTGGCTTGGAAGTACCTAAAATGCTTAAGATGTGGTTATATTTACTTACACGTACTTTGCGACTGCGTTCGCTTGGAGTAAGTTAATGTTGTAAGACCCAAAAGCCTTTTAAAATGCATTAAACAATTGATGTTTCATTGTATCTGGTGTCTGGGCTTTACGAGGTTATTTCACACAATAATATTTTTATAAATTGTAGCATACCTATGTGTCATTCTGATGTTTTCGCTATTTATTATTTGTTAAGTTTCATTAAAATCCATTCGGCAGTTTTTGCGTGAAAGAGGAGCAAACATCCATCGATCCATCCATCCTTCCATACTTACAAACTTTCACCTTTATAACAAGTGTGATTTTCGAGATGAGCAGCTGCAGTAGCCCCAGAGGGCTGCAATGAGTTGCCGCTGGGGCCATAACTCAGGGCGGTTATTAACGTGCGTAGGGCCCGCGACTGCCCCGCGCCCCGCTGCGCGCGCCGTACCCTCATTACTTTAAAACATAGCGCACTTAAAAAGTGATGTTGCGGGGTATACAGGGTGCCACTTGTAGGGATAGTTTGTAAGAATTAATTAAAATCTAGCGGCTGCTCGCGACTTCGTCCGCGTGGAAAAGTAACTTTTTACCCCCCTTTTAACCCCATTTTTCGCAATAAAAAGTAGCCTATGTTCTTTCTCAGGATCTAGATCATCTGTATACAAAATTTCATTTAAATCCGTTCAGTAGTTTTGGCGTGAAAAGTAACAGACAGACAGAGTTACTTTCGCATTTATAATACTAGTTAGGATTAGGATTATTTTTATTTATAGCTCAAAAAATTTATAGGGCAAAAAAACTCTGGCAGGAATTTCAAGATTTTTTAGCTGGTCACTGTTCTAACCTAACCAATATTTTATGTTTCACAGAGTTTAGTATGTAATTATCATCACATATAGTTTGGTGGGGCTAAGTCTAAACACTAATCAGCTAAAAAATCTCGAAATTCCTGTTCGAGTTGCCCCCTAAGCGTACAAAAAATACTTAAACACAAGTGTTATACAGACAGACATGACATGAAATGTATCAAATAGCAAGTCTCAGCACATGAAATTTAAAACAAATACTTACATCGAAAAAAAATGCGAAGCGTGGCTCTAATGGATAAAACTTGAATGAAGAATTTTCCTATTTCTATTTCTAAATTTAATATCATCTGAACACACCCTGTGTTTAAAAAATCTGGGCCGCTTGAAACGTAGAAGCCGTTCAGATTTAAGAAATACAGCGTCGTTAACTCGACTAGGAAGGTATCAGTTCTTGATTCATTAATATATGCGCAAAATGACGAAACAAATCAGCGCCTCCTAGCTCTAAAACGTAGACATTAGTGATTATTAAAATATTATGTAAATATAACGCTTTTACTGTATCCGCGTATGAGGAGTAGATGCCTATCACCCTGTATCATATTACAACTAGTTCATTTCAATATACAACTTGTAAGGTTCACCGTTTACAGTTTTTCCACAGTCTGGTAACTAGCGGCGAAGCGAGTTCGCCCTAAGATCAAAAAGACTCAAGTGTCAAAAAGACTCAAGTGTCAAAAAGACTCAAGTGTCAAAAGGACTCAAGTGTCAAAAAGCCTCAATTGTCAAAAAGACTCAAGTATCAAAAAGACTCAAGTGTCAAAAAGACTCAAGTGTCAAAAAGACTCAAGTGTCAAAAAGACTCAAGTGTCCAAGAAAGACTTAAGTGTCAAAAAGGACTCAAGTGTCAAAAAGACTCAAGTGTCAAAAAGACTCAAGTGTCAAAAAGACTCAAGTGCCAAAAAGACTCGATTGCAATAAATAATCAAATTCAACCGGCGTGGAAAAGTGCCTGGAGCTGTGTTTCAAGAGGAGGGAGGCTCAATCCAGGAAGAGGGGAGTTCGCTAAGCAAGGTAAGTAGTGAGTTTGGCTAGTAATAGGTATCAAGCCTACATACTGACCCGCTGCAGGGCAAGGGCCCTATAGTATCATAGAAATCAATATATCGCTACTATGATGGAATTAGGCTAATCACACGGTTGCCTAAACACGTGGATTGGTGATCATAAGCCCGAGTTATGTAAAAATTCGACACATACTTTTTACTCGACCTGGGATCTAACCCAGCACTCTGATAATATGATTCGGTACTTAAACCATTTTAGACCATTGGGGCGTTATAATAATACTACCCGTTTGGTTCAGTGGTAGTGAATGCTGCCTCTGGGCCAAGGGTTTGATCCCCGCACAGTACAAACATTTGTGTGCATGTTTGTATTGGTCTAGATGTTTTATATGTACCTATTATAAGTATGTACTTACAAAAGAAAAGTATTATACGTATATATTTGTAATTCCACTGTTAGTTCTGATATCTGTAACACAGGTGCTTGAGCTACCTATCTCAGAGTCAGGCCATATGTGATGTAGTGGAAAAAAAAATTACAACGCCAAGAAAATATTTATATAGAACGCCAAGAAATAAAAGCAACAAACTTCAGGTGCACTGTGCACAATTGGGAGCTCGGGACTCCGATTAAGCAAACCTCACAGTTTCTTTACTGTTACCTGCGCTTACTTCGGTTTTGTTTATCGTACCGTCTCATTCATATTTTCTCTACAATATGTGTTGTTTTGTTTCTCCCATACATTAGTAATAACGGTGGAGATAAAAATTTAGATTAGAACAAGAGCGAATATTGCTTCTATTCTAAGATATGGTATTAAATGACATGGCGTTGAATTTTAGTGATGACCACACCACTCGAATTCTTGGTACCTACATTCAACATACATATTGTATGAGATGCTTGAAATAGAAGCAAGATCATAACTCAGAGGATTAGTGCTTGCCATGGAGGATTTCCTAAGTTCGAATCAGAGCAGGAACCTCTGATCTATGTGCGCATTTCTTTCCATTAGCTCTGCGCTTAGGAAATACATTGTAGGAAACCAAGTATGGCTTTAACTTACGGTCCGGAAAATCGGACGCAACTGGGAGGAATGAGATCAGTAAAAAAGACAGAGAAAGGTGAGAGTGACAGACTCAATGGACCCTTTGTCTGTTCTTTTGTGCCTGTCAATCTCTTATTTTGATCTCACGGCCGCTTACCATCAGGTGGAGTGGGATCATCTCGATTCTCCTCAATATGAAAAAAAAAGAAAACCAACTAAGTGTAAAAACTCGATCAACATTCAACCGTATGCCGTACACGGGCGGGTCGCAGGCGCAGGTCGCAAGTCATGGCAATAAATGTTTACGACGTTGCGACCCACTCGCGGGCCGTAGACCTTACATGTTGCGCTTATTGAAATTACAACTCAATCAGGTGTACAACATAGTTATACTTATTAGCAATATCGATTAGTATATTAGTATAGATCGCTTGACGATCCGTTTAACACAATGGTTTGAGCACCGTTGGAGACGCGGGTCGCGGGATCGATTCCTGCGCCAACACAAATGTTTGTTGATGAAAGCGATATTTGCGTTGGGTCTGGGTGTTTGTGGTTCCTTCGTAGTTTCTGGTTTCCATAGCACAAGGGAAAGTTCCTTAATTTGAGACCAGGACAATGTATGTGATGTAGTCTCAATTTATTTATTTAAACTAGATAGAGTATAGAGTAAGTATTGACGTATAGTATTAGCCCATACAGGTTGGATTTTTTATCGTTTAAGCAATAGTTTTACCAACCATTCTGAACCACATTTACTCGTCAAATTTACGAAATTCGTATACGTTGTATTTTTACGTCGATATTTCTTAATCCCCGCCATGTATGAACAGTTTTTTTTTAATAAACATGGAAGCTTTCTGTAAAGTTGAAGTTAAATCTCACGTGCAAATTACGCCATCTTACGGATTTCTTCCACACTAGACGCGCTTGCGCAAGCCAATAAACTTGTGCAAATAATATAAAACTGTTGCGTTTTCCAAAAAAGCCGCCTTATCATTTATACAAATTAGCGTTTCGCAAATTCCAGCCACGTACCAAGGCTGGGCATCGAATAATCACCGAATAATTACGACTCCCAATCACTATCGATCAAGACCTCTTCGATACTAGCGCTGCCAATTGATTTTATCGATTGTGGCGAGTGTAAACAAGTTATTTGAAAAATATTGAAAATTGTTAAAGGAAAACTTTAATAGTTTTTGAGATAATAATAGAGAAACCCTACCGAAAACTCTCTAAGCGTATAAAAATCAAAGTTTCGTTGTAGGTATACCGATGGAGTTTAGAGTCTAGCGTGATCTACGATGGTGCAACTTTGCAGCTGGAATATGCCCGAAGAGCTCCTCAAAAGATCAATCCTATTAAAACGTTAGTAGCTTAATTTATGTACTTGTGTTAATTATCAGCCTATATTACATACTGTCCCACTGCAGGGCAAGGGCCTCCATCATAGTAATCAAGTCATCGCTACTAAGATGGGATTATGATTAATCAGCACGCTTGCCTAATGCGGATTGGTGATTACAAACCCGAGCTATGTTCGAAAAATCTAAAACATACATTTAGCTCGACCCGGGAATCGAATCCAGGACTCCAAGATCATGGACCGGTACTTAAACCACCAGCTTGCTTGACACGCAAGACAGCAACACGGATCATCCATACTATTTATAAAGAGATAACTTCTACAGACAACGACAAGGCTTGTAGGTAAACCGAAATCTCGTAACGCTTGTGCTATGTAATTGAGCACAGCGCCATCTATTGGTTCATTTCTGAATTACGTTCCCGAAGCGAAGTGAGGGCGGGCCACTAGTACGAAATCTATAGAATTTGATATTTCTTGACTATCGCTATCAAGTTGTAGGAACTTTAACATACCTATATTAATCTGTGACTATAACTTTTATCCCGTTATGTAATAAGGGGATTTCCGTTAATTTTTTCTTCCAACATTCACAATTATTATTTTGAACAGCTTTATCAAATCCCCTTGCCGGCGCTAGTTCCGACGAGCCGCCTAAAGAGAGAAACACCATGCTTTGATTGATGGGGACGGGTAAATATCAATTTTAAGTAATAAATAACGAAATTTCGTCCGAAAGAACTTTTTTACTTTTACTGCTGGCACCTGTCAATCATTATCATTTTATTGATACGCCATATAATTCGTAATGAACTTAATATTGTGAATTAGAGATAAGATAATTTGTCTGTTTTTTTAGCCCCAAAAATTATCATAATTTAATTTGGGTTCGTGATATCACTAATCATCGCTCGTAATCTATAGACAAATCTTGACGTATTAATTATATTGCGTTTATAAAATATTAACAGCCTTGCGCAGTGGCAGGGTTTTGTTTAAATTGCAGATGGTATTATATTTTTGAATGTTTTCGCTGAATAAATCAAAGTGGCAAGGATTTTCGCTTTCAACACACGCCCACACAGGGCGTGTCTAATGCAAATATGGACTTTAGCATTAATGTTATTTACGGCGATGTTGAACTTCAAAAAGATTAAGAATGTGATTAACAGAAATGATTTCGTGAACTGCCCGACTACTCGAAAAATATGTATTTATTACTAGTGGCCTGCCCTCACTTCGTTTCGGGAGATTAGTTTCAAGCCAATCCAGTAGATGGCGCGGTACGTACATAAAAGTGTTTCGGTTTAGTTACTTATAATATAAATAATAATAATATGCGCAAGAGTATGAAAAGTAATTGTACCAAGTTTCGTCAAATTTCGTCGAGTAGTTTTTGTTTCTATAACGAACATACAGACAGACAGTCAAAATGTTTACTTATTGCATTTTTGGCATATCGATCATTAATGGGGGATGATAGTTATTTTGAAAATATATTTCATGTACAGAATTGACCTCTAAATATTTATTATAAGAATAGATTACCTCTCTATCTCCCTAGTGGTACAAATTGGAATTCTATACAACGTTCTAATTTGCAATCAATGTCCAATTAATGAATGATATACTCTACCGTTTGCTGCGGATCTTTGCATTCATTATAGTAATTATAATGATTGACTGTAATGATCACCGTCTGACTATCGCAATCCTTAGACAGGGGAACCCCTCACCATTAGCTTGGAATGGTAGAAATGCGCACGAATATTTGAAAAATCCAGAGGTGCCTGGCCAAGGCATACAATGTATGAAGCATCGCGAGAGGGCATAGACTACTGCAATTATTCTACGGTAGATGCGGCGTGCTTGTTTGCCAACTCATTGCTGTACAGCCACGTGTACTAATAAGTATACAATCACATTCAAATATGAACCTTATTGTCCTAGAATAAGAGTCGAGGTGCTTACATTTTACCTATTGCAGGCGACTGTACAGTACAGTCACGTGTACTAATAAGTATACAATCACATTCAAATATGAACCTTATTGTCCTGGAATAAGAGTCGAGGTGCTTTTATTTCATTGCAGGCGACTGTACCTACTCCTATAAAAATAGGCACCTCCAACACTAATTGGTAAGTCACTACCATGTCAAGTTCTAAACACCGAATGTAAAACCACAGCCAAGGATTCTTCGTCTCCATATTACTGTACTTTAAAGAAAAAAAAAGGGGAGCAGCCTAATTTTTGTCCCACTGCAGGACACAGGCTTCCATCATAGAAATCAAGTCATCGCTACATGATGGGATGTGGCATACTGACCACACAGCACACTTGATGGTCCTGGTCTCAAACTAAGGCAACCCCTGTTTTATGAGTAACAGATGACGCTAAATAACTGGGGGCGTCAACCCAGAACACCCAGACCCAAGAAACTTAGAAAATGTAGTTTCCTAAATTGACTTGGCCGGGAATCGAACCCGGGACCTTTCGTGCTTCCGGGGAACACCTTAGCCACTGTCGCCATCGAGGCCGTCAAACAGTATGGGCGACAAAATTATAGGCGACAAATGTGTAAATCGACTAATTTATCATACTGTATAAAATTATAAATGATGAATGAACGCAGACTTCACTTTACTGTTTCTTGCAACCGACTGGCCAGGAACGCAGGCTGTATTCCAAACGGCGCATACCGTGTCCCAATGCGCACGCGCACAAGCAGTATGGACCATTGGACTTCACACGCAGCTCATTACGGCGTAGGATTACGAGTTGTGTGATAGTTAACACGTCACTGGCCCCACAAGGTGGCAACAAAGTCGCCGGGACTTAAGGTATTCGAGGACTAAGAAACGCACCGGATAAGGCTTTATGGGAAGGAATAGTTCCCATTCTAAGGGAAGATTTTCCGCAATGACCATTACTGTGGTAAAGGCACGCTTTGGCATGACTCGCTGAATCCGAATGATACCATGGCCTTATAAAAAACCGGCATAAAGCAGCAAAAATTCTATACTATTTATAAAGAGGCAAATTCTATAGACGGAACATAACTATAGAGAACTTAAATAGGTAAACCGAAAAGTAAAACACTTGCTTGATGTAACCGACGTCCAGCACCATCCATTGGCACTGATTAAAACTATACTCCAAACTGGAATTCGAGACCAAAAAATCTACGACACATACGTCACGTTTTCAGGTTTCACAAACCTTTTTGGCATTATTTTGCTTATTATGCAGACTAAACTGTCAAGTTTCTATACATTGTTAAAATGTCGTGGGTAGATACCAAATGTTATTAGCACCTGAAGTTTTACAAGCGCAATACCATCTTTGAAAACTAAAATTACGGATGGTTAGGTTTTTATTAAAGTGTCTTGTGTGTGTTTATATGAAAAAAAGTAAATAAATTATTTTTTTTAATTATAGAATCACAATTACCAATAAATAAATTACATCAGCGAGTGTTTTTAGAAAAAAGGGGTAAACTATGGCACGATCATTTTATTGCAGTAGCAACATTATAGTAGTTTTTTTGGTCTTGAATTCCAGTTTTGAGTATAATGTCCCGAAACGAAGTGACAGCGGGCTACTAGTATATACTATTTATAGAGAAAAACTCCATAGACATCGACAAACCTTATATACAAACCGAAAATGCGAAACACTAGCGAGTTGCAATCGATACCCAGCGTCATCTATTGGCAGGCAGTGGAACTACTGTCCCGAAACGATAGTAAGTGTTCACCGCCGCCCATGGACATCAGCTACACCAAAAGTATTGCGGATGGATGCTATGCCGGTCTTTTAGCTGTAGGCTGATTTCTTAAAGATTTCAGGAGAATGACCCGTCCTCACGTCTGGGTGGTCGGGTGTCTGTTCACGGAGGTTGAACTCAGGTTCAATTCCTTGTCGGGGATTAGTCACATCGGCGCTGCCATTACTCAGCCCCGCGACGCTGTCTGCTCGTTTATAGGCCTTATTTGATATCTGTTGAGTTCACATTCATCTTTGAAAGAGTTCTTTCTTTTGGCTTTTGTTATTCCTAGTCGTTGGTTTTGAATGTTTTTGTAATTATATCGCAACATCCGTATCTTATTTATCTTATTTTTCTATACTAGACTAGGACCGGACCCGGACGATCGCGCCCATTCTTGCCGAATCGTGGCTCTCCGAGTGCGGATGCATTGCGCGTAAGGTCCCGGGTTCGCTTCCCGGTCAAGTCAATTTAGAAAATTACTTTTTTTTTAAATTTCTTAGGTCTGTGTGTTCTGGGTTGACGCACCCAGTTAATTATCGTCACCTCGTATTCATAGTACAGGGGTTGCCCTAGTTTAAGACCAGGTTGATTGGTGTGATTGTCTATCTTTTTTTATTGCCGATCTTTGGCTGATGATGACGGAGTTTCTACAATAATTCATTTATTAGTTTTTTGTGAGCACATTACTAATTGTTCCTGACAGTTGTAGCTCACCCCGATCCATCACGGCAACAAAGAGGCTCAGCCCCGAAACGCCAAAACATTTGACAGGAGATCATTGGGTGATACTCCACATATCTAATTATGAGGTCTCGTCTCACTGAGAAGCTATCTACAACTCTAAAATTACGCTACTACGGTTGCCGAATAGGTTAGGCTTTACTGTTACGATTCGATCAAACCCCGTGTAAGTACACGTACAGCCACACATCAAAGTATACACAACTGTGAAATTTTTTTCAATCTTACTGTCATACACATTAGGTTGAATATCAATTGAGGAAATTTGACAGGTTGTGGTAACCTGATGATTGGCTGAATGTACATACAACTGCTTTCCTATATATCTAATAAATTACCTACCTATCTATATGTTAATTTATTGTGCATTTAAATACAAAATTCAAGATGAGAGTTTTATAGGTTTTTACCTTTTTTAAATATTCTAGAACACAAAAAAAACTAAACATTAACAGTCTCAAAGGCTGCACAGCTACACAACAGAGAGGATTTGTGACCATGATCATAAAGAGGCTATTTTAATCTCAACTCAAAATACCGAAATGACAGAAAACCCAAATTGTTATAAAAATATATGTACAAATTTCGGTTACCAGTAATTTTTATTTTCATTTTAGATACTCCGATTGTTTACTTAGAAAGTTACTTTTTCTAAATGCGTCGTCTTAATTTAACTTTGTTAGCAAACTGCTCTAAGCTTCTCGGTAAGCTCGGGCCCGTCAACAAAAACCTCGGACAGACAGACGGGGCAGGGGTCAAGTCGCAGATAATTATCTAATTAGAACTAAAGCTGGACTTTCTATGAATCACAACCCCTACCATGTGTTCTCGACAGCAAGAACTAAAGTCATTTCAGAGAAACTAAAGTCAAGTTACTTCTTACTTCTTCTTCCTTTGAAAGAGCATTATTTTGTGTATAGAGCAACATATAAATTATAATTTGTAATTATAATCATTATCAGCCTGTTGCAGTCCACTGCTGGACATAGGCCTCTCCTAGCATTCGCCACTCCGAGCTTTTCGCTACTCGCATCCAACTCTTGCCAGCCATCCGGCGCAGATCGTCACTCCATCTGGCCTGAGAGCGTCCTATATTACGTGGTCTCCACTGCAGAACTCGTGTACCCCAGTGGTTGTCAGTTTGGCGGCTGATATGGCCAGCCCACTTCCACTTTAGCTTGCTAATCCTGTGAGCTATGTCGATGACTTTGTTTCTCTGCCGGATCACCTGATTCCGGATACGATCGCACAGAGAAACGCCGAGCATGGCTCTTTCCGTAGCTCACTGATCGACTTTAAACTTATGGACTATCCGTGCCGTTACGTCCTCTTTTCGGTTACGTATGCATGACGTGTGTGTGACTAAGACAAAAAATCAAAACAAGTCACTTGTCTACGTAAGGCGTAAACAGCTAATTGTTCCAATGGTAGGGGTATCCTAGCGATAATTATAACCTTTTAATAAACAAATGCAGGTCAATGTTATTAAACTAAATGAGATGCCCCGCTGAGCTAGGCTGGTGGGCCAATACTCGCCTAAAACGGCAACAAGCCGTATTATTTCTGTAATTAAACCATTCCTCTCGTATTTAGTCATTCAAGCAACTATTTGATGACGAAATAAGTTTAATGTCAAGTTTTAGAAATCTATTTTCATACAAAAGAGCGCTTCTTTGGATCACAAGTGAGGTTTTCTAGTTAATTTTTAATTGAAATAAATGAAATTGAGAAAAAACATGTCTCTACATTATCAGGGTCCCTAACTAAGGTTTTCCCTTTTCGAACTCTTTCGTTCCTTCTACGCCAGAGAAAAGTTCCTGTGTAAATTTTTTGAGACTTAATTTGCATTCGTTATTTATTGTCGTAAGGCCCAGATAGCATACACAATCCTACTACTATTATAAAGGCGAAAGTTTGTACATGGATATATGGATGTATGGATGTTTGTTACTCTTTCACGTAAAAACTACTGAATGGATTTGAATGAAACTTTACCACAATATAGCTTATACATCAGAATAACACATAGGCTACAATTTATAAAAATATATTGTGTGGATGGTCCAAAATATGACGGTAAGTGTCAATAATTAACTCCACGCGTACGAAGTAGCGGGCGGCCGCTAGTAGAAAATAAATTGTTTTATGCCTTTTGAAAGGCTTTTGGGTCTTGTAACGTTATGTCATATCAAACAATTCGTTTCTGCGGGGGGGAGTCCGACATAACCCATCCGTTTACAGACGGATGGGTATGCGTAATGCAAAAAAAAAATCAAACAATTCGTAGGATTACAAGGGACCACTTTTAACAAAAAAATTTCACACCAAACTAATCTCACATTTAACCTAGTTACTGTAAGCACTTAAGGTATGGTTGTCAGAATAACAAATATACTGATATTTATAGGTATTACACCCAGTCACTGAATACACACCAACAACATCTATCACACAAATGTTTCTACAGGGTCACTACCAAATGTGCCTATCCATTTATTAATAAACAATTAATTCCACTAATTAGTGATTATAAATCTTAACAAGCTTACCCAAAAATTAAAACATAAATAAACCTTAGAAAAGAAGACATCTTAATAATAAGACTGCCGAACAAAATTTATAAGCTTACTAAATAGTTTCTACTAGATATCATAGCTGAGATAATATTCTAACAACCAATACCTCAAGTTACCACTTGTCCGTCAAGTTTCGTCATTGGATATTAAGTCAAACGTGTTTGACATAAAGTTGTAAATTGATATTATGGAATTTGACAGGTTGGATCTCGCTGAGGCCGCCTGTACCGACTGGTTGTCGTGTCAAAGGGTACCCAATATATTCCGCACATCAATTTGCCTTCGCGATAAAAGTATAATATTATAATTAGACGCAAATGTAAATTGATGAACGCATTAATAGGTACCAAAATGTATTCAATAAAAGCGGCCAAGTGTGAGGCGGATTCACCCATGATGGGTTCCGTAGCAATAAGTAACATTTATATTCACAATGTAAGTTGATTGAATATAATTTCATAGGTAAAATGCCGTTTAATATGAATGCCATATTAAAAAAAATACTTGCCAGATCTCATTCAAACCAATTTTCGTTGGTAGTTTTTATGGTAATATACATCATAATACTTACTTTGATAGTTTTATCATTTTCTTTTAATTTAAACATTAGAGAGGGACATACACATTTTTCCACATACAAATTATATTGGAAAATTCAATATAATTTTAAAATACTTGTACTTGTTTTGCAATTAAGTTTGTTTTAGACAGTAATTTAACTGAATAAACATTTATTTTTATTGGGTAATAATTTTTTTTTATTAAGTACTTAAAAAATACCCCTATCAAGTCACATATTATGGGTAAATGAGTTTCAGTTCTAAGTATAAGGAACGTCAAAAAGTAATATTTTCATTCTATTTCTGTATGAAAATCTTACTATATGGGTACCGTTTTTTGCCATTTGGCTGCAGAACCCTAAAAATGGCGACCAATCCATTAGGGCGAGTCGATAATGTCGTGATTAATTAAATTAACGTGTTGTTCGTAGCAAAGTTCAAAGGCATCACAAGGTTTAGGTATAGTATTTTTCATCTTAAAGAGTTCCCAGTTGCATCCAAGGTAGCTTGGACCATGGACCAGAATTTGGGGAGTCTGGTCAATTACCTTCACAAACTTTTGACAGGCACCAGACCACTTGAGTCATTTTGAGTCACGATTTTCTCCCTCACCACCAAGCTAATACTAAAAAATTGCATTTGAATAGGATACGAACCACGGCCCGCCTATGGAAGGCGCTTTCTTATCCACTGACCTGGTAATATCTCTCACTTAGATATAGTATCTAATATTTGAAAAAATCAATCAACTCTGTATTGAAAAAGAAAAACACTTGCTGTTGCTTACCATTTTCGCATTGATACAGTTTTTTTTATGAAAGCAGACGAGCAGACGGATCACCTTAGGGGAAGCGATTGCCGTCGCCGGCAACACCACGTAGAGACACAAATGCGCTGTAAACCTTTAACCCCCTTTCCCCCAATGAGCGTTTGGCAACTCAGAATATACATAACTGAATAGAGATTTTCACGTAAGTATTCGATCGAACGTGGTGTGAACCGCTACGGCGTCCCATAACGAATGTGCAATATACCTATCGCATTCGAGCAAAAGACACGCACAGCCTGAGTGAAAGGGATGAGGTTAAATAGATAATTAAAAAAACTTTATTTTCACACAAAGTTAGAAACAGATACACTTTTGTTATGTGTTGCAGATAGAACAGATAACTACGACTATTTCAAAAATGTGTGGACTACAACCTAATTAAGGGCGACCCTGTATTTCAAATCTCTAGGTTCCAAGATTTACTCATGACATCCATTTCGTATGACTGAACGCATTTTGGGGTGGCTAATATTTGCAGCCTTTTAAAAATCACAGACGATTTGATGTTACTGCACCCATTTTTAGAAGGATTTAGAAGGTTTGTCTATCACCGTCTATTTGTAAACGTTCGGGGCTAACAAACAAACGGACTGGCCGTAAACAAGCCATAAATTAGGGCTGTGTTTAAATCGTCATCGCCCAATTAGCCGGCCGTGCGCGCGCGCTGACAAATCGGCGCCATTTTTCATAAGGAAGTAGTGTTGCCAGGATTTTGGGGAACGAAACGGGACTTGGAGGTTGTTTTCTTTTTATGTCACAGGTGGCAGACGGATCACCTGATGGTAAGCCATTGCCAATGATACATCAGTAGAGTCACAACACAGCACAGTTAAGGCACTTTTAATAAATGAAAAAAAAGCGCCTCAACTGTGCTGTGTACCAGGATGATTGTTCAGGTCTCTTACAAAAGTTTTCCTTGTACAGTCGCCTGCTATAAAATGTAAACACCTCGTCTCTTCTTGACGAACGTATTGTCGGCCGCTGACAGTGAGCGCGCGTTACGCAGTTTATTGCTTTACCACATACTTACTTATATTGAACTTAGTCGTTCACACCGAACCGACCGACCGATTTAGTACTTAGAGGCGGACAATGCGTCAGTCAGCGGCGGACAATACGTTTGGTGTGGACGATCCCATAATGTTGACCAACCATGGTTCTACGACTAGCGGGGTGACTGGCCAATACCAAATCGCCTATACCAAAACAGTCTTGCATTCCCAAAAAGTCACGAATGTTGGCAACTCTAGTCGGAACGAGATCGGTATACATTTCAACACATATACTCCATAAAACATTTATCTCCTCGCATTATACATGTGTGTGAACTATAACCCTGCGTTATTAATGTATGTATTTGAATGTTAATTATCCCGGTAAGAGTTTCCGACCCGCCTCAAGAGTTGCGTAACTCAACTTTTTCAATAAATTAATCAATCGAAATCATTTTTTCGGTATTATTATTTTCGCTTGAGTAATGACTGGAGATCGACTTCGCCTAAACCTTACCACACTTACGGCTTGATTTATTTCTTAATAGATCCCAACAATTACTGATTGAAGATAATTTATGAGCTAAATAAATATTTGTTGCAAATTATTCATACCTTTTGCACACAAGGCGATTTATTTCATAACTAATTTGTACATCTCGTAACTATTTGATGTATTAGGTTAAGTGCAAATTTATATCTATCGTAATGATACCATCGTTTGTTTAATACTCATAACTGCATTCTAAAGGACGGTATTGTTTCTAACTGTTATTACCGTTAATTGTTTAAACAATCCATACAAAACTATTATTGGCCATCCATTCATTTGAAACGAAGCAAAACGTGATTCGATTGTGATAAATTGCGCGAAATGTGTGCCGTGACTAAATATTCGAATAATTCAATCGAGCTAACAAGTTACCTATAACGTTTTATTTTATACTCGTCCCAGAAACTATAAAAATTAGACTTACGGCGTTCTTCGTTGAACAATGAATGATCGATATGTGGTAAAATAAAACCTGGTTGTTTGATAGCTCAATCGATTTCCGAGATAGACTTTGCTCATGAATAAAAAACGCATTAAAAAGATAGTGAGATAAACAGTTTGATTTAGAAGAATAATGTTTCGGTAACGTACACGATAGTACACGACGAGCAGGTGTCAAACGATTTTAGGTCTAAATCGTGCGCGTTAAAGTATAACAATGTTTGTATAACAGTATTAATGTAAATATGGTTCGATACAGAATCGATATGTAATTCCCATGGCTGCAATCGGGTAGTTAATCGATTAAATGTAATTTCGCTGTAAAGCCTCGCCGGCGTAAAATCTTGCGTGACTGTGTAAATAATAAATAAATTAACAGTAAACTATTGATCCTGTATTGAAATGTAGACTTTCAAATTTTTAGTGGCCCGCACCAAATCAGTGAACCGAAAATAATGATATTTTTTTGAAACAGCTACCTATTAAATATTTGTTACAGTTTTGTAACAACTCTTTTGAAGTGGTCGATCATCGGTATAGTACCTGTCAGTGTCAGTCTGAAGTCTGAAAGTTGGAGATCTTGTACCACCGTGCTTCGGAAAGCACTGCAATGTGTGGATTGGTTGATGGCGTCTTAATGAAACAAGTGTTACAGTAGACTGTCTTTTATTACGTACTAATTAACTTATATACTAGCCTAACCTAAGGGCGAGGTGCGTCACACACTACAGCACGTTAAGCCGTCGCTCCTGCGCCTAATCCCTCTTCGGTCCTTATAACTCTGATCTCAAGAACAAAAAAGAAAAAAAATACCGTGGAAGAGCCATGCTTCTGGCATGAATGAGGCCGGCTCGAAAGGAGTGATACCACGGCCTCACAGAAGGTACTGGAGGCCCAATTGGGGGGTAATAAGGTTAAAGGTTATCGCACTTGTGACTCTACTGGTGTTGCAGGTGTCTATGGGCGGCGGTAATTGCTTACCATCAGGTGATCCGTCTGCTCGTCTGCCACTTTTCACAACACAAAAAAAAGAACACGTAAGTAAATTATGAGCTGACGCCCGGTTGGCCGCCCCAGATATCGCTGGCCTAAAGTCGTGCAGGCAGATCTACGTGAGTTGCAAGTCAGCGACTGGCGTGAAACTGCGAATGATCGAATCCAGTGGAGGAGTCTTATCGGAGGCCTTATTATAAAATGTATCTTATTTTGGGACGTTGAGCCATCGGAGTAAGTAAATTGGGTATTTGACTAAATTTTTTTTATGTGTTTAATTAAAAGACGCTTCAATTTAAGAAACATCGTTGAAAGAATCACTTGATTCTCATTTGAATTACCTGAGATATCACAACTTTAAGAGCACATATTTTGGGCAAGCCCAAAAACGCTCTATACTAATGGCTATTGATTTGTAACGTCACAACTCAAACTTCTGTGTGTGTCTAGTAAAATTTGTTTGGTAGCTATATCAAATGTTTCGTTTATAATAAAAGTTGGTGGAAAATGTACGGGTAGTTCAATGATATAATATATTTTTTTAAATTTATACTTTTAAATTGGACTTGCCCATGAAACTTTAAGCGCTCACAAAACCAGCTAAACGTAAATGTAGGCCATTGGTTCTTATTTTCTGTTTTAGGGATAGGAGGCAGGAAATGAAAACATTTAAGTTTTAGTTATAACTTGCTGTTATTCTTGACATACACGAATCTATTGACACACTGTTGTTTATACAGAGTTTATTATTTTTTATATTCAAAATTTGAATGCCGTGTTGGCTTTGACAATCTAATAACCATGCAGGTTTAACACCCCCCCGCAAAGCGAACACCCTGTATAAAAGAAGACCGAATAAAGTACAGCACGTATAAAAACACAACACACCCTATATACAATACACACATACATCCTATATATATACGTACACAAAAAACATCCTGTATAAAAACACCTAAACCTACTTTACACACCTATCAACTATCTACACCAAAACATGATTACAAAAAAAAAATATTCTGAACGCGACTTACACTATACATAAACCTAACCCTACTGTACATTTATTATGCTTCAGTTTCGGCAAAGGTTTAGTGAAAATGTCGGCGATCATGTCGTGGGTAGATATATACACTAGGTTGATATTATGGTGTGAAAGTGATTCACGAATGAAGTGGTGCCTGATGTCGATATGTTTAGTGCGTGAATGGAATGTATGATTGTGAGCGAGCTTCAGTGCACTTTGATTGTCGTATGGATGACGATGGGATGGGCGATGATGAAGATTTCACTGATGAGTGACTGGAGGTATATTGCCTCCTTACAAGCTTCAGCCAAAGCCATGTACTCGGCTTCCGTGGTAGAAAAGCGCGACAGTACGCTGCTTGCGTGCTTCCCAAGAGATTGGAGAGCCACTCATCAGGAAAGCGAACCCTGTGAATGACCTACGGTCCACAAGATTGTTTCCATAGTCCGCATCCACGTAATCCTACTGGACAGGAACTGGGCTGTTCGGTGAAAATGCAGCCGAAGTGCTTTGATGTTACGACGTTCCCATAGATCAAGGTCCGTGAGCAAACATTCTATTGAAAATACCCAAGTGTTGAAATTTCTTCCGTTCAACTTGTTGATGGAGACACCATGGGATTCGTGCCGAGTGCCGTGAGGCACCGATGGGTTATCCATAGCACTATTTGTGTAATTTGCGCTCTTCAATGCGTTGCGCTGCCCATAACCTTCTGTTTTAGGGATAGGAGGCAGGAAATGAAAACATTTAAGTTTTAGTTATAACTTGCTGTTATTCTTGACATACACGAATCTATTGACACACTGTTGTTTATACAGAGTTTATTATTTTTTATATTCAAAATTTGAATGCCGTGTTGGCTTTGACAATCTAATAACCATGCAGGTTTAACATTATTTACCAATATTTTGATAGAGTATCAATATTTTTTACTATATCGAGATTAGTGAAATACCCAATTACCTATACGGAACCATTACCTTGCGTCGGGCATGTTCTTTGCTTGTCTTAATTACGGCAAATTGGTGTATTAACGAATGCATCGCTAAACTGTTATCCATATATCATGTGATAGAAAGTAACACTCGTGTTCCGAACAATTTGCCCGAGGTTTTAACTAGTTTTCTGGGAACCGATAGCTTTTTGATTCTGTGTAAAAACTAGTTTTTAACCCAAAGCTGAATTAAGAGAGAGGTACAATATACATTTTCTTTTAAATTAAAATTAAGAGAATTTTAATTATTTTACAAAATAAGTCTTCTTAAATCACACACACACGCACTAACAGTCACACACGGCACTGCTGGCCAATGGGGAAGGGCAGTTTGCTTTTAGGGTTCCGTAGCCAAATGGCAAAAACGGAACCCTTATAGTTTCGTCATGTCCGTCTGTCCGTCTGTCCGTCTGTCCGTCTGTCCGTCTGTCCGTCTGTCACAGCCGATTTACTCGGAAACTATAAGTACTACAGTGATGAAATTTGATGGGAATATGTGTTGTATGAACCGCTACAAAAATATGACACTAAATAGTAAAAAAAAGAATTGGGGGTGGGGCCCCCCATACATGTAACTGAGGGATGAAATTTTTTTTTTCGATGTACATACCCGTGTGGGGTATCAATGGAAAGGTCTTTTAAAATGATATAAAGTTTTCTAAAAAACATTTTTCTTAAAGTGAACGGTTTTTGAGATATCAGCTCTCAAAGTCGTAAAAAGTATGTCCCCCCCCCTCTATTTTTATAACTACGGGGTATAAAATTCTAAAAAAAATAGAGGTGATGCATGCTAATTAACTCTTTCAACGATTTTTGGTTTGATCAAAGTATCTCTTATAGTTTTTGAGATAGGTTGATTTAACTGTAATTTTGGTTAAGTTATTGTGCTTACACTGAAAACGATGGCTGAACCTTTATTTGCTGCTACGGAACCCTTTGTGCGCGAGCCCGACTCGCACTTGGCCGGTTTTTTTTTTGGTTTTATGTCATTTTTATTAAGTACTTTTCCTTTATCATCTAGTCTTTTGTATTTTCTTGTATTTGTGTCAATTGTCTGTAGCATATAATACTAGCTTTTGCCCGCGGCTCCGCTCGCGCGTCCCTCTTCCCGGAAATAGTGGATTAGAAAGGGGCTAAAAATAAGTAGCCTAAGTTATTCTCCATCCCTTCAACTATCTCCACTTAAAAAATACGTCAATTCGTCGCTCCGTTTTACCGTGAAAGAAAGACAAATATACAGACAAACAGAGAGACACACTCCCCTATTTATAGTATTAGTATATGGATGTGTAATGGTGTCCAAATTAATCCAAAATATATTTCCTTTCTTTCTTAAAATTTCTGTCACCACAGATCGTGGATAGTGTGAGGACATAGTGATTATTTATCATCTTATCAGCCGCAGAAAACCACCGTCGGCGCTAGCTATATCTGGGTAGCTCCGACAAAAGCTGAGCGGTCGCCTATTTGGCACAGTTGCTTTTTTTGTACTTTGTATTAATTTATGTAATTTTTCATTCATTCATCTTTGATGTGTCTGCAGTGTCCTTATATAAGGACAAATTCTCTAAGATCTACGACCCTAGAGACCATCACAAATATTTAACTGTAAAGGCACCATGATTGGGTGCCTTGTTCTCCAGATCTTACCACTAAGTTCAGTTTTATGTCCTAATCTTAACCTACACGTTTTAGGTAGAGATGCGACTTGCCTCGCCTTTTACTACACTCGAGTTACATTGTGGAAAATGGATTTTGAGAGGAGAGTTATCTACTTGAATTTGCTCAGACACGGTAGAAAATTTTTCACTCTCAGGCTCAAAATATAAAGGACACAGAAAGTAGACTGCCCACTAAGAGCTAAAAACATGTCATGTACTCACGCATGCGCACTAACGGGCAAATACGCCTTTTCGACCACATTAATCTTAACTTATGACATAAGATTGTCGAACTGTCGAGGTCTGTGGTAGAGGCCGCGCGCTTATGTACTCATGCCGGGAATCAACCCTAGCATATGTCAACGAACTCTTCTAAATTCAAAATTAATGCTGAGTCTCCTTTCTGTGTCCTTTATATTTTGTGTCTCAGGCATAGGTACCTACATTATACACCGTGCTTTTGAACCGTCGTACTCATTTCTTGAGGGCACTATACTGATGACAACAAACATTTTTCCCTAGGAACTACTACTACTACTACGCTGGCTCCTCGATCCAAAGTGGATCTTGGCCTCCGACGTCAAAGTTCGACTTTTTGGCGATCCTGTGCCAATTCCGCCCAATCGTGCACGTTGAGTGCTCCCTAGGAACATAGGATCTAATTTCATAAAAAAAACTCACCTTCCTATACAAAAGTGATTAGCTGATTGATGCTACTTGTATGGGAAGGCATTTTTTTTGACAAATAGCCTATGATCCTTGGGGGATATTTTTAGGGATTTTTTTTTATGTGATATGTGGCAGACGAGCAGACGGATCACTTGATGGTAAGCGATTGCCGCTGCCCATAGACACCTGCACCACGAGTGAAGTCACAAGTGCGCTGTCCTTTATCCCACTTTTCCCCCTTTTTTTTTTTTCTTTTTTTTTGATGTCCCAGGGGAAATGCTTTACGCATACCCGTCGGCCGGGGGGCGGATGGGTTATGTCGGACTCCCCCCGCGGCGGCGGGGGTGTACCGACTAAAACCCCTGGGCACCCTCGTCGTCCTTGAGTGGGGAGAGACCGTGGTGACCGGCACGAAGCCTTCACGCTCCACGACCCTCCCCGGACGGGGCCCGCCTAGACGGCGGGCAGGACGCTGTCCCCCCCAGATGGGCTGGGGGGGACCGTCCCTTAGCCAACAACACCGCTCAAGTCGAAAATTGGCGGTTTTTACATTTTAATGCCATTGGATGAAGCTGCGCATTGCGCGTCGAACCATTGGTCTCATGAAATAGATTTCAGCCAATCAGAAGCCGTAATTCAAAAAATAGTGACAGCGCTCAAGTCGGTTGGCGTCGCAACACCGCACAGTTTTTTTCGTCTCCTGTAAAGTTGGTGAAATTGACTTAGGCGGTGTTGTAAGCTAAGGGACGCAACCGAGGGTGAGCGGCCGTCCCTAACAGGCAGTGAAGGTGGCCGGTGCAATGCCGGCGCTGGTACCCCCGTACCATGTGCCGGCTGGCCTCCTCCTCAGAGAGGAAGGAGACGCGCGTATTGTCGGCGTCTCCTCCCCCTCCTCGCCTTGCGGAGCGCGTCGGCGGAAGGATCTGCCTCCCTCACCCGCTCCGCCGTCTCTTTCGCTGCCACCACCTCCTCACAAAAGGAGGCGAAAGCCCTCCAGGCCTCCTCCCCTGCCAATATAGCTTGCACTATACTGACAAGGGCGAGGTCCGTGCCGACTTTCGCCACCAGCGCCTGGCGCTGCTGATCCCACGACGGACAATACCTGAGAGTATGGTCCGCGGTGTCGTCAGCAGCGCCGCCCACTTTTCCCCCGATTAAGCCTCCGTCAACCCAACGCACTCGGCGGAACACAGCCCAGGCGCTGCTTCACGCCGGTCTTGTGTGAGTTTAAAGTTGATTATTTTTTTAAATTTAAAATTGACTCAAAAGATTCGAAATTCAAAAGTGGTCTGCGACTAGTCGCGTCACTAGTATGAGATTGAGGCGTTATTTTTACAAGCGGCCCTTATTTGGCGCGCAATCAACTGGATGGAGGCCAAATCGGGTAATGTCAACGTAATGGGAGGGTTCGTAATGGATGGGGCTGATGCTAGTGAATGCAGTTTAATTAAGATGTTTAGGATTTCCTAGAACTAAAAAGGATATTACTTAAGAGGTAGATTATACACCGTTAAATTTTTGTAGTTTTTCCCCTTAAAAAGTCCCGATGCCCTCATAATAGGTAAGATGACTTAAGCCCCTTTGGCTAGTTAGATCATCAAAATAAGCAAATCAAAAAAAATTAACCATCTATAGAAAACGATAAAGCTTTTAAACCGAAAAAATTTAACACTTGCGCGATGTAATCGATGTCCAGCGTCATCTATTAAGTACCGTTTGTAACTTATTTCTCGAAACGAAGTGAGGGCGGACGAAAAGGGCTTTTTTAAATAAATATCAACAAGAAGGAATTCAATGCCCATGCCCAGATATATAGGCCACATCATTTGACAAGAAGGGCTAAACAAATCCTGTTTAGAAGGTAAAATTGAACGATCCGGAGGACGAAGAAAACCTAGAAGACTGTAACTGACACAAAGGAATAGTACTTTTTTGTACTATGTAGCAAGTTACGGCTCTATTGCCCATCATTAAGCAAACTTAGTATCAGAGAGATTATTCCCACTTTCCCTCGATCAGTAGATAAAGAATCAGAATCGAGTTCTCACCATTCGCAGTGACCCGCGCAGGCGCAACGTTACAATTAAAGGTTTTTAAGGGCGATCCACTTGATGGAGGACCTCCGACCTCAAATGACTGAGTGACGGCAAACAAAGCAGATTTAGCGTCATCTGTCGTCGCGTCGCCGCGGGCTGTCGGCGCTGAGAACGCTGTGTCCTTTAGCTCTAGGGTTGGGTATCATTGGCTATAATATCCTCCTAACAGATATTTAATAGAATTGCATGGCTCAAGCTGCAATGGGTAGGGAATATTGCGAGGAAGACAGACGGCCCGTTCGGGCAAAAAGGTCCTTCAGTCCTTCCTTATGTTTCGTTAATGTTTGGTTCGAAATAAACATTTCTTCTTTCTTTCTTTCTTTCAGTGGAGGCCGCGAACAATACGTCACAGACTTGGCAGGCAGTTTGATAACAAAGTGATACTTAAAGATTAAGATATCAAGCGATGGACAAACGATATCAAGGAACACGCGGGAGTGCAATAGATGGCTAAGGCGTCTAACCGCGTCGCATGGAGTAGGATGGGAGAGGCCTAGTATCAAAAAGTGGATCAGTAACGGCTGTAGATGATGATGATGATGACTTGAAAATTGCAGGAACCAGCCAATTTGGAAGTAGTAATCTTGTTTCAGATCCAGTAGTGAGAGAACCAACCCTGGGTTCTCCAATGAGGTTTTGGGAGTTGAAGAGTTGAGATAAAATTTAAATTACATCCTGTTCTTTTGTCATGAATACCTAAAGGGTTATGTATTTTTGTACGTTTTATTTCACGAAACGAAAACCTGGCTACGCCTATGTCCAATGCCGATGAGGAAATCAATATCTAGCATATCTTTCAACCCTAACCCGGGCCCCGCCCGCCGCGTGCGCCCGCGCACTTGACGGATCGCTCACATTATTACGTCGCTGCGATCAGCCAGTAATGAGACGTGCGGCAGACTACCCCACTCCTCAGAGATCGCACCGGGGATAGAGCCCTTAGCAAGTACCTGGTGAGCGTCTTCCAAGATTCGGTCCGTATGCCGAGACGGTAGGAAGGACCATGGGCTGGTGGAGGGACCTGTGTCCTCAGAGATCTGTGACGAAATCATTTCAGATCTGGGTGTGCTGGGAGACGCCGCCGGCTGACGTTCATCTAGTATTCTGGAAATCCAACAGGAATGCTTGCCTTTTTTAGAGTGATAGGTGGCACACGGGCAGATGGACCACCTGATGGTAAGCGATTGCCGCCACCCATAGACACCTGCAACACCAGTAGAGTCACAAGTCTATGCTAACCTTTAGAAAGAAAGATATATGTATAATACAAATTAATTAGTTTTCGTTAGTCTGTTTAAAACTCGTGAACGGGTGAAGCGATTTGGCTATCTGGTCTTTAAAATATTCGTGGAAGGCCAGGGAAGACTTGAAAAATGCGATATGGAGCTGGCCGGGTCAGGTAGTATATAGTTTTAACGTAACGCGAAAATCTTAAAGCTAATTACAGTTATCTATTTCGCTTCAGGCTCTGTATCTAGCCTAGTCTACGCTGGCGGTCACACTGAATATCGGAAAAACGTCTCGTCTGTTATCGTTCATCGTCCAAATAGTCGCTGGTTATTTATTAAAACGATCGCCCGCCATTATGCATTGCTCGAGGTACCGTTATA
Organism: Cnaphalocrocis medinalis; assembly: GCA_014851415.1. Lineage (NCBI taxonomy): Eukaryota > Metazoa > Arthropoda > Insecta > Lepidoptera > Crambidae > Cnaphalocrocis > Cnaphalocrocis medinalis. The sequence continues at coordinate 1,807,275 of CM026287.1, read as the reverse complement.
CTATTCAGGGTACTTCTAGGACTATGTGAGAGGTTTGATATAACTAGAGGTCGAAATAAGGTAGAATTTTGATATACTTGTCTCTTTCTTAAGCAACATTTTGTAAGGCGCTTGTAGGAAGCACAAGCCTAGTGACGTCATTAATAGCGTATCGCTCTCCTTTTCTGATTGGGATGTTTGCAACTCTATATCTTTGGAACTAATGATGATAGATAAAAAATAAAAAGGGAGCCGTGATTCATACTTCAAAAACTTTACAATAAATAAAAAAAATGTAAAATACCCTATTATAACTGATTTGTATAACTGGAGCCCAGTCGCTCCGCGAAAATCTTAGTATAGGACGAAGCTTACATAAATCTGAAGAAAATCTGTCCACCGCTCCAACGTTTGTAATCTAAATTAAGGCCCACAAGTCGCAATATAAAAGGAACGTCTGCTTCATCCGTCACGAAACCTCCAAGCACTTATTCCCGCGCCCAAACAAGGGTACAAGTCAGAGCCTAATACGAACCGGACGGTACGATCGAATCGGATTTTCCCTCCCTTTCATGAGCGCTGTGTGTCACCTTAGTATGGACGCGACAGTTATATTCTCATTCGTTACGGGACAGCTTCGGTATGAGCCACCAGTGCCGCTCCAAATCGTGTCCCAGACGAAATGCGATCATCGTGATCGCGGCCCATCGTAAATCCGCGGCCAGCCGTACTGATGACAATTATCCAATATTACGCGTTCAACTATATAAATTATCCACCCATTTAACAATACTGACCAATCTATCCGTAACCCACCTCTGTATTCGAAAAGACACCTTAAAACGTAACCTTAAGTAACTTTCCTTTTCGAATATTCATTTTAGAACTGTAAGGATTAAGTTTGTCTAATGATTCCGCACAAAATTCTCTGTCATATCGTTTTAATTTGAAAGGCCCTATTTGTTAATAATATAAGGTTCAAAGTCTCAAGTTAAGATTTTTTTGGATATTCAAGAAAACGTTGTAATATCGAAATAATAGGATAAGTCAGTTGCGGTTTCACGTAAAAAGCGGCTAAACGATAGCGAATTGAACAGCTCATCGGTTCGTGAACGAATGTGGCCATAATAATGTCGTTTTATAATAAAACGTTATTTTATTTCGCGATTCGTGAAGGCTGTGTTATAATAAAATCGAATTGGGCCGATTTGGAATCGATATCTCACACGTTTTTGGACCAATTGCGGAATCATAATCGCGATTTGAATCAGTTGAAGGTTATGGTTTATGGGTGTCAGTTATCTGATTTGTTTCGTCTTCCTAAACAAAAAACTAGGTTAACTATGTGAACATTACTTAACTGCAGAAACAGACGCGTTCAGCAGAGCTATCGGCAAATCCAATCGCTTTCGTATACATTACTAAGAAAAATCAAGATTTTGAAAACTAGGAACTCAAGTCAAAAAACATAATTTTTCGAACTGTTATTGGTAATTAGTGGTTCAGTGTCTGAGTGTAATATATTTAATTAAGTATTATATTGGTGATTCCTCTGTTGTCTGATATATACCTACTAACGTAAGTGCGTCAGCTATTTTGTACGGAGTCAGGTCAAGCAAGAGATGTTGTGTGAATTTTCTCTTTTGGCGTACCATTTACATACTATCCCCATGGTTAAAATAGTGCCATACATTTTTAAGTATTATTATGGTGTAAAATACTGATTAATCAGAAGAACAACCTGACCCGGGTCCAAAGGGTTAAGGGGCAATTCGTTCCAAAAAAAACTCGTCCCAGGAATTTCAAGATTTTTTTGCTGGTCACTGTTCTTACCTAATCTAACCAATATTTTTGTCATGATAATATTTACTAAATTCTACAAAACAAAAAAATATTAGTGACGTTGGGCTAAGAGAAAGACATAGTAACTTGCAAAAATATTTTGAAATTCTGGGACGAGTTTTTTTGGGACGAATTGCCCCCGAGCCGGCCTAAGCCCTTTCGATCCAATTCTCGAGTGTTTCGGCCTAACCGCATAGATCAGCGTCGCCGCAAATTGCCCCGCGGGGCAGCCCGTGATGATAGACCAGTTAGCAGATAACTCGCCGCTAAGCACAGCAAACTAATTGATGACCTGGGACGACCTCGCACGTACACTACATGCGCTGGAAGTGACATTGGTTGACTTCAATCCTCCGGCTATTTAATATTATTATGGAGGCAATGCCAGTGGGGGCAGCAGGGAATTCGTAAAAAAAAATCAGATGCTTTCGAGTCTTTCAGAAAAACTTTATTCAATATTTAAACGATTGTAAAAATTTTCACTTCACTTCTAGCAACATTATGAAAAAATATCTAAGTGGTTATATTTTACAGCGTCACAAGTGATGGAGACAGGCTGTGGGTGTCTAAGAGCGTTAATTGTTTACCATTACAATTCCATCTGCTCGTTTGTCACCGCAATTGCTTACCATCAGGTGATCCGCCTGCTCGTCTGCTACCTATCACATAAAAAAAAAAGAAAAATTAGGATTTCCATCCGCTCGTCTGTCTCCAAACTAAAGTAAAAAATACAAGTAAAGTGGCACTTCAGGGTAAAAGCCTCCATCATAGAAATCAAGTCACTTAGGATTAGGATTAGGCTTAATCACCACGCTTGTCTTATGCGGAATGGTGATCGCAAACCCAAGCTAAGATGTTCACACTTACATGATGGAATCACACTCGGACTCATCCTGCGATTTGGGTTCATCTGTCACTAATCATATAAAAAAAACGAGAGACAGTCTTATACGTTACACCTTTGCCTCATCTAGTAAGCGTTACCCCGTCTGAGCCACGACGAATTTCCTTATGTGGGGCGAGGAAATGCCACAGTAAAGTGCTCTTTAGAGATCGTTACATATGGGCCGGCGATTGCTTTGCCTAAACACTGGCTTTGGCTTACAACACGAGGCGTCGCGAAATGTTGCCTATTCCAGCTTTAAAGGTTTTATTTCTGCAATTAAAATGTTCCTTTTTTGTGCTGTGTACTTCCATTTATGTGGGATCATTGTTGTCTTAGTATCTGCTGTTAAAAGAAAGTCCTGCTTTTGACTCTTAATTAGGAGTACCGATTTGTAATATTCGCCATTAATATTCGACTGGCTGGAAAGCACACTGTGTTTTATTTAATAGCTGGTAGGCGAGAATACGGATCACCCGGTATGCGATTGCCGCCGCCCATAGACACCTGCAACACCAGTAGAGTCACAGTGCGCTGCCAACTTTTCTTCCAAATTGGGCCTCCGATACTCTCACTCATCTCACTCACTCGACGAAACACAGCGCAGGCTCTGCTTCACACCGGTCTTATGTGAGGCCTAGGTGTCACAACGGTCGAGCCTGCCCATTCATAGCCGAAGCGAGGCTCTCTTATAGTATTGCACGGTGGCATATTTATCGATAGCCAATACCCGCAGGTCACACTTGATAGTCATGGATGCAAAACTAAGTACCTATAAAAATCGACCACAAGTGAAAGAAAAGTAAGTGAATCCAAGTGGAGTCACCTCAAAGTACAGTTAACACCGTCCTATTACACGTACAACTTAAAACACCACCGACCCAGCTCCCACAGTAAAACACGTTACAACACAAAACGATCGGCGACAACCTTTTTTATTCCACGACCAGAGACAATTAATAAATAATAAAAGTCCGTAGTAACGGGCGACATTACCGGGCATAGACAATAAACCCTTCGGGCGGTCGTCCCAATAAATCGCAGTAACAAGTGTCCCACGGCGCAGGGCCGCGATGCGCAGGCACGGGCATAAATTAAGGGACAAGGGGACGGATTGAGGGGAGGACCGATGTCCCTACAGGGCGACAAGAATGTGTTGGCCGAACATAGTTTTCACGTAACATCATAGTTTATTCCCTGCTAAAGAAAAAAAAATGACTTTTTCCTTTCAAGCCATGGGGGACAACAACAGGCGGCAGTAATACTTTACCATTCAAGCCATGGGGGACAGCGTTAACGCCGCGTCCTTCCTGGTTTCAAACCTCGCTGTTGAGCCAGCGGACAGCAATCTCATGCTAATTAGCTAAGGGATTGACCCGCGCGGCCCTCTACTTTGTTCTACATACCTTAGTTCTTTAAGGCAATATATAAGCACATATAATGATAACTCATCATCACTTTCCTACAGGTACCATAATTTTCTCGTTTTACCGCTTCAATAAAAAGTCTGAAAGTTGGCGGCCTTGTACCACAGTGCCTCCGAAAGCACGTTAAGTCATTGGTCCTGCGCCTGATCCTGTCGTGTCACACTTGTGCCCCATCCCGGAGGCCAAATTGAGGGGAATGGAGGTTAAAGGTAGGCAGCGCACTTGTGACTTTTAAAAGCTATAAAAGTAAGTTTGTCGCTGGATTTAAGGTAAACTGAAAATAAACAAACGCTTTCGTGATACAGCGTACAACCAGCGCCATTCGTTTTTTGCGTTTATCTCAGAACTTTTTTGTTGGTTAGCTGTCAAGTATATGCTTACTTAAAACAAAATATAGTGACAAACCCAATTTCACTCCACTCCACTAGTTAAAAATAAATGTTTCATGTGCACTCGCGCAAAAGTTTAATTTTATGCCCTCGGTCCCGCCCTGCGCCGGCGCACTGGAGCAGGGTGCACAGTTCACGGGCGCAGAGACGATGATATCTGATTATGTTACACACATAACACATACAAACGTTCTGGCGCTGGTTTGTCATGCTGTGTCCTTGCCGGGCACTCCGTGGAGAGGCTGTGTACTTTGTCAGGCCCCCAATTCTGCTTGTGATATTTAATGAAATTAGAAGTATATCGCCAAAACTAACTCTTTTTGTATAGTTTTTATGGGATATTCCTGTCTGTGGCTGTCTAGTCACAGACGGACTTGATGAATCTATAAGGGCTCCGTTTTTTGCCATTTAGCTACGGAACCCTAAAAACAGTAAAAAAAACATTTTTGCTTTATGTGATGGAGGGTCTGTAGCAACAAATGGATTTTTTAACGATGACCTGCTAACCTTAGAGAGGAAGTATCGGTGTACTTGTGGGTTGTGACTCCTCTGATGTTGCGTGTGTCCACGGGCGGCGATGATATTCGCTCACCATCAGGTAAAACCGTCCGCTCGTTAGTATTACAATGGAAAAGATCCTCCTAATGGAAAATATGGCTGGTGAACACTGCTGGCTGAAGTTTTCCTTGAAGAATTAGGCAAGAGAAGAGTAAAAAAGAATGTTACTAGATCGACATGATTGCTCATGAAACTAAGTAGGTAAAAGCGTTAATTTCCGTCTATAATAATAATAGGCATTTTTTTTTGTAGATTCGGTACTTTAAAATACATTAGACATGAACGCGGCATACTTTATACGTATTCAAACATAGGTATTTAGTCGAAATACAAACGGAAATTACTTTCCAATACAAATATTTACGCCCATTAACCTTACCTACTCCACTCCACTTGTGTTCCAGAGGGCAAAATAATTACATTAGTTTTGTGGAAATATCAATAATTTTGTACCGTTAGGGGCAGACGGCTAAGCGGAGGAATTATTGATATTGCTGTATCTGGTGATCTATGAAATGCATACGCCGCCTTAGGTTTCTCAGATCATCAGATACCGCCCTTAGCCGCCAACTAGAATGGGAGAAATATGTTGAGTTATTTAATCTAACCACACAACAATGATGAAGGTAATACACGATTGTGTTGGTAGATTTATTGCGTTTATTTTATCTTTTAACTTGAGCATCAGCTCTGGCAACTTTATGTACTGGTTGACATTAAAACTTTTATTACAACTACATGTAATAGCAGTGATCTTTACGATGATAAGCGAAAAAAGACTAAAATATTTTTTTCCGCATTCTTTAATGTAGATTTTTTTTAATACTCCAAAAGGAAAGATAGCTTAACAAATACATCCTTTGTTATTTATACCTAGTCAATTAGTCGCCAGAAAAGCAATCAAAATATTCAAGATGAAAAAATAAAGAACACTTAAAAATCTCACGTTGATCTTAATCAACAAAAAAATATCTAATCTTACGAGAAATCTGTTAAAACCATCAAAAATAATTTAACCCAAAACAAGCTAAAGAGAACGCGTAATACCCGTAAAATACGTCGGGACAGTACATTAATTTAATTCTATTAAATGATATTAGGGAAGTAGCTTACTATAAATTTAATTCAAACATTTGTGACCAAGGTTTTATTGGAGCTCAAGCGCCCCACAGATAATATATGGCCGTAATGACAGGAACCCGTCGCCTAAAAAAAGTAAAAGCCACCATTTTGAATCTATGGAATTCTAAGCGCGCGCGTAAACTATCTCCGTATTGGCTTGAAATATACTTGTTATTGTAAAATAGACAACTTATCATAGTATTTTATGTGACCTATTTGTTTTGAATATTCATTGGGTTTAATTATGTTTTCCCACGGATTTTTATTGGGCTGATTACACATCTGATGAAATGACATTTGTTTTACGTCGATTCCACTGAATAATTTAATATTGTAAGGTGGAAATCGAATGTGAACATGGCGCGTTGATTACAAGCGATTAGGTGAAAATGGCATGAAATTAGGTTTTTAATGGGGCTGTAGCTTTTCAATTGGAGCTTTCATTTGATTCCCGTGGAGTTATTTAGTTGTAAGTAATTTCATTTCTGCAATTAACTGATTTGCTATTAATGTTGCATTTATGGCCTGCAGCCGATTCATCTCACCCTCATCAGGCCTATCATGACGATTCTGGCATAATTAGCTATACATAGACTATTTTACTGCAGGAAAGCGGCTTGGCATATCCTTTGATTTTGATTTTAGGTTGTTATTCACTTATTCCGACTTATTCACCTTATATCTCTAGTCAAAATCTCAAATAGTACTTAATTAAGAATGTGTTAAAGCAAGGGCTGCATTTGAGCAATCTCTGGGTCGTCCGATTGCGTGACGAGAGCTTTGCCTCCAATGGCAAGATCCGTATCGATTTGACCGAGACTCATTTATAACAATCGATTATATTTCTAAATCCAATTTACGCATCTTATGTGCCATGACATCAGCGACCATACCAAGAAGTGTTCGTCACGCTATCACTGTATGACGAACACTCACCGTCTAGAGGTCCAACAACCACCTTTTTGGCCTATGACTGTCTCGATTATTCGCTGTTTCACGCCAGTCGCTGACTCAGCTCACGAAGATCTGCCAGCACGACGTCATACCAGCGATCATCATCATCATCAGCAACCCACACTCGTCCACTGCTGGACATAGTTCTCCCCTAATGCATGCCACTGCTCCCGATTTTCGGCCACTCTCATCCAGCTCACACCAGCCAGCCTTCGAATGTCATCATCCCATCATGCCAGCGATATCTGGCAAATATTATATAGCGCTACCATTTTATAATTTATGCCTGTGACTGCCTAGAAGCTTGGGCTCTCGGGTCGGGACAAAATTTGTGCCTGAGTTATTCTATTAAGAAATTCTCAGTGTCAGCCCGAAGTCTGAAAGATGGCGGTCTTGTACCCTCTGAAAGCATGTTAAGCTTTTGATCCCCCATCGATCGTGTCACACTGGTGTCCAATCGAAATAAGAAGATGGGAATAGAAAGTGCACTTGTGTCTGCACATACAGGTTCTGCGTCGATGGCTTGATCGCCATAGCCAAAATATCGGTTAGGAGGACATTACCCTATCAATGTACAAACATATTTATAGGTGTGTTATATCTGTTGTAGGCACGAGACGCGTCCGAGCCGGCGTTCCACAATTACCGATTACAAACAAACGCAGAGTAAACACGCCTCTCGCCCCGGTCGTTTGTCAAATGTATTTCACGGCGTTTTATCACTTTATTGCCCGCAATCCGGCCATTTCCACTGAAACTAATCGATTCGCCTTAATAGTTCCGACTCGAATACTCGATACTAATGGAACCGAATAAATATTTAATTATTGGCCTTTATGGTGAATGGTAACGAAACCGATTGGATTGATTTGTTAATGATTTTAATTGGAGTTGTATGTCTGCTTCGTCACCGTGTTGCGGCTGGTTGGGAAACTGCGGCTGGGCGTTGCGGGATCTGATGACTCCGATTGTAACGATTGAGGGTAATGCTAACTGCGATCTAGTTAGTTTGTTGATGGGCTCGTTAAAGATATCATAGTTTAGTGCTTTTTGAAATATCGATCGATTTTAAGAATCATCGAGTCAATCGCTGTCTCCTTCTGTCAACAGCAAATGTAGATAATCAAAATCAAAAACTCTATACTCACTATTGAGCGGAATTCGCGTCAAAAATGTATGAATCACTTTGACGGCTATACGGAGTTTGCGTCTGAACTATACAACAGACTGAAAGAGTCTTAAGTGCGGGTTTAGACTAGCGTTGGAATGAAATAAAAATCTAAAATTAGTTACTTAGTTATTACAATGATAAAGATGATGAAACGTTTAAATCATAAGCCACTAAGCTGCAAGGATTGCATTTTCCCTAGCAAAAACTTGCAACTGTGGGCGTCCTCCCACACTTTGCTCTCAACCGACTTGAAATGTTCTCTAGTTAGTGCTTTCAACTTGTAATTACATATTTTTTGTGACTTGTTAAACAGGCTAGAGTTCACGTAGATTTATTATTATGTTCTTTTCGGCGAGTGTTGGTGGGTACACTTTTAGAATTGATAGATAGATAACGTTTGAATTGATTTATTTTTGTATTTTGAAAATATTTGAATTGAGGTATTTTTACTAATCTCGACATAGTAAAAATATTGATACTTTATCAAAATATTGGTAAATAAGAATGAGATCCAAAAATACAGTGAGAATAAGTGATACCAAGTGTCTATAAGTGCCTATGTATTTTGTGAATCGCATTAAGATTTTCATACATTTTTTTAAATGGGATAAAAACAAGATTTACTTCCAGTTCTAAGTATGGTCAATTTCGTTTTTCACCCAACTAAAAATATGAGATAAGTATGGTGTATCTATGGATAGTCCTGAAAAGTACTACTAGAAACTATACCGAGAACTTGACAAAAAAGACACCGGGACAATACCCGTGCGTTTTTTTTTATCTAGCTCTCAGTACAGTTTCAGAATCGATTTATTTTATCTGTCGATCGTGTGCTGTGTGAGGCGTTGGCGTCGCACGCGCAGAGCAAACGTAATCCCGCCCTAATCACAGTCATTACCTCGCGCTATTAGCTGGGGGCGAAGCTGACACGACGGCTTTAGGGGTCCGTAGTGTTGTTTTTTTTATAATATGGGTGGCGGACGAGCCAACGGATCACCTGATGGTTTTTTTTATGTGATAGGTGGCAGACATGGACACCTGCAACACCAGTGGTGTCAGTGCGCTGATTAGCTTTTAACCCCCGTTCTTTAATCCAGGGGGATTGGGCCTCCGGTACCTTCACTCACGCAGCTGTTGTTGGCAGCGTCACGATGGGTCGATGATACCACCAAAATAGGAGGTCTTATCTGGATCCGAGCAGCTCAGTACCGTACTTCTTTCTTTTTTTCTTAAATATTATATCAGATCAGCTCCCCACACAATTTAGTGTCTTCATTGTAATCAAGTCAAATCAAATCAAATGATCGTATTTTCGAAATTGAAACGTAAATATTTCAAATCGTAAATGGTTTTAAAATAGTCTTCTAACTTATACAACTATTTACAGAACCCACAGAGAACTGTTCTCACTATACCCTTGACTATTTGTGTTTATCATAGTGTTTTCATATGTATTTATACATCGATTTCCTATAAGCTTGACCTCCGTCCTCGCCTCAATCATTTTAACTCATAAAAAATATTTTGTCATTATTCTATCTTTATTATTTTGAAAATATTTCGGCTAAATTATGAAATGCTGACAGGTCACGATCGGAGATGTTAATTTGTATGGATTTATAGCTACTTGTGTTTATACGACTTTAGTGAAAAATCATAAAATTGTTTATTTATCGAAATGTTAACAATCTTGTTATTTGTTGCCTTTGGTGGTAAGTAGGAATTATCATAATGCATTGTTAACTTATTATTTATACATTACTATTTATTATTACTTCATGTTATACACAAACCTCTATCTAATCGAATGAATAAATATTTGAATAATAATGCAAGATTAGGTGCGAAGCTATAAATTTCATAAACGGTAGAATTTCTAGAGTATCAAATAATGGCTTTAAAACTAGATACTTTATTATAAACCGTGCCTTTACGTTTATCCTTAATCCCAGGTGGAGTAGTAGATATTTGCATTATTTTAACAAGTATCCTATTCATCTATAAAACATATTTTACAATTAGACCGACTTGATAATTTTCCGTCCACACCTTGGATAGATTTTATCCCACCATTAGTGCACTCACGACACTTCTTACCGCGCAAAGTAAAACTGTGGAACCAGGTGCCAACGACGGTGTGTCCCAGCACAGACAGATAAAGGGATAAGTTGATCAACTTCCTAGGAAATGTATCAACTTACGATTCGGATTAGAAGGTTCTTCAGGATAACCTTGAAATAGGCAGACGAGTATGCGGCCCATCCGTTGGTATATGGCCTTTGGGTACCATATAATATAGGAATACAAGTATACCTGAAATCATCAATCAGTCAACCTTCTCTGATTCTTAACACAAGTGTTTAATATACATACTTCTTATGGGTTCAATGAATTTGACGTTTCGGAAACGAACCAAAAAGAAATCAGTTACTCTTCAAATAGATATTAAATGACTAAGTAAACTGATATTGTAAAGAAAGATTAATAATGTAATATTGAAAACATTATCTGCTGACTGATACATCCTATCATTACGAGATCCGACACTCAAGCTTTTCTTCCTGTGTTAACGAGTACAGTATGCACCAGAGTACATTAGATAAACGGTTTTGTTCTACAATAATATATGGTAGAGCACGGACCATCTCCAGATTAGATTACCCGTCCAAAACAGAATCTAATTCCAGCTTTAATAATACATCATCATAGCTAATTATGATTTATACCCCAACCTTACAAGGTTAAGAAAAAACGTATACGAACAAACAGATCTTCACACCGATTTCTCCATACACATACAGATGAGCTATCGCCCATCAATCATGGTCGGTTTGTATGAAAGGCCGATGAAGACATTACTCCGTAATAACGCGTTAAACACAAGCCGTTTATTAGATCAATAACTTTAATAATGCAAAACGCTTTATTATTAAGTAATTATACAGCGTAATCGATTTATGTTGGGGTCGATTAATTGGAGTATCGCCGCTCGCGACGAATCCCGCGGTTCTACAGATTGTAAAGTCTGATTGTGAGGGTGATTGAGGTTTGATACGGATATAGAAAAACTGGAGCCAACGCTCTAGCTTCCAATAAATGTATACTATGAAATATTAAAACACGAATTAACGTGGCTTTTATTGGTAAGTACATTATATTGCACTTACTTTTTGACGTTTCGGCTAGGTACCTACTTGCAGCAGCCGTCGTCACTAGTAGCACTAGATGAATTGTCAGTAAAAAAAACTACTTATAAACAGGTACATTCTATAGATATCGACAAACCTCTTATAAAAGCCGAAAAGCCAAAACACTAACGCCAAGCAAGCGACGCCCAGCGCCATCTTTTGGTACACAGTGAAAGTAACGTACCGAAACAATGTGAGGGGCCACTAGTTATAAAAAAATGCAATCCTGGCAGGGATTTGTGTAAGAGGTAATGCAAATAAATCATTACAAAACAAAAATAATAATGGATTAAAATTATATAAAAAATCATATAATAAATACCCTTCAACCGATATTCGGCTACGGCGGCCAATTTTAATGATCAGCCCCGTACGAATGATATATTATAGTGCTCAAGTGTGAACGCAAACACAGATACACTCTCTATTCCCTTACCCTATTAATTCGATAAGACACCAATGCGACGCGACCGTGATAAAATATAGGGATACCTCCCCCCTCATCTCAGCGTGCTTTTCCAAGTTGCATCCAAGGCCGTCGTTTCGTACATTTTTTTTTTATTAGTATGCGAAGCTTGACAAATCGCACCATAAACGACGATGACCAAGATGCCACCGGATAGAAATGCGTGATTTCCAGATAGAGTCCTACCCGTTGTGCTTGGATCAAATCCAGCATGTAAGCCCGGTATTAAAGTGGGACGGTAGTCCGTCTGACAAGGATAACCCAGTTTTTTTGTGCCGCTGATCTAATGGTAGTTAATCACATAATAATATAGCGTGTATCTGTAGAAATTTATATCCCTTTAACCACGCGTTCTAGTAACCATTCTGAACAATATTTTGTGAAACGACTTTTGGAAATATCTTAATGATGGAACGTGGATGGAACAATTTAGGCATAAATCAGCCTGTTAAAAATCATGTCACCACAAATAAATTCTCTAATTGCCTAATTTACGTTTCTTCACTTTATTTTTAAACAAATTTGTTTAACTTTACAAAATCAATTTATGTCCACTTCGAAATACAAAGCCTAGCATTAAATGATCCCTCTCCCGCTGATATATGGCTGCGCACGATTCGATACGAGCCTTTTTATTACACTAATTAAAATTAAGCGAGCTACGTTACGATTTAGTTAATCGACCGACTTAGCACTAACGGGAATCTTCGGCGAAATATTTTTAAAATAGAGATGCTTCATGTGGTGTGAAGAGTCACTCGAGTTCAATATGACGCCCAAGTGTTGCTGACTCAATATGACGCTCAAATGTTAAACAGACTATGCCGGATAGCACATTCGGTAGTGACCCTGTCTCATGCGCCAAAGGTCTTGAGTTCCATCCCCACCTTGAACAAACCCGTGTGATGAACTGGACACTGTCCACTGCTGGACATAAGCTCCCTTAATGTTAGCCACTCCGATCCGATTTTTCGCTACTCGCATCCTGCTCTTGCAACCCATCTTGCGCAGATAATGACTCCATTTTTATGGGCGTCGTACATAACGTTTACCAAGACGTTTCCACTCCAAAACCCGTGGGGTCCAGTGGTTGTCAGTTCAGCAGTTGATGGCCTGCCCACTGCCACTTTAACTTGCTAATCCTGTGATCTATGTCAATGACTTTGGTTACCTGCCGTTTAAAAACCGTATTTGAATAAGTCGCAACTTCATGACTCGGTACTAGGTACCGAGTAATTCGATTCGGGTGAATGAAATTTTGCAAAATGACTCATTCGATTAGTGGTTAAGAAGTTGTATCGCATCACTAGTAAAGAGTTACCTAATAAATGAGATGTTACGTTGTACTTATGCGAGTCCTCTCGTTGTTTATGGCTGGTGGACTCGTCTAAGATACAGGTTTCTGGTTTCCTCTTGGATGGGTAGGGTTACCAGTGGCTTTACAGGACTTGGATTGAGTTCCTTGCATTTAGGTATAAGATTGTCATCGCCAGCCGAAAGACACAATTTAACTTGAGTCAACCTTTTCCGGGATGATGGGAGGTGTCTTTACCGTGGCAGTGTTTAAACCCACATTCCTCCAAAAATGACATCATAATCTATAAAATATAATTTTATATAGGAGAGGCCCTAATCTTCTCTATATACGAGTAAACGGTAATGACATTTTTAAGCAGTCGCATTATTACCTTAGGGTTCTCTTGGACCATAATCCAATATTGGGAAGTCTGATACCGTATAGTTTTCGCTAATCTTAGATAGGGGTACCAGCCCCTTTGGGCTGCGTTAAAGGAAAATTGAGGGTAACCTCTCTAGATTACTCCCAGTTTTCCTTCAATGCAGATCTAATGATAAATAATATACAGAATTGAAAAATTGAAATGGTGCATGCTGTGATTTAATCCTGAATCATGGTACGCGGTATCCTAGACTCCGAAGCCACAGCTTTGGACGCTGGGAATTACACTAAGATGAGATGAGAGCATAGTTCAGGAGATGAAGCTAAAATAATATAAGATATACCAGCCAGCCCTAGGCGGCAAGGTGTTTATAATTATTAGCCTTAATAGGCAATCTGAATAGGTAATTATTGGTGGTGCGCTTACGTTGCGGTGAGCGTTAGACGCAGCGCGGTGAAGTATCGCGGGTGTTTCGTTACCTCTTGTTATCGCACGATGGCGGAAAATTGATTATTTTTCTGTAAAATGTCCCTGACAGTCTTGTAGAAATTGATTTTAGCGATAAGACTGCCAAATTGTAGACTATAATGTCTATAATTAGTCAGCCCTTCGACTACAAATAAAAAAAATACCAAAACAGCAAAATGTATCGGAGAAATCACCCATTTTATTGGACAGGCGTATAAAAATTAAGAAGACTTCGGAATATATTGCTTTTTTGCGTGATGTTAGGCCGCAATCTCAATGATATGTGATGATGTGGCCGATCGATCGATCATCTTGTATGTACCAGCGCTAATAACAGTAATATTTTCCGGCAAATTAACATTGTAAATCCTTCTTCCGTGTTTAATTGCTACGCCTTAAAACCAACAAATAATACAGAATTCCATAACTGACCTCAAATTATCAGCACACACGGGCGCGCCTTAGTTTTCCGTCCTATAGCTTAAGAGCTGACGACGGCCAGACTTTTGTCATAGTATAAAACTGAAAACGTCAATATATTAAATAGATTTCTCCACTAAATCCAAATAAGATCAAAGAAAATATTACAAATGTTTTATAAAATTATAATACCACTTTCAGATCAATGCCTATATCTTGACAATCAACCAAACCTGATATTTGTTATCTGAATGTATCGATGTATCGATATATTTAAATGCATTATTTATTTATAAAAAATTGCAGAAATTGCTAAAATTAAAAGTATGTACAGAGAAAGAGCTTCAGCTTTTATAAATGTATTAAACACTAGTACGCAAGGTAAGGGCTGAGCCACTCCGATTTAAGAGGTATTTACCTATATTTACTTGTTTTGATAAACTTGTTTGGATTTTGGTGTTAACTTAATAATAGTAAGAAATATCGAAAATCTGGCCGTCATTGGCTCTTGCACTACACCGGCAACGCAAGGAATATTGAATGAAGCCCAATAATTAGCATGATTAACAGCCAACAGCTAATTCGATGACATTTGGCTCAGCGCAGAGGAAATAATACATCAGAGTATTTCCAAATGCGTTCTAGTACTGCTGTAGTCAATAGTAGCTTTAATTTTTAGAGTTCCGTAGGTATATTAATAAGTTAATTTGTAACTAAATGTTTCACCAAATGAATGATGCCGATATGATTTGCACAATACCAATATCATGAGTTCTAAATTATGTTGGGCAGAAGAGATAGATACTCTTAGAATAGTAGATTACTCTTAGATAGATAGATATCTATGAAGGTATGGAAGCCCAATCGGGGGGAAAGGGGTTAAAAGTTTGGCAGTGCACTTGTGACTCCTCTGGTGTTGCCCATAGACACCCTATGGGCGGCGGCTATCGCTTATTATCAGATGATTCGTCTGCACGTCTGCCACCTATCACACAAAAAAAGTCTTGTGTATAGTTTGCAGTTAGTCCATAGAATGCCCGGTCATCCAAGGGAGTCTTCCTAGACCGCGCGATATAACCGACGTGTTGGGCTGACCAAATAAAGTCTGCCATTGGGAACTCAAACAACGAGTGCAGCAGGGGCTGCATCACGCCGGTCTCCTGTGAGGTCGTGGTTGCACTCCGGTCGAGCCAGCCCATTCATGCCGAAGCGTGGCTCTCCATCGTATATAACGTGCCATTGGCATATCAAATTAATGTAGAGTGGTCCACGACGTCATCACTCAGGTAACGTATACAGATAACATAAAATAAATATGTTTATAATCTTTTGTTTAAGTAAAACAATATGTAATGAATCAAATACTTTTCTAAACCATGTAAATGTCACGATAAGACGTTGCCTATGACCTTTTCAACACAGGTAAACCCCATTTTCTCTCAATAAATCGTTCAGCTTACCTCCGTCTTCAGTTGTCTTATTACATCTTCCCGACGCCGAACTTTGCATGAATACCAAAATCCAACACGTGAGATGCGAATGCCTGGATGCTTATTACCTACCTATTACCCTATAAGCACGCCTAGAAGTTTCTCTATTAACATACCGACCCACCCAACTGTCAACATTAACTCATTATTTCAATATATCATTCCTATAAAAGGGAATAGGGACACTCCAAATACAACTTAATTTATGTTGGAATATTTAGTAAATTTCAATTTGCTAATTATTATTATTTTATTAATTGCGATTTCTATGATGGAGGCCTTTGCCCTGCTGTAAGACGATATAGGCTGATATTTTACTTACCTACTTACGAGTATATTGTAAATTAAACTACTTAATTAAATATTTATCAGTTAAAAACTTCATTTCTGGAACAATGTTCGTTTAGTGTTTAGGTGTGGATATCTGTTACGACTCAATATTGAAGAACGATGTACAGTCGCCTGTAATAAAATGTAAACACCTCGGCTCTTATGCCAGGAGTATAAGGTTCATATTCGAATGAGGTTGTATACTTATAAGTGCACGTGACTGTACCTACAGCTATCCATGCATTAGTTTTATTTTTAATATTGACTGGAATAAAATAGCCAGTTGTGTTTAGTTTTTTGCTCGGTCAATAATACTGCATTCAAAGATTTTTTCAAGTTTGCTTAATTTGAAAAAAGTAAAGTATCTTTCTTTAGGTAAAACGGGCTAAATTACACTTTAAGGTAGTTTCCCTATTGGATGCAATGTTTTTTTTCCTCCGTGAATAACATGCTAATTTTTACAAAACACCATTATAACTGAATAAAGCCTGATATGAAAACCACTGAGGTAAAATAAAGTGTAGTTATTTTTAATCACCTTTTCCCCGACACAATATTAACCTTGCTCTTTTACTTTTTATTAATGAATGAAATAATATGATAGGTTTTATGGCATGTGTACACAAACGTTACCAATAAAACAAATCAAATTAATTATTCAATTACCCCGCAGGCGTTTGGGCCTTATTCAATAACGCACCGCCCAAACAGACCGGGGTGAAGAAGCAATTAAAAAAGTAAATGTCAACCGTAGCCGATTAATAAAATTATTAAATTTAATTATCGTGGCTACACACGCCAATAAACTTAATTACAAAGGCTCAACGCCGTAACAATATCAATTAAAAAAAATATCACCAATCATCACGCCGCGGGACGTCAAACATTGTTCCATATTTAAATACTAATCGGCTAATAACGTTTTTGTATCGATACAAACCGCCTTATTAAGTATATGTCTTAATTGCGACATCTACTCGAGGATCTGGGCACCATTTATCGAAAAGAGTTCCCTTTAATTAGTACGTATCCGAGAGGCGATACTATCGCGGTCTCACCTCTCTATTCCTTGTTTGAAACTACTCTTGGCTTTTCCATCTCTCTCTTTTGCACAGCAGAATTTTGGTTTGTGAGAGAGGGACGGGCGTATGTTTGTATGTGTCGAGATAGCGATCGCGCGGGCGCCGGCACCCAACGCTGCTAATGCGTGTTTTAAATGTTTACTAATGAACACGATTATTTAAAGTGACAATTTGGGATTTCTCTTGGCCATTATAAATGCCCGCTGGCTCGAGCTAGCTTTATATGGGAATTAACATACAATTTTATACATTTGTCTGAGCGTCCGGCATTCCTGGGGTGCGCGGCGGACTCGGAGGACATTGACGAACTTTGACTTGGTTTACGATTGAGACACATTAACGCAGGGTAAACGCGAGCCACTTGCTCTAATGAAATGGATTCCTACTAAGTATCAGGTATCCGGTTGTAATGTAGCAAACTAAAAAAGGTAGTGGGAAATATGTATAAGACTAAGAAGTGTCTGTTTTAGTCCATCCTTGGGATAAATATAAAGGATATTTTCAAAACATTATATTTTTTCGCAAAAAGATCTTTTGACTAAGTTATGTAATGCAATGTAAAGTAGACCTTGTTTCCGCACTTAGACTCCTATTTGTTCCAGTGTACGTGTGGTGTCTTGGCGTAGTGGTGTTCGACTAAGTAACATTGGCTGATACTACACTTTTTTAAACATCTCAAATACTAACTAAGTAAACACCGTTGACAAGTAGTTATCATATTAACGCTCAAAATTACAACCTTACAACTAACAATATTTTTTAAAAAATATTCATTTGACGTAGCACTAGCTCCGCGCCCGACGTCGCTCGCCAATTAGCCTGCGCCCACGCACGCGTTTGCATCTCATTTGGTTAACATTCAACACGTGGACCTGTCTGTCTGTGCGTCATGCGTAAGGGAACTTTATGGGATGGTCGTCTTTAGAATGTGGTAGATGATGATTTGGACTGTGACAGCCGCGCTTCGGAATGAATGGGGCGGGTCGATCGGAGTGATACCACGACATAAACGTTTGCTAGATCAGAGAGATTGCTGATACTTTGCCGACCTTCAGAGAGGAGTACTAACATTCTTTTCTTGAAGGTCCTTAAGTTGTAGCCGTCGGGAAATAGTGTTGCAGCTAAACTGTTCCACTAAACTGAGGTACCTATACTCTGGTTTTTAATCATGTGGGGTAAACTGACAGATGTCAATGTGTCATCCCCATACATTATCACTCAATTTGACAGATGCAAAATGCATAGAAACTTGTCATTTTCATCTGGCAGTTTACTCCACATGATTAAAAACCAGAGTATAATTATTATATTATACACGTCTCTTTTGTTTACATGCGACAGATATATTCTTATTCGATGTCGATACGATATAGGCCCTCAGCACCCAACTCCCGCGCAGTAACGCGTTGATGTCTTTCATGCGCGCGCGCCGCTTTCGTAGCAATACTCGTAGTCTGAATCGACTTTTTTGTCGTAGCCGATGTTAAACGGGTGCAGTTTGAAATCTATTAAGCACTATACCTAATAGATGGCCTGCCCTCACTTCGTTTCGGGAGATTAGTATTACGCCAAGCCAATAGATGGCGCTGTACAGGTCTATGTCAAGCAGTGGATTGCAACAGGCTGATGATGATGATGATGAAATCGGGTTTTTTTATGTCAAAGGTGGAAGACGAGGAGACAGATCAACTAATGGTAAGCGATTGCTGCCACTTATAGACACCTGCAATACCTGTAGAGTCACAAAGTGCGGTGCCAACCTTTAACGTCCTTTGCCCCCAATTGGGCCGTACCCTCACTGACTCGATGAAATACAATGCAGGTGCTGCTTCACGCCAGTTTTCACAGGAAATTGTGAGGCCGTAGAATCACTCCGATAGAGCCGGACCATTCATGCCGAAGCGTGGCTCTCCCACGGTAAAAACGCTCCGACATAACTTCTCTAATCTCCGATAATTATTTGCCGTAGAGAACACATACCATTTGATCATCTTTATGGAGTATAATGGAATCCCAAAATACTTCGACTAACGAGTGATTCGCAGACGCGTTGACACTCGTAAAATATTATAACTGACAGAATTCATAAACTGTGTCTTGAAAGGTCGGTTTATATGTGTCGACTTTACTACAAAATACTTTACTACAAAATTTAAACAAATATAAAATAATTTATTTCATCAAACTTACATTACATAAAGCAGACAAGGGTTGACATTTTCTACTAAGTGCAAGGAGCACCTGTGCCAGAAAAAGTCACTCTTCCTCAACACACTCTTACTTAATATGTTGAGACGAATGGTACACTTGGATCATACGAGTACATACGAGTGATCCAGAATTTGGTATGTTTGGTAAATTACAATTAAATGACTGCTAACTAACTTTCGTAACTCTTAAACGGGCCAATCAGACTATGCAGAGAATCAGCAACATTATTTTTTATGTAATCATTATCTAAACAGTTATGGCTGGCCATAGTTTGTAAAACTATCCGAAACCTACAGGCTTCATCGCGATGTTTCCTCTAACCACCGAGAAAATTTTAGAAAGCATGCACACAAAATTGAAGAACCCAGATTGATTGGTCCACGCTTAGATTTGAGGATCATTTTTCGAAGTCTAACTTTCGTGGCAGCCCTCAAATCTAATATCCCTCCTCAGATCACGCTTACATCAGAATCTTAAAATATACTAATTAAATCTACTTATTTAACCAGGCTTAATCCATAATACAACTATTGAGTATATTTTAAGATTCTGAAGAAGTCTGCCACCTATTTATTATATTTTATTAGATTAAAAAATAAGAAATGACCTCCCGTGCAGAAATCGAAGATTCCTATCCATTAAACTACAATAGCTTTTAAATATTATACGATCGTAAAATCCGCACATATAAAGGATCCTAATCTTACCTCAAACGGGTGGACACGCGACAAAACCGCCAATAAGCATACAAAATACCGTAAAAGCGACCGATTAGCCGGCGGGAGGTCCACTAATTGTTGATCATATGCAAATCGGCCTGACTGGACGACGGCCATCAGCATATTGTACTACAACAATGTTGGAATGTCTGTTAGTATGTAAACCCGACGCAAAAACTACGGGGTGTTTTGTTTTCTTTTTTTGTTTGATATGTTATATAAGTAGTTGGGAGTGTTTAAGATGCTATGCTATGTTTAAATGGTTTAAGATGGCCACCGCCACAAAATAACGGTTTATATTATTTTGGCTTAATTCCCTCAATACGAGTATATGAATCAAATAAAAGAACGTATTACCTACATACGTTTTACAAATTTGTCGGCGCCGACTTAAAATGCTTTAAAGAAAATATTTTTAACAGTTCGAAAGTCTTTCGTATTAGGTTACGAGAAAAAAAAATCTGTGCAATCTGGTCTCACGAAAAACCAGCGTGAAGCAGCGCCTGCGATGTATTTCGCCGAGTAAGTGAGTGTAGGTACAAGTTTGGCAGCGCACTTGCGATTGTACTTTATAGATAAGGGGCAGATGAGCCGACAGGTCACCTGATAGAAAGTCACAACCGCCGCCTATGTATCATCACCAGAGAATTCACAATTGCGCTGCCGGACTTTTAAAAAGGAATACGCTCTTTTTTGTAATAATAAATAGTAATTTGACTTTTCGTGTGGGCTATTCTGTTGTCGGCGTCAGTTAGTTAATTGGCAATAAAATATTGCCCAATTTCAAAAATCTAAAAGCTAACGATAGGTTACATTTCAAGGCTCCCATTAATTGCTTAATTAATGCATAGTGTACCTAAAATTAACCTTAAAACTCGTGAGAGCTATAAACATTCGCTTACTGAGTTAAAACCTGCCAATTAGTTATTTTAAAAATGCTAGACTTTAATTATCTCTACACCTGGCATTTCAATAGTCATTTGCTACTTATTGACACATTTTTAACGTAGGAGAGCCACCTACCTAGCCTCAGCCATTCGCTTCCACATTTATAATGCAAACACCTAAGGTGATCTGTTTTTCCTTACTGCTATAATCTGGACATCTTTAAGACAAGAGTGAACAGGCATCTTCGATGCAAACGCGTGACCTCATCATTACTTTCCATCAGGTCCGATTGTGGTCAAGCGTTAGCTTATAGCAGGGGTCACCAATTAGTTTCGTTAGGGGTCCGAATTCGAAGTAAATTGACCATCGCGGTCCGTACAAAGTACGACGCCTACTATAAAAATATACTATACTTAAAAATTAAAAAAGCAAACAGCTTCATGTCTAAAAGGCGACGTATCAGCGACTTTTCTTATCTCGCAGATGTTCATGGGTAGCGCCTGATTTAATTACTACCAATATGTGACCCTGCTCACATTATGATCGTTTGTCGCCTCTATGTATAAAAAAACACGAACAGACCCGAAGCTCCTGCTTATCTTAATAAAGTATAGGAACCGCATTGAGCACGTGTTATGGCAAACCGTTTTCGGTTATTAGCTGTGTAAATAAACCGTGATATATGACGTCATTAAACAGGACTGCCTTGCTTTTGATGTCACTAATTAGATGTAAACGTCCTATAAATGGACATTTGTTTGTTATTCATGAAAGTTATGACTAGTCGAGGAAAAAATACTTTGATTTAAGCGACAAGCAGGTTTTTACACCCTGCTACGTTTACCGACTGAATTGTAACAGGATATTTTTTATTGATTTTGGACCATGATGATCTGATTAAGAACTTAATTAAATCGATATGTTTACTGTTATATGCAAATAACATAAGTAATAAAATGTATAAATTAGACAATAACAAACATAATTATCTTAATAATTTACATTTATTATCATCATCCCAGCGTGTTAGATAATATAGGTAGGTATACATTAGCAAAATATCCATAAAATTATACCTAATGAGAAAAAATAAATACCTACAGGGTGTATCTGTAAACATTGACATCCCGTTGACTACGTGTTCTCTACCAACCATTTTGAACAATATTGGTTCTATGACTTTTGGAAATTCGTCGGAAAAAAAATCGACTCCTTATAAAAAACGACCAAGTCACGACTTTGAATGAAAAGTTATTTTTTTACGAATTTCCAAATGTCATAGAACACATGTTGTTCAGAATGGTTGATAGAAACGTGGTTAAAGGAACGTAAATCTTCACAGATCTACATCCTGTATAGTCAATATACAAAGAAACTTTAAAAACTCTCATTTACCAAAAGAAAACGCTCTCTTATTTGGTTGGGTCGCTCTCCTATGTTGTGTTAGCCCAAGAACATGAGGCAGTCACTACTAAATACGCCATAAGACCAATTTAACAACCAACGCTGTAATTTGCCGTGTTATTCAAGCAACGAGACAAAACATAAGTAGTTATTATTATGTGACCTGCCATACAAATGATAACGGGGTTACAGTTTATCTCCGTGGCCTGCCTTCAATGAGTTCTCGCTGGCTTATAACCCATTCAAAATTCGCCTGTTAGGTGGCGAAACTTCGTGGGAAAACTGTGCGAGTTAATTGTACAACGCAATTCTCTGGACAACGTTTAGCTCACACAAAACGTATCAAGGATCTGATGTTAGATATTAATGCACTTGTTCAGCGTTTGTTGTTAAAACTGGCGATAAGAGAGCCGAAGTTTCATTTATGGTTCAACGCGAAATTTTTTCAAAAAGTAGTGCAATTATCACACATCTCGAAGATGATCCTGCCGCCGCGGTGATTACCAACTTACCAACAGGTAACCCGCTTGCTCGTTTGTCGCCTCTATTTAAAAAAAGTAAATAGGTTACTTTTCTATGTTATAGATGGCAGACTAACAAATAGGTTACCTGATGTTAAGCAATTGCCCTTGCCCAGTGACACCCACAATTCCAGTAAAGTCATAAGTGAGCTGAGACATTTTTTTTTGCTTTAATCAACGACTAGTGATCCGCCCTCACTTCGTTTCGTGACATTAGTTCCGCTCCATACCAATAGATGGCGCTAGTGCGCCGAATGCATCGCGCTAGTGTTTCGCTTATTCGATTAGTATACTTTTAAGACTTATCGATGTCTATCGAATTTTTCTCTTTATAAATAGTATAGAAGATAGTTTTGGACTATGTCAAAAATCGAAACCTATCCTTGTCTGCTGCTAAACGGTTTGTTATAAATACCCTACCTCTAATTCCCTATCACTTTAAACTGCAATAAAACACATTTTTTATCGAGTAAACACCAAAATCACGTGCTTTGAATTGGAATGTCATTCCGGATCAACAGAGCAGGGTTGCCGAGGCCGGGCCTCAGGTCTGCCCTCCTTCCTAGACGTGTAGTATGAGGTCCAGGGACCAAAATCTTCTAAATTGTTCTAACGAAACGTTCTTAATAATCGATCAATTATTACTTATACAGCGTGAGGTTTTAGCCACAATACGACTCCCAGGAAGATAAAAATGTGTCTTAAAAATATAAAAAAAATATATGTGCTCCGTTTATGGGCACGTATGTCATCCCTTAATTAATAAATAGTGACCATAATAAAATCTCGACTCTTTAAAGTTTACAGAATACATTTTGGGGAATGTTTCAAAAGAGCTTCACGACCTGATACCACCTTCTCCTTTCTACCACCGGACAATACGAAAGACGAAGAGAATCCTCCCTTACACTGTGGAAGTTCCACCAGCTCGTAATAAGCGTTTCGCTTCTTCTTTTTTAATACGAACTGCAAAGGAAGGAATGGAACAACTTGTCGGCTTCTGTATTCTCAGAGAGCTACAATTTGGGTGTCTTTAAGTTGAGAGTGAATAGGTTTCTTCTGGGAAAGCACGCTACATATTAGACCTTATTGTCACTCTCCATCAGGTTAGATGAGGTCAAGTGCAAACCCATCCATACTTCCATACTAATTTTATAAATGCGAAAGTAACTCTGTCTGTCTGTCTGTCTGTCTGCTACTCTTTCACGCCAAAACTACTCAACGGATTTAAATGAAATTTGGTATATACAGATAATCTAGACCCTGAGAAAGGACATAGGTTACTTTTTATTGCGAAAAGGGGGTTGTAAGGGGTTGAAAGGGGGGTAAAAAGTTACTTTTCCACGCGGACGGAAGTCGCGGGCGGCCGCTAGTTTAATATAAAAAAAAGTTTTGCTCGTCTGAAAGCCCTAACGTCTACCCGTGGCATGTTACACAAACCCAAATGTCCCAGAATGGATTCCATTGGGAATGTAACGATTTGTTGTCGGTCGTCAATATCGCCGTAATACCCGAATATTAACTTACACTAGATATTGATATTTAGAAAACTGTGAAGCCCACGTTTGATGGCTTCGGGAAGGCAGGTTCACAGAACAGTTTTATGGTTGGAAACGGATTTGTGAGGAATCGGTAGCGATTTGTGCCTGAGGTTCTCAAACTCTTGTAAGCTGATGGTCTACTTTGAATCGAGCGTTACGACCGAATTAGAGTTCCCCTCCTTTTCACACACGTTGAGCGCGCTTTTGTTTGAAAGCGACAGGTATATTATATTCTCATTTGTTGTGGGATAGCTTCATCTGTATAAACGAGAGTGACCTGACTTTCAAATGGAAGAACCAGCATCAATTATTATACATTACGATAGAGTCCCACCCTTACTTAATTTCAGGACAATTTGGAACTAATAAATTCAGTGGGTGTCGATAATATCGCGCTAGTATTTCTCGTTTCGGTTTACCTATAAGGTTTATCGATAATTCGATACCTACTCGTATAGACTGTACCTCTATAAAATAGGTATGTATTGTAGAAGTATAAAATGTAGACCGTAAAATTTTAGTCGCTTTAACCCCGAAACCCTCATAATAGCTAACACGGAAATAGCTCACTGCCCGCCGAAAAAAACATTATCAACAATGTGGCAGACTAGCAGACGGACCACCATCAGGTAAGGGATTGCCGCCGCCCATAGACAACTACAACACCAGTAGAGTCACAAGTCTGTACCGAGGAAGGGTGGAAGCGGGATTTTTTTAACATTGGTGGAATTAAACCCTTTAAACCAAGTTTGAGAAGCACAGCGCTGCATCGAGTACTATGCGCGCGCGCATCGGTTAGCGCGTTATTTACGACTGCCCACCGAATTAACACCGCTCTATAGCCGATCGTTGTAAACACTTTTATATGCGGAGTCACTCCCTCACACGGGTTTGCTTGCACTTCATTTTTACAAAAATAAAGTGGATTTACTTTTTGTTTATTTAATGGGGTAGGTGAGGATGAGGTTAAAATCTATCAGTTAAAGCGATAATACACGACTATAATGGTACAGCAAAATAGTTTTTTTTAATGATATAGGTGGCAGACAAGCCGACGGATCACCTGGTGGTAAGTGAGTATCGCTGCCCATGGACACCTGCAACAACAGTGGTGTCACAAGTGCGCTGCATACCTTTAACCCCCGTTCCTCTGGATTGGGACTCCGGGACTCTCACGCACTTGACGAAACACAGAGCGGGTGCGCTGCTTCACGCCGAGTCTTCTTTGAGACCGTGATATCACTCCGGTTTAGCCGGCTTATTCATGGCGAAGCGCGGCTCTCCCACGTGTAAAGTCACAAACAGACAGACACTCCGAATCTCTAACAGTACGAGTATTACGATTACAACTTTTCTGAATGATTCCGAACAGATTTACATACGAAGGCGGATTACCCTCGCCCGTGGGCGGACGCCATTTTGAGCTCCTAATTAAATGACCATCAGGGCAGAGTGCTACCTTATAACCGTGAGATCGTGGGTTCGAGTCCACCCATTATGCGTAGTTAACCTGTGGGTGTGATGTGTAAATTTATTTATCACTCCGTATTATTTGCATAAGATGTCGGTGTTGAAGGGTAACTAAAATTCTTTCTAGGATTATCCGTTGCAAATGATTTTCTGAATGGTCATTTAAAAATGCGTTAACGTTTTGCATATATTTATTGGCCAATATTTTATTTATGCTATGTAGTATGTGACTGACAATAGCATATAGGATGAGCAAGCTGGACAGATTCTCAACTGATTTATGGATATGTTATGACTGATAGATATAAGAATATGTTAGTAGTTTAAAAACTTGTTGTCCTCCGAATTCTTCGCCGCAGTTTATGCTGGGTACCGATTCGTGCAATGCAAGAATTTGACGTCCACAGCTTCTATGTATCATGCAAGTTAACATACCCTGTAACAAATTCTGCAACAGCCGTGACGGCACGGCGACGTGACAGCGGACTCCGCTTCCCACGCTTCCGCCGCTCCGCTTGTGACTACGGCTGTTGCATGCAACGCAGTCGAAACGTCTGGCAGTAAGTGCTATAATGTACCTACATACTATTTTTGTATATATATAATAATAATAAAACTTTATTGAAAAAATCCTCGCGTTTAGTCCCGTTTATATCAAATATTTGTATAATCCAACGCGAAAGTTTAAAAACATATACGTAAGTATATATGTGAGCGCCGAATATGGTCCAAAATTTGCTGCCTCCTACAATCTGCTGCCCTAGGCTCCAGCCTATTTAGGCTAAATAATAAATCCGCCACTGCTCTTTGAAGCTCAAGAACTATCCAGCCAGACAAGACAGTACTGAGCTACCAAACTGGCTTTGCAAATAGCCTATAAATAAGTTATATTAAGGATAAGAATTGATTTATTTAAGTACCAAAAAACCACTATCAAATCAACAATTCAACTTCACAGCACACTCCTAATTATCTCCATAATACGACCGAGCACCTCATAAAACAACCTTAATAATAATAAATCAACTAAATTTCTACCATATCCCGTCGTTTGCGGATTATTAAACAGAAAACGTACAGGTCAGGATACCCAACTATCTAACGTCTAAAGTCTACGCAATAGAGTTAATATTCAAGTAACTCATTCGTGGTAAGTTGTACAGTTTACATAAATAACAGACCAATACGGATCCAGAATTATTCAAGGCGTGTCTCTATTCTGCCTAATTTTGTGACACTAAAATATAACAGGTAATATTCA
The DNA here is from genome assembly GCA_014851415.1 of Cnaphalocrocis medinalis. Lineage (NCBI taxonomy): Eukaryota > Metazoa > Arthropoda > Insecta > Lepidoptera > Crambidae > Cnaphalocrocis > Cnaphalocrocis medinalis. Next base: position 1,779,812 of record CM026287.1, on the reverse strand, counting down.
TCATTTTTAGTGTAATACAATTTTAACTAGTTGTTAACGGACGACTTTTTGATATACGACCAGAAAGACGTAAAATATTTTTAAACAAACGTAAAATCACACATATCGCTTTCAGTGATAACTGATAAGACCTAATATTGCCTAATACCTACTCAAAATAAAGGCATACCTATTTGACTTGTCTTTTTAGAACCAGACACTTACGTTGGGTTAGTTCTCTACAATCCGAGTCTTTCTTACCCCAGTGTTAAACACATTTGGTTAAGGATTATATTAAGTATTTTAAACAATTTACTTAAATGTCACAGTTATCATTAAAACTAACATTTAAAAAATAAAAACAATAAAAAATCTTAAAAATCCGTTTTGTATATTGTGACACTTTTCATGAATAGTATCTATTGTAAGATTTCTCAACCTTTAATCAACAATACGGTATTCGTTAATACAATTCGTAAAAATTACAATAATAAAGCATCGTGACAATAACAGAAGCATAAAGTCGGAACCGAGCCTGTAAACTAAAAGTTACTATAAAATAATTTTATTGACTCAAAGCGATAAAAAAATCACTTAACATGTAGCTGTTAGTTGGGCAACGCGACAAATCGCTCGGCTGTGGCTGCCCTAAATCATCAAAGAGAGTTCATAGAAAAATAGAATATGGACTGCACAGAAGGTCGTTCACTGCCATCTCACAATGACACATGACCCCTCAAAAAGAGTGCATTTTAAAGGGTCATGGGGAAATAAATTCCCACAAAGTGTCGTAGTGACGGACTTGTGTTTGACAACTTTTTATAAAATGATAAAAAATATTCAGTAGCCCCCTCATTGCCCCCGCATTGCCCCTTCATTGATTTATCACCATATGCCATGGTATGTACTATTTCTGTAACCACTCGCTCACTTGCTTTAGTTAATATACTCATGTACCTACTACTGGACAGAGTAGTAGGTTACATTTATGATTACGAGTATACTCCTTTTATCTTTATCAAATAACATTTGTCATTGCACGAGCCTGTAATTATAATTTTAAGTGTATTTCTAACTATTTTTAACGCAATAAAGAAATTGTCCAAATATACGATTAGAATATTTATGATTGTGTGTACTTTTTAGAATGTACTTAGATGGATTAGCTTGGTTTCAAACCGCAAATTGTCAAATTATTTTTGTGTCAAATCTACTCGAACTACGCATCCGAAGTTCAAATAAGAGGACTCTCTGTACATTCAAATATCGAATTGATCGGAAAAACGTTAAAAATTGATTTTTGATGTCGATCGCCGATTAAAAGTTTACGATAGACCTGCGTGGGCGCCGGTGGTGGAGGTCAACAGCGATAAATAATTATGTAGGAAGGCTGTAAATACTTCCGTTAGGTGCCTGCTTATCATCATAATAAAGGGAAAAGAAAGGAAAATTGATGATACCTATATTTTTATTGTAACATTGTACCAAGCGACACTCGATGGGCTATAAGAATGTAGATTAGTGAATGAATCTTTTATTTTTTAGGAAGCATTTATACTTTTATTGGAAATCAGTAAGGTGACGTTATTTATGAAGCGTGTGGTTGTAATAAAAACAGAATATTGACTATTTTTTAATACTTATGATCGTCAATCGTGAATACAGTTAGTTCCAAATTCTAACTATGGTTTGGTTATTTATTTATTTCATCTTTATTGCATAAAAAATGTTATTAAGTTGAACATAATGCATAGAGGCATTCTTTGCCAGTCATCATTTGGATATACTATAGCTATATATAATTGCTGTTGATAATTATATATGATTCCCCTTGAGTGGAAAACAATACCGAAGTGCTTAAGCTACTTAGTACCTATGGAGTCAGATCAATGTAGGTACCTATGATGTTGTGTGAGTTTATTTATTTATAATTTAAGATATCTACGATGCAATTACGAACATAGTATGCAACGATAATACAAATTCCCAACCATAAAACACATGGAATCCTAAAACGAGAATCGAACCAGTAATACGACTACACATCTAGGACCTATGTCATTAGCGCTCGCATAGATTTACAGTCACCATAATGCTTTCTGAAAAGCCCTTCCACACACCACTGTGCCTCGGATTCCCTCACCCGATCACAATTGATTCCCGACCTTACCCCATACGGTATAGAGGCTAATAAATAATTTATTGAGGGTTCAATAACAGTGGTGCCATATGCCACCCAGGGAGAGCATGTCCTCTATAACTGTGGACAATTTACAACAGTCTTAAGTTGAAGTTGAAAAGTTGGACTTGTTACCTAAGTTAATGGTTATGGTGGAAAAAACTGTATATTAAGTGAAAATGTATTAGTTTACGTCGTGAATAAGTACTATCTACTTACGTTCACACAGTTTTTATGGTTGTATTTTATAATTGGTGAGCCTGGATATTGCCGATGTGAGCAAACTAATATTAGTAGACTAATATTTTTCTTTGCGAATCGATTACAAATCATATGAATAGCGTTCTTTGTTCCTATTTTATTTATTGTAACATCTATTTGTATTTATACTTTTGCAATAAATGATTGAGTATTGAAATAATGAGCTGTTTTCATGATTGCATTTAATGATTGAGGATTGGACAGAGTAATTTACTGTGGGAGACCACGCGACTTGAATGGGCTGGCTCGATCCGAATGACACCTCAGCCTCGTAGAAAAGCAGCGTAAAGCAGTGTGTTTCTTCGATTGAGTGAGGGTACTAGAGGCCCAATTTCAGGGGAGAGGGAACAGTTCCGTAGTGTTCTTTTCCTCTGAGTCTTATGTAATTTATTTGAGTAGGTATTTTCTTTACTGGTGCGATTTGCGCATTTGGTAGTGACCCTGCCTCATGTGCCAAAGGTCGTAGGTTCGATCGCCACCCTGGACATCCATTCGTGTAGCAAATACTTTTTTTTTTATGTGATAGGTAGCAGACGAGCAGGCGGATCACCTGATGGTAAGCAATTGCCGCCGCCCATGGACACATGTAACACCAGTGGAGTCACAAGTGCGCTGCTAACCTTTTATCCCCTTCTCCCTCGATGGGCCTCCGGTACCCTCACTTGTACTTGTACTTGTGTTTGTTTAGTGTTACATATAGTGAAGTATTATATTTGTATTTCCTCTGTTGTCTGTTATCTTTAACAGAAGTGTTTAGGCTACTTAGTACGGAGTCAGGTCAATGTATGAGATGTTGTGTGATTTTTTTTATTTTTTATTTAAGTATTCGTGAAGTTTGTCAGTCAGTGCTACATTGTACCTATTGGTATCCATATCGCTATCTTGCTTAGTAGTCCAATAGTGTCCATTACAGGCCGGCGTCACCCGCTCATAAACGCGTCTTATCAGACACCTCGCTTGATGGCCCGAGTGTTGAATAACAATGAGGCTGTAAATCAGTAACCTATGGCACCCAGCATTAGCGTTACTGACCTCAACTCTGTATCGAAGTGTTTTTAAATTTCTTGTAAACTTACTTAAAAGCAGTTAATAAAATTCTTCGCGCGTACAGTTGCGAACCTACAATCTTCTACGTACTTACAATTATTTTTCCTTCTTTTCTACCTAACGCCATAGTATGTCGACGAATTTTTGTACCACCCGTGCGAGATAAATTGAGACCCGCGTGGAATCCCTGTCGGATTCCCTCGTCCTTACAGAGTCGAAAATGATATTATGCGTGTCTATGATGCTAGTAGCAATTAGGTTCTAACAAAATTAATTTGTTGTACCAAAGAAGTCAAAGAACTATAAGTTCCGTCGCGTAGCTGCGTATATACCTTACCTTAAAATTTTGAAGGACTTGGAGAGAACGCCACATTTCTTTATACACATTCACTTCACAATACACAAGCACTTCACATACTAAACCTGACTAAACTACATTTGACAATATTCACCACACACTAATCATAACTATCTAAAGCTACTAAATAATTGTTAAATACGAAAATTTTGCTCCCGTCTTCCGACCGAACAGACGAAGCTTATGGAACTAATTCGTCGGTAAAGATAAAAGTAAATTGTCCTGCCATTGGACTACCTACCCTTTTTTTGCGAAATATAGTAAAAAAAAAATAAGCAAAGGAAACAAAATTCATACAGCCTGTGCCGATTAACGCGCGGTGCGAGTCGCCATGGAATAGTTTACATACAGCCAGTACCAAATATTAATCAATAGTTTTTTTTTTTGTTTAGGACACAACTTAATTTGCCAATGTCAAGGAAATTATTATGAGATTTTAATTAAAAAGTTTTCCTTTCTACGGACGTCACCCTCGTCAACCTATATAAAAATCTGAAAATTTTCTTTCTTTCTTGATTTAAGTGTGTATCTGCCGTTCTGACTGAAAACAAAACAAATTGATTTCGACCGTGGTGTACCGGAGTCGTCTGCTTGGAAGAACTGTTCAATCTTGCTAAAGCTAGAAGTTCAAGAATAGCAGCTAAAGATGAGTCTTTTACCGGCTCATCCCTCATTTAATTATCGAACCGAATAGAAGGATCATTATTCATGTAATGTCTTATAGAAGTTTATCATTAATAAGTGGATATGCGACACCAAGTTCCAATGATGTAATGGCTGATGATATTTAATATTTCAAAGGTCAAATCCAAAAGTAAATGGTATTTTGTATTTTTATTCAAATCGTACCAAATTCGCCACTAAAACCATTCAATAACTAATTAATAACAAATTTCTGTTGTTCCTACCAAACATCTTGAATCTCATAATGATATGACCAGACATCACGTCCTCAACCGGATAGTCTCAATTTTAGTTATGTATCCCGGTGTCCCCAAAGATAATCCCGAGACGAAAAAATCACTGGTTCTTCTCAACCGATCATTGATTTCTGTCCTATAGTTAAATTAATTTCATAAATTTTACCTTACCTTAGGCCTACTTACATATCTAACATACCGTTGCTAAATTTTTTTTAATTTCTTTTCGACAGCTACGGTACCTATGTTCGAAATTCAAAATATCTATAGCTGTTAGAATGACACTTATAACACAACATAATGTATTGTTATTTTGTGCTAATTAAGCACTGTAGTGCTTTACATTTTCAGTGTGGGATTGTGTATGTCTAGTAAATGGATGATTTTAATTGCACCAAGTACGGAACCTAGGCATTAAAGACAACATAGAGTTGTAAATAAACCAACTAAAGTTCACGCAAAACCGATGTCCCGTTTTGAGTACAAAAAATGGTCACGTTTGCAATAAATCGCATCAAATATAACACCTCGCGGTGCAACCTTCGCAAATAAAATGTCAAAACACGAGTTTTAAGATCATTTGTTTAGCAAACTAATTAATTTGTAACCTGTCGCAACAGCGCTAATAATATCATAAAGTTATGTTCAAGCTTTTTGAATATCACGAATATTTGATTGGTTCAATAAGGTAACCTATTTATCATTAAGATTATTTTGCATCACGAGCTCACGTTTAAGAAATGTTCATTTTACCACCCTATAAATACTTAGTGCTTGTTGCTATAATTACCTACGAAAAGAAGTCAGCTAATCTTTTTAATGCCTTAAGGCCAAGAATTGCGTGGCTCAAGCGGCAATGGGCAGGGCACATTGCGAGGAGAACAGACGGCCGTTGGGGTGGAAAGGTCCTTGAGTGGAGGCCGCGTGCAGGAGCTTGCAGCCGTGGCAGGCCTCCCACCAGGTGGACCGACGGTCTGGTGAAGGTCGCGGGAGTCCTTTGGATGCGGGTGGCACAGGACCGATCTATGTGGAGAACTTTGGGGAGGCCTATTTCCAGCAGTGGACGTCTATTGGCTGAAATTATCAAAGGGGAAACGTTGTCCACCCCTTCTCAGTACCAAGAGGAAGTGGACATCAGGAATGTTTCAAACATTTATTTCACTGTCCATCCAGGGAGGACAAACGATTAAACATCGGGATTAAGCCCAATACTATAGCTAAACCGTTTCTATAAAATTACTTTCATATATTATTTATGAATACTAAAGATTTGCTTAAACAGAATCGCATCATTAAGACTCGTTTTAAACCACTCCTTTTTCTAGAATCAGATAAAAATACCAATTCTGCAATAAAAATAGAGCTTCAATGGAAAAATTTACGATCCAATCATAAACATATATTTTTATGGTTTTTATTGTGCCCTTAGCAAATACAACTTAATTTCCCCAATGTCAAAATTTAATAACTTAATGAGTTAGCAAGTGGAGGCAGGTACCAGGAAGGTTAAAACACTATGGATATCATATCAATAACAGGTAATTACCTAAATGGAATTTATAATGGAAAATGAAATACTTACAAACATTACTGTGTGAAGTGCTCTTCAGTTTTTCAGTGTTTATGTATAATTTCCTGTTCAATTTCCGGGCCATACAAAATATTGATAGACGTTTTTTTCTTTTAAAAAATAAAGGAATGTCTAAAACATGCGATAAAGTTTTCCGCCAGGAATCAATGTCATTTTCTTAACTGCGTACTGGTTATTACGTTATACATAATAAGTCTATGTATAGAGATGTTGCATTCATTTATAAAAAAAAATCAACACACGTTGAGTTAGCTACTAAAAACTATAAGAAAGAATACTAAAATGAATTTAAAGTGTACTGTGTAGGTAGTGTACCTTTTTATTAAAAAAGTTATACATTTCCGTAATGATAAACTGTTCCGTTTGTTAATATTCATTAACTGTCGCGATTTAACAATTAATTAATGTTAAATGATCTGCTTATAAATGATATCACAACACAACATGTAAATGATCACAATTTGTAAGGAACGGCAAAACCATGTTAAATATAGCTGCCTCGTTCTTACGAGAGACGGATATATATCACTGGAATTAAATTAACAGACAATTTATTATTTTACAAATTATAAGGCATGCATTAATTTTGAAATTCTTCGCGATTTTTTATTTTAAATAAGCTCTGCAATAGGATAACCTCATTAGTGTGAAAAATAGTTTGCGTCGCAATATTTTAGCCAGTTATATTTTTTCTGACTTGAAACATTGTAGCGTAAGCCGTATATCATTTGTTAGCGGATTTAAAGTCTTGCCTGTTTCAAATAGAGGGATATTTAAATATAAGTATCTACATTATTAGCTTAACTGTGGGAGAGCCACGCTTCGGCATGAATGGGCCGAGAGCCACGCTTCGGCATGAATGGGCCGGCTCGACCGGAGGCATACCACTGCCACACAGAAAACCGGCGTGAAGCAGCCCCTGTACTGTGTTTCGCCGAGTGAGTGAGGGTACCAGAGGCCCACCCGGGGGGGAAGGGGATAAAAGGTTGGCAGCACACTTGTAACTCCACTGGTGTTGCAAGTGTCCATGAGCGGCGGCAATTGCTTACCATCAGGTGATCCGCCTGCTCGTCTGCTATGTATCACATAAAAAAAGCACTTACTGTTTGAGGTTTCGACCGCGTTACAACAACCGTGGTTTCTCCAAGCGGACTGGAGTGTATATCAAGTATTTGAAAAATGCGACGCGAAATTTTAAAAACATACATTTAATTAGAACTTTTCGGTCATGTTCTTGTCCTATCTATTGTAAACATAACAATAATTGTTTTATCATACATGAACGAACTGTTAGTAAAGTATATACTTCCCCTATATACTGCCCCACTGCATGGCAAAGCTCTCCACCATAGAAATCAAGTCATCGCTACTATGAAGGGATTAGGCTTAAACACCACAGACTGTTAAGTAATTTTATTTTTATTTTTGGTTTAAATAACTATTGTTGTCATATTGGTTAGATGACAGCCCTGCACTTTTAGCTAAGAGTTTTTTCTTTAAGAAAATAAAAAAATAAATAAAAATAAATTTACAAGTCTACTAGGTATGTAGATTAAGTCTCAAGTCTAACAAAAGCCCACAGCGACCTAACACCTATTTCCCGTCACCAAAGCCGAGGAAGTAGGTTTATTAGTTTATGACTTACATAATTAAAAACGTTTTAAAGCTCGCCGAACACGCAAATTGAATTAATGTTTTATGGCTGCCATCGGCAGCCATCGCCATCGACGCGTGATGTCACTGTAAGCTAATTAGAGCTGGCTTGTCACTATTAGACCATAAACGCGGCACTTAGGATGGGTGTAGGTGACAGACACTCTTTATACGCATACTAGTGGCCCGCCCTCACTTCGCTTCGGGACCGTAATTCAGAAATTAACCAATAGATGGCGCTGTGCTCAATTACATCGCGCAAGCGTTTCGTGTTTTCGGTTTACCTATAAGCCTTGTCGTTGTCTATAGAAGTTATCTCTTTATAAATAGTATAGAAGAAGATACGTCAAATGAACTACAATTAAATATTATAACTACTTACACAATGGGAGAACCACGCTTCGGCATGAATGGGGCCAGCTCAACCGTGTGATTCCACGGCCTTAACCAGGATTTTAAGCCTTATTTTCTTATTTACTGATCCACAAGTACACTGGACCAAATAGGAGTATAAGTGCGGAAACAGGAGTCCACTTTACATTACTTATTTACTGACCAAGAACATTTCAACTTAATCTCTCTTACATTACCACACATGTATACAAAGCATAATAATGGCTGCTGGGTATTAAAATTAAGCTTAAAAAAACTTATTTATTTTTTGAAAAAAATATAGGTAGGTAGGTACTTTTTATTAAGGTATAACAAGATGGCGATCGAGCCAGTTTTTATGACTTCAATACATTTTTGCTCAGTGTAAAATTAAGTGACGGATTTGTGACATCGCATTTCGATGACGATGACGAAAATGAGAAGAAAAATATGCGCGAAACCCTGCAGCAAAAACATGCACTTATTACAACACTGAATGTATGAAATATTGTACAGTTAAACGTAACCTTAGTAAAAAATAAAAGGCACTTAAGGCCTCCTTTGTCAAATTAGCGCAAATGTAATTTGGTTTCGCGCGAGGCGCGCGCGCATCGACGCGTCGATCGGCACCCAGCGGGACCACCGCGCTGCGAAGGGAGGCCCAGTACCAGGCCGGGGGTAGTGAGGACTATTAGCTATAATAGTTTTAGGCATTCATGAAGCAAAGAAAAACTTATTATGAAACCCTTATAGGGCTACGTTTTGATTAAGATAAGCTACTTACATTCGTGGGAGAGTCACGCTTCGGCAAGAATGGGCCGGTTCGACCGTAGCACGGCCTCACAGAAGACTGGCGTGAAGCAGCGCCTGTGCTGTGTTTCGTCGAGTGAAGGTACCGGAGGCCCAATTGGACAGAAAGGAGGCTACAGGTTGGTAGGGCACTTGTGACTCCATTGTTGCAGGTGTTTATGGGCGGCGGCAATCGCTTTCCATCAGGTGATCCGTCTGCTCGTCTCAAAACTCACATATTATATAAAAAACACCTTAGACAGGAAACTAACTGGGGGGGAACCCGACTCTCCGCTCTCCAATTTTAAAAACACTCTTCAATGATATGTTGCATTGTTTATCTTACCCAAAATTAGGGGTTAATTTTTTTTACAAACAAATTAATTCCTCGTTAGGTACTTCACTTTCAAATTGAACTTGATTACATTATTCTTCCATGCTAAACTTATTTGTTACTTTCAAACGCAAAACTCGATCATAAGTTCATGTTTGTTTATAACGCAATTTAAATAAACAAAGGTTACGAGAATTTCCACATAAAATCTCTTCCACTATAAACCCTGGCAGACCCAACCGTCTAGAACAGTCCAATGTAATTTACAATATAATAATGTATGTATGAGTTTAACTGTAGAAGACGCGCCGGGAACTGGCGATTCGAAATGTGCAAATATTTATGCACCTATTCAAACCAAATCTGGAATAAATTCAGCACTTCCCATCACTACATCACTACTCCCCGCGAAGACACTGAGCAATAACATCCTTGCTCAACTACGTATATTTAACACCACTCCACAAATACCTAACTTAAAACACGCAAATCCAAACTTTAACTGTACCTAAATAAGATCACTTACGTGTGCATGTTTGAAGTGGTGTACAAACGCATCCTTTTTACCAACAATACAACCAATTTCAAGCTTTATTTGTTACCGAAATAGGGTTAAAAACAGTAGAAGGGTTATATTTGTAATAAGTTACGGACAGAGTGCCCTGCTGCGCGCACCGTTTGATTTATCCGAACGAACTCGACTCAGTATTAATTCAGTCGCAATTTGTCATTGGACGTGAGAAAGTGGTTTATTGTTCCTCTTTAACAGAAAATAATAGTAGTTAAGGCGCCGTTTTATATTTTACACCACCCAGATGGTAAATATATTCTATAATTCAGCTGCGTGTGGTTTTATTTGGCCGAGTGACTCGGGCATTTGTTACACGATTACTTAGAGTACACGATAAATTAGCAAACGAGGTGAATTAATTCAATCTATTGTTGTTAATGAGTTGTTAATTGTAACAATTTATAAAACAGCTGGAATAACGTTTGCCATTTCGAACCGTAATAGCCTAGTTTAGTGTTTTACTTACGACATACACCATCTTGTTACAAATTGCGAACTTAAGTTATTACTGTGCTAAAGCTAATGCGACCCCGTTCTAATAGACAACGTTAAAAAAGGCTGGAATGAATATAATATTTCCGGAATTTCCCGGAAGATCATCTTTGGTAATGAGGTTGATGTTGCTTTAAGTAAAATTTACGTTCGGTTGACTCTCAGCTCAACCAAACAAAAGTATTTAAGAACTTTAAATAGCCCCAGTAAACATTTACATCATTTTAATCACTGTATACATAATCATTCTGTACAAAATGTGTTGTACAACTTATGGAAATTCAATAAAAAATAGTAGGAACCTACTAATATAACAGCGCTGTTGGGATCACTTGTTCAAACGCTTGTGTTTCAAAGTGTGTATCTAGAGATTATTTAATTAATTAATAAATCGATGTTCAAAATGGTTGGTAGAAGAAAGGACATCGAATAGGCAGCTCAAATGGTAATATTTTGAGGAAACCTGACAGGCTATATCGTCGTAAGGCCCAGAAAGCAGACAAAATAGGAAAATCAATTCTTTTATTAAAAGGCTTTTGGATCTTACAACGATATCTTACTTAGTTATAAAAAAAAATTACAATTTATTAGTCCACTAAAGTCCTTGGCGACTTCGTCCCTCCAACGCCATCTCGGACGACCTACTGGACCGCAATATTAGGCGGAATTGGCACAGAACCGAACAAAATGACGAACTTCGACGTCAGAGGCAAAGAAGAGCCAGCATAAGTATCTAAGTGCAAATGTACCTAAGTATTATAACTTAAAAACTAATAATTATTTACTTTTCATTTGATAGTTGTGGTCAGTGGATCAGTAAAAAGCTTAAAGCAGTGAACACAAGACTTAAAGCCGGGCGTCACTCGATCACACCCGACAGTTCCACCTAGAAGGGCCACACCAGCAGAACTCAAGTAACGACCATTACCCACACATTTCCCCCACAACTAAGTATCAAGTATCGCCACACGCAGCCACGGCTTAGCCTGCGTTGTTTTCAATAATCTTCTTTATTGGACGTTGACAAACAATCGCAATTTGTTATCATTACATTTGTTGTGCGTTTGAGACGTTGACCAATGAGACGGACGCATGCATACAGTATCTACTACGGTATGAGTATGTAAAGATAAATAAAAGAGCGAATTTTGCCTGTGAACGTGTGAAATGTGTATTGTTTTAAAGTTGTTGTAGGTAGGTAGTCGTTTTTAGTTGAAACTGTTGTAGAAGTTAAAATAAATCTAGTAGAAGTTAATAGATCTATAAAAAAAAGTAGAACAGCATAATACATACTCGTATTAAATTAGTATAGAGCGAATGCTTTTTAGTGACTGGTTGAAAAAAATTAAAAGAAAATCATGAAATGTCACATTATTTATTTTTAAATCTTTAACGGTGATATTTAGATTCTAACCTCATTGCAGATTAAATTGAAATTTAACTGGCTGTTACGCTCGATACAAAAAACTTTAAGGTTAGAGGAAACATTAAATGTCAGTCATGTCTAGTGTGCCGCCTGCCAGAGTGAGTGAGGGATCGGAGGCCCAATTGGGGGGAAATGGGGTTAAAGGTTTGGCAGCACACAAGTCTCTACTGGTGTTATAGGTGTCTATGGGCGGCGGCAATCGCTTACCATTAGGTGATCCGTCAGCTCATCTGAAACCTATCACATAAAAAAAGGTTGTTTTTTAATCATTTGAAACTATCGCTGGTAGAACGCAGTATTTGGGCGGCCGCCCACCAGGGCCTGACCTAAGTAGTGTGAGTACACAGCGACACAATAAACTATCCCACCGGCTCTAGAGACAAAAACAACAATGCCTCATAAACTTATGACTCGAGTGGTGGTACGGTGACAACATTTTATTAAGTTGGTAAATAATGCACTTAAAAAAATCATCGTCGGGTTCACGTGGGACTCGAACCCGCAACCTTCCCCAAACCGGGTGGATATTCTATCAATTAAACTAACTGAACCCCGTATGAGGTTAGTTTAAGCCGAAAAATATTTTTGAAGTGCATATTCTCTACTGGTAATTTAACAAACGCAACTGCTATTAGAGAGCTAAAATTACGTCTTTTTTATGTGATAGGTGATCTGTCACCTATCACATAAAGACGGATCACTAGATGGTAAGCGATTGCCGCCGCCCATAAACACCTGCAACACCAGTAGAGTCACAAGTGCGCTGCCAACCTTTAGCCCCTTAATTGGAGGCCATTATACCGCCATTGGCTCGGTCGACATTGACTAGTTAGTTATCCAGCACAAAGCATCATAATCTTCTATACTATATTTATACAGAGATAAATTCTATAGACATTGACAAACCTTATATGCAAATCGAAAAGACGAATCACTAGCGCGATACAATCAACACCCTGCGCCATCTATTTGGAGGCAATGGAACTACTGTCCCGACACAAAGTGAGGACGGGCCACTAGTTAGTGAATAAACTCCATGTCCCACTAGCAGCCAGCACCACTGTCACCGTACTGATACTGTCCAGTCATCTAGTCTGGGAATCGCACTTATTACTCGAAGCGATCTCGAGCGGCCCTCGAGCCTGAAACAGTGCGATGTGCTCGAGTCGATGTCGAATCAGCCACTCCTGTGTTAGCCCCGCTGTCCCGTCATCTGTAGCGACGCGATAGATATGCGGAGCGATGCTATGCGAACAGTCACCGTATTATCAGGGCGATATGTATCCCAAGCTGTCATTTGAGCGAAATATGAGCTACTAGTGGCCCGCCTTCACTTCGTTTCAAGACTTAAATTTGCTATTAGTTCCAATGATAGCCAATAGATGGAGATGGGTATCGATCACATCGCGTAAATGTTTCAACTTTTCGGATTATACCTAAGTCTATTGGTAGTCAAAAGAGGTTATCTATTAATTAATAGTATAGATGTAGGTCCTCCACAAGCTGGGGTAAGCTATGCAAGCAAGGTTACTGTAAAACTGCTTTTTATTTTCAATTTTGTTATAGCTTTTATTTAAGGTGTTTGTTTGTAATATGAGTCGTCTTCTTATTTAAGAACGTCGCTCTTATCGGTGGAGTATCCTCCATTCTTCCCTCGACTCTGCCAGCACATTCAAGTCCTAGTACTTCATGACATTTACCATAGAAATAAATAAATAACCATAGAAACCATAGAAATTATTATAAAATAGGTACTTTTAATTCCTAAAATGACAATAAAAATATATAGCAAAGTATCTCTGGACAAAGAGCCTTAACGCATATGTAGCGATTCGAGTTTCTCATCGATGTAGAGTCCTTCAGATCGTGAATTTTTAATGATCACTTCAAAAGTCAAATAGAAAAACAGCGACGCTTTCGACATTTAGATTGTTTTATTTCAATATCTAACACACCTTGAAATTATACGGAAATGGATTGTTGTATAAAACTTACAAGAGGTAGGTAGTTATTTCTAGGTGGTCCTAAGTACCTTAGGTTAATACCTACCTACCTTAATACAATAAATATAAAATTACCATAATAAATATATGTATTATAATAGTTGTGAAACAACAAAACGTAGGTAAAGCCCTCAGCTATTGCTATGCCCTTACAGGGCGCTACATTGCATACCCTTTAAGACCTATGTATGTAGGTAACGCATAATATTTTATAAGAGTCTGTATTCCAACGTGGCATGCAATAATAAATGATGATGATTAGGACTTATCAAATAAGTCCCTTCCTACAACGCTATTTATAATCCTTAACCTAGATGCATTAAAAGGACTTAAGGAAACTTCCACAAGACCCAGAAAAACTAATTAACATCTCGCAACAAACATAAACAAACAATTAATTCAAAACCGCGTCCATTTCTCCCAACTCGCTAACTAGGCGCCATTTTCGCACCGCAACTCAACCGATATCTTTATCCGACTGTAATAGATGAAAATTGCTGCTTCCACGGCCTAATTGGACCGCATTAGATAAACACACGCGTACACCCATCTTCATTTCGAGACCATTAACGCACGCTGCGCCCGCGCCGCGTCAAGTCGTTACGCGCTAAGTAGTAATGTAATGATCCAGTATTACATACACGGTAACAGACGTTTCCGAGATAGACTTTCATTTGACTTTCAACGGCTTGTAAAACGCTAAATTGAATAAACGGACGCGTAGACTTAAGTGGGAGATGCGAGTAAGTGGGCTTGGAAAGCGAGAAATGGTTTAAGATTTTGTTAGATCATAGTTTGTAGGATTTTTTTATTATGTTAAGGGGCAGATGAACAGACGCATCACCTGATGGTAAGCGTTACCACCGCCCTTGGGCACCCGCAACACCAGAAGAGTCACAAATGCGTGGAATACCTGTTTTATGAGATACGGGGCAGACGAGTAGACGGGTCTACTGATGGTAAGCGTTATGTTAGCCCATGGACACCTGTAGCCCCTGACTTTTAAAACCGACAGCGCATAAATAGTTACTCTATTCCTTTTGGGATAGATGCCTCCTCGAGTGGCCCATTGAAAATGAAAATGGAAAAATCTTTATTGCCAATAACAATTTCTGAGTTTGGAATCTCCTTTTGAGTTTATTAAAACTTGTGTCAGGAAGCTCCGCTCTCCTACAACATGCGGTGGTATGTTTCTACATATCACAATAACAGACAACACAATACACACAGGCAATAACAGACATGTTACATTAGCTAAAATTTTGTAATTAACTTAGGTGTGTGTGTGTGTGCGTGCTTATGTGTATTTGTGTTCGTGCGTTTGTGCATGTATGTATGTATGTCCATTGCATTTTAAGAGACCACTTTCTGTTCCGTATGTCATCACTAGAAACACAAACGCATTAAAGACTTTCGTCTCTTAATTATTTACCTCTAGTCTCTCTTGAATACCACCCAAAACTGACTTGAAGACGGTAAACGTATGATTGTGAAATTCAGTTCAAAGCAATTAGCACCGTAATATCAATTTGAATATGACTTGTGTTTGTGTCAACGCTCTTGACCGTTAGTGGACATGATTCCGCGCCATTAAGTTGGGACAAAGACACCTCACATGTCTTCATTGTACACCGCGATAATCAAGCGCATCTTGTAATTTTTGGAGATCCGTGGACAAATAAGAAATTGCATGTAACCTTACCTTACGTTGGTCTTATAACTCAAGAAATGTGGGGTTTATCCGAAAGAAATAACTAAAGGCATTGAAAAGCTAAGCAATTATATTTATCCACTTGGCAGTCAGGACCGAGGTAAAAGCCCAAGCAATAGAGAAAATTTAGGTAAGAAAGGTTTTTGTAAAATTTTGTGATTAAGTGATTGAAATCTTGTGATAAATTATTGAAATGCTATGGTGTAAAAGGATTGACGTCAACCATAAAATCCAACGCGGTAGAATGTTCGTACTGCTGGTAATGATTGGATGATTCCAGGCCTGAGATAAAAATCTTTTAACTTCCCTACCCCCAGATTGGGTTGCTGATATCCCCACTCAATATACTTCGCGAGCGCTGCGTCACGCTAATGTAAGAAAGAAAGAAAATACATTTATTAATTTGGACACCAAAACACATATTACATGCTACAGACAATTGACACAACACAAAAAAATAAAAAACACTAGTAAAAAAAAGAAAAAAAAATAAACTGTCCTTCCCCATTGGCCAGCAGCGTCGTGTATTTAAATTATGCTGTGTTGTGTTGGCCCTCACTCAGCTTATGTCACGACCATAGGCCGTAACGCTGGTTTTCAGTGGGACCAGCTGATCATGTTCATTCAGGGAATGTCATGTTCATTCAAGTTTTGGTGACAAATCAAAGAGACGGAGACCCCTATGCGGGCGTCCTATTCGCACTTATCCACTTTTTTGTAATAAATTGGTCATCGGCCGTACGGTTCTCGGTTTAATAGATAGCAGCATAATAAAGTTATTGTGCACTGCCCTGTGGGAAACACAAACAGACGGACTGGTGCTAATATGAAATAAATTGAGCTTCAATAAAATGTCGAGATGCTGCCAACGGGATGGCGGACACTTTTTTTGTTTGGAACTGTAATAAAGATGTTGCTTTTGGACGCACTATGTAGGATAGAGAACAAAAATAACTTTAATATGTGACTAGTGACGACCCATTTGGCGTAGTGGTTTGAGCGCCGGTTGAGACGCAAGGGTCGCGAGCTCGATTCCCGCATCAAGACAAATGTTTGTTGCGAAACAGATATTTGTCTTGGGTCTGGGTGTTTGTAGTTCCTTCGTTGTTTCTGGTTTCCATAGTACAAGGGAAAACCTTAGTTTGGGACTAGGACAATGTAGGTATGTAATGTTGTCTCAATTTATTTATTAAAAAATAAAAAAAGTGGCCCGCCCTTACCTACTTCGATTCGGGACATTAGCTCCCCCGTGTATCAATAGATGGCGCTGGGAGTCAATTTCATCGCGCAAGCGTTTTGTCTTTTTGGTTTAGCTTATAATAAGTATATGTAGATATAAGATAAGATAGATGGATGGATATGGCTGAAGCAGGGTTAACATCGTGAGGAAACCTGCTGCGGATAGTCTCTGAAACGTAGGTATTATTTTGATTTAATTGGTCTGGTTGCCCTGTTAAAGAATTGCGAAGATCAGACGGCAGTCGCTTCATTGTAATTACCACCAGTGGCGGGTATACCATATAGCCTAAGTAGGCTAGAGTATAGGCCTATTTTCATCACTCCACACTCTTCGATCGCCTGAAGTGAGACTGGCCATAGTGGCCATCCATTGTTTCCCTCCTACCAACATCATGCGACCAACGGGGCAAGTGGTCTACCCACAGGATATCACCCCTTCCTTGGCTGCCATTACCATAACTTGGCATTTGTAGTCTTGGAAATATAACGCGTACGGCGCCCATACATTTAAACTTTCTAGAACGTATAACATTCATTCATATGCCAACCTTACAACCTTACATTTCTTGTAATATCGTAGTATACGAAAACATTACCCAATTAAATCCCAACTACCAGTATATACTCGTATGCAATAAGTAGGTAGGCAACTAGAGATACGAAAAGGTATCGAATCTATATCCAGATATAAGCTAGTATGTTCTACTTTTTACCCGACTACGGCAAAGCAAAAGGAGGGTTATGATTTTGACAGGCTATGTATGTATGTATTATGTTCATCTGTTTCCACGTAACTTCTAAACTACTTATCGGAACTCGACAAATGACATATCATTATAAATAAGCGTCTTAGTTGTCCGCTGGTTATAGGCTATATGAGGTTTCACAAAATCTAATGTGGCGCCCTCTAGCGGACAAAACATACAGAGTAAAAAAATTAAGTTATATTAAATGATAAATATGCCGTGTTTGGTATCATTTGAAAGCGCTTGACTTGTTACTCAAAGTCCAGCCTGAATCCCAGCGAGCGCAGCAGCTGCTCGCGGCAGCTGCAGCATCATGCTGAGGCTGAACCTTGGTGGTCCTGGAACCTGAGTCACAAGTGCGCCGACAACCTTTAACCCCCTTTCCCCCCAATTGGGTTTTCGGTACCGTCACTCCACGAAAGACAGTGCAGGTGCTGCTTTATGCCGATCTTTTGTGAGGCCGTGGTATCACGAGCCATATCACTGGAGCCGGCCCATTCATGCCGAAGCGGGGCTGTTCCACGGTAAATGGGAACTTCAGCCGGCAGAGGATAATTTTGATTAGGTAATGACTGCCGTCGTCTCCAGCATTTGAATAAAACATATCGATAGTGGTGATTGGCTATCGTATCTCTAGCAAGTGTCGTACGTGTGCGCATCCGCACACTGCGCGTAGTGCGAGAGGGACGGCGACAGGCTGTCGGCGCAGGAGTCACAGGTCGCCCGCCCACGCGCAACACACGGGCGAACGTAACTGTGCACGGGTAGGTAGGTTCAAGTGAGTAGGTAATAGATCTATTAAATAGATGACATTTATTGGCCACAAAAACATAAACACCACATATACAATAAGGACAATAAAAAGAACAAAAAACTTATTAAGTAGTAAGGTTGGTACAAATTAGGGTCTGTGGCCATCAAGGCGCAGCCTCCGTGTTTGCTGCGGCAGCTATAACTAAAAGCCGCTACAGTGCCGCTCTTGAAACTAATACGACTCATCTATCATATCATTAAAATATGGAAACATTTACTTAGGACGAAACCTAACATCTTTCTTTATGCTTGCCTAAGGAAGTAGGTAAGTAATCTTTAAAATAGAAGCCGCTGTACTAGCGCTTGATTATTCCATCATTTTTACGTGTTATTCCAAGTTGCAAGGGGCGTAATTATAGGGTGGCAGGGCTTCTACCTTCACCCGCCCAAACACAGGTTCATCAAGAGGATATTTTATGAAACTGTGGTAGGTATCAAAACATGGTTTTCTGATAATTTTCCAGTAGGTAACGTGTAAGTTACGTTCTGTGCACAAGTGTGCGAGCCACCGGCGACCTGCGCCGGCGCATAGGAGAGGCGAATAAATCACGGTACCGTAAGGATTTCGCGAGGCGGCCGCGCCCCTGTCACTTTATAGTTCGAATTAGGATCGTGAATTCGTTAATTTTTAATGCGATAGGATATGGCCTCGACGGCCAATCAGTAAAACTAACTGCCACTCTCAGAGACGTAATTTTACCCATAATGTGTATATTGTACCTACCTTAGGGCGACAGGCATGGCCGGTTTTTTGATCCGTAGTTACCTACCATTACCCTTAATAAGCTATAGGGAAAATAGTTCCCACCTGATTTTGAGCCTAGTCTATCATGGCATGGCAAAGGATAGGTATTGACTGTAAGATCACAGTCCTGCTGATTAAGATGAATCATCATTTTAGCCAATAGACGTCTACCTACTCCTGAATGGGCCTCCCCCAATGTTCTCCATACAGATCGATCCTGTGCCCCCCACATCCAAGGAATTCCCACGACCTTCACTAGATCGTCGGTCCACCTTGTTGTGGCTTGCCACGGCATCCACTCAAGGACCTTTCCTTAAGATTAATTGATTCATATAGCTAATTCAACCCATTACTAATTATAAACAACTGACATCTTCCCATTCACGAATGTGGCTCTGACGAGCTCATCATCGTAATTTATAATTAGCTCTAAAAGCACTAAGTGAACAGTTAGGAAAACAAACCCATATTTAACAAACAGAATAACTTGCTTCCGTTATATTAGCAAGAATTGCTTCCTCAATTAGCAGAGGACCTAATAGGTAGGTACCCCTAGAATAGGGCCGACACACACGCAACAACAACTGTCCCGTTGTAAGGCTTTTGTCCCGCTAGAAATTAAAACGTATCCTATGGCTGTAGCTGTCAGCTACGCATAGCATTTCATAAACGCCTGCGCCTGCGCTGTGTTTCGCCGTGTGAGTGGTACCGGAGGCCCAATCGGGGGGAAAGGGGGTAAAGGTTGGCAGCGAATTTGCAACTCCAGGGCCACTGATATTACGGCTGTCTGTGGGCGGCGGCAAATGCTTCTTGGTGAGCGGTCTGCTCGTCTGGCATCTATCATATAAAAAAATCTATGCTTTGCATATTGAATGCAATGGTATCCAAATAGTGTCTTAATAATGTAGCTTTACCTCTGGTCAAATAGCAAAGACATTCTAAACTCTAAAAAAATCTTGATCTTTAACCCACCTTTCAATTTAGTTTGATAAAAGGAAATCATCAAGTCAATCCTATTCTTACGAAATTGCAAAATCTAAAACACTTGACTAGGAACGGGACAGAGCGCTATGAAGATTCATTCAACTGTCCCAGTGGGCATCGCAAGTTCACAACCCGTTCCCCCCACTCGCAGCATTCCTATACTAGAATAATTACGACTGAGTCAGTTTAAGGCTTCGCTAACAAAACGCCATTATTTTAGCTGGTCTTACCAGGTCTTTACACCTTGACTTCAGGTGGTCGCAAACACGCCATTGTTTGTTCACCAATTTGGACCAGAGAGTACTTTCGCTGCAGCAAACTCTAAAACACGATCGAAAACGAGAATGTACACCTTATTAGCACCATATAAGGGTCTTGTAGAATACAAGAGGGTTTACCGAGATCAGGGAATGCTCTTAAATTTAATTGCGGTATGCAAGCGTGTCTTGTGTATGCGCGAATGTGTTAATTTTAACATTTAGAATCCAAGTTTAATATTCACACTGACTTATATGGTTTGCAAAATTTTACCAGAGAATTTCAGTAACACCGTTATAATGAATCAAATATTTTATTCATTGCGCTCGATCCAAGCGACGGGGTGTGTAATGTTGCTATTAGAAATGGTTTAGGAACCTTCTCGTAATTTCCTTTTGAGTGGGATTGTACAAAGCAATAAATTATGGTCGGTTCGCTTGCATTAGACTAAGTGCACAGGTGCTCGGGACAGGGATTCGCGATTAACGAGGACTGTGAGACGATTTAATTTGTCACTTTTGATTTTATATATTTTTTGTGCTAACAAACATTTTAACATCGTCTTGGGTCTGGGTGTACTGCCAATGGGTGTCAAACAATTAAGTAGAAACTAGGTAACACAATCGTTAATATAGCGTATTCATTACGTTTTTTCTTTGGTTAATACGCATTTGTAAATTAAGAGATAAATACCATTTATTACACAAGTTAAGAAATCGTAATGCTGGTCTAATGTAGGCGGTCTTATCGCTATCTCGCTTTATATAGCGATTTAGTATTTAAGTGTTTGTGTGGAAAGTAAATTAATTATTACTATGCAAATAAAAAATATGGGTCTGCAGGCTGAGTAGAGAAAACCTGGGTGGGATAGAACTAATACTAATAGAAGGAGAATGAATAATATTCTAGTTTATTGGTGAAATAAAACCGCAACTCTAGAAACTTAATGTATTTATTAAGAATTTGTCACTTATAATTAAAGAGTTACTTAGACAGACCACAAATCGAACTAATCTCTTCCAGGCAGCACGCCTGACTGACAGCACTGGCAAACTTTCACTCCAAAGCAGATTGATAAACAATTTTTATCACATAATGCTTTTAAAAATAGTAGATACCTACTGAGGTATAGTTGGAGAAATTAAATCCTGAAAACTTTGTCTTTACAAACATGCAAAAAATAATTCAGCAAAATATTTCCAAACCAAACTCAAGAAAACCTACTGCATATCAAATGATTCAAAATTGTCTGGTTTTATGACTGCTCCACACTTAGTCCGAGATTGCACGCGAAGGCCCCAACGTGAAGCATGGTGCACCATACAAACGCACAAATGAATTATGGTGCACCAGGCAAAGATGCACTTTGTATATCTTTCGCGGATTCGCGATTGTTCTACGGCTCGAGTT
This sequence comes from Cnaphalocrocis medinalis, assembly GCA_014851415.1. Lineage (NCBI taxonomy): Eukaryota > Metazoa > Arthropoda > Insecta > Lepidoptera > Crambidae > Cnaphalocrocis > Cnaphalocrocis medinalis. The sequence continues at coordinate 1,757,931 of CM026287.1, read as the reverse complement.
GTGGCATGTTCGCGCCGTGATTCGCGGACTAAGTGTGGAGCAAGCCTCAGGATCAAATATCCTCACAACATGCAGATTCATTGGTATTAACTTATATGTACACTAAAGCAAACTTGGGACAATCGCAACGTAAACTACAAATAAGAGACTAACATCAGACATGTCTACCAGGCATAAATTCCTTCTCATTTGGGCTTAGTTTCCTGATCCGTTACGTATCTAATGTAAATAGTATCTTCTGGCTTAGGATCTTCAACTTGCGTCTCATCTAATTGCGAACAGGCTATTGCTAGTGCTGTTCCATCATGGGAGAAACTAAGGGAAGAAACAGCAGTGTTGTATCTATGAAACTGACAGAGTCTCTTCTTGTTGAAGCCATCCCAGATGTTGACGTAGCCATCAGAGCCACCCGTTGCAAATGTGTTGTATACAGAGTGGAAGCTTATTGCGTTGACTGGGTAGATTTTTTCCAGGCCTGAAACACAAAGTCAAGGTTTGAATATACTTTATTTGATTTTGAATATAGATTAGGCATCTAATTAAAAAGTATGGTTAGTGTGTTTATCTTGTGTATCTCTAACTAAATAAATAAATTACTACTTCATGTCGTGTAGGCAGCCATGAATCACTATGAATGCAGAAAAACCGGCGTGAAGCAGCGCTTGTGCTGTTTCGCCAAGTGAGTGTGGATACTGGAGGTCCAATTCAAGGGAAAAGGAGAGTTTAAAAGTTAGCAACTCACTTGTGACTCCACTATACTACTTTCTAACAGGTGATCCTTGCCAATCACAAATCACATAAAAAAGTATAGAATAGAATAGAATTGAAACCTTACCACCATCTTTAATTCTGTGACATTTGAATGCATATTTCTTCTTCTGCACCTCAGGGTTGCTGTCCAAGTACTCAACAGCCACTCTACCTTCGATGGAGCTTAATACGTAGCCCTGCTTGTTGGGGAATACCCGTATGCAGCGTGTCTGATACTTTAGGGAAGACTCCCTACGTTGATTCACATGTCCCATGTTTCGTACGTCCCATACGAAGATCTTACGTCCTGATGTACCAACCACAAACTTCTCTCCCACTATACTCATGGTATATACCTGAAAATGCAAAGAAGAAATATTAGGTTGGAAGAAACTTCTTTTCAGTAGTTTTGTAAAATATTTTTTCGTTTTATTGAGTAAAATTATATTACTGTTGACAATGATGATGTAAATTCATGAAACTTTGTAATAAAAATATTTTTGCATTCTTTTTTTATCAGCGATAGGTTAAAAATGTGTTATCATCTAAATTTGCTCACCCTCTCATTTCCTTGGTTATAAGTGCCTACACAGTTGGGTACTCTACTGTCCCACATTTTGACTGTTCCGTCCAGCTGCCCGTCAGCACGGCGTTCACTTCAGTGGCGAACTCCACGCAACGTATAGCACCTTTATGCTCCCCCAACACCGTCTCAGAACTAGCATTCAGGTCATACATCTTAAGCGATTGGTCAAGACCTCCGCTATAAGAGTGGACAGCATCCTGTAAACCAATAAGTATTCATGAATTAGTCTGAGCCAGTAAGTTTTGGAAGTACTCAACAGCACAATTTCAGCTTGACATACCCTGAAGCACACGTCAAGAACAGGCAATTCATGGTTATATTTATGCCTCTCCACATTAGCCACGACATCGTACAACCTCACTGAACAGTCCCAAGAAGATAGGAGTAGGAACTGATTCGATTTCGGCGCAAATTTCACGCTGGATATAGCGTCTTCCGGCAAGCTTTTTAATTTAAATTCTGTGCGGGACTCCGCCACCCGCGTTACTGTCATTGTGGAAGCAATTTTGTTGGTTGTTTGAACACAGTAAAATAAAAGAAAATGATGGGTTATTTAACTAAAAGCCAAAAATTCGAAGTAATAATAAACGGCTTCAGAAATCCACAAAAATTGTCAATGAGGGAGGGAGACGGAGAGGAGAGGAAAGAAATCCATAGATTAAAAAGGAGTGACATTTTGTTTTCTCTTATAATGCACGTTTAGAAATCACATTCCATTATATTCATTGTTGGTGAATAAATATCAAATTAATATATAATTATATGTACTGAAAGTAAATAAAACGAGACAATTTTATATTTTTTATACTGATCGATATGTAGGTAGGTAGGTACCTAACTCATTTCAGTTGAATTAATTTAGATAATGAAACCGACGTTAATAAATATTTTTTAATGAACGCATCATTAAAACCATTTTGTTCGGAGTTATTTAAGTTATAAAATTGAAGTGAGTAAATACATTTTACATTTCTTAAATTGTTAGTCATATTTCTATATTAATAGATTAAACTTATTGTTAAATAAAAAATAACTTCGTAAATAAAATAAATTAGAAATGATTAAATAATGAACGCATCCTTCATATTGACATGTTTGTGATGAGGTGTGAATCGTGAAATCCCCGTCTCGCAGAAATGATTTTCTCCTAAAACCATCGGCTGCCTGGACTTTTGTGATGCTACATTTGTGTTGATATTTGTCGGACAACCAAATCTACGGATACAATACAACAGTGCCTCAACAACCTTCATAAATGAATACGAAAGAACGCATTTAGGTCGATTCCGATAGGAACGAATGGAGTGATTTCCTTATTAAATAATGATGCAAACCAATCTAAAAACTAAAGAAATGTTTATAGTCAGAGCTCTGGAGAAGATACTAGCAGATAAGGACATCAAGAGGTCCTATCATAGTCAGTTGAAAAAGTCTTGCGAAGTAGCCTTAGGTAAGTTATCTCGTGACATTTTGTGAACATGTTGTAACGTAGTTTGTCCGTATAAGTATAGTGCCTATTTGTTGCCGCTAATTAGGTTAAACAGCGGTGCACTACAGTCTACTCAAAAACATCCAAGTGTGAAGTGATTGTAAAATGACCTTGTAGATGAAAGTAGAGACCATATACCTACCTACTTAGCCTTATCATAGCAATTAGCAATTATGAATTCAGCTCAACAATAAACCGTACAATAGCACTTCATTATTGCTGCATACCTGTGTACTAAGTTACTCTTATATTAGCCGAGTAATTAACACCATTATTTTAATTAGTTTTACACTCACGAATGCAAAGTAGGTACTAATAAAACTTGCTTATCTTTCTTTGCTATTAAAGTCTAAAGAACTTATCAATAAGTAAAATAAAACTTAAGTCTCAGAGTTTTTATCTACAGTACTTGTAATGGTACAATAATGAATTATTACTTAAATCTGCTGTGTTAATTCCTACATCATAGAAATCAAGTCCTACATCATTAATTCTCTTTCTTACGAACTTAATTTATTTTTCATTTAGTGTTTGTATACTGAGATATTTATAAGTCATCATTGAAACGGAAGCTATAAACATTAAACTCATTGATATTCTGCAATCATATTGTGCACAACCCATACTCATTTACATATAGATAGATGCTTCAAAACTATTATGCTAATTAAATATTCTGATTTTTCCAGAGGAAATAAAAACAGAGCTGAAAGATGGAGGCCAAGTGGAATCACCTGAAAACCCAACATCAGGCACTCTGCCATTGCCCAAGAATGATGCATCTAACATCATCACAGCAGAAAAGTACTTTCTGCCGTTTGAACTTGCATGTCAGAGTAAAGCCTCCAGGATAGTCGTCACAGCTCTTGACTGCTTGCAAAAACTGATTGCGTATGGTCACTTAACTGGTAACATTCCAGACTCAACTACACCAAGAAAACTCCTGATAGACCGCATTGTTGAGACCATATGCAGCTGCTTCACAGGACCACAGACTGATGAGGGTGTCCAACTACAGATAATAAAGGCCCTACTTACAGTTATAACAAGTCAACATGTTGAAGTCCACGAAGGGACAGTTTTACTTGCAGTCAGGACATGCTACAACATCTACCTTGCAAGCAAAAACCTCATTAACCAAACAACAGCAAGAGCCACTCTAACACAGATGCTAAATGTTATATTTACAAAAATGGAAAACCAAGCGTTGGAATCTGACAATAATACACCTGAAGTACAACATAAAATTCCAAATGGTAATGTTGTGTCTGAGGACACACATTCGAACCATGTTGGTGATGGCGACAAAGAAGCCATAACTCCAACTCAAGAGAAAGAAACAGCAGATGAACTGTTTGAGGCAAAAATTATTGCCAAACAAATTGTTGACTCTGTTATTGATAATGCTATAAGTATTGCTGCTAAGAAAAGTGCTGAGGAATTGAATGAAAATGTACCTGATAATAATGAAAACCCATCTGATTCTCAAGACAGTGGAAGTGTGTCACAAGAAAGCAATGGACAAGTTGGGAATGAGACTTCAATACAAAGAATACCATCACAAGAAAGTGTGGATGTTGCTTCTGAAAATGACAACTCTGTTACGGCAAAATTCACCCATGTCCTACAAAAAGATGCTTTCTTAGTATTCAGAGCACTCTGCAAACTGTCAATGAAGCCCTTACCTGAAGGAACTCCTGATCCCAAGTCACATGAATTGAGATCTAAAATTCTTTCATTGCATTTATTACTTTCTATTTTACAAAATGCCTGGTCCAGTTTTTAGAAATAATGAGATGTTTATAACAGCTATCAAGCAGTACCTATGTGTAGCCTTATCTAAAAATGGAGTTAGCTCAGTACCTGAAGTTTTTGAACTTTCTTTAGCTATTTTCCTAGCTCTCTTACAAAACTTCAAGGTCCACCTCAAGAAGCAGATTGAGGTATTTTTCAAAGAAATCTTTATGAACATTTTGGAGACATCCAGTTCGTCTTTTGAACATAAATGGATGGTTATTCAAGCTTTGACCAGAATTTGTGGTGATGCACAAAGCGTGGTCGATATTTACGTCAACTACGACTGTGATCTATCTGCCGCCAATCTATTCCAAAGATTGGTTAATGATGTTTCAAAGATTGCACAAGGACGACAAGCTTTGGAACTAGGCGCGACGCCAAATCAAGAAAAATCGATGCGCATTCGAGGATTAGAATGCCTCGTTTCAATACTAAAATGCATGGTGGAGTGGAGCAAAGAACTTTACATCAATCCAAACTTACAAACCACTCTAGGCGAGAGAACAACTAAAGAAGACACTGATCACCACAGCATTAAATCTCATGGAGGATCAAGCCTGAGCTTAGTATCAACAGGCTCTAGTAACATTGGCAATCGAGAAACACTAGATTCTCCAGAACAATTTGAAGTGCTAAAACAACAGAAAGAAGTTTGGGAAACTGGCATTGAACTTTTCAACAGGAAACCCAAAAAAGGTGTCGCATTCTTGCAGGAACAGAGTTTATTGGGCACTTCTACTAAAGAAATAGCAGAATGGCTTCTTACAGATGAAAGGCTTGACAAAACATTTATTGGAGAATATTTAGGTGAAAATGATGATCATTCCAAAGAAGTTATGTATGCTTACATTGATTCAATGAACTTTGTAGAAATGGATATTGTTGCTGCGCTTCGGTATTTCCTGGAAGGATTCAGACTACCAGGAGAAGCTCAAAAAATTGACAGATTAATGGAAAAGTTTGCTTCCAGATACTGTGAATGTAATCCCAATAACACACTGTTTTCTAGTGCTGATACAGTGTATGTTTTAGCATTTTCTATTATTATGTTAACAACTGATTTACATTCGCCACAAGTCAAGAACAAAATGACTAAAGAACAATACATTAAACTAAATAGTGGAATAAGTGACAATAGCGACCTCCCACGTGAATACTTATCTCAGATCTATGATGAAATTGCTGGTCATGAAATCAAAATGAAAAATACCTCAAAACCTGGAAAACACATGATCGCTAATGAGAAGAAACGTAAACTGGTTTGGAACATGGAGATGGAACAAATATCGACAGCTGCTAAAAATTTAATGGAATCTGTATCACACGTACAGACGCCGTTTACTACGGCGAAACATGTTGAACATGTCCGACCTATGTTCAAAATGGCGTGGACGCCATTCTTGGCAGCTTTCTCAGTTGGTCTGCAAGATTGCGACGACCCGGAGATCGCTTCACTTTGCTTGGATGGTATCAGATGCGCGATCCGAATCGCTTGCATATTCCACATGTCTCTCGAAAGAGACGCTTATGTGCAAGCTCTCGCCCGCTTCACACTTCTCACCGCGAACTCTCCCATAACAGAGATGAAGGCTAAGAACATCGATACTATAAAGACGTTGATTACTGTTGCACATACAGATGGGAACTACTTAGGCTCAAGCTGGCTGGACGTCGTCAAATGCATTTCTCAATTAGAACTGGCGCAGCTCATCGGGACAGGGGTTCGACCTCAGTTCTTATCTGGTTCTGGTATCAAACCACAGCCAGATTCTTTGAAATTCAGCTTGATGTCCCTGGATCCAAGTGTTAAGGAGCATATAGGAGAAACGAGTTCTCAAAGTGTTGTCGTAGCTGTCGACAGGATTTTTACCGGATCCACAAGACTCGACGGTGACGCCATTGTTGATTTCGTTAAAGCGCTCTGTCAAGTATCTCTCGATGAACTAAGTCATCCAACCAATCCTCGAATGTTCTCACTCCAGAAAATAGTTGAAATATCGTATTACAACATGGGTCGTATTAGGCTCCAATGGTCTCGAATATGGCAGGTTCTGGGCGACCATTTCAACAAAGTGGGCTGTAGCAACAATGAAGACATCGCCTTCTTTGCAGTCGACTCTCTAAGGCAACTATCTATGAAGTTCATAGAAAAAGGAGAATTCGCGAACTTTAAGTTCCAAAAAGATTTCTTACGGCCTTTTGAACACATTATGAAGAAGAACAACTCTCCAACTATAAGAGATATGGTAGTGAGGTGTATTGCACAAATGGTGAACTCTCAAGCACCGAATATTAAATCCGGATGGAAAAATATATTCTCGGTATTCCACTTGGCAGCCAGCGATCAGGACGAAGCGATCGTCGACCTAGCATTCCAGACAACAGGCAAAATAATAACTGAGCTGTACGAGAAACAATTCTCTGCTATGATTGATTCATTCCAAGACGCCGTAAAGTGTTTGTCGGAGTTCGCTTGCAACGCGAAGTTTCCGGATACGTCCATGGAGGCGATTAGGCTGGTGAGGTCGTGTGCGTCCGCGGTCGGCGCCTCCCCACAGCTGTTCGCGGAGCACGCGGGGCTGGAGGGCGAGCCCGGCGCGCCCGAGGTGGACAGAGTCTGGCTCCGAGGATGGTTCCCACTACTCTTCTCCTTGTCGTGTGTAGTCAGTCGCTGCAAACTCGACGTGCGCACGCGAGGACTAACTGTCCTATTTGAGATTATAAAAACTCACGGTGATTCATTCCGTCCGCACTGGTGGAGAGATTTATTCAATATACTATTCAGAATTTTTGACAATATGAAATTACCTGAGCACCAATTAGAAAAGAATGAATGGATGACTACAACTTGCAATCACGCGTTGTACGCAATCGTAGACGTTTTCACGCAATACTTTGACATTCTTGGGTCGCTTCTGCTGGAGCAGCTGTATGCGCAGTTGCACTGGTGCGTGCAGCAGGACAACGAGCAGCTAGCGCGGTCCGGCACCAACTGTTTAGAAAATCTAGTCATTTCGAACGGAACAAAGTTCAACGAGGACACCTGGAGCAAAACGTGTCAAATTATGTTGGATATTTTCAACAGTACGCTCCCGACCACGCTGCTTACGTGGAAGCCGGACGAAAATGACGAAGGGGAGACCCCTCACGTTCGCCACGGGATATTGAAGAAACCCCAAGTAGGGGACGACGCGAAGTCTTCAAACCGCATTTTCAATAGTCTTCTAATAAAATGCGTAGTGCAGCTGGAATTGATTCAAACGATCGACAACATCGTCTTCTATCCCGCGACGTCGAGGAAAGAGGACGCCGAGACATTAGCGCTAGCGGCCGCCGAGCTGACGGGCGGCACGCCGGGCACCGAGCAGGAATGTCAGCGTGAAGAGCAAGGCATGTACCGGTTGTTGAGCTCACCGCACCTGCTGCGACTCGTCGAATGCCTGATGTGCAGTCACCGCTTCGCGAAGACCTTCAACACCAACAATGCGCAGAGGAACGTGCTGTGGAAAGCGAACTTCAAGGGCTCGGTGAAGCCGAACATGCTGAAGCAAGAGACGCAGTCCCTGGCGTGCGTGCTGCGGATACTGTTCAAGATGTACAGCGACGAGGCGCGGAGGGACCACTGGCTGGCGGTGCAGTCGAGCCTCATCACGATCTGCTGCGAAGCCTTGGAGTACTTTGCTGGAGTGACCAACGAGGCCCACAGAGACGCGTGGACCTCTATATTGCTGTTGATTCTCACGAGAATACTAAGGATGCCCGACGAAAGAGTGAGTTTCTTAAACAACTTATTTTTAACTCTAACAAATTATAATTTGTAATATTTCTTTTTTACTATTACTAAACGCCATAGTATTGCGCATTCATTACTATCACACTGTTTAATCAAGATTTGATATAATGATTGGCGATATTAGCTGGACCTTAGATAACAGACTTGACTCACTTGTATAAACATTTGTAGTTAACATTTTCTTTTTATAATAACGTACTTATACATCTTTTTCATAAACATTGTTAAGAAACAAAAGTTGAAAGTTCATGAAATCGATTGAACCTTACCCTTAATTATTGATATGGTAGCATCTGGCAACTCATTGACCAAGAAAATATATAATTAGGTCAAGCCAAGGTGCTACTCTTATATTTAGTGTCTTAACAACCTTATTAGGTATAGTCAGCCACACATCAGGTTACCACAACCTGTCAAATTTCGTCAATTGATATTCAACCTAATGTGTGAGCAAGATGAGAGTCGATTGAAGAAATTTGACACGTTTTGTATACTTTGATGTGTGTCTGTACATACAATACCTATGAATTATGTAATACCTACTCGTTTCAGTTTGCGGCCCACGTATCCAGCTACTACCCGCTGCTGTGCGAGATCACGTGCTTCGACCTGAAGCCCGAGCTGCGCTCCGTGCTGCGGCGCGTGTTCATCCGCATCGGGCCCGTCTTTAACATCGTCGCCAACCAATAGCACGCTGTTATCCTTAAAACAAAATGGCCTTATAACTAGTTCTGTAGGTTAAAGTATGACTTTTGATGTTAATGTTAAAATAAAAATACATTTCGTTGATTTCTTAAATTTTAATGTAATATTTGACAGCAATCAGTACTTCAGTAGTATTAAAAGTGATCTATTATATAAATATAGGGTGTAGTAGACTTATCATTAATTTATATAACTTATTATTTTATTATCGATGGTTAAAAATTATAATTGTATAATAAAAATCATAGAAGTTGTATCTATAAATTAATAGTTTATTCTGTATATTTGAAGTTTTTACTGTTTGGGGAGCTGAATTCACTCACCGCCATGATTGCTTACATTTATTTCAAGCTAGACTGATCAGACTGTGATTGCGATATTATCATTTCCACAGCTTTTGTGTGTAATTTTTTCTATTCCATGGAGTGATTTCAGTATTCGCACGCAAACTGATTATATTATTATCCTTAATAAAAATTATACATTATACTGTCAAGTTTTGACTAAACAATCGTCAGCCCGTCCAAAGCCCTCTCTAAAGTTTCCACGTCCCAAATGACCAGTTGGCCGTCTAAGCCAGAAGTGCTGAACTTCTTGGCGCTCGCCTTTGTGCCCTTGTAAAGACTTATAAATGAGATCGCGTTCTGATGAATCGAATCCAAGAAAGTATCGTTAGTTTCGATACGCGCCTGTCGATCGAGCGACTGGAACTTCTTCATTGCAGATAATCCACCGGACTCCTTGCGTTGAGTATTATCCAGTTTTGCAATAAATTTGATCTCATTATCTTCATGTGTATACAATAATGGAATGCAGCTATGTCCCGCCACCACTAGGGAGTTGTTGGTGATCCAAATGCATCCCAAAAATGGCAGATATTCAGTCTTTAGTTTAATGACAGCTTTTCCTTGAGTAGCATCAGCTACGTTGATGGAGCTGTCATGTCCAACCCAAGCAACCTTGTTGCCATCGGCTGAAAATGAAACGCTATGCACCCAGCCGCCACCAGATGGCGAGTTGGGGAACTCTGCTAGCAGCTGGCCCAGAGGAAGTTTGCTTCCCCATACATTTGGACCAGGCTGGTCTTCAATATCCTTGATGTAGGCAGAGAACACCCTGACTTTAAAATCAGCAGAACCAGCAACCAACAACATGTTGTTTGGGTGCCAATCTAAAGTAGTCACAGTGGAGCGGATGGGTTTCTTGATGTGTTTCGATACCCACCAGTTGTTTTCTTTCTCAAAGTAGCAAATGGAGATAAGTCTAGCTCCTGAGCCAACTGCAAACTTATTCTCCATTGGTGACCATTTAACGCAAGTGGCAGCACGGTTGATACGCAAGAGTACAAGGGTGGTGGTCCATTTGCCATCCTCGCCTTGGGTCCAGACGTAGGCGTTGCGATCTACAGCGCAGGTAACAATCCGGTTGGTGTTGGGAGCCCAGTCTATACCCATGACACGGAGGTCATGCTCCACCAGGTTGTTAGTCTGCTTCCATTCACTGCCTTCCTTCTGATAGATATGCACTTCATTGTTGTTAGGCGAGAATGCAATTTCTGGAAAGAAAAATAACACAAGTTATTGTAAATCTTTAATGTGCACATAAAACCCTCAACTATTCTATGTTTATAGGGAGGGAATATTCTATGTTTAGAATTAAACTTGGTTTCACAGCACATTTCACCTATTTAAACTTAGGTACATAAATCAACTGGACATAAATTGCTCTAAATAGATGAATAGAAATTAAATGAATTCTCTTCATGTACAGTCTAAAACATCAACACCTATCTGATGCTATTGAGAGTTCCTATAAGTTTAAAAGTACTTGTCTGTCAAGACGTCCCTAAATTGTGATTGATCCGATTAATTCTTACTTACGAGTTCTATCTTTATTCCATGCATGGCAAGTTATTGGGGCGCATGAGTCACCAAAGGATAGTGTTTGAGCCATAGTTGTTGTGTCCTGAAATTGGCGATAAATCACATGTTAGAATAAATAATAATCATAATTGTACTATTTAGAAAAGGAAATATACCATTTCTTGTTGTATATTACCTGTTTTTAGCGAGAAACTGGTTAAAGTCACGCCCGGTTTGATAACAATAGTGATAAGTGGAAATTCGCGGACTCTGGGCAGTCAACGCGAATTTCTGTAAAGAAGCAATTTATGACTATGAATACCGCAATTAAATTCTTACTTTATTAAAACACTAACGATTAAAAACATAATAATTAACATACATTTTCGAGTTTCGGAATCCCACGAAGATACTTTTTTTTTCACTCTGACAATATTTTTTTTTTGTATAACTTTATTCATAGCCTTGGATTCGAGTAGATCGAACAAATGTACCAACCTGAAGAAACTACACCGGAAATGCAAGAATTCAATCAACTAAAATTCGTGGGTGATATAGGGTTAGTTTATTGCCTATGATATTAAACAAAAAAAAATGTTATCTATGATTTTTACGTCACAGAAATTGTCATGTTGACGTTGACATAAACTTCGGCTAGCGGGTTGGTTTGTTTTGTATTGAAATAAATTCCTGCAAACTGAAATAAATTCAAGTTGCTAATTACTTGGATTTCATATTAAAGACAATAACAACACAATGTCTGGACGAGGTATGTCAACTTGCCAAAATTATACTATCAATATTATTCCGCTGTTCTTGCGATTTATCTGTTTCTCAAGTCCTGGAAAAAGTGGTTGCGCATTAAAGTACCTACCTATTTATTGTTATTACCGTTGTTTTATTTATTTGTATTACCGTTGTTTTATTTATTTGCATTTCCATTGAAGGTCGAAACTACCGCAACAACCGGAACCGCAATCAGCCGTCGCTGTCGTCGGTGGCGCGGGAGAACGCGCTCGCGCTGCCGGCGAACAGCCCCGTGCTGGCCATGTTCAAGTCCGCGGCCCGTCAGCTCAACGAGCGGCAGGACCGCCACGAGAGGCTCGTCAAACTGTCGCGAGATATCACTATTGAGAGCAAACGGATCATATTCTTATTGCACTCTGCTATAACGTGAGTTTTTAAATAAAAACTTTATACACTTGATTAAAAGACATTTTTTTTTTCATTATTGCGGACAAACGAGCAGATGGCTCCTCACCTGATGGTAAGTGATCACCGACGCCCATGGACATCTGCAACACCTGAGAGCTGAGGCATCACAAATGCCAGCTCATAAGGAAGGAATAAGCCCTTTACATATTACATGACAAAATTAAATATGCGATTTGTAAAGTTTAAACAGTTTTGCACTATAAGACCGCCATAATTAACCCCCTGTTGTTATAGCACTCACTACACAGATTTGAATAATTGGTGATTTGATTAATACTGTGCTTATAATCTGCATTCTACTCACTAAACTGTCATTAACAAGTTAAAACTTGTACTCCCATATGGTTACTATTTAGTTTAAATATGAATACTGTAAGACATGATAATAATGAAACAGAAGAAACTATATATTATCACATATTTTGGTTTTTTCACTGAAGTGATTGTAATTTTCACAGAAAAGATTCCATGGACAAGGCTGTCAAAGAAGCAAATGAAAGACTGATTAAACTTGTCAACGGTCCTATCAGGAGCATCGGTTTGGAACTTGAGAACAGCCCAGCATACTTACACTCGCGAGCAGTCACTGCTGGCTTCCAAGAGTTCATAGAAGCCTTGACTCTATGCTCCTTGATTGATAAAGGTGTTATTATCACATGGCCTGAAGTACAAAATGAACTACAGTACTCAGTGAAAGAAGGCAATGAAGAGAGTGAAACTGAGAGAGTAGTTGTTACGATGCTACCACACGTGGATTACATGTTGGGGATTGCAGATCTGACAGGGGAACTGATGAGAAGGGCTATAAACAGTATTTCAAATGGTGATAGTAAGGAGTGCATCCAGTCTTGTCAGACTGTAAGAGATCTCTACACTGGGTTTTTAGGTGAGCACCTAGGCATATCTATGTAATAGTCCGCGGTAGCTAACAATAGCGATGACCGTTACTTTGCGTACCTACTTGTAAAAAAGAAAACTTTCTACTAAAATTGTTTTCTACGCACTCAAGGACATCGCTATTGTTTCATGCCGCAGACTATAGTAGGGTAGTAAAAATAATTTTCAATCGCCAGGTGGGACAAACGAGACAATAATTTGGAACTAGAGCAATCTAAGAAACACTTTCTAATCAATTATTTTTCCTTATAAATTTTTTACAGGTCTATTTGGTATTGGAAAAGAGTTGGCTCGTAAAATGAACACGACACGCAACAATGTATCAAAAGTTGAGCTCGCCGTGTATGCATTAAAAGTGCGCGGGGGCGAAGCACCTCCAAAGCTACTTCTCCAACCATCACAACCTGATTGGGAAGACACCACAAATCACTCAGATGATGAAGGGTATTACTAATAAAATAAATCTCTTAAAAGTAACATGTTTTATTTCTTATTCATAATTATATGTCCTGGGAATACAACTGGCTATCGGTCACATCACTTGAGGGTTGCCACTCATCAGACTCATCGGTTCCAAATGGATCCTCATTCTCAGACTCGGATCCACTCCAGTTATCTGTCCTCTTCACTGTTTTCCTCGCCCTTTTCCCTTGCACAATCAGCCCTGGAGTAGGTGAATCCTGTTCATTATCCTCATCACTGCTTTCTCGTTTCTTAGGTTTAGGCTTCCTTCTTTTTTTCCCTATAAACATGTTTTTAAGTAGATTTAATTCTTACTCATCTAAAAAATCACAAGTTTTAACATAACATAATCTTCTTTTATTAACACAACTTAAAATTCGTAATCAAAGTCAACACTCTCCCCGTCAGAGTCTACGGCTTCTAAATGGTCATCGTAAAAGTTAACAGTGTGGGCGTATACGTAGAATGTGTTGCCGCGCCTTTGAACCATTCTCATACCTGTAACAATAAATTGGATTATTACGATGGCATTGTTAAAAATTGCATTTCGCGTACCTTAAGGCATCATTTAAATATTTTACGTATGGCGTATGACACTTACAAACTTAATAATTGTATCGATGGTGGGACGAACGGGAATAAAAATTAATAAATTTACTGGACTCCCGTTCGTCCCACTGGGCACTGGTGGGTCGAACGGGATTAACCCGTTTTCGGTCTTGTAATCCCTAGAGTGGTTTGATCAGACAACTGCACTAGGAGCCTCTGACGTCACACCAAACTGACCTCGATACATATACGATATAGATGGCAACTAAACAATGTTGTTGAATGAATGAGCTCATAGTTTAACTAGTGCTTGGATAAGTTACCTGCATGATTGGGAGGCGGGTGCGCTTGCTGCGGAGAGGGTGGGAGCACGCCCGGCGGGTGCGAGTGGTCGCGCCAGTGACGAGCATCCATCTTCCGGCAGCTGGCTCCGTACGGACACACTGCCTGCGCGCCAGTGCCCCAGTCGGGGTCTGTGGGGTGGCTAAACTGTGCCTTGTGTTGGGGATTCCGTCTGAAATAAGCAAAGGTAATGAATGACTAAAAAGATAATCTTTATAGTATTTTTTTTAATGATAGGTTATTGGAATTTGGAATATTCCACAACGGTTGAGGAATCAAAAAGAAAACCTAAAACAATCCTGTATGTATAGATTAAGTATTTTTACATTTTATTATTTGTTTGACCAGATTTTTTGGCAATGGCAGTCCTCAAAGAATAGTACAATACCTGTAGCAGTTTGCTCCATACATGCAACGCTCCCTCAACATGGGGTTTGGTTGTGGAGTTTGTTTTTGATCTTTATCCTTGTCACTGGAATCAGAACCCTGAAATATAAGGTAAGAATAATTTATAGTAAAGAAAGTAGCAGGATAAGCTAAAAATATTTTTATAGACCTAATCAGACCTAAACATTATATTTCCATTTAACTTTAGATTACATACTTAAGTAGCTAGTGAAATTACCACTTGATTATTGCTAGGCCCAGCTTGAGCACCATCAGGGTCTGGTTTCACCTCTGGTTCTTTTTTAATTCTTTTTACCGCATCACTGTCATCATCATCCGTACTGTGACATCTCTTTGATGGCGAGTTTGGTTCATATATCTGACTTTGTGCATCTTCTATCTTAATATTTGGCTCTTGTTCATCATGTGAAGGGTTTTTGTGAGGGCTTTGGTCAGTAGGATACTCTTGTGTTGCCTGACTTCCAGGTTTTTCAGCATCTAATAAATTATATAAACATCAATTCAAAAATATTTAGATAAATCATTTTTATTTGCTAGGCAAGTTGATGTTGATAAATAAATGAATAAAAATATAATAAAATATAAATAGCAATCAAATCAAACAAAACACTTTTCTACTGAAAAGGGGGGAAGAGTATGACATTTCCAAAAAACCTGTTGTTGTAATATTTAAATGGCCCCAAAGATAATAATATCAATCTTACCTATTAAAGAAGGAGAGCCTGGAATGTTATTTTCAATTGTTTCATTTAGATTGAGGTCTAAGACCTGAGAGTTGTCATTGCTATCGCCGTCTCCACCTCCTCCATTCATTGGTTCTGTTTCTGCACTGTCCATGTCTTTGTTATTTTCCTGCTGATCTACAGTTTCGGCTGGCTCCTGTTGAATGTTGGTCTCACTGTCAATATCGGTACAGTGTAACAGTTCATACCAGTATGAGTCTGGCAACAACCCAAACTTATCGCCATTACTGAATGTCCAACGACGAATTCTGTTTTATCAGCTGAGTTTCCTCTGTACCCTTCCTTATGACAAAACAAGGGTTTTGGTGCAACTGAAAATTATAAATCAACATTATAGACATGGAATGGACTTATAAAATAATAAGGAAAAATCTAAGTAGTAGAGTAAAGGATAAGGAGGAAGGTACGAAAAGATCCCATGGGGCTAATGTGCTGTGTGGAAATAGCCTCTTAAAGGTAAGATAATATGTGGAATAAATACCTACATAAAAGACAAAATACTTTAAGAGGTTTTGGTTTAACTTACTGCCTTTATAACAACTTTATCATCAATAACTTCTAGCTCTCCATGATTTCTTGAAACTCTCTTGTCTTCACACTGAAATAAAAGGGTTTTAAATTGTTTAGGAAAATTTCAGACATGATACAGAGGGTGTTACCAAACATACTACTCATACTAAATAAATAATGTGTTATTCGACCACATTTTAATAACAAACCATCTAAAATACGCAAGTGTTTTTAACCTTGATATAGGTACTTGAAACAGGTAATACCTATGAGTCATACATAAATGGTCACTACAAGGTGTAGTTGAAATTAGTCTCCTAAAATGGAAAGGTAGGTACTTCGGACCAATAAATTATTTGCTGAATAGACTTAATAAACAGCTTACATCGAGCAATTTCCCCCTTCCGATTAAATGTTTGCCGACTGGAAGTTGAATTTTAAACGGCTCTGCAGTATCAGTGCGCACCAATTTGAAAACCATTTTGGACTAGAATATGAAGAAACGTTTCTTCTTGCTTTCTTTAATATGGTGAAATACAGTATTTAGATTAAAAACATTTTGATTCCGTAAAACAATAAACAAGTTGGCTGAAGCCTGCTGCGCTGCCGTTGTTAAAACAAACATGTCAATTTGACATTTTGTTTTTTTAAGAAACTTCTATTATTTAACCGCACATTCAGAGATTAAACGTCAAAAGACATAGAACGGAACGGAATTCAATTCATGTTGTCAAAAAAAAGTCGTCATCTGTCATTTGTGTCATTTTATCATTGTTTTGTATTTGCAGTTATTTTATTTATTTTATAGTCACCTGCCCTTTGTAATGATGAAAACTACTAGCTTAGGATCTCACCGACCCTTATCAGGTCAACTGTACAAATACACTAACGTGGTGAAAGGCTGGCAGCAGCGTTGGTTTGCTGTAGACCCTGAAACTGGAGTTTTGTCCTATTACCTGTTTGACGGACCTGGAGACACTATTCAGCCTGGCCAGCCAGCTAGAGGCGAGGTAATCTTACTATCTTCCAACTACAGTGATAAATAATTCGCGCGAAAGGTCCCGGGTTCGATTCCCGGTCAATTTAGGAAACAACATCTTCTAACATCTTCTTAGGGTCTGGGTGTTCTGGGTTGACGCCCTCGGTTAATAATCGTCATGTCATAGTACAGGGGTTAATATTTAATTTAATTTCATTATTTCACTAAAACAGGTTTAAAACTCGGCTTGAGCTTTTCCTTTAGTAGGTTTTTAAACTTCATTGAGCATTCAAGTAAAGAATCATTACTTCATAGTCCTTTCTTATATTTACAAACTTTTTTCTTATAATTTTTCCAGGCTCACCTAGCGGCGGCAGTGATCTGCCCCAGCGATGAAGACTCGCGCACGTTCACAATCAACTGTGCGTCCGGCGACATGCTCAAGCTGCGGGCGACGGACGCGAGAGCTAGGCAAGAGTGGGTCAATGGGCTGAGAGTTGTCATTGCTATCGCCGTCTCCACCTCCATTCATTGGTTCTGTTTCTGCACTGTCCATGTCTTTGTTATTTTCCTGCTGATCTACAGTTTCGTGGCTCCTGTGAATGTTGGTCTCACTGTCAATATCGGTACAGTGTAACAGTTCATACCAGTATGAGTCTGGCACAACCAAACTTATCGCCATTACTGATGTCCAACGACGAATTCTGTTTTATCAGCTGAGTTCCTCTGTACCCTTCCTTATGACAAAACAAGGGTTTTGGTGCAACTGAAAATTATAAATCAACATTATAGACATGGAATGGACTTATAAAATAATAAGGAAAAATCTAGTAGAGTAAAGGATAAGGAGGAGGTACGAAAAGATCCCATGGGGCAATGTGCTGCGTGGAAATAGCCTCTTAAAGGTAAGATAATATGTGGAATAAATACCTACATAAAAGACAAAATACTTTAAGAGGTTTTGGTTTAACTTACTGCCTTTATAACAACTTTATCATCAATAACTTCTAGCTCTCCATGATTTCTTGAAACTCTCTTGTCTTCACACTGAAATAAAAGGGTTTTAAATTGTTTAGGAAAATTTCAGACATGATACAGAGGGTGTTACCAAACATACTACTCATACTAAATAAATAATGTGTTATTCGACCACATTTTAATAACAAACCATCTAAAATACGCAAGTGTTTTTAACCTTGATATGCTTGAAACAGGTAATACCTATGAGTCATACATAAATGGTCACTACAAGGTGTAGTTGAAATTAGTCTCCTAAAATGGAATGGTAGGTACTTCGGACCAATAAATTATTTGCTGAATAGACTTAATAAACAGCTTACATCGAGCAATTTCCCCCTTCCGATTAAATGTTTGCCGACTGGAAGTTGAATTTTAAACGGCTCTGCAGTATCAGTGCGCACCAATTTGAAAACCATTTTGGACTAGAATATGAAGAAACGTTTCTTCTTGCTTTCTTTAATATGGTGAAATACAGTATTTAGATTAAAAACATTTTGATTCCGTAAAACAATAAACAAGTTGGCTGAAGCCTGCTGCGCTGCCGTTGTTAAAACCACAGACCAAGAAAAAAAAGTTAAAACAAACATGTCAATTTGACATTTTGTTTTTTTAAGAAACTTCTATTATTTAACCGCACATTCAGAGATTAAACGTCAAAAGACATAGAACGGAACGGAATTCAATTCATGTTGTCAAAAAAAAAGTCGTCATCTGTCATTTGTGTCATTATTTATATCATTGTTTTGTATTTGCAGATATTTTTAATTATTTTATAGTCACCTGCCCTTTGTAATGATGAAAACTACTAGCTTAGGATCTCACCGACCCTTATCAGGTCAACTGTACAAATACACTAACGTGGTGAAAGGCTGGCAGCAGCGTTGGTTTGCTGTAGACCCTGAAACTGGAGTTTTGTCCTATTACCTGTTTGACGGACCTGGAGACACTATTCAGCCTGGCCAGCCAGCTAGAGGCGAGGTAATCTTACTATCTTCCAACTACAGTGATAAATAATTCGCGCGAAAGGTCCCGGGTTCGATTCCCGGTCAATTTAGGAAACAACATCTTCTAAGTTTTCTTGGGTCTGGGTGTTCTGGGTTGACGCCCCCGGTTAATAATCGTCATGTCATAGTACAGGGGTTAATATTTAATTTAATTTCATTATTTAACTAAAACAGGTTTAAAACTCGGCTTGAGCTTTTTCTTTAGTAGGTTTTTAAACTTCATTGAGCATTCAAGTAAAGAATCATTACTTCATAGTCCTTTCTTATATTTACAAACTTTTTTCTTATAATTTTTCCAGGCTCACCTAGCGGCGGCAGTGATCTGCCCCAGTGATGAAGACTCGCGCACATTCACAATCAACTGTGCATCAGGCGACATGCTCAAGCTGCGGGCGACGGACGCGAGAGCTAGGCAAGAGTGGGTCAATGGGCTTAGAGCTATTGCTGAGATACACACTAAGGTATCATTTATCTTTTCTTGATGTTTTATATCAGTTGGTGATATAGCTGGCGGCATGAAGAATAGCGATGACCATGAGTGCATTTTAGTAGAAAGTAAAATTTTTACAAAATGTCACTTTTGTAACGGCCATCGCTATAGTTAGATGCCGCGGACTATAACCAATTTTGAGATCAACATTTGTTAGGACAAATGTAATGAAATCACTATACTTTGTCAAATGTAGGAGAATAGACCCTCAAGTCTTGGTTTTGCTTATTATTTATTTTTTATATTATAAATTTTTAGGTGTACAAGTACTTTCAACCTTTGTTAAGTATTATATTCACAGTGGCAAACATTGCGAGAGGCCTATGTCCAACAGTGGTGTACAACAGATTGATGATGATGAGATTAATCTATACATATAATAAAAATGTAAAAAAGCTGTGTCTGTACATTGAAGATATTTATCTCAAAATAACTTAGGACGACTAAAAAACAGTAACAGAACATGAATCAATGATTTTTAAAATTTTTGTCTGTCTGTTTGTCTGTTTGTCTGTTTGTCTGTTTGTCTGTTTGTTCGCGCTAATCTCGGAAACTACTGAACCGATTCGAATGAAACTTTTTTTATTGAATAGCTGTAACATCAGGGCAACTTATAGGATATATTTTATTTTGAAGACCAGGCTCCTTGATGTAGAACCACAACAGCCCAGCTAAACTATAAGAGGTAGGTCAATGGCACCTTAACAAAAGTTGTTCAGATTGATGAGCATTTTATGATGCCATGAAAAAATCAAAGATCATGGAACACCTGGTGAAGAACTCTAAGAGCCCAGCTCACTATAACAAATATGGAATGAAATGGAATGCAAAATTGTCAAATGTGATGAGCATTTTGAATGAGATCCGATAAGGAAGGATAGTTCGAACTTAAAGGGGGTTCCAAGTTAGGTGATGGGACTACGTGATTCCTTGGCCCAATCTACTATTTATATAATCATCTTTAAGTCAAGAGTCATAAAGTTCACGCAAACGAAGTTGCGGGCGGCCACTAGTATATAATAATAAGCTGGCATTAAAAATCACTAAAATGTAATTGATGAGCAACAATTTTCCTTTCATATTTAGGCAATGGGAGCGAACCCTCCCCTGCAGCCTAGAGAGCAGCTTGCAGTCCACGACGCGATGGCTTCGGCGCGGCAGCAGCTGCAGTCTACTGAACTAAGGTATAAGAGTTTTACATTAACACATTTTTGTTTGAAAATTTTATTTTAATATTAGTTGGAACTGTGCTATAGGCTGTGACAGAGCAATAATTTTATTTAAGAAAATCAAATCTCCTTAAATTTATATTTCTACAGTTGCATAAAACTATTTGTGTAAGATTTTTTCAAGTGTTACAGAGCTTTATTAAACATGTATTGCAAGTTAAATAAAACTCAGTAAAATACTACTCTATTACAGTGATGCTGCTCTGGCAAGATGCATAGAATCTTCAGACTCACCTTTCCCACACACAGATCCTGATTTGCTGTTACTAAAGGTAATTCTTTCACTGTTTTCAAAGTTACTTAATCCTTACTAATATTATAAATGCGAAAGTAGCTGTCTGTTACTCTTTCACGCCAAAACTACTGAACGGATTTGAATGAAATTTGGTATGCAGATGGTCTAGCTCCGTGGTCGTCAAACTGCGGCCCGCGGGCGATAAAGTAGATTTCTTTTTAATTAAAAGCTCTTGAAACGCATTTACATATACTGCGGCCCAGGCCCTAGTGCTCACATTGTTATATGTGGCCCTTGAACAGTAAAGAGTGGGTCAATGGGCTTAGAGCTATTGCTGAGATACACACTAAGGTATCATTTCTCTTTTCTTGATGTTTTATATCAGTTGGTGGTATAGCTGGCGGCATGAAAGAATAGCGATGACCATGAGAGAAACCCATTTTAGTAGAAAGTAAAATTTTTACAAAACTTCACTTTTGTAACGGCCATCGCTATAGTTAGATGCCGTGGACTATCACCAATTTTGAGATCAACATTTGTTAGGACAAATGTAATGAAATCACTATACTTTGTCAAGTGTAGGAGAATAGACCCTCAAGTCTTGGTTTTCTTATTATTTATTTTTTATATTATACATTTTTAGGTGTACAAGTACTTTCAACCTTTGTTAAGTATTATATCCACAGTGGCGAACATTGCGAGAGGCCTATGTCCAACAGTGGTCTACAACAGATTGATGATGATGAGATTAATATAATTATATAATAAGCTGGCATTAAAAATCACTAAAATGTAATTGATGAGCAACAATTTTCCTTTCATATTTAGGCAATGGGAGCGAACCCTCCCCTGCAGCCTAGAGAGCAGCTTGCAGTCCACGACGCGATGGCTTCAGCGCGGCAGCAGCTGCAGTCTACTGAACTAAGGTATAAGAGTTTTACATTAAAATTTATTTTAATATTAGTTGGAACTGTGCTATAGGCTGTGACAGAGCAATAATTTTATTTAAGAAAATTGAATCTCCTTAAATTTATATTTTTACAGTTGCATAAAACTATTTGTGTAAGATTTTTTCAAGTGTTACAGAGCTTTATTAAAAATGTATTGCAAGTTAAATAAAACTCTGTAAAATTCTACTCTTTTACAGTGATGCTGCTCTGGCAAGATGCATAGAATCTTCAGACTCGCCTTTCCCACACACAGATCCTGATTTGCTGTTACTAAAGGTAATTCTTTCACTGTTTTCAAAGTTACTTAATCCTTACTAATATTATAAATGCGAAAGTAGCTGTCTGTTACTCTTTTCACGCCAAAACTACTGAACGGATTTGAATGAAATTTGGTATACAGATGGTCTAGCTAGACCCTGAGAAATAACATAGGCTACTTTTTATTGCGAAAAAGGGGTTGTAAGGGGTTAAAAGGGGATCCCTCCCTTAAAAGGTTACTATTCCACACGGATGAAGTCGCGGATAACAGCTAGACTAGAGCTAGATTTTAAATAAATGGAAAATGTATAAATAAAAACTTTGTTTCCGTTTCCCAGGCCACGTCCGCGGCGAGCATGCAGTGCCTCCTGCAGTGCCTGGGCATCCTGCACCGCCAGCAGCAGTACGCCACGCTCAGCGCCGGCGCCAAGCACGACGACCACTAGCCGCACAGCGAGCCTACTAGACACGCGCCTGCTACTATACTTCGTGCCAGATAAACATTCAACCCACTTGTACCAAGAAGTCGTCAAAATTCGCGATTCAGATCGCTACCCATACTAAACTGTCGATAAATTTACATTTGCCGTGTTTCATAATACCAAACGTCAAAGTTTTAGTCTATGGTCAAGGACTATGAAACACGGCAAATGTAATTTTATCGACAGTTTAGTATGGAAAGCGCGAATTTTGACGACTTCTTGGTACAAGTGGCAAGTGGGGTGAATGACCTCTATTGCAAGTTTATCTGGAACGAACTATAGCGCGTTGCGTTTTCTCAACCTCACCGATGTTTGGTTTCTCATACATTATTTACGCGTTATCGCGACGCAACGCAGCGGTAATCCATACTTCCATACTAATATTATAAATGGGAAAGTGTGTTACTGTCTGTATTTTATTCTTTCACGGCAAAACGGAGCGACGAATTGACGTGATTTTTTGAAGTGGAGGGTAACATAGGCTACTTCTTGCTCCTCAGTGCTACCCCGAATTTAACGCGAGCGAAGTCGCGGGCAAAAGCTAGTGGAGCCATAAGTCCAAGCCCCCGATACTCAATGGGGACTGTAGGTTGCGTTGCGTTGCAGGGGTTGAGCTCCGTTGTTCAACATACAGAGTGTATACAGTTACATCATTCGAAACTCATACTCTAAACTTTTGTTTAATTTTTTATCGCATTTAGCACAAAAATATTTGGCGGCCCCGTACAACAGGTCAGGGCACTGTCGTTAGATCTATCGATAGTAATGTACTATTCCTTTTTCCTCTAATATCGTTATCTATATCTATCTATCTATACTATTTATAAAGAGATAACTTCTATAGACAACGACAAGGCTTATAGGTAAACCGAAAACACGAAACGCTTGCGCGATGTAATTGGACACAGCGCCATCTATTGGTTCATTTCTGAATTACGGTCCCGAAGCGAAGTGAGGGCGGGCCACTAGTAGATACTATTGTTTTTCCATAACTATCGATACTATTGCTTTTTCCTCAATATCGATATAGCTGTCAATAATGAACTATCGGACGGCACTGTTTCTGAAAATGATCTCCTTTGTAAATGATAGCAGGTAGATGTTGGAGCTAACTTAATGTAAAGCTAGAGGAATGCTTCTTTATGTATGAATCAGTTCTTGTGCAGTGGGTGGTAAGTAAACATTGAAGCTACACCGCACATATAGTGATTTATTATGTTATTGTTTTGATATAGTTTCATGTTTGTTGGGGCTTAGCATTTTAGTCATTACCCTGTATATCTAAAGTCGTTATTAGGGAGCAACGTATGTTATTTAAGGCACTTAGATACCGCTAGTTGAAAATTTATTCCATTTTGAAATAGGTCATGTCGGTACCTACCTTATTGTTGTATGATATTGTATAAAAAATGTTCTAAAAGTCTTATGTTTCTACATATTGGAATCCACGAAAATATATAAGTAGGGAAAATCAGCATCAAAATGGTCTCAGCATTGAAACCCACCAAAAACATGTTGACATTTGACAAAAGACCACTGTGTTGATTTGACCGAAGATTATTTTGATGCTGACTGTACTTACGTATTAGAATTACTTGTGTGTGATTGATGCTAATGAATTAGATTAATTACTAATTGAAAAGCTGCTAATATGGTTCAAATTATTTATTTGTTGTGAAATTATTTTGAAAAAAATCCATTGTAGGTAATAACTTTATTTCGTGTAAGTTTTGAAACGTTTGTACATAGTTGACCATATAGATTTTTTAAGAAAAAAATTTGTTTTTGTTTTTATTGACATCCAAATTGACATCTACATTTTTCATTAGACAATCAACTGAACCCAAACGAATATTTTTACAGAACTTTGTAAACAGGACTATTTAAAATGTGTGACCAAGAATTTAGGACGCTGCGTATCGACCCACGCTACCCATATACAAATCAGACCAAGTAAGAACCTACCTGATAATAGATTCTGATTAGACCTGTTTTGGTTTCTTGTTGGTGAACTCGAGCTGTAGGTAAACCTTTACTTTTAGGTTTCTGGTGTTTGCTCCAATTTGGAGCCCCCAAATAAATATTATTCTAAATAAAATAAATTGATAAATAAATGTATTGAGACAACATCACATACATTGTCCTGGTCCCAAACTAAGGTTTTCCCTTGTACTATGGAAACCAGAAACAACGAAGGAACTACAAACACCCAGACCCAAGACAAATATCTGTTTCATCAACAAACATTTGATGCGGGAATCGAACCCGCGACCCTTGCGTCTCAACCGGCGCACAAACCACTACGCCAAATGGGTCGTCTATTCTATTCAAATAAAACGCCTCCTCGGCGTTCTATTGCTTTAAATAACGGGCCGTGACCTCAGGGTCCAGGGTGCGATTCATGAATCGAGCAAAAGTATGTTTCGAATTTTTCGAACATAGCTCGGGTTTGTGACCACCAATCCGCAATAGGCAAGCGTGGTGATTAAGCCTAATCCCATCATAGTAGTGATGACTTGATTTCTATGATGGAGGCCTTTGCCCTGCAGTGAGACAGTATATAGGCTGATACTTTATTCAAATGGTTCTGGTCCTAGGGCATGCTACGACAACTACTGCGACTACTACAAGTGCACGCGGCTGCTCGGCATGATCGACGACTGCAAGCTGTTCAAGCGCTACTTCGAGACCATCTGCCCCAACTTCTGGATCTCGCACTGGGACGAGCTGCGCGAGAAGGGCGCATTCCCAGGGCCCATATAGAGACACCCCGGACTGCTGTTTTTTGAGAATATATTTTTCTTTTTTTAAGTTTGCTGTTTTACTCAGTAGGAACCGATATCCTTTCATGTAGGTAAGTAGGTTTTTAGGTGGGTTCCTAAACTCACCAGCGAAGATTTTGTGAGCATCATGTTGTGTATCTTGTCACATTCACACAGCGCGGTGAAGGAGTCCGATTCCATGTATTCTCCGTGACCCCCCTGTCCACTCGGTCCTACCTAACGTCCGGTTCGTATTAGGCTGGTTCATCTATGGCCAGCGTTGTATTTTTTTCTCCTTCCATACTTTTAGGTAAATTACCAATCGCAATTAGGATTAGATAACCAACGCAGCGGATCGATTGTATCCAACGTGTAGTTTAGTTTCGTTCTTATCAGAGCTTGGTTTACCCGCGAGGGCTTACCTACCTACTTTTGTAAGGACTTCATAGATAATGTTCAAGATAAGCTGGTCATTGTGCTTCATTCCTAGACTTTTAAGAATTTAGAGCGGCGGGTTTGGATACTCTAGAGCCGTGATCGTCAAACTGCGGCCCGCGGTTAAGTATCGGAAAGATTCCTTTAATTAATAGTCAACTACACAACCGTACTTCACATACAGGGTGTATCTGTGAACATTTACATCCCGTTAACCACGTGTTCTATTAACTATTCTGAACAACATTTGTTCAACAGCTATTCTAAATTCTTCGAAAAAAATTTCGACTCCACATACAAAATGACAAAGTCACATGACCGACTTTGTATGGAAAGAGGAAACTTTTTATGCAAATTTTCAAAAGTCATAGAACAAATGTTGATCAGAATGGTTGGTAGATCGCGTGGTTAAAGGGATGTAAATGTTCATATGTGGCCCTTGAAGTGAGTAAAGTGTGACGACCGCCTGCTCGAGGGTGTTATCTGTGAATCATTTACGAGTCACCTTTAAACCACGTGTGTCTAAGTCAACCATTCTGAGGGCAAACTTGTTCTACTCTTGGAGAGAAAGCACTTATAATCTTAGGCCCATCTGATGAAAGGTACTTTGGCGACTTTAGGCATCTTTTACAGGTGAAAATCTTAGTAAGTAATGGTAAAGTCGTTTGTATTTGTCGTTTGAAATCGTTTGGGTGGTGATCAAAATATAATTAATACAGGGTGTGTATCTGTAAATATTCAAATCCCTTTAACCACGTGTTCTACCAACCATTACGAACATTTGTTGTCTTTTCGAAATTTACATTAAAAAACATACAAGTGTTTCTTATTTTGTAGATATGAACTGTTGCCCAGAATGGTTAATAGAATACATGGTTAAAGGGATGTAAATGTTTACAGATACACCCTGTATGAGCATTACCTAGACGATAATTGAAATAAAATTCTAAATGGAATCAACTCACTTTTATTTTCGCTAAACAGTGCATTACCTAAGTAAAATTAAGACTCGCATAAATTAACAATTCACAGCTCCGGAATACCCGTTTAGATTTTGCCGGCGAAGGTGCCCTCCGAGCGCTGGCTGTCCCACTTTTCTACCCATTCGTTGGGGCACAGGGACCTGAAAAAAAAAACAAACATGTTTATCCGTATGAGAGCCTCGCTTCGACATGAATGGGCCAGCTCGACCGAAGTGATACCACGGCCTCACAGAAGGCGTGAAGCAGCGCCTACGCTGTGAGTGGGGGCATCGGAGGCCCAAATGGGGGAAAAGGGGGTTAAAGGTCGGCAGCACACTTGTGACTCTATGGGTGTTGCAGCTGTCTATGAGCAGCGGCCATCGCTTACCATCCGCCAGGTGATCCGTCTGCTCGTCTGCCACCTATCACATAAAAAAAATGTTATAATACCCCCCTACCCCGTCTAGAATCCATTCTAGACGGGGTAGGGGGGTATTATAACATTTTTTCCAGATCACCAGATCTCCAGATCACGTCTCGACAAGTGTCAGGACATCTTTAGGGCATCTTAAAGATAGGTAGGTATATCGGTGTCACCTATGTCCAACAATGGAATGCTGCATGCTGATGATGAAGCCGAAGTGTCCCTAGGGTAATCAAACGTAAATCGAAGTCCATGAACCTTTTTATCAGGATCACAATTTCTTCCGGGGTGATATATCTAAGTAAGAGTGAGTAATTATGTTTACTTTTTTTTAAATTAGAATAAAAGTAATTAAAGTTACCTGTAAACCCTCTTGAAGTATTGGCATGGCTCATATTTCTCGCCGCGTACCTTCGTGCACCTATGGAAATCCAGGTAGCTCTGGTAGCAATGCCTGGAATATTTAAAAACAAGTTAATACTGTCTTTTCCGCAATTAGGCTTCAGTTGTGCATTTTGCATGCAGAGGAAAGTCGGTCGGTTTTCACTCCAACCGTCGGAAAAGTTCTTCTAGGAAACCTAACAGCGCCTTAACGCTAATGAAGTTTTCCTGGAGTGCTAGACGAAGCGTGAAAGTCGGACACACCAAAAAACCTTTTGCATAAATCCCGTATATCTGGCTAATAAGAAGCTACTTGGCCAACAAGTCATCAGCGACTTTTCTGATCAGGTAGAATTGCCGGCGGTGATTACTTACCAACAGGTGATCCGTATGCTCGTTTGTAACCTCTGTATAAAACAAAACATTATCAGCTTATCTTTTCACTGCTTGATTGATTAAATTACGATACGACGTTTTCATACTGGCCACTGGACTTCTCCGTCTAAAAATAATTTAAAAGTTTACCTTGTCTGGTTCGTGTTAGGGAACCGCGGGTCGAAAGGTGCGGTTTTGATGTCGGCCTGCGATTTGATCATGTCGGGCATATTGCTGCAAAGAAACCAAAACCATATTCATTGTCAAAACCCTTTATTCAGAAAAACCTGCTTCAACAGTAGTTAAAATTAGAGAAGGGAGCCTAGGTGCTGTTATAATAAACACAGGTTACAGTAAAAATAAAAGATATTAATATTAACTCGTAATTATACATTTCAGAGGTCACAATAAAAATCTTATGCTAAGCCTTACACTATTATATTAATGTATCATTTAACAAGTGGTCTGGTCTTTCGTTCTTCCTCGCATGAGGTTTCGCGATACTTTTTAACTTCCTGCATGTAGAGAGACCACGCGTCTTTGGGAGCGTTGTCCACCGTTTGCTCATCAATGGCCTTGGCCTTCTTCACCAAACCAGTCTTGAGAACGCGACCTCCGCGCCTTTTACCAATAAACGGCAATGTCGGCTTTTTTATTTCAGGCTTTTTCTCTTCAGCCTTTTGAGTTTGTTCCTGCATCTTTTTGAACATTGCTAAGAAACTTCCATCATTTTTAATCGGCAGTGGAATGGCTTTAGATTTGGAAGAACATGCCGCCGCGAACATCGGGTCGGACGGTAGGAGTTCGGCGAAATTTGGACCTTCGACTTCAGGTGGGTCTCCGTACTGTATGTCGTCGACATGAGCGGCTTCGATAGCTCCCGGGGGCGGCTTAATTTCCTTTGGAGGACTTTTGTCCTTGTCTCTCTCCTCTTGCCTGCTCTTATGGAGCTTCCAGAATCGCTTCCTATCAGCAACGGTAAACTGTCCGCGACGTTCCTCGCTAGGGGTGCCGCTGTGGCTGCGCGAGCGAGAGCCTCCCGACCGCGACTTCGAAGGACTATGACTGGCTGAACGCCTTCCTCTAGACTTGGACCGCCGATGCGACTTTGATCGGCTTTCAGACCTGCGCTTCGATCGACTGTCGGCTCGAGATTTGTGCTTTGATACTGAACTGCGTTTCTTATGACGCTTAGATTTGAGTCGCGAGCTCTTGGACGACCTTGAGGAGCCACTTGATGAGGACCCTGAGCGAGATCTAGATTGAGGAGTGCGGGATCGCTTGCGCTTGACGCGCTTTGGTGTACGTGACCTGGAGCGAGATTTTGAACTAGACGATTGGCTTCGTGCATAGCTCTTAGGTGGAGTCAATGAGGTTTCTTTCCTCTTTCGTGGAGGTGTAGCTGGGCTACGATCTTTGTTCTTATAACTTCTAGGAGGAGTGACAGACCTGTCCTTCTTCTTATAAGACTTTTTCGGAGTAACTGAGGATCTCTCAACCTTTATAGAGGCTCTGGGGGGAGGAGTGCCTTCAGTGTGTTTACGGGGAGGGGTATCTGCAACTCTCTTTTTAGTTTTCCCTTTCTTATCTTTGCCTTTAACCTCTCTACTGGAATGAGTTTTAGATTTGCTTCTTTCCCTTTCCTTAAGCCTTGGAGATTTACTACTAGATCTTTCAATACTTGGTGTTCTTAATCTTTTTCTAGAAAGGGATCTCCGTTTCCGAGTTTTATTCTTCTTTTTATAAGATACATCAGATGCTGACGAATATGATGAAATGGAAGCTCGTACTTTCTTTTTGTCTTTTCTGCCTAGTGATCTAGATTTAGAGCGAGAGGTTGAACAGTCACTGGAAGTATATTTTCCTCTTTTAGATCTAATTGATCTACTTCTAGATCGGTGGCGTCTGGTCTCTTCCTCATAACTGCTGTCCCGTTTCCTAGAATAGGCTCTTTCTCTCCTCTCATAAGGAGATGCACTCCTGGAGTTAGATCGATATGATCGCCGGCGATCGTAGCTTGGAGAAGGGGTCCTTTCACGTGTACGTGGTCGCGGCGGGGCTGCGTAGCCCTCAGGAGGCGGAGGCTGGTATGGAGGCTGCGACTCTGGGTAGTAGCTGCCGTCCGGCCTTGGGTAATAGCTAGAGTCATAATTGTAAGGGTAGTTAGCACCGTAGGCTTGATAGTCGTAGTTGGGTGGCGCGGCGTAGTGACTGTAGCTGACCCCGGTCCAGGGGTCAGTGCTGGGCATGGGGCGCGAGGGCGGCGCGTACTGCGGAGCCTGGCCGTACTCCGCCTCAGCGCCCGGCGGACCGCCGTCCCAGGCGCCGCCCCCGCCGCGATACGAGGACATACTTAAATGAGCCTCCTCGCATAACCTGCGGCAGTATGTAGGTACGCACACACCTACGAACAGAACAACTTTTCGGTGTAGACAGCAACTCTATTCTCCGCGCACGTGAAACGCACTCTGTCATCATTTTTTTCATGTTTTGTTGTAAATAATTGTATGACGAGGGACAACAAATTACGTAATCCGTAGCCTAATCGCGAAAAATACGATAGCAGGGCATGCGTTACGAATAAAGCGTATAAAATGTTCAAAGATTCTTATCAAAATACCTCTCTACTTATGCTCACCTTTTCCAAAATACTTTTTTCCCAAATTAATTCCAATAGAAAATGGCAGCGAACACACTTCGCTTCACAGAATTCAAAGACAATATAGATTTTTTGATTGACAACCTGACAAAAAAACATGAAAAAAAAATTGAAGATGACTATGACGGAAAAGTTTAGTTCTTCAATTTTTATAAAATCTTAGAATTTTGCCTTAGAATCATGATGTTCATCGTCAAAAATCAATATTTAAAATTAAAAATCAATATTTTTGAAGACTAATAAGTAAAGGGAATCAAACATGTTTGTTGACAAAGTCATTGTTCCATTGCCATGAATGAACTGTCAAAAAAATAAAGTAATAAAATTTAGTTTATGGTCAACCGGTGCAACAAAGCGAGCGAAAATAATTTTTACGTGAACATTTGCTAATTTGTTTAAATACCGCCATAATAATTGGGTAATAAACATAAAAATTTACCCATGAGTAAGTCTAAAGTGTCTGCAGAATGGAAAAAACGAGTAAAATCCGAATATATGAGACTCCGGCAAGTAAAGGTAAGAAGACATGACAACCTTGTAGGCTTTGTTAATGAAGTAAATTGTTATATGTGATTTTGCCGTTTTGCAGCGTTTCAAACGGGCAGACGAGGTGAAGGTGGCATGGGCTCGCAACCTGAGGATAATGTCGGAGGCTGTAGAGACGCGGGAATCGGATAGCGTGAGCCGGGGAAGGCGGCCTTTCTGGCCGCCGCCTGCTGCTAACTGTAACCATGAGAACCTCATGAAGCGAGCTGAAGTCAGCTATACTGATTGTGAGTCACAAAATGCATTAATTATGAACGAATGTAGCTATGTATGTTAAATTGAACCAGTTTAAGAGCTTAATGTATGTACCTATGTGCCCTTGTAATAAAAATGTCACATTGAGTAAATTATTTCGTGTGTGTCTGCTTTCTTTAGGTTTGTGTCTAAGATTACAACAAACCCTTCTTTAAATAAGTCGGATGAGTTGCCTGAAAGTCTTAAAACATTTTGTAGTCCTTTTGTGAGCATATTTCCCCTAATGACCAATTATTTAAATTATATATTTAATTACACAAACTTACCTTTTTACTCCAGCATCAGGAGTAGTGACCACACAACAAGTACCGATCCGCATCATCAACTCGGTAAACCCGATCCCCACTATGTATACCTGGGCTCCAACACAGAAGAACTTCATGGTGGAAGATGAGACGGTGCTGCACAACATACCCTACATGGGGGACGAGGTGCTGGACCAGGATGGTACATTCATCGAGGAGCTCATAAAGAACTACGATGGGAAAGTGCATGGTACATTGGCTTATTCATCATTCCTCTTTTTTCTAGTGGACAGAAATAATTGATAAATTCAAAAGTAAATAAAAAAACCATATGATCATTTCACTTTCTATTCCATATTATATTACCTAGTATTTTATAAAATAATATATTTTATGTTAAGTTCACCTCATAATATATTTTCAGAATATAATATTTTTATTTGTGTGTAAAATGGTATTTACATGTTGGTACATAATAGACATGCACTCATAATTCACCAAAATCTGGCATGCAAACATAGTAAAAATTAGAGATAGGTATTTAATTTAATTAATTAAAATTTATAAAAATAATTTGACTTAGACATTTCTTTTTTAAATAAAATAAATTTATTGAGTAAAAACTATTTTCAGCCAGCTATATTTAAGAATAAATTTTATTTATGTACATATTTAAGAATCAGTCCACAGGTATTGAAACATAATTATAAATAATACACATAATTTGTTTTAAAAGTTGCCATTGATTGTTGATTACAATATTTTCATTGATTTCATTGCTGTCCAGGGGACAAAGAAGGTGGCTTCATAGATGACCACTTATTCGTGGACCTGGTTCATGCCCTCATGACCTTCCAGACCAAGGATGAGGTGGCTGAGGAGAGGAAGGATAGGGAGGCACGGAACTCTAAAGAAGAGAAAGAGGTATGGATATTGCACAGATAATGTTTAATAACAATGATGATGGATATTTTCCGACGATGCGTAATTATCTCTGTTACATTTAAAAGATGAAGGTTATTTAAAGATTTGTGAATGTGACGTCATCCATCGAAATTTAATTTTGCAAAAACCTTTGTTGTATTAAGTGCTTTTCCATTGTTAATTTATAAAATAATTATGTCCACTCCATTCTGTGTTGCACCACCTCCTGGCAGGCCGGAATCACTCGCAGGTCTCTCTCGATTTCATCTCTCAAGGTGCGTCCAGCTTTTATTTTTCAAATTCCAATATTTTTGGCATAGCAAGCGTAGCATGATGAGATATGCGATACCGCGACGATACTAGCGCCGTCAATTGATTTATATTAATTGTCAGAAAAAAAGTCAATCATAAAATCCAGCTATGAGAACAAAGAAAAGTATTTAAAAAAAGTGGCCACTTTTCAAATATCTTTATTTTCAGACAACATGATACATAGGTCCATGGTATTAGTACAATTATAAAATACTTTTCGCAATTATGAAAATTATTGTGATTTGTAAGAAGAAATTATTACAAAAGTGTGCCCCAAAAATTTGTTAGTACTTTCCTTGATGTTTTCATGTCTGGATTTTTTAAAAATATCTCATAATCCTCACAATTAATATTAAATTAAATTGGCGGCGCTAGTATCGTTGCGGTGTCGCCTTAACTTTTTCGTCATCCACATCTGTCTAAAACCTGTATTGGTTTTTTATATCAAAAGATGTATGTATCGTATTTCAGAAAGAAACAAGTAAAGAAGCAAAAGAGAAAGATAGTAAAGATAAAGATGTGAAAGAAGACAACAAGGATGGGGATAAGAAGCTGATACATGACAAACAGTTTCCCATCTTCACTATTTTTCAAGCCATCAGCTCGCAGTTCCCGGATAAAGGGACAGCCCAGGAGTTGAGAGAGAAGTGAGTAAATATATAGTCAATATTATTAAACTAGTGCCGCCCTCACTTCGTTTCGGGAGATTAGTCCCACTGTCTACCTATAGATGGCGCTGGGCGTTGTTTACACCACACTAGTGATTAGCCTTTTCGGTTTGTAAGTTTAGTCGATGTCTATAGCACTTATCGCTTTATAAATAGTATAGAACTAGAGATTATAGACTAGACAGACACGTGTTGCCACTAAAAAAAAGGATCTGCAGAGCACTTGTTACTCAATCTGTTTTTTCATATCGATAAATGTATCCATACTAATATTTTAAATGGGAAAGTGTGTCTGTCTGTCTGTATGTTTGTCTTTCTTTCACGGCAAAACGGAGCGACGAATCGACGTGATTTTTTAAGCGGAGATAGTTGAAGGGATGCAGATCAACATAGGCTACTTTTTTGTCCCTTTCTAATCCCCTATTTTAGGGAAGTAGAGGGCGCGAGCGAAGCCGCGGATAATCTTTATTTTTTCAAATACATTAGATACATACATTAAACATTAGTGGCTGAAGCCATTGCTTGTGCCGCTCTTGCGTATCTATGCATACGCTTACATATACACTAGCGGCCGCCCGCGACTTCGTCCGCGTGGAAAAGTAACTTTTTACCCCCATTTCAACCCCTTACAACCCCCTTTTCGCAATAAAAAGTAGCCTATGTTCTTTCTCAGGGTCTAGATTATCTGTATACCAAATTTCATTTAAATCCGTTGAGTAGTTTTGGCGTGAAAGAGACAGACAGAGTTACTTTCGCATTTATAATATTAGTATGTAAGTATGGATACGTCATCCCGTACTCACGGCCGCCGCGTACCAGGTACATCGAGCTGACGTCGCGCGCGGACCCCAACGCGCTGCCGCCGGAGTGCACGCCCAACATCGACGGGCCGCTGGCCGAGTCCGTGTCGCGCGAGCAGACCATGCACTCCTTCCACACGCTGTTCTGCCGCCGCTGCTTCAAGTACGACTGCTTCCTACACCGTGAGTGCAAATGTACCTACCTGATGTACTAATGTTTATAGGTTTACTTAGATTATAGTTTAAGAGCCTGCGACGGTCAAACTTTCGTTTGAAAATTGAGCTGTATAAATGAGGGTTTTTTCAAATGCAAAATCCGATAGATGGCGTTACGTTGACGTCAGGTCCAACTTACCCGAAACCCGGGATACACTTAGGTCATGATTCAGGATTTGGAGTCTGGTTGTTACAATGAATAGACCCACGTCTGACCTTTACAACCCTTTAACAAGGGAACAAGACAAACTGAATCATGAATAAACGGTTTACGATGTTTAACCGCTGAGCTGATGAGTCTCTTTAATGATTTGACTGTATCCTGAACACAATACAGGCAAGTAACAAAAAAATTGAATAGAAATACTAACATGGATCTGAACGAAATCCAATGGTAGATCCAAATCAAGTAACACATAGTTTGATAAGACTTTTTAGTTTTTGAAATGTCTTGTCTGTCGTGGGCTCTTGTTCTATTGAGAATGTACACACAATTCAAGTGAGTGATTAGTTTGTTAATGCACGTGAAAATTATTCATTCAAGTCTTAGTCATGGTCAGTTAGTAAAAATGTCGTTTACCTCCATATCCGATTAAAAATATTGAAATAAAAACTAATGGATGACCGCCTCTATCCCCGTGACTATTTTGATAACAAAATTATAACTAATATTGTTTTGTATGTTGATTGATCGAAGTAGTTTAAGCTTGAATAACGTAACGTTTACGTAAAAGTGTGCCATATAAGTATAGAATACTATGCTTCATAAATAAAGTATGTTTATTAGAATCGGAACTAGTAGCTAGTCAATACATATGATACTAGTACTTACATAATATATGTAAAGTGTGTATTTATGTAGTGTTTTACGGGTGTGTTGTCTGTTGGGCTGACAGGAGGGCAGGCGGCAGGTAAGGCCGTACCACCAAGCCACAACCATTTGTCGTATTCTTTAGTTAGCTACTTATTTACAGTAGTACCAGTTTTATAAGTTACACCGATGTACCTGCGCAGAAGTCACAAATTTAAACTATCTTAACCAATCACAACGTTCCACTTACGCGTGCTAAACATGACAATTTCTGATTGGTTGGTGCGTACGCGCCATGTTCGGTTGCTACAGCAACCGCGACACTCGACAGTCGTGAATTGTACTGTCATATCATAATGAGAGAGATAGCACTCTCACTGGATTTTTTTGAATTGTCATCTTAATGTAACGCAATAAAGTCTGTATTTCAACAGCGTTCGCAATCATCGGCTATAATAACGCACTCTTCTGCGTAGACGAACTTTGCCGATGCGACTTATAAACGTGGTACACTGTACATGCAGTATTGATATCATATAACAGACATATTTATACATGTATTTCGCAGACAACAGAAACATTGCTATTTTATATCATACATTTTTATTTGCATACTATCATGGTTGTATATCAGGTTATTTTGCATTTGTAAATGGATTTCTGAAATATAATTGCATAGTATTATTTGCATGGATCTTAAATCATATTCATTTCATTTGTAGCCAGATGACGCATGGGCATTGCAACTATGGAACTTCTTCATATCTCCAAAAATGTTTGGTATTATTATTAACGTAAATATTAAAAAACATGATCTATAATGTTCCATAGGAGCCAATGGCCCTGCCTGAAATATGTTTACTCTACCTATCATACTTTCTATAACTCCTATTCCGCTAGATGGCGTACCGTTGAGTTAAGTTTCAACTTCAAAAGCTCTGGTTATTTCATTCTTCAATTTTTTATTTTGCCTTACATAAAAATTATTAAAAATATAACCGATCACCTTGTAGAAATGGACCTCCTATGGGTGTCCTATAGTACGATATCTAGCGGATAGTTCAAATGCGATAGTTCCCATTACATCATTTAATTCGTGCCACTGCCACTCATACGCCTGACAAATTCTTGGCTTCGGGTTTTTGATCAAACTACCACTTTGTTTGTCGAGCTTTCCTTGAATACATATGTTTTACAAAACATAGGTGCAGAGTATCATTTTGATGTTACCGGACAATGGTTCGGTTTAAATTGAACTTAGATTCCGTTGCGAAAGCTCTTGGTGGGTTCAGGTCCAAATATTTGCATAAGTCGCTAGAAATGCACGTAAAAATAGATTTAACGCAATATCTTTTCCAAACGAGTTTTTGGAGACTACTCTGTAATAAATGTAGATTCATATTAAAATTACATTAGGCTTTACCGGTGATATGTTACTTTCAAAATCCACCTACATCTGCCTAAAGTTCGTGCCAAATAAACTTGTACAAAAGGCTATTCACACCCTCCTACCAATGCACTCCGAAAATACACAACGATACGGTTAAAACGTACGTGTCGTTCCGCTAAACGGGGCTGTACGAGCGTCTCATGGTAAGAGGCGTCTAGAAATGCTTAAACACTAACGGCTGGTTTCTGAATTGAGAATTTTAAGTTGAGCACTACTTAAGTACAAACTTTGACAGTCGAGTCATACTTCAAATGTCAAAGTATTTAAGTAGCGCTCGCTAAACCGGCCCTAAGTATTTTGAAGTTAAGGTTCACGTAATTTTATCGTCAGTTTTGTATAGAAAGCGAACTATATCGCAAAGTCGAAAGAGGTGATCGACCTTTCCTGCACGTTTATTCGGCACGGGCTATACATATCGCATCACCTCACCGCTGGGCACTGACTCGTACTGTATGTCGCGGGGGGCAGGGCTGCAGGCGTGCCACCCGGGGCCCAACCTCGCCAAGCGCAAGGGGCCCGACCTCAAGCCCTTCGCCGAGCCCTGCGGGCCCAGCTGCTACATGCTGCTGGTGAGTCCACTTTTACTATTCTACCGTTTTTAATATTCGACAAAATATTACCATTCCATTAGAATCTACCAGAAAGTAATTATATTCTTACTTACTCTGACGTGTCGGCTGCGTTACGGCAGTCGTGGTCACGAGCCGACAACCTGTGACGCGTGTGTTCCGTTAACGCAGCCGAAATGTCAAGCAGAAAATACATAATTGTGTGCTTATAAATTGAATTAGCTTTTGAATATAATAATATTGAATAAACTTTTGCATGATACACTTGTTAAATACCTATATGGTCAACAAAATATGTCACAAGTTTTATCATATAGTGCAACAAGGCCATAATGAGGCTTTCGAAAAATTCTAATGGCAGGGCGAACGTTGAACAGTACAACCTGTCTAATTTAATGTCACTTTTTTGGTAATTAGTACAGCTATGTTGGATTATATTGCAATTTCCCTAATGGAGAAAACAGATTAGTCTCACTACAAATTCTGCAAGTGTCTTACTTGTCACATAAACATGTAGTCTATGATTTCAAGAAGTTGCTTGATGAAACGAAAAGTAGTTAATCATACTTTTGGATAATTTAATCACTGCGTATTTGAATGAAATAAAATGAAAGTTATCTTTGAATATAGGAAGGGATGCGTGAGAAGTTGGCCCGCGAGAAGGCGGCGGGCGAGGAGGACAAGACCAAGACGCACGCCATCGACTCGCCCAACGACGCCTCCTCCGAGGACAGCAACGACTCCAACAGATATCAGAAAGGTAACCTAACCTAAACTCAGATTTTTAATCATGTGGAGTAAACTGACAGATGGCAATGTGTCATTCCCATACATTATCGCTCTTTGACAGATGCAAAACGTCAAAATGTATAGAAACTTGACATTTGCATCTGTCAGTTTACTCTACATGATT
The DNA here is from genome assembly GCA_014851415.1 of Cnaphalocrocis medinalis. Taxonomy (NCBI): domain Eukaryota; kingdom Metazoa; phylum Arthropoda; class Insecta; order Lepidoptera; family Crambidae; genus Cnaphalocrocis; species Cnaphalocrocis medinalis. The sequence continues at coordinate 1,719,469 of CM026287.1, read as the reverse complement.
AAAAATCAGAGTATATATTATTTTGTTGTGGTGTCCAGTTGATAAATGTATTAACTTTCTTTCTAAGACCATTAAAAATAAATCCTCCAACCGATATAGTCTTAAAATGAAATGACAATATTATTACTTTTGCCCACTCCCCTTAAATGGGGAGTTAGAAAGGGGCAAAAAGTAGCTTAATCCCTTCAATTATCTTCACTTAAAAAATCACGTCGATTCGTCGCTCCGTTTAGCCGTGAGAGAAAAACAATCAATTAGACAGACAGACACACTTTCCCACTTATAATATTAGTATGGATGAAGGTGTAAAAAATAAGTGGAAACACTGACAATACAAACAACGACAACGACAAGAGTTGTAAATTGAATTATCTAAAGAACTAAGTGGTGGACATAACCCACCACCTTCTCATGGTCTTTCTCGCCTTCCTGGCATACGGACCGAATCGTGGGAGATTACATCGGTCGGTACTTTGATTTATAATATTGAACAATGGAATAAGGTTATTTGATTAGCATATGTGTTGTCGGCAGGCAGCAGCAGCAACTCCGGCGCGAAGGCCGCACCAGACACGCGCGCCGCCCGCGAGCCGCCCTACAGCGCGCTCGGTATGACATATTGCTTTAATCATTTTATTTATGTCTCTTTTTGTCTTACAGTCATTGCCAATACTACTCTCTCTGTCACGCGCTGTCCGATCAGACTTCAATGTGTTGTCAACAAAGTAAAATAAATTAAATCGTTGATCAAATCTAAATATTTACAAGTGAAATGTTAAATCACTTGTTTTATTTGAGTTTATAGTATTTTTCCTGCACAACAAAAAGGCACATGAAGGCATTTTCAGTGACTTTTCCTTTTAAAAATCTAGGCAGCTGTAACGTGCAACTGTCACCGTGTCTTAATGACAACTGATCCCAGTCGAGCGACACTGGGTTATTTGAGGTTGGACTCATATCGGCGCGGTCAGAGTATTTTTTTTAGTACGATTTGTAAGTGCTGTATGCAAGCCTATGCAAATATAAAATTTTTTGACTGTGACTTTGTATGGTGAGGGTATATGAAAATGAAAAATGTTTTATTCATTCAAATTCTTACAATATTTAAACAATGGTGGACTTCTTCTTTTGAGCGCTGAATGCTCCCGTGTCAGAAGTAAGCCCTCTTCCATAACATATTGTTTGCTAAAGCAAAAACCGCTTAAGAAATACATAATTATGTACCTAGTAAGTTACATCGAGAACTATAACAAGAAATATTATCTACTAGCGGCCGCCCGCGACTTCGTCCGCGTGGAAAAGTAACTTCCCCTTTTAACCCCTTACAACCCCCTTTTCGCAATAAAAAGTAGCCTATGTTCTTTCTCAGGATCTAGATCATCTGTATACCAATTTTCATTTAAATCCGTTCAGTAGTTTTGGCGTGAAAGAGTAACAGACAGACAGACAGACAGACAGACAGACAGACAGACAGACAGACAGACAGACAGAGTTACTTTCGCATTTATAATATTAGTTAGGATATATTGCAAATGTTTTCATTAGTGTGTGTGTATTAGTTTTGTATACTATACTATACTACAGTGTATACAGGGTGTATCTGTGAACATTTACATCCCTTTAAACACGTGTTCTACCAACCATTCTGTGCAACATTTGTTCTATGACTTTTGAAAATTCGCATAAAAACATTTTCATCTTTCCACACAAAGTCGGTCACGTGACTTGGTCATTTTGTATGGGGAGTCGAAATTTTTTTCGAAGAATTTGGAAAAGTTGTTGAACAAATGTTGTTCAGAATTGTTGATAGAACACGTGGTTAAAGGGATGTAAATGTTTACAGATACACCCTGTATATCTAAGTACATATTTGAGTACAGTATGTAAGAGTGTGTGGAACGCGTGCTATGTGTTGCAGGGCTGACGGTGGGCGACGTGGACGCGGAGTGGACGGGCTCGGACCAGTCGCTGTTTAGGGCTCTGCACAAGGTGTTCGTCTCCAACTACTGCGCCATCGCGCAGGTCATGCTCTCCAAGACTTGCCAACAGGTGAACAATCATAATATAATTAACCTTTTAGCTGCTTATGGCTGGATCCGGGCAAAGTTACCTTTGCAAAAAAAAAAATATTTCCAATTGATTTACAACATATTGTCTGACACCGCGCTCATAATGTGCCGGGTGATCAGCGATTAGATCCTCTTTAACAACTGTTTGATTCACAACCACGCATCAATGACCAACTGGACAGTCACCTTAAGGGGAATTATCGACCTTAAGGTGACTGTCCAGTTTACAGACCACTTTCGGTCGGTCATTCCATATATTTTTCTACGATTTTTTAAGTCGTGTATTTCTAGCTTATATATTTATTTATAAAAAAATGTTTGTAGGTGTACACGTACTGGATCAAGACGGGCCAGGAGGAATGCCGCGTGGAAGCGGAGCTGACGCCGCCGCGCAAGAAGAAGAAGAAGCATCGCCTCTGGTCCGTGCACTGCCGCAAGATACAGCTCAAGAAGGACTCCGCCTCGCACCACGTGTGAGTGACACCCACTAGCACCCAGCCTGGTAGTACTGTAGGTTACGGGACACTGGACGACACTAGAAGCATCGCCTGTGTCCGTGCACTGCCGCAAGATACAGCTCAAGAAGGACTCCGCCTCGCACCACGTGTGAGTGACACCCACTAGCACCCAGCCTGGTAGTACTGTAGGTTACGGGACACTGGACGACACTAGAAGCATCGCCTGTGTCCGTGCACTGCCGCAAGATACAGCTCAAGAAGGACTCCGCCTCGCACCACGTGTGAGTGACACCCACTAGCACCCAGCCTGGTAGTACTGTAGGTTACGGGACACTGGACGACACTAGAAGCATCGCCTGTGTCCGTGCACTGCCGCAAGATACAGCTCAAGAAGGACTCCGCCTCGCACCACGTGTGAGTGACACCCACTAGCACCCAGCCTGGTAGTACTGTAGGTTACGGGACACTGGACGACACTAGAAGCATCGCCTGTGTCCGTGCACTGCCGCAAGATACAGCTCAAGAAGGACTCCGCCTCGCACCACGTGTGAGTGACACCCACTAGCACCCAGCCTGGTAGTACTGTAGGTTACGGGACACTGGACGACACTAGAAGCATCGCCTGTGTCCGTGCACTGCCGCAAGATACAGCTCAAGAAGGACTCCGCCTCGCACCACGTGTGAGTGACACCCACTAGCACCCAGCCTGGTAGTACTGTAGGTTACGGGACACTGGACGACACTAGAAGCATCGCCTGTGTCCGTGCACTGCCGCAAGATACAGCTCAAGAAGGACTCCGCCTCGCACCACGTGTGAGTCACTTAGTTTGAACTAACTGTCACACTGAGACGTTAATTAAACCGTCACATAACGCCATAAAGCCGGGACAGCAGACACAGTAGAAAATCAATTGGTTTTGCCTTTTGGGTCTTAGGACCTTAAATAAGAATATTCTGCTCCGTAAAACTTCTATAGAACTAAAAGATTTACTTTTTTATTTTTTTGGACAGAACGGAAAGTTTTCATCTATCTATACTATTTTATAGAGATAAATTCTAAAGACACCGGCAAACCTTATAATATAAACCGAAAAGGCGAAGCACGAGCGCGATACAATCAACGTCCAGCGCCATCTATTCGTAGACAATGGAACTACTGTTCCGAAACGAAGTGAGGGCCGGCCATTAGTTAATCATAAAGTAGAGTACGTTTGTTCTCATATTTGGATCTCACGGCCATCAGGCGGAGTCACCTTGATTGTCTTCAATATAAAAAAACGCTATGGCCGGTTAAATGTGCCGCTGAGTGTAGTATGGATATTTTACATTTTAGCAATGAGTATCTTTATTTATCATTGTTTTTTTGGTGTTTCAAGGTATAATTATACACCATGCGACCATCCGAATCAGCCTTGCGACAACATGTGCCCGTGCTTGCAGTCTCAGAACTTCTGCGAGAAGTTCTGCCAGTGTAGTAGTGATTGTAAGTATTATTTTTTATTTATATTTACGGGTAATTCTCATTATTTAAAAAGAAAAGGTCACTTTCATGGAGGGCAACTTTCTTTCAATCCTTATAATTACGAATTTTAAAATATTGTGAGCTCGGCGAGTACTTTTCCCATGACCGCTGATACCAAATTTATTCAAATGCATCATCAATTAAGTACAGAAAAAATTGCCCTTCATGGAAGTGACTCTTTCAAGAAAATGAGAAATACCCTTACACCTTTTTTGTTGAACCTTTAATATTGTCTAGATGTTAATCATAAAAATCATGTGTATCTTATTGACAATGGGTTTTTCCAAACACAAACAATAGGTCCCACTTATAAGTAGCACTCTCCTGATCACTGTAGACGAAAAACGTCCTGGCTCAAAATTCAGCACGACGTTTCAGGGTGTCTTCAGTGTTAGATAAGAAGAATGAAGATGTTTAGCGAGAAAGATTCAAATCGAACGGTAGAGGAGTGTTCCATTTGAGTAGCGGAACTGTGATTTTGCTACGGTAGAGGAGTGTTCCATTTGAGTAGCGGAACTGTGATTTCGCTACGGTAGAGGAGTGTTCCATTTGAGTAGCGGAACTGTGATTTCGCTACGGTAGAGGAGTGTTCCATTTGAGTAGCGGAACTGTGATTTCGCTACGGTAGGGGAGTATTCCATTTGAGTAGCGGAACTGTGATTTCGCTACGGTAGAGGAGTATTCCATTTGAGTAGCGGAACTGTGATTTTGCTACGGTAGAGTGTTCCATTTGAGTAGCGGAACTGTGATTTCGCTACGGTAGAGGAGTGTTCCATTTGAGTAGCGGAACTGTGATTTCGCTACGGTAGGGGAGTATTCCATTTGAGTAGCGGAACTGTGATTTCGCTACGGTAGAGGAGTATTCCATTTGAGTAGCGGAACTGTGATTTTGCTACGGTAGAGGAGTGTTCCATTTGAGTAGCGGAACTGTTATTTCGCTACGGTAGAGGAGTGTTCCATTTGAGTAGAATCTCCGACAGTCGTTTCTCCTTTGGACGATTCACCGACAGAACGGTCCGTCTTTGTGTGTTTCGACGACAGGACTTTTCATAATAAGGACTATTCACCGATCTAACTGTTTACCTACGGACGTTTCGTCGACAGAAATATTTACATAGTTGTATGTTCGAAACATATGACTACATAATACAGGGACTGTGATTTCGCTACGGTAGAGGAGTGTTCCATTTGAGTAGCGGAACTGTGATTTCGCTACACATCGTGTTCGCAGGCCAGAACCGCTTCCCGGGCTGCCGCTGCAAGGCGCAGTGCAACACCAAGCAGTGTCCCTGCTACCTCGGCGTGCGCGAGTGCGACCCCGACCTCTGCTCCGCCTGCGGCGCCGACAGCGGCCACGCGCACCTCCCGCACTACTGCCGCAACGTCTCCGTGCAGAGGTAACTATATCACACACACACCCCGCACTACTGCCGCAACGTGTCCGTGCAGAGGTATACCACACACACACACCCCGCACTACTGCCGCAACGTGTCCGTGCAGAGGTATACCACACACACACACCCCGCACTACTGCCCGCAACGGTCCGTGCAGAGGTATACCACAACACACACCCCGCACTACTGCCGCATACGTGTCCGTGCAGAGGTATACCACCACACACCACACCCCCGCACTACTGCCGCAACGTGTCCGTGCAGATGTATACCACCCACACCCACCCCGCACTACTGCCGCAACGTGTCCGTGCAGAGGTATGTCACACCCACACAACACCCCGCACTACTGCCGCAACGTGTCCGTGCAGAGGTATGTCACACACACACACCCCGCACTACTGCCGCAAGTTGTCCGTGCAGAGGTATCCACACACACACACCCCCGCACTACCTGCCGCAACGTGTCCGTGCAGAGGTATTACACACACACACACCCCGCACTACTGCCGCAACGTGTCCGTGCAGAGGTATACCACACACACACACCCCCGCACTACTGCCGCAACGTGTCCGTGCAGAGGTATGTCACACCCACACACCCCGCACTACTGCCGCAACGTGTCCGTGCAGAGGTTATACCACACACACACACCCCGCACTACTGCCGCAACGTGTCCGTGCAGAGGTATACCACACACACACACCCCGCACTACTGCCGCAACGTGTCCGTGCAGAGGTATACCACACACACACACCCCGCACTACTGCCGCAACGTGTCCGTGCAGAGGTATGTCACACACACACACCGCACTACTGCCGCAACGTCTCCGTGCAGAGGTATACCACACACACACCCCGCACTACTGCCGCAACGTCTCCGTGCAGAGGTATACCACACACACACACGCCGCACTACTGCCGCAACGTCTCCGTGCAGAGGTATACACACACACACGCCGCACTACTGCCGCAACGTCTCCGTGCAGAGGTATACCACACACACACACCCGCACTACTGCCGCAACGTCTCCGTGCAGAGGTATACCACACACACACGCCGCACTACTGCCGCAACGTCTCCGTGCAGAGGTATACCACACACACACACCCCGCATACTGCCGCAACGTCTCCGTGCAGAGGTATACCACACACACACCCGCACTACTGCCGCAACGTCTCCGTGCAGAGGTATACCACACACACACCCCGCACTACTGCCGCAACGTCTCCGTGCAGAGGTATACCACACACACACACCCGCACTACTGCCGCAACGTCTCCGTGCAGAGGTATACCACACACACACACCCGCACTACTGCCGCAACGTCCGTGCAGAGGTATACCACACACACACACCCGCACTACTGCCGCAACGTCTCCGTGCAGAGGTATACCACACACACACACGCCGCACTACTGCCGCAACGTCTCCGTGCAGAGGTATACCACACACACACCCGCACTACTGCCGCAACGTCTCCGTGCAGAGGTATACCACACACACACACACCCCGCACTACTGCCGCAACGTGTCCGTGCAGAGGTATACCACACACACACACCCGCACTACTGCCGCAACGTCTCCGTGCAGAGGTATCACACACACACCCGCACTACTGCCGCAACGTGTCCGTGCAGAGGTATGTCACACACACACACCCCGCACTACTGCCGCAACGTGTCCGTGCAGAGGTATGTCACACACACACACCCCGCACTACTGCCGCAACGTGTCCGTGCAGAGGTATACCACACACACACACCGCACTACTGCCGCAACGTCTCCGTGCAGAGGTATACCACACACACACACCGCACTACTGCCGCAACGTCTCCGTGCAGAGGTATACCACACACACACCCCGCACTACTGCCGCAACGTCCGTGCAGAGGTACCACACACACACACCCCGCACTACTGCCGCAACGTCTCGTGCAGAGGTATACACACACACACACCCCGCACTACTGCCGCAACGTGTCCGTGCAGAGGTATGTCACACACACACACCCCGCACTACTGCCGCAACGTGTCCGTGCAGAGGTATGTCACACACACACCCCGCACTACTGCCGCAACGTGTCCGTGCAGAGGTATGTCACACACACACACCCCGCACTACTGCCGCAACGTGTCCGTGCAGAGGTATACCACACACACACCCCGCACTACTGCCGCAACGTGTCCGTGCAGAGGTATGTCACACACACACACACCCCGCACTACTGCCGCAACGTGTCCGTGCAGAGGTATGTCACACCACACACACCCCCGCACTACTGCCGCAACGTGCTCCGTGCAGAGGTATGTCACACACACACACCCCGCACTACTGCTCGCAAACGGTCCGTGCAGAGGTATTGTCACACACACACACCCGCACTACTGCCGCAACGTGTCCGTGCAGAGGTTATGTCACACACACACACCCCGCACTACTGCCGCAACGTGTCCGTGCAGAGGTATGTCACACACACACACCCCGCACTACTGCCGCAACGTGTCCGTGCAGAGTATGTCACACACACACACCCCGCACTACTGCCGCACGTGTCCGTGCAGAGGTTATACCACACACACACAACCCCTGCACTACTGCCGCAACGTGTCCGTGCAGAGGTATGTCACACACACCACACACCCCGCACTACTGCCGCAACGTGTCCGTGCAGAGGTATGTCACACACACACAACCCCGAACTACTGCCGCAACGTGTCCGTGCAGAGGTATGTCATACACACACACACCCGCACTACTGCCGCAACGTGTGTCCGTGCAGAGGTATGTCACACACACACACCCCGCACTACTGCCGCAACGTGTCCGTGCAGAGGTATGTCACACACACACAACACCCCGCACTACTGCCGCAACGTCTCGTGCAGAGGTATACCAACACAACACACACCCCGCACTACTGCCGCAACGTGTCCGTGCAGAGGTATGTCACACACAACACAACCCCGCACTACCTGCGCAACGTGTCCGTGCAGAGGTATGTCACACACACACACACCCCCGCACTACTGCCGCAACGTGTCCGTGCAGAGGTATGCCACACACACCACAACCCCGCACTACTGCCGCAACGTGTCCGTGCAGAGGTATGTCACACACACACACACCCCGCACTACTGCCGCAACGTGTCCGGTGCAGAGGTATGTCACACACACACCACCCCGCACTACTGCCGCAACGTGTCCGGCAGAGGTATGTCCACAACAACACACCCCGCACTACTGCCGCAACGTGTCCGTGCAGAGGTATGTCACACACACACACCACCCCGCACTACTGCCGCAACGTGTCCGTGCAGTGGTCCGTCACTACACACTGCGCCCACGCTGTACCCGCCGCTGTATTCCTGTACAATATAACCTGGACCTCTTTAAGGAAAAGTGAATAGGCTTTTCACGGGCAAGCATGGCCTACCTTAGACCTCATCTTCATTTAACATCAGGTGTGATCGAGATGAAATGCTTTTTTTTTATTGCTGAAGTAGGCAAACGAGCATATGCGGCCCATCTGATGGTAAATGGTAACCGCCGCTCATAGACAACAACAATGCCGCGGCACAGTCATGCCGCTGCCTACCGTGAAAGAAGTAGGTACTCTTTTCAACCTAGTTTAAACAACTTAATATAAAAGACGTTGGACTGGTGCAAAGCATTTTGGCAAACCCTAATTCAGAAGCAGCTATTAAATTAACTAGTTTAATAAGACTCATTGAACAGTGATTTGTACAATGTTTTAAATACTTATCTTTAATTAAATAATAATAGTATTCATATAGGTAGATATAAGTGGTATTGTAAGAAGACACAATGGGGCTGACATATCCATAAGGATAAAAGCCCCTAACTAAATAAAGAATAAAAAAAAACCTAGTTTAAAAAAGGACATGTCATAGCGATCTAGGAACACCGTAACTGGAAGGTCATTCCACAATTTGCACGTGTGCTGCTTATCTGTAGTTGAATAAAAGTAATAAAAATTTAATTTAATTAATTTAATTTCCGCCTGCTCGCCTGCTACCTATCACATAAAAAAAAAAAAAAAAAAAAAAAAAAATTAATATAATATTCACTACATCACATACATTATCTGACTCTGAGATAGGTAGCTCAAGCACCTGTGTTACAGATATCAGAACCAACAGTGGGATACAAAATATACATATAATACTTTTCTTTTGTAAATACATACTTATAATACATAGAAAACACCCAGACCAATACAAACAGACATGTCCATGCACACAAATGTTTGTGCTGTGCGGGGATCGAACCCGCAACCCTTGGCCCAGACGCAGCATTCACTACCACTGAACCAACCGGGACGTCAAATAAATATGTCGCAGGGGCCTGCACAAGCACCTGCTGCTGGCGCCGTCGGACGTGGCGGGCTGGGGCATCTTCCTGAAGGAGGCCGCGCACAAGAACGAGTTCATCTCCGAGTACTGCGGCGAGATCATCTCGCAGGACGAGGCCGACCGCCGCGGGAAGGTCTACGACAAGTACATGTGCTCCTTCCTCTTCAACCTCAACAACGGTCAGTACTGTCACGATGGTAAACTCCTTTGATACTGGCCGTTTATGGCTGATTTTATAAGGAGAATCTGTCATGCATTGAAAAATAAACAGACACGCTCTCGGGAACGCATTCCGACCTAAATGGTCGTATCTCGTAGGGTCCAGAACGTGTCCTCCCAGATTGTGGTAGTTAGAACCCTAATCTATTATTTTCAGAAAAGCAATAAAAAATATTTCAAAACAATACCGCCTCCACCACATTGAAACAGTACTGTGTCTCTGTCGATACATTAAACATAGTACCAGAAAACTAGTATTGCCACATACCAATAGTCATAATCAGCAACCTACACTCGTCCACTAAAGATTATGAATTACTGCTGGACATAGGTCTCCCCTAATGCACGCTACCGCTCCCGATTTTCGGCCACTCTCATCCAGCTCACTCCAGCCAGCATTCGAATGTCATCATCTCATCTTGTCGCAGGGCGTCCAACATTTCACAAACAGCATTGTGACACTTTTTTTGGAGGGTAGTCATGTAAATTTTACATTATCTAAAAGTAAATAATAATATTTGTTAATATATGACAATTAAGTAGCAAGTGATGTGTACGCCTTTGTAAATAAAAAAATATTAGAGTTTGAGTATGGTTATTCTGTGTAGACTTCGTGGTGGACGCGACGCGCAAAGGCAACAAGATCCGGTTCGCGAACCACTCCATCAACCCGAACTGCTACGCCAAGGTCATGATGGTGAACGGCGACCACCGCATCGGCATCTTCGCCAAGCGCGCCATCCAGCCCGGCGAGGAGCTGTTCTTCGACTACAGGTATATACCCTGCTGTTGATGCCTGTGCCATATTGTAACCACTTAAATTTAAATTTTATTTCTTTTTATTATTATTTTTTTTTTTACTTAAACGTTCAAATACTTGACAGATACATTCCTGAGTACTATTATATGCTACAAATTAAGTTGCGTATCTGCTCACTTCTGATATTGTCAGTTTGGAGGCCCCTAAAGCGGGCCCCTCTGAAAAACAACTCCCTGGCCGGCCAGATCAGGAAGACCAGGGCAATATGCTGAGCAGGCGCCTAACTATAATGACACCATTTTTGCAATAGCATCAAAATACACTTCATATAACTTCTCCAATTTCATCAAGAAATCTATGTTATGGCCTAAAGTATGTCACCATGAAGGATTTCGAGAGTAGCAAATCTTACCAATGAAAACATCATAAATGATTTTTCTTTACAGATACGGGCCGACGGAGCAGCTCAAATTCGTTGGTATAGAGAGGGAGATGGAGTTCTTATGAGAGCAACCCAAACAGTGATCTGTTTTGATCTTGGTTCCTGTGTTGGACAACAGCATTATTTTATTAAGACTTTGTGGGAGCGTATTTTCCATTAATTGTATGAAAATGTTAGAGATAATCTTAGCGTTATAATATAATCTCACAGTTAGCAGAAGTAAGGTCACATTTAAATGCATTGTTGAATTGTAAAATTTGTTTCAAACAATTTTTTTTGTTGGTTGATTATGTTATTTGAATCTTTATGTAATAATATTCATTGTATTAAGCTTCTTTCAAGTATGACTTAAGTAAAATACCATTTGAAACTTTCGCGTTGCATTATACAAATAATTATATCAATTATTTGTTTGACTTAGGTAAGATGTTAGTGTTACTGTTGATTAGTTTCCAAAAATGGTTCGTCAAACGAATCAAGAATAACATGAAGTTTTAAGACTGAAAAATTTTCAAGTGTTTCCTGTAATTCATGAAAGTCATTCAATAATCTATCTCTCATTTTAGCTTCGCTTTGGAGACCAAGATTCAGGATTTGGGGAGTCCGATAAATTACAATGAAGTGACTGTTGTCTGACCTTCGCAACCCATTCACAGAGGAATTGCACCATGGTTACATGTTTCAGAAACTATCCGAAATGTGCAGGTTTCCTCTCGTTTGCCCTCACCTGCAAGCTAATAGTAGAAAATATATGCACATAGATTTGAAAAGTCTAGGCAAGTCTAGATATGGAAGGAGTGTTCTTAACAACCGAGCTACCATTGCTCTAATAACATCTATTTTGTGGAATAAAATATGTATGGAATAGAAGGCTACTTCTTTAGCCATTTAAATGTATTTACAATCTAAGTGATGCTTAATGTAGGTATTTGTACTTTTGAAATATTTTCTACAAATAAATTTTGACAAGTATGATTTTTATTTTATTTCAGTTTATAGGTAAATATATATTATAGATAGCAAAACCATAATAAATACCTCAATAGAGTAACATTTATTAAAACTTTTACAAATTCAAATGTACACTTTGATAATCATCTATACAGAATATACAAAATACTTTAAAAACATTGACATGGCAAAATCTGTTGAGTTAATAAATACTGTGCTACTCTCACAAAGGGCCTTCCCACTAGTATCTGTCTGTTGTACACACTACTCGAACAAAACATTACTTACAACTTTAACTAAAACAGGCACAATCATTGTTTATTACTAAATATTATTCTAGAAATACTTTCACAGTTATAAATGTTGTCCAGTAAAGTGTTCAGAGAAATACAAAAACAGCTTAAAAGTAATACTCCAAATAGACAAGTTAGTTCAGTATATAATCAGAATTGGGCATAAGATACTCGGCTTTCTCTGTGCATGTACATCACTTATACTGTGAAAGGTCTTTGTTAATCACAGGAGCCATCCAGCCAGCCGTCTCTCCATCTCTCGTGGACTTTACTGCAGTCAAATATTGGTTTTCCTAATTTAATGTTAACTGTGTTGTGCCGGTCACACAGCCATCTGGCGAGTTGATCTCTAGAATTTGTCTTTGGTGGGTGTTTATGTATGCTGTAAACATAATAGAATAGAATAAAAAAAATTTGGTATTTATTTACTTAAAATTCGATTGTAGAAATATGCAAAACTTATTTTTACAATAAATTTGACTGAGGTACAGTTAATGCTCGGACAACAGTTCATGCTTATTTTATACTTGATGACCATAATGCATAATAGAGTAAGTACATTTTACAGGATAATAATACTTACTCTTCTTGGAAGTCTAAAGCACAAGGTTCACAGGGGTAGAATTGTGCAAAAATGTTGAAGAACTTTGCCATATCATCGGATTGCTTTTTCGAGGGTTTGTCAGGAAAGTACGCAGCCATGGAGTGTAGGAACCCCCATGTAGATTTACCAAGTTCTTCCTTGTCTAGGGGACAGTCTGTTGGTTTAACTGTAGACTGAAAATAATTACAATATTCAGTATTGTTAATCTACAGTATCTTTCAGTGTTGAATTCTTTTTAGATAAATAAATTAATTTGTTAAAATATAAAGTAAATAATCATTTTATAGTTCATAGGTAGCAGGAGTTTTAGGTGATATTGTTGTGAATAGGATGCAATCTTTCCTCACATGATTAATGGATGAGAAATATGATGTAATCTAGCCCTAGAATATTCTTCTGATAGTAAACAACATAACCTCACCTGTTTGTTCGAGGCTGACAATGTGTTCTTATTCTGTAACTTAGCCCAAGACTTAAAGTCGGAGCATGCCCTGCAGGGCTTGTCTTCGTCCTCTGTCCGATGTGAAGGCATTCTCAACTCTTATCTTGAACTTTTAGACCTCATAACCCGCTGGGATTATGTCGCAACGTAAAGTGACTAAGTTCACGAAAACAACATGCCTCAACTTTTGCACAGTTCAGTTACAAATGTATTGCAGCACGATTTTATAAAATCTAGTGAAGAAAAGTACTTCGGAAATAATTTTTCGCCGGTTTCACAACCTTTTATTTAATTTCAAGTTGTCAAATTCAGTCAGCTGTCAAAGGCTGACAGCTTTTTTTTTTTTTTTATATAAGTTTTACGGCTTCGGAACGGTCCATACAGCCAAATCTTCATCACAATATTTTCCTATTATGTAGCAGATCAGTCCTCTGGGACTTAATTATGAGTCTGTTGGAAGAAGCATTCTTGAATTGTATTGTGTCTCTTGAAATCTAAATTTTCTTATAATATGAACTGAAATGACGTCTTGAATCTTGATTTAAAATCTTCATGACAAATGTAGGGTAATTCTCAAAGTGCTTGAAATGTGGAAACTATGTACTGGTAAATGTCTTGATATGTTTCAGGATTCTTGAGTATAGATGGCAGGAGGCGGGGAATTTCTTCATTTTTAAATACCTTTATTAGGCCATCTATAAGGAGCAATCTTTGCACATGAAAGGCGGAGCAATCCAGAATTAAATGGTCTAAGGTGGCTTCACTATATGAGCAGTAATTACAAGCGGCAGAAGTGCTGAGCTTAATTCTTTTTAGATGAGCAGGAAACTGTCCGTGTCCAAGTCTTAATCTATTGAGTGTGGTAATAAATTTTCTTGAAGGTGATTCTAATTTGAAGTACCACGGTTTGGTGGGTATATTTTGCTGTATTTCTGCATACCATTTTCCTTTGTATTGTCTTGTATATTCCCAGTCTCTTGCCCATAAATCAAACATACGGATCTTCAATAAAGGATAGTAATCTGTCATTGGAACTGCAGGTGGAGCGTATTGCGATATGTCAGTATCTGGAACTTGAATTTTCATTAAGCTGTCCACAATTTCATTTCCAGTTATTCCTGAGTGTGACGGAACCCATAAAAATTCTATTCGGTATTTACTATAATGTAATAATTCACGAATTTTTATAATATATGGGTTGTTTTTATACGAAAGTTTAGGATTTTGTAGGCATTTGAGAGTACTTAATGAGTCAGTAACAATCATGAAGCACGTACTTTCTTCTATGCTTATTCCCCTTATGTACTGAAGAGCAGTAAATATTGCATATACTTCAGCTGTAAATATCGATGTCCTGTTATCAAGTGTAAAGCATCTGCCAAATTTTGCTGTAGAATCATAATACGCAGCTTTGGTGCTCTCATTTGTTTTCGACCCGTCCGTATAAATCCTTCTATGGTTAGATTTTTCACCACCGATAAAACTTAGAAAATCATCATTATTCCATATTTTATATTGACAAATTGTAGGCACAGTTAATTGAATTTCTAATGAACCAAGGTCCCAACGAATATTATGGTCAATGTTTTTACACAAATGATCAAGCTCCTGTCTAAATTCCCCTTGTAATAAACTATTATTAATGTACAAATGAAAGTATTCTCTATTTGCTAATATTTTCAAATAATATTTTTCAGATAAGTAATTAACCCTTATTTCAATTGGAGATATACCTGCCTCTATTTCTAGTGAATTAATGGGAGTGGAACACATAGCCCCAGTAATGATGCGCAATCCTTTATTTTGCATGACTTCTAATTTATGAAATAAAGATGAGCTTATGCATTTTCCAAAAATTATCAAACCATAGTCATAATGACTTCTAACAATCGCCTTAAAAATCATATTTAAAAGTTTGGGATCCATCCCCCAAGATACACTTGCTAGATGCCTCATAATATTTACACTCTTTTGCATTCTACTAATTACTTTATAGACATGAGAATTGAAATTCATTTTAGGATCAAAAATTAGGCCTAAAAATTTTTTTCATCAACTACACTAATATTTACAGAGCAATATCTTAAATCTATATTTACATTATTATAATCAATTTTATTACTAAAAATCATAGCAGAACTCTTATGTGGATTTATATCAAGTTTTAGCATTTCTTTATAATACAAGAATAAATTATTTAACGCTTCATTTAAAGTATTTTGTGCTTGCAGTATATTTTTATTAGATGAGTACAACACAATGTCATCAGCGTATTGTAATACTGAAAGATTTTTTACAGAAATATATTTATGCAGTTGAGCGGTATATAATATATAAATAAGAGGTGATAGAGTTGCACCCTGCATAACACCCTTGAAAGCTTCTTTGGGACCATATAAACTGCCATTGAATTTGACGTAGACAAGTCTTGAATAAAAGAAATTAAAGATCCATTTGCACATTTTACCAGGTATATGATAACTATGTAAAACTTTAACTAAGACACATAAATCTACATTATCAAATGCTCCACTAACGTCTAAAAAAACACTGATTAAATATTCATTCTTTTGGAAAGCATCCTGTATATCACCACTGAACTTTAATAAACTGTCAATTGTACTTCTACCCTTTCTGAATCCAAATTGATCTGATGATATTATTTGTCTAGACTCCACATACATTTCCAGCCTGTTCTTAATCATATTTTCAAATACTTTTCCAACGCATGAAGAGAGTGATATGGGTCTGTATGATTCAGCTAGAGCTGGATCTTTATCTGGTTTTAAAATTGGTACTACAGCTATAGTTTTCCAAGAACTAGGAATGACATTATATTTCCACAAAGCATTAAATATTTCAAGCAAAACTAATTTAGCAGAAGAATGAAGTCTTTTAATTAACATATAGGGTAAATTGTCTAAACCAGGAGTGGTATCTTTTTTATTATTCAATGACATATTGAATTCTTCTTCTTTAAAAGGTGAATTTAAGTGTAAATTGTATTCGTTACTATCAAAGAACTGATTAAGATTATCAATGTTATCAAATGAGGACTGGTCTGAAGCAATCTTATTTAAAAAATTATCTATAAAATTATCATTTTTACTTTTCGGCGAAGATTTTTTCCTGTTAAATATTTTGACCAATTTCCAAACTTCACTGGTGGAAGAATTTCTGTCAAAACTAGAGCAGAAGGTTTTCCATCTTAATGATTTTTGTTCCTTAATTGTTCTTTTTTTTAAGGCATCTAGTTTTTTATAGATCAAATAATTTTCCATAGTAGGATATCGTCTATAAGAGTAAAGTGCTAATTTACTTTGTTTTACTGCAGAGGAACAAATATCATTCCACCAGGGGACTGATTTACGACACTTATGTGCACTACTAGTGATTTTATGAATAGGAACAAATTCCTGTCTTAAATCATTTAATATCTTACAAAATTTTTCATAGGCTATTAGAGGATTTGGTTCTATTAATAACTGATCAAATATATTGCAAGATTTAGTTAAATAGCCTGACCAATCAGCTTTTCTATAAACGAATTTTTCAAAAGACCCTACACTGTCATACACTTCTGCTGAAATAAATAATTTAACTAAAGTAGGAAAATGATCACTACCCAAATTATCATCTAAACAAACAGACCATTCTGCTGAGGCTGCTAAACCTGGCGACACAAAAGCAATATCTAAAGCTGAAGCTGATTGATTGGGTCTACGTAAGGTGGTTGAATCACCTGTATTTAAAATACACATATTTATTTCATCCAACATGTCAAAGATTTGAATTCCTCTTGGTTTATTATTTGCTGATCCGAAAGCAGTATGATGCGCATTGAAGTCGCCCATGACTAAAATAGGCGTAGGTAAAGAGTTAATCACATTTTTTAAGACAGCAATAGGAAACCGACCGTTTCTAGGAGGACAATAAGACCCTAAGATTGTAAGAGAACTATCGTTTGTTTTAACTTTTATGGCAAGTGTTTGAACTTTATCAGAACTAGTGGTGGCAATTTCAGTGCAAAATAAATTATTTTTACATAAAATGGCAACCCCGCCATAGCCATTGTCACTGTCTCTTCTAAAAATTTTATAACCTCTAATATAAATAGAATCTGATTGTTTTAACCAGGTTTCATTGAGTATACAAATATCTACGTTATATTTATCCAAAAATGAGTAAAGAGAGCAATCTTCGGTTTTAAACTTTGCACATTGTGTTGTACTATCATTAAGTGAGCCCTATGTAGGGCCATCATAAACGCTTAGATTTTTTATGAACATCTCCTTAACAGTCGATGTGTTTACTGGTGTGTTATTTTCTTTCCTACAGAAAGATAATAAAGTGTCAACAATAGCTTTTAGTATCATATCATTATTTATAACATCGGTCATTATATCTTTGTTTTCTTTAATTTTCTTGATTGGAGGTTTCGGTGAACCCACTGCTTTTGCGAATGTCTTGTTCAGAGCTGGGAAGAACGAGCCCAAAGTCTGTTTGTTCATTATTTTTGCTTTATTTTCATTAATTTTTTGTTGTTTAACTGGACATATTTTTGCAACAGCAATGTGTTCACCTTTACAGTTTATACATAGAGGTTTACCTTCATTTGTACATTCTTTGAATGAGTGCCCTTCAGAGCAGATTGAGCAGACAACAGCTCGCTTGCAAAATTTCGTTGTATGACCGAAACCCATACATTTATAACATTGTAATACTGGTTTTATATATTCTTCTACAGGTACAATACACAGACCATAATTGACATGGGTGGGAAGGACATTGCCTGAAAAAGTAATAGAGACTGTTTGCAATGGAATAATGCCTTCTGGAGTTTTCTTGGTGAATCTTCGTACGGACAGGATCTCCTGCGAACTAATCAACTTGTCATATAAATGCTTACAGCTAAGGTCTGTCGGAATAAACTTCACGACACCTGTGCACTCTGAAGTCGCTGCTGGAATGAATGCTTTTATATCATGTGAAGACAAGAAAGTAGTGTTTGTTAATAATGAATTTGCATTTTTAGGATTGTCAAAAATTATAGCATATTTCAATGCATTTATTCTTTTAATTTCTTTTACACCTTTATTGTATCTACTGAAGATAGAATTTAAGTAAATGGGATCTTTGTTACCGAATTTTATATTTTCATTTGTACTCTGAATAAATACTGGAAATACTGTTCCTGGAGAATTGACTGGGATAGCTCCTTACATGATTTTCTTTGAAATAAGGTAGATGTTTGTTTTCATCTTTTTCCTCATCATCTGAGATTGTATCTGGTGGTTCCTTTTTCCTTTTTCTATTATGCTTATTTGCACTGCCGCTGCCTCCCCCACTATCTGAGGCCATGGTGACTCTCTCTTGTACCACTTTTCTTAAAAGAAATTGGAAACTAGCAATAAAAAATATTTTTTAGATTTTACAAATAAAGTGTTGAATACCTCCCGCCTCGAAAGTTCGCGCCTTTTCAAGGCTGACAGCAAAGGTATCATGACTTTATTTTTTTTTTATTTTGGGAATAAGTTTTTTGGCCTCTCACCTACCTTGCCACGCAGAAAATGAAGAATATTATATATTTTGTAAAGAAAAACAAATTAAAACTGTGATAAATTGTAACATTTTTATTACTTATCAGTAATTCTCTTATAAACAGCAATATATTGTGACTAGTGGTAAAAAATAAATGCGAGAAATATTCTCAAAGTTATTAAATTATAACTAAGTACTCATACATAACAGTTAATAACCACTTTTTAAATATTTCTCACTTAAAACGACCGGCTCAACACGTCCTCTGCGATTATTGGTTCAACTTGTAGTTTCTTCACATGCTTTTACAATTTCTGCAAATAAGAAAATAATAATTTTAGTAAGCACACTTACTCAGGCTCAACTCAACTATTTGTTCTACCAACCATTCTGAACTGTTAAAAAATTCTTAAAAAATTGATTTCGACTCCCCATGGATACAAAATGACATAGTCACGTGCATGAACAGCAGTTGACATATTTTTTTTGAGAATGGGGGCTATTGCATGTGGAAAATCCGTTAGATGGCATACGTGTATAGTCTGCGGCATCTAACTATAGCGATGACCGTTACAAAAGTGACAATTGGCGCACTTGTAAAAAGAAGACTCTACTAAAATGAGTTTCTGCGCACTCAAGGTCATCGCTATTGTTTCATGTGAAATGAAATGAAATATTCTTTATTCAATTTAAGTCCATACAGAACGTTTATGAATGTCAAATATTATGTAAGCTACCACTGGTTCGGAAAGTAGATTTCTACCGAGAAGAACCAGCAAGAGACTCAGTAAGTTACTCTTTTCAAATTTATGATCATTACAATTTTTATTGTGATACTAATAAAAAAACATTATTATGATTAAAGTAAGAGTATGTTATACAATGCGTGTAGTCTGTATCGTTTAGATAATCGTCAAATAAAAATATGAAATAAAATTATACATAAAAGATGAGTATATTGTATCATGCAGCATACTCACTTTCAACGATCTCCTTGAGCGCTACAACGGCGGGCGAGTCGGGCAGGTCGTGTATGAAGTCCCGCCCGTCGTCGCAGCAGCGCGCCAGCACGGGGTCCAGCGGCAGCGCGCCGGCCAGCGGCGCCGCCAGCTCCGCGCACATCTGCGCCGCGCCGCCCGTCGTCGCCGGGAAGATCTCGCTGCGCGCCTGCGGATACCAGCTCTTATACCATCCAACCAGTTAAGACGGATATTTGGATAAAACCGACGGCTTGTCGCATCGAGTCGTCTAGGACGGGGGCTTGTCGTATCGTCTTAAAATTTAAAAAAGTCGGGAAGATCGTGCTGCGCGCCTGGGGAACCATCCAATCAGTTAATACGGATATTTGGATAAAAAGGTCAACGTCTTGTCGCTTCGCCTGTGTCTGCTTTTCAAATTCCTATTTATAAAGAAGCTAATTTCAAAGACGACCAGGCTTATAGGTAAACCGAAAACACAAAACTCTGGCGCGATGCAGTCGACACCTAGCACCATCTATTAAGCACACTTGAATCTACTATAACCGGGTTCCGAAACAGAGGGTAGGGCACTAGTAATAGATAACTGTTGACACTCAATGAAATACAATGGCCACACCGATTGCTTTAAGTCTGTTTTTCCGTTTCCGGTTTGTCTTTATTCTCCTTGTACGGTGACCAGCACATCAAGTTACTACAATCTGTCAAATTTCTTCAATCGAACCTCACTTTTATGTCAAACGTGTTTGGTTCAATATCAACTGAGGAAATTTGACAGATTGTAGTAACTTAATGTGCTGGCCACTGTACATACGCTGCGCTGTGTGAGACAGAGTCTGACCAACAAAACGTGACTATAAAAAATATTTTTATTTAATTAAGCAGAATACCAGATTAATAAAAATACAAGTATCAACGTCGTTTTTCAGAGTATAATGAGTGTTGACAGATTTTTTGAATTTGTTGCCATTCTTTAAAGTCCCGTTTTGTTGGTCAGCCTCTACAATATACGAAATACTAGTTATTATTTAAAATATATTTCATTACTATTTGGAGTTACCTTGCAGTTGGGGCAGACGAAGAGCGCCATGTTCTCAATGACCCCGAGCACGCGCACGCCGACCTTCGCGCAGAAGGCCAGCTCCTTGCGCACGTCCAGCAGCGCCACCTCCTGCGGCGTCGTCACCAGCAGCGCGCCCGACAGCCCCGCGCGCGCCAGGTACTGCACCGCCGACAGGTGCTCGTCTGATGTGCCTGGTTACATCGAAATGAGGGTTCTTACAAATGCAAAATCCAATAGATGGCGTTACGTTGACGTCAGGTCTACGTAGCTAGAGGACACGAGATTGCCATCCAGTAGTCACAAGTGCGCTACCAACTGTTTGATAACAATATATTTGCAACTCGAGATACTATAATTAGTAAGAGCAACTAAAATTTCTGAAAATGAATATAAACTGATAAGACATAGGTACAACTTGTATGGAAGATTGCCGCTTTTGAAACTATTCGACTCAGATATTTTTTTTAGAAATTAAAATCTAACAGACAAAGTTCAAATAAATAGATGGATGAGCCTTTAAATAGAGCAAAATGTAAGTTATCAAGTGAAGCATCGTCTTCAATCTGTCACGCGATGTATGGGGGCGCACTGCACTAGAGCACCTAGCGTGCAACTCACGCGATCATTACAAGTAAATTATCTTCTCCAATGAAAATGTTACCTATAGTATATTACTGCCTAAAATAAAAAAAAACCAGTACCATAATCACTTAAAATTCATCATCATCAAGCGGTTTATTCCGGTTGCTTTGACTGCTACAACTCGTCCACTTCACACGGTCTTGGGTATCCTCTGTGGTGAGTTTATTGGCCTCATGTCAACTCTCACAACATTCAGCCAAACCTTTTTGGGTCTATCCTATCTGCCAGGATACGGCGGTGGTGGCTTGGCCATCTGTTTGCCGTGTAGCTTTCCGGTTAGAACATCAACTTCACTTAAAATTGTTTTAAATTAAATAAAAAGTACCTGGCGGTGTATCAATTAGGAGATAGTCCAAGTCTCCCCAATCCACTTCACTCAGGAACTGTTTGATCATACCTGTAAAACAGAAAACATACATAACCTTACCTTACATTCAGTAATACGTGTTAAGACACAAAATCAGTTTTTTATGAAATAGATTTTTACCATTCTTTTTGGGTCCTCTCCATATGACAGCATCATCAGGACTCCCCAATAAAAAGCCGATAGACATTAAAGATAGATTATCCGTGACATACTGCAAAAAATGGATTAATAATTTAGTGGTCAAACATACATTACACAAAACAAAATATATCGAGGTCTTTTACTGACCACATCCATGTATACTATTAATAAAGAGATAAACTCCATAGACATCGTCAAACCTTATATACAAAACGAAAAGGCGAAACACTAGCGCGTTGCAACCGACATCCAACGCCATCTATTGGTAGATAGCAGAATTATTATCCCGAAACGAAGGGTGGGCCACTAGTACATTGATAATTATGTTGGCAGGTTTTGTAGACCCTTTGGCTTGTATAAGGCTTACCACTGGGGACCATCCTGATCCAGAATTGTGGACTTGTTCTCCACTCACGCCCAGGACCCGGGGCTGGCTCGGACCGCAGATATCTGCGTCTAGAATACCTACCTGAAAAAGAAATACAATATCTTTATTACCTAAATAGACCAATAATATTATAGAGGACTTCCCTCACTCTGTTATGTATAACATCCAATGGACTCCCGAGACCTTCACCAGATCGTCGGTCCACCTGGTGGGAGGCCTGCCACGACTGCGGCCTCCTGCGCGTGGCCTCCACTCAAGGACCTTTCCACCCCAACGGCCGTCTGTTCTCCTCGCAATGTGCCCCGCCCATTGCCACTTCAGCCACGCAATTCTTTGGGCTATGTCCGTGACCTTAGATCTCCTGCGGATCTCATCATTTCTGACACGATCACGCAAGGAGATTCCGAGCATAGCCCTCTCCATTGCCCATGCCCATAACATGATTGAAGTCATCCAAAACTCTAAAACCATAGTGGTGCCAACCAAGCTGCTAAGACACATTCACAACCTGCATGAGGGTATGAAGGTCACCCTGTTGCAGTCCACTCTTGGATATAGGCCTCTCCAAATGGTCACTATTCTGATCGATTACGCTGCCAAATTTGTTTGCAATATAGGTAATGGATTTTACCCCACCTTTTACTAGACAAAAGATCCATTACATACGACTATACGTATAAGTTAACACACGATCCACACCTGTCGTAATAACTTGACATTCCGACACAAACCCCTATAAAACCTGACCTATATACAGAGTGAGGGATGGATGCCGCGGTGCCAGGGCGGGACGGCGCGGCGCCGGGGCCGAGGTTGCGAAATCTTCCGCGCGTAGCCGCCGCGCCGCCTGGTCGATAGGGCCCGCTTGTTGTCCCACCGCTGTAGGCTGCAGGGATGGAGTTCGGAAACACGTACGAGAGGAGGTCGCGATATAACAGGGTATTTTTAAAAATAATTTTATATAGAACTAGCGGCCGCCCGCGACTTCGTCCGCGTGGAAAAGTAACTTTTTACCCCTCTTTCAACCCCTTACAACCCCCTTTTCGCAATAAAAAGTAGCCTATGTCCTTTCTCAGGGTCTAGATTATCTGTATACCAAATTTCATTTAAATCCGTTCAGTAGTTTTGGCGTGAAAGAGTAACAAACAGACAGACAGAGTTACTTTCGCATTTATAATATTAGTATGGATTTGATGGGTGATTTATAGTGATGGATATACAATTAAAACAAAGGAAATGCTTCATTTAAGGTTGACTGGAAGATATTTTATGACTTGTTTTCAAACAATATAAGGATCAGTTTTAAAGTTGTAAGACCCATAAGCTTTTTTAAGCCCAAAAATAGGATGATACAATAATTTCTTTCTATTTACAGCAACCATTATTTTTTTACACAATGCAAACAGAAACTTATTGATGGAAGTTATAAATCTCTAATACACATTAACACTGTATCAGGATAATCTTGTTTGTTTATTGAACCATTATTACAAGCAAAGTGATGTTTAAGTTTATCAGACACACTCAAATATATTGATTTTTTTATGATTATCTCTTATCATACCTATTTTCCTGTGAATTTTATGTATCCAATGATTGGTGCATTATCACTAATGGGAAAAAAATAACCATTACATTGAATAAATATGTATCAGACAAAAAGAAGCCCAGTAAATAAATAGAGTACTTATTAACAGTAAAAATGCCAAATCTTCACATTCAGAAGCAAAATAATTTATTTTCATTGACTAACTTCATACCCAAAATTGCTTCAGCCGTTTAACTGTGAGTAGTAATGTAACCATTCACATTTGATTGATAAATATGAAAGCTAGAAGAAATTCCACTTAATTTATACCAGGGCTGCAGGGATGTCAAAAGCTATCAGTAGCCGATATTCCAATAAAAGTTGCAAATAATTTTGAATAAGGGTGAATAATGGTTTATCTGGCATTTTTTGTTAACTTACCACCTGTTAACTTTTCAAACCAAAATTGTATTATTTCTACTTATAAATAACTAGCGGCCGCCCGCGACTTCGTCCGCATGGAAAAGTAACTTTTTACCCCCCTTTTAACCCCTTACAACCCCCTTTTCGCAATAAAAAGTAGCCTATGTCCTTTCTTAGGGTCTAGATCATCTGTATACCAAATTTCATTTAAATCCGTTCAGTAGTTTTGGCGTGAAAGAGTAACAGACAGACAGACAGACAGACAGACAGAGTTACTTTCGCATTTATAATATTAGTATGGAGTATGGATTATCTAGATTCAAAATTTCATATCAACACATCCCTAAATTGTACCCAAAGTTCGAAAAAAAAAAGTCTAGCAAGTGTTATACAGTCAAAATCCTGTTTTATTACTTACATTGATATCTGGACTTCTGGCAGCCAACGCATGTCCAAGGAGTGAAGTGACTGTGCTCTTGCCCACTCCGCCCTTCCCAGACAGAATCAGGATTTTGTGCTTTACATTGGCCAGCCTGTTCTTTATTATCTCTATGGCAGGATCGGGCACATTTGGTGCACCTAAAAATAACATGTTGCATAATATCAATAACCAAATACATTAAAGATATACATAAAGACCATAACTATGCACCTATTATTATTGGAGACAATAGGGTACTTGACTAATCTCGATATAGTAAAAAATATTTATACTTTTCCAAAATACTGGTAAATGAGAACAATGGCCAACATTTTCAGTTAAAAATATAACGTCTAGCTGGTTTTATGAGCATTCAAAGTTTCATGGGCAAGTCCATTTTTAAAGTATAAAATTTAAAAAAAATAATTATATCATTGAACTACCCGTACATTTTTCACCAACTTTTATAATGAAACCATTTACTTAAACGAAACATTTGATATAGCTACCAAACAAAATTTACTAGACGCGCATACAAGATACGGGCGTGTGACGTCACTTGCCTGTAGCCATTTGTATAGAGCGTTTTTGGTCTTGCCCAAAATATGTGCTCTTAAAGTTATGATATCTCAAGTGATTCAAATCAGAATCGAGCATTCTTTCAATAATGTTTCTTAAATTGAGAGGTCTTTTGATTAAACACATATTTTTTTTTGTCAAATACCCTATTGTTTTACTGTACAAATTACTTGGGTTGTTAAGTTCCAAGCTCATTTGTAATTAGACCATTAAAGATTGCATCCTCAAGAAAGTGGGTCAAAGTGCATCACCAAAGGGCTCTTCAAAGTGATAAGATAAAAGTTCTTTTTTCAGAACAGGGCAATAGGGTTTTAAGATTTTCTTATTAGAATAAATATTGCTATAAAAGGCAAGTTAGAAATCTGATTAACACTGTTGCCACCAGCCACGGAGTTGAGATGTTGATAGTAACAAGTTTTTGATAACATTGTTCCGGATGCATAGAATGTTTGTTTGAAATGGATAAACAATTCATGTAGTTGTTAAGAAAAACGAAAACCTTACTATGAAACCACAATTTAAGATAAGCAAACAACTTGTAAAGTAAAATAAGCATAACAGAATATAATTATTAGGTAAAATAACCTTGAAAAGTTACCATGGCAATAAGTAATTTATAACATAAAAAACACTTGTTTATAGTGCTTACCAGTGGCACATATATTCTGGTTTGGACATCCTGCGCAGGCCGAGGCTTTGCCAGCGTCTTCGCTTCCCGTGCCTGGGCAATCTATAAGCATTACACAGAGATATCAGCAAAAAAATCTCGACACCTTAACTAACATGTTAAAACGGTATTTATATTTCATCATTGTAGCTACTTACGCTGTGGCGCATTTTCAGGAACAGCACTCATGTTATTCTCTTGTCGAATTACTGCATAAATAGAAGAGAAGAGTACACAGTAACACTATTAAAAAAATTAATTAAAATGTGTAAAGATGTGTATCATCAGCGGCCGTCGAAACTTGATTTTGTCAAATTGACAATGACATGAGTCCAGTCAGAATGAAAGTTTGAATTAGAATGTTGGTCGTTGTGTTTCCTCAATTTACAATGCGTTCAACTGAAATAAATTATTTATAAATATACCTATGGCTATAACGTACGCGGAAGTGGCGCCATCATGTATTTTCACGGCTTTAATGACAGAGTCGTCAAATTTCCGGGAAACGCACAGAGTACATTGTATTATATGGGAAACGGAAGCCTAAGTTGAAACACCAAACCGGATATTGGCTTTTCTTTACTTTGACAACATTTCAAATCAAATGTTTTGATTTTTTAGTATTCAAGATTTTTCATTTATCTAGGATTTAATTTTTCAAAATTAAGATTTGAATATTTAAACTAAAAATGGCTAAGGAAGTTTCTATGTGCACGGTATGTAATATTTTCCCTCTACCCGCTAGATACTATTTAAGTACCTACTTACCTACATTGTTGTTAGTAAAATTTAACGTGGGTATTTTTTACCTCGTCCTGATGAAACGCAGTGGGAGCCGGTTGAGACACAAGGGTCGTGGGTTTGATTCACTCACCAACAAAAAATCAAATGTTTACAGATTAGATATTATTTATTTTAGATCTGGGTGTTTGTGCTACCTTCTGAGGAGTACCTACGTACAGCCACACATCAAAGTAGGTATACAAAACTGTCAAGTTTCTTCAATCGCCTTTCATCTTATGTCATACACTGTAGGTTGAATATCAACCGAGGAAATTTGACAGCTTCAGGTAACCTGATATGTGGCTGACTGTTCCAGAAAATACCTGAATTTATCTTAAAGTATTTTTTTTTGTCTTTTACCTACAGCAATTACAACAATGGAGCCCCGTGAAGGAGACCGCGGGGGCGCCGAGCGTGCCTCCTCAAGTCGGGTACTGCTTCCACTCGCCCAAGAAGCACCCGTGGAGGCCCATCATGGGCTACGAGGAGATAGAAGTGACGCCTATGTAAGGAGAAATATTTCCCAATTTTTAAATTTCCATATTTTTCTTTACCTTCTCTTATTCAAATATGGAACGAACTGCCACCTGCGGTATTTCCGGACCACTACGACCTACAAACCTTCAAGAAAAGGGCAAATCTTTCTCTAAAAGGCCGGCAGCGCGCCTGTGAAGCCCCTATTGTTGCAGGTGTTCATGGGCGACGGTAATCGCTTAACATCAGGTGATACGTCTGCTCGTCTACCCCCTATTCTATAAAAAAAAATCAAATCGAGGTCAACAATTTTTTCCCAGGCCATCCCAACCGATAACCAACACTATGGTGGACCCTTGCTACACCCCGGCCGGCATGGCGGCGGAGCCCCTGCGCTTCCCCAACCTGGTGACGGGCTTCGACCGCAGCCCCGAGCACGCCGCGCGCGCCGCCCTGTACACGCGCTACACGCAGTACGAGTGGAACCAGAACAGCATCAAGAATTATAACGAGTCTGATGCGAAGAGGAACTTCTCGGAGCGCGTGAGGAATGATATTATGAGGATGTTGAGGTGAGAATTGGAGTTTAAATCATTCCAGTAGGACCAGATACGGAAGCAGGGCTTTCCCCTTAAGAAGGATAAGTAAACAGACAAGTCACGTCTCCATTCAGATGAATGACGGGGGAGAGCCAAAAGTAGTGTAACAGTGGGTCAATAAGACAATAATTACGGAACTAAACCACTTATGTAGTTACTTATTATGAGTTGAATTTCATTACTTGCAAGCTGTTAATCTCTTTTATTTATTGTAAGTACACAGGAATAAGTAAATGTGCTCTTAGATTCTAGTAAAAATTATGGAAGTGTCGTCTATGTTATGTTAGTGATCCTATTAAGTGGGTACCTACTAATAAAATATCTGTGCCAGTAAAAACCTACTCCAGATATTTGTTTTCAGAGAGACTGACGAAATTGGCACCCAAGGTCAAAGGGATGCTGGCAGAAGGATTGGTGAACGTATCACCGATACCACCTTTTGGCGAAATGAGGTAACGCAAACGCCTATGGAATTATACTAACCACTCAGGGCCGGATCTTGAATTTGTGGGGCCCTGGGCTGAAACTACTAGGGGGCTAAGCAAGTATTAATTGTACAAAAGGCGACCTTATTGCTGTGTAGCGGGAACTTTAGCGTTTAGGAATTTTAGGGGGATCTGGGGGGGGGGGGGGGGCTTATAACCCCGGGTCCCTGTCCAAGCAGCCTGTAGGTAGATCCGGCTCTGTACCCACTTATCGACACCGTTCGAGTCTCAAACGTATTTTGCTATTTCAAGGTAGCAATAGAAATGGAGAGGCTGGTGGCGACGTGCGAAAGCTGAACGACACGCGGCGCCAGCTCGAGCGCGCCATCGCCGGCATCGAGGGGCCGCTCCACATCGTGCAGGAGTGCCTCTACCATCGCGAGAAGAGGCAGGGTGAGATCATGAGGCATTTATTGTAAAACTATGAAGCACAACTTCATACACATTATCATCAATCAACCTGGTCTCTATTTGTTATGATGAATTTAGAAGGTCTACTTCACTGGGATGAAAGAAATACCGTCCTACCACTTCTCTAGCACATATCTAAGTAGCTTACTTTCAGAGAAGAGGACCAAAATCTATCATCACAGCCTGGACCATGGACTTAAAATCCATTGAAATTATGGTATCTAAGTACTCAGAAAGTTTTTCATCTCCAGATATCATTTGACTTCAGTTGGATACAGGACTAAAAGTGGCTTTGGTGTGCTTTTTCAGGATTGGAGCAAGTGCACGACGCGGTAGAGCAGTCTTTGTTAAAAGAAGTCGCCATTCTACGTGAATGTCAGGATAAATTCAGGATGATGCTGGAAAAGGTACTTTTCTCTCCTCAACCTGCTATCAATAGTTACAAATATTGGATGAAGTGATCACGGAGTTGGTTGCAGGTGCGAGCACAATCCAAGAACTGCCGCGCGACGCAGCATGAGCTCGAGTCGGACATGCGCAACAAGGAATATGCCCTCGGTATCGACTCCATGTGCCATCAGCTCAACAACTTCTCCAAGGTTAGTATACTTTGAGTTATCTTTACTAATGCAAAGTTACAGTCACAATTTTGCGACTAGCTGAAGATTCCATTTAATTTTAGGTCTTAGGAAATCCTCGGTTCGTAGTGTGGGCTGCTAAAAGCCCTTTTAGAATTTTAAACCGCCTTAACAAGCTGTGTTTCAAAGCAAGAAATCAAAGTTCTTTCACACTACCGGATGGCGAGGCGTCATCACCCAAACGTCCTAACTGAATGGGGCCACTTTCAAAGTTCCCACTAAAGATTCGCCATGATCAACCCTCATACCTCCTGCTCCTTAGTTCGGAGTTATCAACCTTAACTTATCTGGTCAGGGTCTGCAATTCTACGCGGGCATCGAGCGCTACGACCCGACGGTGTGCGACACGGCGCGCTGGGCCGCGGCGTCGGCCGCCACGCTGCAGCGCTCGCAGTCCGAGCGCGCCAAGGCCATTCAGATGCTCTCCGGTAACATACATGCGTGTTCTTAACATAGCTAGAATATAGTTTCATGACCATACGAGTACCTACACGAGTTCTGGAGTGGAGACTGCGTCTCGGTGAACGTAAAGCCCTCGAGGCAGATCTAGTGACGATATGCGGAAAATGGTTGACAACAGGTAGATGCTAGAAGAAGAAAATCGATCGGAGTAGCGAACATTAGGAGAGGTCTTTTCCCAGCAGTGAACTCCAGTAGGCTGATGATGATGAGTTGTGAGTATGAAATATGGGATAGCTCCTGCTGAAAGACGTATTAGTCGCCTAGCCAATGCTATTTATTATATTGGATTTGGTCTCGGGCATCACATTGGAAAAACAATAAAGTTATTTGTATTGAGTCGATGCCGCCACGCCACAGAAGTTTCCACTCATTTGTTTATTAAGCAGATCCTTGTATTTCCAGATACCGACAACCTCATCAATGTATCAGCGACGCAGATCTGGGACCAATGGAGCAACACCAACAGCGCGTTCACGCGGCGCGTGGCCGAGACCATCGAGATCAAGAACAAGCTGCAGCTGCATCTGCATAAGGTAACATCCGGCGCGAAGGACCATGTAGTTACGAGACATCCTTTCAAGGTATCAATAGAAATGGAAAGGTTGGTGGCAACTTATGAGAAGTTGAAAGATAGGTTTTCTATCATCGAGGGATCTTTCCACATCATACAATGCCTTTCTTACCATAGCAGAAAAAGAAAGGTCATATTAACAACTGTTTGCAAGACAAGACTCAAGAACAAGCAAAATCTAACTTGAACCCCAATCCAGGGGAAGGGGGCTTAAAAGGCAGCAGCACACTCGTGTCATGGGCGGCGGTAATCGCTTACCATCAGGTGATCCGTCGGTTCGTCTGCCACCTATATCATAAAAAAGAGTGACAATGACGGAAAGAGGGGTTGATGATTTATTAACTTCCGAAGTCATTCTGGATCGAATTCAACCTTGTTATGATGTTGATTTGACGTTTTGCGTTGACAGATCCAGCAGGAGATCTTCGACATCGAGAAGACGCTGGAGCTGCTGAACAAGGCCATCGAGGACAAGCTGCAGCCCATGAAGGTGGCGCACACGCGGCTGCAGGCGCGCACCAACCGCCCGCACCTCGAGAAGTGCCGCGACGAGGCGCAGAACAGGTCAGAGAACTAAGCTTGGTAACAGCCTGGTGACTTATTATGAAGCCGTCTCGTAACAAATGAGAATAGGTATAAGTACCTACCTGTCGCATTCAAACAAAAGCGCGCACACTGCGTGTGAAGGGGAGGAGCTCCGACTGGGTCGTAACGCCCGCTTCAAATTAAGCCATCAGAGGTGAGATGTGTATTTTGAGCAATGTGTTTGGTAGTTTTTTACAATTCTCCGCTCAACTCCACGCAGCTCCACTTCTGTGGAAACGCCCCTTAGATTGAATATCAATATTGAGGATAGGATAGGGGAAAACCGGGAGACTTCCCCAGGTGGGAGAGTTGAGCCACCTTTCGAAAATGTGTTAAATTTTAGTGCGAACAAAACGTCCAAGCGTTCATTGGTCGCACGTAAGAAGCCAATCATAAGTCCGCAACCATTTTACACCATAGCTATGTTGTTCGTCAATGACAATGTCAAACGTGTTTTTGTTGCTACGGAGTGCAATTTTTTGTTTTAAGAAGATTTGCGATTGCTGCCGTATTTATTGAGGTAGGTATTGTTTGTTACTATTATTATATAGCCTGATAAACGTAGTTTGGCGTGTGCTATTGTGTTTTTACTAGACGAGCGGCTTTTTTTTTTTTGTCATCACTTCAATGAAGAATTAGGGTGAGCGGGAGAGTTGCACCACAGTGATTGCGGGAGACTTGCCCAGTGGTTCAATTCTCCCTGTGCAGGGAAATTATTACTTTATCTTTATTAACTGTTTTTTTTTCTTCACAATATAATTTATTATACTTGCAGGGCTAACTTGTACCAATCTTTTTCAATACAATCCTCCTGAAAAATGCATGCGAATGTAATAAATACACAAAAGTGGATTTGCGAAATGCCATAAATTATATAGGTACCTAGATAATATGGCATTGTCTGTTGTGTATTTTTCACAGATCTATATTTACAGACAGTTTGTCTACTTCTAAACCAGTCTTCTCAAGTCAGTTTTTTTTGGTGGCAGACAAGCAAACGGTATACCTGATGGTAATCGATTGCCGCCGCCCATACACATCTGTAATACCAGTAGAATCACAAGAGCGCTGCCACAACAGCGCACTTGTCATTCTACTGGGGTTAAAGGGTGGCCTTTGTGGTAGCGGCCATCTAACCTTGTTAAGAACACTCCTGACTATTATAATTTTCAAACTAATAAAACAAAATTCAAATCGGTTCATCTGTTTGGGAGCTACGATGCAGCGAACAGACACACGCACAGACAAGCAGACAGACAGTCATTTTTGCGTCAGGGGTTAAAAATAAGTGAATTAGTGCATAAAATAAGATAATGAAACTGTGGTTGTAGCTAATAACCATTTTTATTTCCCACAAAAATGATAGGGTCAACCCTCCCCATACCCCGGTTCAAGTGTCCCTGCTGGTGGGGAGACTTGACTCATGTCTCATTTTTTTGAAAAATGCCAATAAAATTTTACCTGCATATTTTATTAGCAATACAATTATGCACAAATGTACCTACTAAAGTAAACGCATCGCTTAAGTGTATAATTGATCACTAAACCCAATAAGCAAGTAATTATGACAGATATGTAAAAAAGTGGTTCAACTCTCCCGGACTTCCCCTACTGACCAAATTGGACCAAATGCTGCCCAGGCATGAGTATGTATACTTATTTTTTTTTTTAAATAAGCTGTAATTTATGATTTTACAATTATTTAAAAATGTAACAATAATTTAAAAAATATACAAAAGAAATGAGAATTCTCAATATTCCTCGGAGCGCTTTGGGTGACTATTATTAGTCTAAGGAACACTGTGCACTGTGTTTCAATCCTGGGCAGCACTTGGTCCAACGTCCTTACAAAAATGGTCAATCTCCTTTGACAAGTTGTGGTAACCTGATGTGTGGTCGACTGTATATAGGCTGGTTAACCGATAGCAACAATGACAGCTAACCCTCGACCCCCAGGCTGGTGAAGGAGGTGTGCGACCTGCAAGAGACCATGGAGACGCTGCGGTCCAAGATCGCGACGGCGGAGGGCACGCACCAGACGCTGCTGGGCGTGCGCGCGGGGCTGGAGGCGGACCTGCGCAACAAGACCACGACGCTGTTCATCGACCGCGACCAGTGCATGGGGCTGCGCCGGGGCTACCCCGTCACCGCTGCTATTAAAGCTTAACTCGATTACGCTTGGTTACTGAATAAAATTTTCGCAGGATTTTTGAGTTTCACTGAACGTGGGAGTGAGTGGTCAAGTACAGCGGCAAAGTCACTATACCGTCCAGGTGTTAAGAAACGTATAAACTGTATCAAATAGTAGTTGGCATTGTGATAGTATTCGATTATGAGCGCTTGATGAGTCACAAAATCCATATTTGATGACTTGAATGTCTACATGAAAATGACAACTTAGATATCAATATCTTTGTGATGAAATGTTTTTTGACAATCTTGACCACACAAAACAAATGAGGAAATCTCCGAAACCAAATGTCCAATGAAATTTTAAATAATGAAATGAGAAACAAAATAATCTATACATATAATAAAAATGTAAAAAGCTGTGTCTGTACATTGAAGATATTTATCTCAAAATAACTTAGGACGACTAAAAAACAGTAACAGAACATGAATCAATGATTTTAAAAATTTTGTCTGTCTGTTTGTCTGTTTGTCTGTTTGTTCGCGCTAATCTCGGAAACTACTGAACCAATTCGAATGAAACTTTTTTTATTGTATAGCTGTAATATCAGGGCAACTTATAGGATATATTTTATTTTGAAGACCAGGCTCCTTGATGTAGAACCACAACAGCCCAGCTAAACTATAAGAGGTAGGTCAATGGCACCTTAACAAAAGTTGTTCAGATTGATGAGCAGTTTATGATGCCATGAAAAAAAATCAAAGATCATGGAACATCTGGTTTGGACCTCTAAGAGCCCAGCTACACTATAACAAATATGGAATGAAATGGAATGGAAAATTGTCAAATGTGATGAGCATTTTTGGATAAGATCCTATAAGGAAGGATATTCCGAACTTAAACCCCTAATGGAGCGAAAAGGGGGTTCAAAGTTTGTTCATGGGACTACGTGATTCCTTGGCCCAATTTACTCCAACTTTTGCATACACATTCTTTGACAGAATTGATGGATAAAATATAAGATTCAAACTTTAATAGAATACTTACATCCCTAATGGAATAAAAAATAATTTGGGGTTACTTTCACTAGAAGTTGATATTTTAAATATTAAATGGGTTTGCACTTGACCTCATCTCACCTGATGGAGAGTGACAATGAGGTCTAAGATGTAGCGTGCTTTCCCAGAAGAAGCCTATTCACTCTCGACTTAAAGACACCCAAATTGTAGCTCTCTGGAAATACAAAAGCCGGCAAGTTGTTCCATTCCTTAGCATTTCGTATAAAATATTAATGAGCCGCCTTAAAAATCTATTAACCTATAAACGAACATTTATAATAAGTAATATTTTTTGTTAAATTCTATTTAAATAATCATCTTTAAGTCAAGAGTCATAAAGTTCACGCAAACGAAGTTGCGGGCGGCCACTAGTATATTAATAAGTAGCTTCAATCGAATAGAAATTGATATCCTCAATTAATAAAGTCAGAAAAATTATCCAGACGAAAAATCTATAAAAATAGATGAAAGCGATGTAGGTACTATAAATATTGTTAGTTAAATATAAGAAGGCTTGCGATGAAATAAACATGGGTTATTTGTGTCAAAAATAACATTTTATATATTATGTTGAAAACTTAACAAAATAATACATCACATACAATGCATAAGTTGGTTTTTCCAAATGCATTGTCGTAACATCCACCCTGCCATGGGTGATGCTCTCTTGGGACTAACTACAACACTATGCTTGGACATAACCGTTGACATTATTTGCATAGGAAGGTACGGGCAATTCATTCCCTCTTTAGCCTCAAAGAATGTGTACGAGAGCACTATCTCGCAACATACTCCATCCTTGGATCCTCTGTGAAATCAGGGTCAATGTAGAGAAAAACGGCATGTCACCTGGAAAGTAAAAATTTATTATCAAGTAACTGGAAACCCTTAGAACTACAAACTTCTATATAATTGTTTATTATATGGGTATGCTTCAAGCCAATTGATCTGAATCCAATCCAAAAAATCAATTATAGGTACTTAGTAACAATGAAACTTAACTATAAATA